>JAWWLV010000088.1:79000695-79128037 GCA_035041135.1 Platyrinchus mystaceus
GGGTGGGCTCAGTTCAGCGCAGGCTGTGTCTCACCTAAAAAATCCATTGCGCAGGCTTGAAAGGTAAAAAGACCTTTTCCAGATCTTCGTTTGCGAAGACTGGCCACGTTTATACTAGAGCAGACCTAATCTTTGTAAAGGGGCCCTCAAGAAAGTTGACACCTTGTTCTTGGTTCTCATCAATCTTTGTTAAGAGCTGCTTATCTTAGTGCTGTGTGCTGATTGAGGTAGTTAAACCTGCCTCAAGAAAACTGAGATTAGTCAGTAGGATGCTTCCTATTTTTGCAGCTTTAACATGTAAACATGTTCATATCTCCAAAAAGAACACAGCTGCAAATCTCACCTCTATGTCTAGTTGTTCATAATGCATTGCTGGGAATCAGGAAGATTTGCATTTCTGTAGCTTATAGCTACAAAGCTCAGACGGTGCTTACATAGTTTTTGAAAGACTGGAAGGCAGTGCTAATAAGGAAATGTCATATTGAAATGCAGTTTTCATTACATAGCCCATAGATTTTTAAATATCTGTAACTTCAAGTGCTTTTCAAGGGCCTAAAATTATTCCGGGCTCTGTTTCAATTTGAGGTCATTAATTTTTAAGTTTTTTTTTTCAAAAGGGGAAAAAAAAAAAGGAACGCCAAACCTCTTTTTTTTCAAATTAAGAGGAGATAGTGGTGTTTTTTTTTTTTTTTTTTTTTTTTTTTTTAACTACCGTACTAAAAAAAAAACCCTTTTGTTTAATGCTTCCTTGTTTCATAGACTGTTTAAACCTTTGGACAGTAATCATCTCATAAAGAAAACTGGTGTGATAACTCTGTGTCCTTCCCTGTAAAGCACGGTACTTTATGAGATATTAACTCTGTAACTGTTACACTGATTTTGTATGTAAAAGGAAAATTGCTGAAACAGTTTTTGTGAAAAGCAGGCGAACCTAAAATACCACTATAAAATTGAACTGTGAGTTGTGGTTCCATAAAGTTTGAACTGTTTCACGCAAAGGTAGTTTGTTGTAAAAGAAGTTATACTCAAGCAGTTAGATCTTTAATGCATACAAATTTAATTTACTTACTGATACTCAGTTTTCTAGGAACACATGGCAGAAAGGTAAAAGCTATGATTATTAATAAAATTATATTCACTGAATATTTACAAAGTTGTTTCTTCTAGACTGTTGAAAGTATGCTATATAAAATTGTCACATTATAATTATATAATATCCTACATGTTAGAAGTTCTTCTGAATGAAATAAAGTTATCTCAGCACTTACCTCTTTCAAGGTGTTAAAACACAACCCACAGACTCTCATATTAAATCTAGAAAAGTTGGACTCTTTTCCTTAGGTTTACTTTGCTTTAAAAAATATTGCATTACTTTTTTGTTTTGTTTTGCTTTGTTTGCTAATAGAATGCTATAAGGACAGTACCTCTGTTTTTGCTGGTCAGAAAAAAGCAAAAACACACAAGCAAATGTACACAGTTTTCTCTCAAAATAATTTTTTTACAGTTCAGACATAGGTAGCCTTTCTTTAAGCATCATTAGCAGTGAGGTGAAAGTTAAATGAGGTTCTTAATTGTAAAGTACAAACACTGTGGTGGGTGGCATAACGTGTACGATGGAAGGGATT
Organism: Platyrinchus mystaceus; assembly: GCA_035041135.1. Taxonomy (NCBI): domain Eukaryota; kingdom Metazoa; phylum Chordata; class Aves; order Passeriformes; family Tyrannidae; genus Platyrinchus; species Platyrinchus mystaceus. The sequence goes on from JAWWLV010000088.1 coordinate 79,002,321, forward strand.
GCGTAGGCTGAAAACAGTGTAAGCATAAGCAGATTATTTTCTTTATATAGAGTAAGCTGAGTGTCTCAGTCATTAATTCAGTGCAGCTTTCAAGGAAAACTGAGTTTGGAAGTGGTCTTTGGAGAAGGGGAACAGTGCTGACTATAAGACATGTAACTCAAATGCCAGATTCCCGAATATACTAGTAATTGGATTTGGTTTGTAAAGACAGTGGTTAGCACTACCAAATTTAAGTATGCTTTAACCATGTATCTTGTCATTAATATAGGAGATAATGCAAGTGTTTCTTTCAGGAGGCCATGAGCACACAGGGCAGATGTGAGGATTGTAGCCAGGGGTTGTGGCCGTGCTCTTACCATGATTTACAAGGATAATACACAATTACAAAGGGCTTCTCCTCATTTCTCTGCACTGCTGTGGGAGTGGCTGAAGCTGGATTTTTTCAGCTTAACTGCTTAATGAGACTGGTGAATGAAATCACAGTTTTGATTTCAGCCTTAACAGCTTAAGGCATCTGTGGGAAGAAGTAATTTTAAGCATCTAACTCTTAAATTTAAGCTGATTAACTATGCTGCTCCACTCCCTAATCTCTCTTCCCTTTCAACATACAGGCCATTACATTTAACTTCTCCCTCACCCACAACATCTTAAAGTCATTTTAGAAGATGATACTACTCAAAACATTGCCATTTTTCTCTTTTGTGCTTCTTTAGTCCTATGTGTGTATATTACAACAGTGTATTATGTGGACAACAAAAACTAGTTTCTCATGTAGATCAGCTTATATATTAAATTGTGCTCTCCCATTGACCATGTCTTCAGATGTTAACTCACAACCAAAATTTAAGATTTATTCATCCCTCTGACCATTTCCTCCACTTCAGTAAGTCCACAGAGGATTATAATTGTCATTAAATCACCCTTCCACAGAGTAAAGAAAGGGAAAGGGAAATACTGAAGTAATAAGTAAACAAGTAAAAAACACAAGCAAGCAAGCAAGCAAACAAAACAAACACCAAAAAAACCCAAAGAAAATTGATCGTTTTTCAAGTCTCTCTTCCTCCTTTTTCTGCCTCCCTCCTTCCATTCATTCACCATCCCCCTCCAAAATTTGAATCATTGACACAACCCTTTGAGTTTTTAGTAAGCATGCAGTTTTCAGTAGACTTATAAATCCTTCTTAAATGTGATCTTGATTCTATTAAAGACAGAGGCACAAAAGGTTCTCAGATGGATAAGAATGCCTTATCAGAAATCTGAAAAGTGTAAAGGCTTATTCAGCTCTGTAGTTGTGCACCAGCTTTCCCAGTGGTGAGGACATCTGCCTCAGGTACCAGTTGTGCCTGTTTTCTGCATTTCATCCCAGTCTCCACCCAGAGTGCCCCTCAGTAGGCATCTCATGTTCTGCTCAGAGGAGCAGGATTGATTCTCAGGGCTGCTCACATCCACAGTGTGACAGGGCTGTGCTCCCTCTGTGGAAGGACACAGGGGGAGGAGCTCACCTTTCCAGTATGCTGACAGGCTTTGGAAGATAGGGATATCAGATCCAAGTTACTGGAAGCAAAAGTGAAACACAGATAGGTCTGAGACACTCCTTTCCCCCACCCTCTGATGAGCACAAAGACAAGAATTGTAACTTGCAACCCACTATCCAGCCATCTTTCTGGATCTCAACATCAGGCAGCTCTCAGTGTGTTTGGGTGAAGCCCATCATGTCCCACCTGTGGGTCGAAATCTCTCAGATAGTCACTGACTTGATCCTCCTTCATGCCCAGTAATTCCTCTCCTATCCGAACTTTACCTCTGGAAACAGAGGACTTGGGAGACCTTGGTTCACCTTCAGGCTGAGGCAGAGAAGACACTAGTTACCTCAATGTAAGCTTATATTTGCTGTAATTAAATCACCCACAATTCCACCATGATTCCACATTTTCCTTGTTCCACCTTTACTGATAATGTAATGGTCTCTTTGCATTCAATTTCTGTTGCAAATCTTATCTCTAGTTTTTCTTTGGCCTTTCCTAATACCATCTTTGCAAGCCCTGGCAATGTCTTCCAACCCCTCCTTTGTAGCTTGTCTCTGCTTCCATCTCCTGACAGAGAAGGGAGTTTTATTCCATATATATTTAGCTTTAGTTATGTGAATGCTCACTGCATGTGTGTGAAAACTGGGAAACTGCATATAAACTAGAAGCAGTTGCAGCTTTCACTTTCAGATGTATAGAGGAGTCTCCTACATTTGCTTTCTCTCATCAGTTTGTATGTAACAGTAACTGGTGAAAAAACAGTATTAAATTGTTCTGTATGGGTGATGTGATGTGCACAATGTGAAGTGTTTGCTTTCTGTTATCGTTTATCCTCAGCATCACTGGAGTGACTATAATTAGGCTCAGTTTATTTATAAATGCAGTACAAAAAAAAGCTGTGTTTGACTAATGCTTTTAGCATTCCAGTCAGGGATAAAAATGTTCAGAATCATAGTTCTATTTCTTTTCGAACTTACTACTGATAATTATCTTGGACAAAAACATGTCTTTCTTTGGGTTCTGTTTTCAAAAGTCCTATGTGTGTTTTGTGGTAATGGACATGGAAGTTGAGGACTTGAGGGCAAAGGAATTTTTTAAATATAATTTCTCGAGTTAATTCTTCAGATATTGACAACGATTTGGAAATTTTACTTAAGATAAAGATATTTCAGAAGGAAAGCTACATTAGCGAACTGGAAAGCCTGTATAGAAAATACTGGAAGATTTTTTTAACGACTTGCAACTAAGTCACAAGTCTTTTATATATTGTATGATCACTGAATCTTAAATATAGACTTTATGAAAAAGGAAAAAAACACCCACTGAAAAATATCAGTTATGTTCATCTGTAGATTTTGTGTGGTAACTTTTTTTTGCCTATTGTGTCTGCACCTACCACTGTAATAACACATTTATTTGAAAGAATAACCAGTTATTCTGTTTCACATATTTATTATAATAATCTAAGCAATTTTCAATTACTATATTTTGATATTCAATATAATTATAGCTATAATCCACATGATGATCAAATGTTTTCTTTTCACAGTTTCTTATTACTACTCATAACAGAGACAGGATGTTGTTTATCTGTTGTGAAATTCATATGACATTAATTTTACTGAATATTCCAGAATTTATAGTTTAAGGAGAGTTATGTAGTAATGTAGTAATTTAGAAGAGTTATTCAGTGAATCAAATCAAGCCCATTACATATGACAAGATACAAGCCTTATTTAGATGTATTAAGTTTCAGTTATTTCTGTCTTTTCTAAAATTAGGTCAGTCATATTGTGGTATGAAAATGTACACTTAGGGTACTCATGTAACTTTAACAGCCCTGTCACCAATGCCCACACAACCTTAACTGCATTATCACAGCTGCTTTCAAACACACACTTCAGTTTCATTGAAACCTTCAGGGCAGAGTATATTTGTACACAGAAATAATTCTATTTTTGCATAGCAAAGCTTATGTCAGACTTAAAAGTTGGCTGTTACATAACTGAAAACATTTTGGTAAATCACCAGTGTCCATAGATCTTAAAAAGTATTCTGCTTTATGCTTTTAAATACAGATTTTGAAACTTGACTGCAGTTTTTATCTACAGATAGCAGGGCTAGTTATTTCCTTCCAGCACAGTTTGGGGGACATGACCAGAGTACTGCAGCAATAGAATAAATATTGTAAAATAAAGGGCAAAGAGCTTGTAGGGGTGTTAATTCAAGTAAATGGATGACCTGAAGAGCAGCAGCATAGTGCCAAATGGTTCCAAAATCCTGAGTGTCACTACTGATATCTCTGAGCAGCTACACTTGTGAGCAGACAAGTGGATACCTCAGTCTATTTTTATAAATATTAATTGCGGGAGTGGGCATAAAAGCAAGGAATTGTGTAGGTAGATCCTTGATATCGATATTCCCTTTGGATTTACTTGTATTAATTTTAGAGCTGCACTGCATATGCCAATATTCTTGAAGTGTGAGTGTCTGTATGTGTCAGCTGTAGAATACCTCAAATCCAGTTGATAATTGATTCATCTGAACTCTGTCATATCGTGGAGAAACAAGACCACTTCAGTTCTGTGCTGTCAACCTCTGTGCTATTAAAAACCCTGTGAAAACCATTCCTATTTTTAAAGTCAAAAAATATGCCAGATTTATTGTCCTGATAATTTTTAAAGTTTGTTCATGGCTATTTGTAATTTTTATATTGTGAGAATGCAGAGTGCAGGTCTGGCCTCACAACATTCCCTTTTAAATTCCCAATACATGAAGTATAATGTTGACTTGTAAATTGGTCCTTTCTCTCTTATTACACCCAAATTCATATTTTAGATTTGGTAAGTAAATGCTTTTGCTGCCTTATTGTAGATAGCAGCTTGATCTTGGATCTCAGCAACTATGTTTTGACCCTCTGTGGGAAGAGAGGGTATAAAATATGTGTCACAGAGTGGCACTGAGTAATTGTTTGGAGTAAAATGGAATTAAAGAGTAAATCTTGCCTCTGTAGCACTGACTGACAGATTTCATAGTGTGAGGAAACAAGATAAGCGATAATGAAGAGGAAGTGATAATCTTAGGTATTGAGTTTTTCTTTAATGATCCTAATTTTTTATTTTTTATTTGAATATGGTTTAATTTACCTCATTGCTTAGCTCCTTCCACCAAGGAGGACTTTGTTTTGTGGCAAGAAAAGGAGACCTGCATTCTCAGCTCTAAAGTTTAACTGACCTTTGTTTCAGTGTTACACCTAAAACATGTTATCTTAAAGGCTGAGGTATCAGTACCTAAGGATCCTGAGAGACAGAATCCTTACTCTCTTCCTTTGTTTGAATGTGATAAATTTCCTTCATATATATAAAGTTTCAAAATGGAGCTTATGTGGGTAAACAGTGGATATAATATGTGTGCAGGTATAATAGCATGTCCAGTGATGATGATACTAGATGTTTCTGGAAGGGATACTTTTAAGAGAGTTATCTTACCTGTCTTCATGTTAAAGATTTAAAATAGTTTTGTATTACCTGGTTTCTGGAAGCTTTTGTATTCAACTTGGCTGTAATGAAAACACCAGGGTTATTCGTTTATAAAGGACGTGTTTAACTGACTCTGGAAATGAAATCATGTATCTCTATTGTCCTCCTTATATTTTGGTTAGGTATGTAATGTTGCTTTGTTAATGACTTTGTTTTGGAAGTCTCACTGAACACCCACTCAATATTATTTAGTTTTCATTTTGTCAACTAACATTAGTAATGCAGTACCTAGGACCACACTGGAGTTGATATTAAATCATGTTTTGGCCTCACCATATCTAGCTATATAAGGTTTATTGTAGCTGAACTGTGTTTTATTTGCTGTCTAAGAATGATTTTTAAACTATTTGTACATCTCAGATTGATAAGAAATTATTTTGGTCAGTTCTCCCTAGTTAAATTCATATCTTTAGTATTTTTCTAAACATTCAGAATTTCTGCCAGTAGACTTTAATACAAATAGTTTTGGAGCTTGACTGAAAAAGTAATTTCCATTTCTTTGTTCACTTATCTTAGAAATGATTTCTCGATGTCCTAGGCTTGAAAAGATGCAACTCTTTTAACTTTGAAAATTTACATAGGAGTCTCTTTCTTAATTTTTCTGGTTTTATCTGTTGTGGGTTTTTGTTGCTGTCACTGTTTGCCTGTAATGATGTAATGGTGAAAACTGTTTTCCCGAGAGGCTTTTTAAATTAAGGAAGAATGCCAGATGTTTCAGCTTTCTGGCTTCTTAAATGGTTTCAGAAAGCATCTCAATGATTTCAGAAAATTCTTGCCTCTTCATTTTCTTAACTTTTAATGATTAAGATTATCATAGATTTGTATTTCATTATAAGATAATGAAATAAGATAATTTTCTAAAGAATGAGTGGCGGTTTTAGGCCCAAGAGCATGGCATGACAGGTGTGAGGCAACACAGGTTTACCACATGGGCTGCAGTGACTTTGCCTTTTGTTAACACTGGTTGGTACAACAGATGCTCTTGCATCATGTGGTAAAGTAGTACCATGCCTGTATAACCATCCCCTCATATAAAATAAAGCTGCATCTTTCCATGTGGGATGCTAATTCAGAATGAAGTTTTTAGTGCCTTTAATGTGTCAGTTTGAATCCCATGCAACGAGTTTATTGGCTGTCGGTGGCTTATCTTTCCTCTCCTCAAGATTTACAGAGTACAAGTACACGTCTGAAGTAGGAAGAGGCCAATCTTAAGTGTATAAAGTATGTATATTACCAAATATTTCAATAATCTGGTTAAGTTTTTCCTTCTGCTTTTGGAGTATGTGGGTATCCTAAGAGTTTGTCTGTAGTCTGAATCTACTCTTAAATAAAACCGAGTAAAAGGCAGTGGAAAGAGAGAACAGTTTTGTCCCAAAAGCTTTCTGAATTATCTTTATCACAGGTCCCCTTTCTTGTGTACTAGCAAAAGGTGTTCACGCTAAAAGCAATTGTTTCAGCATGTGTGTTGGACTGCCTGAATTGTTATACTAATTTACATGCTGGAATATGAGTCACATTTACTTCTACCACTATGCAATTCAAATGCGTATCCACAGTAGTTAATCATGAAAGGGCTCAAAGTTAGGGCAGAATGTAACAAGATTAGGTTGGTTGCTTACCAGCCAAAAATCAATAAAAGAAAATCTAATTATCACTTGAACTCTGTCCTTGTCAAATCAGCTGTGAATTAAAAAGGCTAGTGTCCTAAGGCACAACATAATAAATAAAATAAACTTTGAAACTTGTTTCAGGAAGGAAATACAATTTCCTTCTTCCTGAATAACTAAAAAGACATGTGAAGTACATCCCCATACTTTTGTGTATCTTCTCCACTAATAAACCAAAACAAGCTAAATATTAATTCTCAGTGGCAAAGTTTGTGCCTAATAAACTAACCTTTTTACTCTCACTTGGTGATATTAAATTCATGAAGAAAGATGGATACAGAAAAAAAAATCCAAACCAACATGCACAACCTGTAGCACTCCTGTCTGGTTTTGACTGACTTTCAGGGATTCATGATGGGTAGCAGAGATGTCAGGAAAGTCTGTAGGACTCTTTTAATTTCTAGGATTGCATGGAAGAATGAGCATTTAAAAACAAACAAACAAACAAACAAACAAATTCCACCCCCCTGTTCCCCCGAGCCTCTCTTTAGTAACAGTGTTTCAACTTGTCACAACAGGAACAGGTTAAAAGTCATTGGAACAGGTGATCTTTTTCAAGTTGCAAATACAGCGAATAAGCATCTTGCTTATGACTGATTTCAACTAGATTTCTTCAGGGTTTCTCTCTTTGTTGTGATTTCTATAGTGATAGTCCAAATAAATTTAATTGTTTAATGGTACTATTTTTGGTTCCAGAACTAGTTAAGAGGGAATATCCCATTTTCACTGCATAGTTGCTTTCCAAGGATAAACATCCCTTTTTTCTGACCATGCTGGAAGGCAACTGACAAGCTTCAAACAGAAGTTCAGGGAAGCTTCTAGAGAGTGAGACACTTGATTGGGATGCTGTGTTCAGCATGATCATGGCACATGTATTCTTTTAGAAGATGGGATTGTTCTTGACTATTCTGTGTCTTAAAAAAGACCAGCTGGTAAATGAACAAAAAAATTTGCTCCAGCTACCCAGTGGGTGGAACTGAACCCTTGATTGTGTAAGGCTTTATATTTTCTGTTATCGCCTAGTAGTAGTACAAGGAAACACTTTGTGAAAGTAAGAATTATGTTTAAACCCTATAATAATAATAATAAAAAAGAGGTGTGTTGAACATACTTTAAGTCTTCCAATAGAGCAGATTGCTTCAGTCCTATTTTGTAGCCCATGTAAATGCCATTGTACTGAGGAATTATGGAAAATTGATTTTGTTTGTAACAGAGCTAAAGGAGAATAGAAACCTAAATGCCAGCAATCATCCATAGAATTTGGAGTTAACAAAATAGCAAATAATGATAAAGAAAAATACAAAATTTGTATCTTATTTTAATCTGTAATGGGTACAGAATTTGCATAACTGTGGGACTGGAGCCTGGAAAAGTGTGGAAAAAAAAAACAACCTTGAAAAGTCTGCTTCATCTGTTCCACTTAAATTAAAACACTTAGTGTAAAGAAACAGTGAATGACGTTTTCAGGGACCATTGTTTTTTGCCTCCTTTCTAAGATGTGTTTTAATTTTGACACTCAAATGATCTGATACACATCAACATTTTCTTCCCAGAGAGATCATAGCATTTTGTTCTCAGAAATGTGAGGTGCTATGTTTTTAGGTGGTGTATGGTTTTTCTTTTTGCCCCAAGCCTCATGTAGGTAGAATTTTATAATCTTTGTTAAAAATAAAAAATCTTTTATTTTGCCAGAGGTGTATCTTATCTCACTCTTCTGTAGGTAGCTTGCCGTAGCATTCCTGTGTTTTTGTTCTGTTTTTCATAGCCTTTGGGTTTCTTTTGGTCTTTTTATAAGCATCAACCAGATCCAGTCTTGAAGATGTTTGATAGATATATTGTCCAATCTAGGTCTGATGGTCATCATTCTCCTCCATCTTTCAACAGTATTATTTCTGATAAGGTGACTTAGTACTCTTTGGACTTGGCTTAGGTACCTCGTATTGTACAAATTTTCTTAGCTCAACCTCAGCATATCTTCTTGAATCTCACTCCATCAAACTTCATTGTTAAATATCACCTTTAAATTTTCCAAGTGTCTTTTGACACAGACGTTCTAGACGTTGTGGTTCTTGTTCCTCTTAGGCTCACGTTATGTGCCTGAAATAATTGTCTTAGGTACTAATTATCTTCCTAAACACTTGATAGTATTTAATATATAATTGCCCCTTGCAAGTAATAGTGCTTCAGATAAAATACAAAATATAAACATTAAAGCCAACCTGTTCATGTTTAACCTATAAACAGAAATGGGAATCATAAATAGGGACATTGTGAGAAGTTACCACAGCCTTTTATGTAAAAAGATTATTGCAAAAACTGACACAGCAGCAAAGGGAGAAATAGGGTGTGTTGATTTTAATAAAGATACAAGGAACATGTGTCACCTAAGAATGTTAACACATTCAGGAGAGAGTTGAATACAATTGCAAATGATAAAGTAGACTGATGGAACAAGGTAATAAAAAAGCTTCACAGTAGAGAAAATCATACCTTTTCAGATCATCTCTAAGCAAAATGTCAAATCAAAGTGGGAGGCAAAATATCCCAGGATCACAGATTATTAAAATCTACTTATGTAATCTTGAAAATCTTAATTCTCTAAATACGCAAATAAAAAGATTTGTTGAGTGACTTTATAGGTGGCTTTAATTTCAGCTTTAGAAGAGAAGGGCTTGATAAAACAACTCAAAAAACCCCCCAAAAAACCAAAAAGCAACCCCCAAAAAGCCACCTGGTTTTAAGCCCCATATGTGTAATCATAAAGTAGCTTAGATGTGATAAAATTTATTAAAGCTTTCAGAATTCTGCATTAAAATAACTGTCAATTTTTGGTGCCTTCTTAGCGGAGCTTCTAGAAACTGCTACCAATCCAGTCCCATACTTAGAAAAGAGCTATCATGAGCCAGGAGTAGGTGGTTTATATATTCACTCTGCCAAATAAAAAGCAAAATATGTTTGGTTGTACCCTACCCATCATTAAGTGATAATCCTTCTGGAGGGTCTTTTTGTTGAAAAAAAAATAAATTGCTTTTTAGATCTTTGATGGAAAGCTTCTTTCTCTTTCATGACTCAGTGCAATAATAAGTCAATAGGGATAAGGATGGTGTTTTATTTCCTGATTTCATGATGAGAATAAACAGTAAATTCAAGAGCCTGTATCTTAATTCTCTGGGCAAATAGCAAAGGAAAATTGTTTTACTTCTGTATTGACAAAGTTCTTTTAATCTGGTGAAGAAAAAACTTTGATTTTTAAGTCTCAAATAATGTGGTTCAGTACCAATTTTAAAGTGCAATTTGAAAAGTATCAAGACTAGAACTGTTGGATAAGCTAACTCAAGTATGTCTACAGTTGCCCTTGCTGCCCAGTTTGCTGTTCCTTATCTTAAAGTACCTGTTCCGAATTCATTCACTCTGCCTAAGTATCATTTCAGGGAAAATATGTGCTGCGAAAGCTTGAAATAGAGAAGGTATTTGATTGTCATCTAATTCTGTGGCAGTTTCTGACAGAAGCAGGGAGCTTCAGTCCTGGTACTGAGCATGACACAGCTGCATCACACAAGCAGGAAATCTGGCCTTGGCACTGGACCAGGTGACTGCTACTTCAGGGTGAATCACTTTTTTTCACTTTCTGCTGGGTCTGAGCCCTGTCTCTGGGAGTTACTGTCACCCACATTCCTCTGCTGAGCTCTCTGCAGAAGGATATGGCATACACAGCCTGGCTTGAGCTAAAGGTGAATGTAAAGACCTTTTGTCTTCCATTGACTTCCACCAGCTAAGGACTCTTTTAAAACTGTGCAGCTGCCGAACTTTCTACTCCTGGAAGCTTCAGTGTTCCAGTAAGTGTTTTCTACGGCCTCTACAAGAAGATTTGAAGTCATATTATTTCCTGGTATCACATGGACTTCTCCAGAGCTTGGTGTCCTTTTGGTTACTGCTTGTGTTTCAGGAGCTGCAGTATTAATACCCTTATGCAGCCTTCCTGTCCCCCTTTGGCCTTTTTCTGTTAACTGTTACCACCTCTGAGTACTGCAATAAGTTGTTATTTACTGGAGGAGGAGGAGGCACTAGCTCTGTATTGCCTTCTCTTTGTATGTTCCCTGGGGTCTTACACGTGTATCTATTCCCCGGCTAGTGAATCCTGGAAAGTTTTAGGTGACTTGTTTGAGGTTGCCAATGAATGGCAGGAGGCTTTTAGTTCTGGGGAAGAGAAGAAAAGCGGCTGAGGCAGACAAAAGTGCTTTCTCTTGCTGATCCCTACGGCGTATGGAACAGAAAAGAAAGAATACATAGAATACAAGACTGAGTGTTCAGGGTAATTCACAGCATCCGGACTTTTTTTTGGATTTGCTGAATCACACAGGAATTGTGACCCCAGGAAGGGCCAGAATGAAAAAGGAGAAGTTAAGGAAAGAGGAGGCATGTGCCCTGTATGAATACAAAGCTGTTCTCTGACTTTGCCAAGGTAGAGTAGGATACACATTGAATATTTTCAGCCTGTAGCAAGTAGTCCTTTCTCTTACTCTCTGCCCAGGTTATATTGCACAGATGTTGCTTCTGCAAAGTATGGCAGGTGCATTGAACTTTAGTGTTTCCTTGGTATAACAATATGTATTATCAGTAGAGGAAAAGGATCCAGTGCTCTTTCTGCACTTACTGTTTTGCAGCTTTCAATGTATTTGTGGAGAATCTTGAAAAAAAAAAAGAAGAACCAATCTACCCAAATAACCTAAAGCAAAACAGAAAGCCCAGCATCAAAACAGCTTAAAGAAATGTATGTGCCTGAAAGTTTGTCATGATAGATTTAGAACAGGGAGGAAATTAAATACTCCAACATAGCCTTATTAGTCTCTGTTTGCTGGCCTCTTCTGCGGTTAAGGTTTGGGGTTTTCTCTCAGCATTTGCTGAAGAATATATATACATATATATGTATATGTTATTAACTGGACGTGCTCTGATCTATTGTTTTCATGGTTACTCTTTATCATATCAAGAACAATTGTTAGCTATTCCCTCAACTTCTTAAACAATTCTTTGAAGGAAAGAAAGGCCTGAAAGGAAAGAACAAAGAATAAGATTAGCATTTTACACTAATGCATATTGTGGCAGGGAGGGAAGCTGAGTTGAGTGGAAAATATGGTTATAAAACTTGAATGAAGTAAGAGTACAGATCAAAATCCCAAGCAGCTTTCGAAAGCAAGCTGTAGGCCTGGAAAAATTCAGCTTTTTTAAGTGTATTTACATTGTCTTGATAATGTTGTCATAATTTGGAAATGACTGTTAAAAAGTTTGTTTCTAGTAGCTTAAGTTCGTGAAGGGAAATTTTAGATTCTGTATTTTATTTGGTGTTGTGGGGTTCCACCCCCTGCCAGCCCCCAACCCCTCCACCCCCATCCCCAGTTTTCCTTTCACCCTCTCCCCCTAGAGATGGTATCTAGAGAAATAGTACACTGTTCTAGTAGTTTTAACTGCTTGGATTAAGATTGGCATCTGATATAGATATCAAGGAAATGGGCTGCTTTGAGAACTTAACTAGCTGCCTGTTTATTGTTTTGTATTTCCCTTGCAAGGACATCTCTGAAATTTTTGGCAGTGTAGAGGAAGTGCAATATCATCTCATTGCCATCAGTTTTATTAAGAGCAAATGGTAGATATGGCTATGTAGAAGCATTCTGTGATGAACTATACTTCTGCTAAATGGATTGGTTTAGATTATTTTATAAACCCTCTTTTAGCAGCATAAAGATACCCTGCTAGAGTACTTAAATATTTTGCTTATAATGTTTGCATCATGTCTACTACATAGAATGAAGATAATTCAAACAGTGTATTAAGATGCAATATGATTCACCAGCAGTGAGCTACAGATGGTCTATTATTGAATTACTAAGTAACAGTGGGAAGGCCAGGACAATAATTATGGCATTTACCTGCACAGGGGCCAGCAAGCTGTTCAGACCTAGCTGTCTGAGGGGAAGACTTACTGTTTTCCACACTAAACCTTATTTTTTTCTTCACTTACTGGTAATCAGGAGGCAACTGTGGAAAACAAAGCCCTTTTCAGGATGGGTTAGCATAGACTAAGACTCTGTTAAGGGCATTCTCCAAAATGCTACTTCTATGCCAAAGATTTCAGACAGTCTATAAATAGTTATAGTCAAAAGCTAACATTATGCACAGGAGATCATAGCTGTGTATCTAGCATCTCAGCATACAATGTCAGCAATTTCTTGTGGGGAAAAATGTGAAAAACATGCTTTGCTAGAATTTAGCTCAGTGTCTAACAGACCAAATGCATTTTTGATCCTTTTTATCATCTTTAATACATTCTCACATACTCTTCTTTTTTTATTTCTAATCTAAGTGCCGTATAGATAAGCATTTAACACACACATTTATCACAAGAAGGATGAAACAAGTATGTAGCAATCTATAGACACCACAGCAGAAAGCATAATTATCCATACCCAATTTACAGCTGAGTCGGAAAAGAATGTTTTTTTTTTTTAATAAAAAATTACACCTATGCAATTAGTGGTAAAGATGGTCCACCAAAACATTTAAAATGTATTTTGATGACATTGTCTTGTAATTTTAATCCTTTTTACCTCGAAGTTTACATAGAAATGAATTACACAAACTCATCTTCTGTTTAGCAGTCTGACTGCCTATTTGAAAAATGTCTGTGGGAGAACAAAATCCCCGAGGTGTGTTTCAGGATGTTTTCTACGTTAGAAAAAAACAGAAAGCCTGATCACTCACTAGTTTTTATTGACTGTGCAGTTTTGTATTGGTGCATGAGTTTTGTCTCAGATTGCCTCAAGTTTGCTCAAGCAGCAGAATTATGCAGTCCTGTTCAATGTCAACAGGTGCACCCAAATTTTCTATCTTTAAATAGTACATTTTGGTTTGAAACTCTTTTAGTAAACATCTGACAGCAGAAGACTGCTCATATTCTTTCTATTCTTCGCTTAGAAATATCACTGAATCACACATTTGATTATGTAGTGTAAGTATGAATTTAATATTAAGCACATGCCCCAAATTCCTCTTTGTGCATAATATATTGAGCCAAACAGATGTATGTGTTTATGCATTTTATTTCATTGGAATCACAGCAACTAATATTTTACTGTAGATTGAAGCCTTTTGTTTTACTTTGTTGTTTCAAAAATCACAATTTAAGGCATGAAGACTTGGAGAGGATGATCAATTGAATGTCATGTTAGCTGTAGCTAATGACTTTAAATGGAAGAAGCTTTTTAAAATGGTGGAAAATGACTAATATAAAATAAAGCCTATTCTTCTCACTTTTTTTTTCTTGTAGTCAAAATGCTCCCCCCGAGCTGCTGCAGATGGTTACAGTCTTTTCTCAGACTTTTTTTGTCTTGCATTTCCACAGCATTAGGCTCGATTATTTCTGTTGAATTGCTTTAGGGAACCCAACATCAACATTCGTTTGCAATATCCAAATAAGATGATGCAGTATGATAGCTTGTTCTCAAAAGAAGGTCATTATTTTTTCTTTAACCCTTCATACAGAAATTCTGTAGCCTGGCCTATCACCAGAATTTCCAGTAGCTCCTTTTAGTAAGAGAAGCTGCTGTTGGCAAAGGTTCAATGTTATAAGCTTTCACAGTGTATTTAGTTTGTATGTCTGTTTCTGTAATAACGTAATTCCATACAGTATTGGATAGTGTTTCTATTGTTCATTTAAAGATTAGTATAATCTGTCATTTCACATTGTTTCATTTTGTTTATTTTCTAGAATCATTAAAAAATTGAGCTAAAGGAGACCTATGAGGTCATCTCATTCATCCTTACAGTGCAGAGGCAGAAGTAACACTACAACTAAATTATTGTTGCCATTAAGTAAAGTGTCATTTTTTCAGTTCAAACTTTCCCTTCTTCAAATGTTTGATTAACTCAATCATGAGCAATTTGCATGTTAATTCTCATATGGATAAGCATTGGCAGTACTGCAGTTTTAGATTATTCTGCCTCAACTGCATTTCCAGCTAGTACAGTGACTGATATAATGTCTCCTATCTTCCACTAAATTATTAGGGAGACGCAGAATTTCTATGAGCATGCGTATTTTTATTACTTGGCCAGACCTAGAGTCTTCAGTTCTGCTATTGTAATAATGCTAATAGGAGTACTATGAATAATAAAATAATTAAGTCATGGCTACTTATAATAACCACTGTTTCAGTGACACTCTGTTCCCAACCCTTCATAAAACACTAAGAAAACCCCATACCTTGATGTTTCCCCGGGTTTTGCAACTTTAATCAGGGCAAACAAAACAATTCTGAATTTGGCAACTGAAGAAAGGGAAAAAAAAAAAGATGGTGTTGTCAAGGAGAAAAAGGCAAAACCCAATGGAAACTCCCCAAAATTCAAGAGGAAAAAGAGTAATAGTTTGTTGTACCTGGAAAAATATATGACTGGGAGAATACCAGATCAAATGAGAGAAGAAATATAGAAGCAAGCTTATTTTGACATCTTGAAGTGTTCATATTTTCAAAAGAGTTGTTATTAGTAACAGTATAAGGAGCTCTTGAGTGAGGCTGCTAAATGAAGTATAAGCGCTACTTAAGCAGAGAGTTTTGTGTGTTGATTCAAGGAGGAATTTCCCTGAGGAGTAGAACAGTTTTTGTCTTGTCATAGTATCATAGAGAACCTAAAACGATGAAGAGATAGTAGCACTGTTGGTGAAAGGAAAAGGAAGGAGCTGCTCAATCTTGTTTTCAGTTGTATCTTTATGTAATCACACTTCAAATGTTGCGTGAAAGTGTTAATGGGAAGTCTACTAACATGCAGGATTTTATTCTCTTGGATATCATAACAATAGGCTTGATGTTTATTGGACTTCTCCCCCTTGCCCCATTTCTCCTTCCTTCATTAATTTCGTTCTGCGTTTTGTTTCAGACATCAGTGTCAGTGGTGCAAAGTGTTGTTCCAGAGACTGCTGTTACTGTACCCCAGCTGTCTGTACATACAGTAGGGGCATACTGTCATGTCACAGTCTCCAGAAGCCTTAAGACATCTTGATATTAGCTGATACAAGTGCTCAGTGTTTCTTTTTTTCCTGTCATCTGGTCTTATCTATGTAGAATTTTCAATGCTTATGAAAATTTCAATGCAAAAGAGGAACAATATCTGATATTTGTAATATAAGAATAGAAAGCTATAACTTGTTTTTTTGGGTTTTTTTGTGGGTTTTTTTTTTGGTGTGTGTTTTTTTGTTTGGTTTTTTTTTGCCTTTTTTGTTTGTTTTTGGGTGGGTTTTGTTGTGTTTGTTTGTTTGTTTGTTTTATCTTGGGCTTTTACATTACTTGACAGTACATACACATTGCCTATCAACATTATACATATAGATATACTCTTTCTATTTGAGATTTGGTTTATACACATGGCTAATAAGATTGCAGAAAATGAGCTTACGCTTGGCATTTTTTTAATAAATTTTAGGAATCGGTGCACTCTATATGTGTTGTGTATTTATGTTTTCCTGTAACGTTAGCTTATGCTTCCATTATCCGCACGATTCCTTCAATGCCTTTTTACTTTCCTATACACAAAACACCATCAGTGGCATAAATCTTTGTAAATTTTCCAGATGATATTCAGGTTGGAAGGCACCTCGGAAGGAATTTAATCCATCCTCCTACTCAGAAAGGCCTTTGTTCTTCATGTCCTAGAAACTTGTTCCGGAGGACTTGCTCCATGATCTTCTCTTGGACTGAAGTGAGGCTTAGTGGCTTTGTTATGACATGGGCCAGCTTTTTCAGCAGCCTTGGGTCTGGTGCAAGAGATCCTGCAAACTTGATAAGTAGAATTCGCACAAGTCATGCCCTACCTGATGGTAATTCCTCCCCTCTTTGAACCCTGTCTCTCAGCGCAGAGGCCCAGAAGCCTCAGCAGTATCCACTGGCACAGTTCCAGGTTTTCTCCTTTTAAACTTTTAATGTAGCAGTAGCAGATCCAGGTAGCTCATTGCTATCTGGGAGCTCCGAAAGTCACTGCCCAAGGAAAGGAGGAGGGACTGGAAAGCAAACTAAAGAACTGTGAGAGCAGCAGTTCTGTTGAGGAGTAAGGGGGAGAGGCTTTGCTTGCTAGCAGATCTGCTAGTAGGTGCTGCAAGACAGAATGTAAAGGAGGAGACTTGAAAGGGTGTGACCATAGTGGCCATGGCCTGGGATAGAGAGGGCAACTTCTTGATGAGGGTTATACCAAGGACAAAACCAGTTGATTGGGCGTGTGGAAAAGAACATTCTCAACAGGGAAGAGGGTTTGCCCTCTGTCCAGTGAGAAAAGAGCTTCCATCCTATTTTCCACACTGTATCCAACTCTCAGAAGGTATCACCTCTCTCTACTATGAGTGACTACAGTTCTTCCACCTTAGGATGGATAATCAGCATGCCAAGGGTCATAATTCTGCTCTGAAGGGCCCTCACAGAGAAACAATTTCTATTCTAGAAATTGTTTCTGCACACAGAACAGCTAGTGACCAAGTGCCCTGGTGCACCTGCAGCTAGACTAAAGGGAGCTATTCTTCAAGTGACCATGCCCTTCCCAACTCATGATGATCCATTGACATGTTTGGGTATATGTTTTCTGTGTCAGCCACTTGCCCCTCATTCTTCCACAACCCCAAGGATAAGCATGCAAGGGATGCATGTGGGAGTAATACTTCAGTGATAGATGGTGTGATCTTTTTAGGTTCTTGCACAGGACAAGCCTGGCAGTTTGAGTTCAAACAACCTGCTCATCCCTGATAAGCTGGAGGGTTCAGTGATGTGCTCCTGTCTGAGCACATCACTTCATATATTAAAGTCATACCTCGAAGTATGATAATTTTTCCTGGTTTTGGGGGGTTTGGGATAGGGTTTTTTTGATTTAATGAAACAGTCCTCTCACACTAGACTGCAGTCACAAGTTAGAAACCTGCTGGTTTTGTCATCAAGCTGAGACAAGACACTTGCAGCCCTCTTGTAGAGGTTAGGATACGTAAGTATCATATTGTTGGGGCATAAAGTCACTTCTCTCTTTTTCCAAGAGTGGGTAAAGGTAGCTGTTGACTGATAGGATATAAAAGAGTTAAAAGTAGAAAAGGATAAAAGTAATAGTAGCAAAAGTTAGTTTACCCAGAGGTGATTGAGTAGAAAAAAGTGCAGGTAAAGAAAGGATTTCAGACCAGAAAACGAGGGGTGACTGAAGAAAGAGCAGCAGAGTTGAGGAATAAGTTGAAGACTTTCAATCTTTGGCAGTCATTTGTATAGTGCAGGAGCCTCCTCATGTTTGCTCTGCTTTAAGATCTTTTAGTGGTGCTGAAGTTGCATGTCGTGGTGTCAGCTCTGTAAGAGTTGGGACCTAATTATCCCCATCAAAGTTGTAGAGCACTGTGGTGCAGTACTTCTAGCTGATTTTTCTAAAATCTAATTTGTTCACAGAACTGCTCTGAGAACTAAGCAAGCACATAGGAAATGCAGTGAAGCGAACCAGAGAATTTGGTTTGAGACTGTTTGTCCAAATGGGATTGCTAATGTGTTCACAGCCTCTCTCAAAAATGGGAAAAAAAAACTGGCACCCCCTCCCCCCCGGCATATTTTGCTT
Source organism: Platyrinchus mystaceus (assembly GCA_035041135.1). NCBI lineage: Eukaryota > Metazoa > Chordata > Aves > Passeriformes > Tyrannidae > Platyrinchus > Platyrinchus mystaceus. Next base: position 79,020,672 of record JAWWLV010000088.1, read on the forward strand.
GTATGCTACCAAAAGAATGGAGAAATTACAGTTTGTTGTAAATTACAAACAAAACAAACAAATAAATCCTGCTCAAACAGCCTACAAGCAGAAAACATCCCTGTTTAATTGAGCTTTTCAGATATTGTTTTTCTTAAACATGTGTTCAAGCGTTGGACTTCCAACACCCTTGCTTTGCATTTGCTTCCTTTACTCTTGCGTCCATTGTATTGTTTCCAGTATTCTAAGCTGTTTAATGGGTTACAGAGCTTTAAACTGCATTTGAATCACGGGCGTAGATCATAATACTAAGACTAAAAGTCTACATTTGCATAAATTTGATTCATTTTTTCTTTACAGTTTACTGTACAAACATTAAATATTCTACAAATATTAAATATTCTTGAAAGCTTAAAAGGTTACTTCATTTATATGTTACATCTTTGTTCTAGCACTTGAATTGCTCCATTTGTTTGACTAGCTGTGTATAAGCTAGTCATCAAAAGACAAAAAAGAATGTTTTTAAATGAGATAGTAGTTCAAATCAACTTTCTGGCCACCTTAACTTTGCTCTCCCCCAGTCAATGTAGTTTGTTTGATACTTTTTTCTTTGTACAATCTAATTAATTGTTTGCAAAGCACTTTTCAGATAAGTGTTAAATAAATGCTTAATATTACGAGTATATTTATTTGCAACTCATTTAATTGACCTCTATTTTACTACAGCTTATAGTGACAATCAATTAAATCCTTTGTCAGTCTTCATTGATCTTCCTTCATCCCACACTGTTTTCTAACTGTTTTTTGTCTCAAATCCCTTCAGAAGATAGGTATAAACCTTAAATTGCTCAAACTTATTTTAGCTTCCCCCTCCTTTTCTCAAGCTAGCCACAGAATTGGAAGATTTTTGCAGTATTTCAGCTATAGAAATTCAGAATAAACAGTTATTCCAGGGCCATACAGATTAAAGAACAATGACCCCAATCAACTGAAGTGAAATACACTAGAATTGTGACACTTCATCAGTATGTTTGAGAGAAGTGCAAAAAACAGCTCAGGTGTTTTGTTATTTTCAGCAGTAAAAGGGAAGTGAAATACTCCTGATACTTTTTATTCAACATGGAGAATAACTAGTCAGTTCTGTATTTTGAATGCAACACTCTACTGCAGAAATGAATTTCTAAGAAATATTTTTACATTTTCTATCACAATTATTTTTTCTTTTTCTTTTTTTAAATGTTAGTTTAATATCCATCATGATGTCCTCAACAAGACTGTAAGCTTTTTTATTGCTTTTTTTAAAAAAAAGAAGTGAACATTTTAACTCCGTTTCATAGGATCCTTCCTTTCTCATAGAGTTGTACAGGCGATTTGCCATTGACATTGACACTAAAATCTCTTCTCTGTTTTGCATCCTCCGTATCAATGCTTTAGACAACTCATTTTCCAAGATATGTTCTGTATTTGGTATTTCTCACCCTGCGTATTACTTGTCAAAGTAATTAACTTGCACGTGGGTTTATTTGACTTCTAAGGGTAGATTTCCCTGGAGTAGGGAAGTGTTTTGTATCAACTATGTTTACTAAAATGGAAATTTCCAATTATGCCCTTCTTTTTCTTATATTTATTCTTGTGAATGATTTTGAACAGTAGAGACCTGTTTATCTATGTGATGGAATACATCAGAATCCGTTGCACAAAAAAAATCAGCATTTGATGAAACAGGCTAAGGGGAAAAATGAGAAAGACCTATCAGGTGAATGAGAAACAAAAAAAGTAATGCAAGGACTTGAAATATCAGTGAGATAGGTTTTAAGGTTTCTTTCATCTGTGATCATCTTCCAGAGTTACAAGTAGCTCTGAAAATTACAAGTAAAAATCCCATCCTGGCACAGGAAATAGTTACTGACAAAAGGAAGAGAGAGTATGCCTTGAGGTCTCAGATCATAAGTGTTAAGAGGTTACTTTTTAAGCTAAAGTTAATGATTGAAAGGTCTTTTTTGCAACTGACCTGTTAAATAAAGATTGATGAAATGATTTCTATACAAAATCGGATTACCATTTATTGTGTTGAAATGTGTTGAAATCTAAGCCAGTAAGAATTATAGGTGCTGTTTATAAATAGCTGATTTCATTGCAGTGAAAGCCACTATAAGGCACATAATCAGGAATAAAGTATTTAAATAAGAAAAAGAAATAATAATTGAGAAGCAGTTAATTTTCAAGATAGCTAGGAAATAATGCTAGTTAGAAATAAACTGGGATAGGAAAGAGAAGCAGCAAGAAAAATGCAATCTGAATATTTGTAAATATGTATATATTCTTATGTATGTATACATATCAAAATAGAATAAAAGTTTAAGCCATTGGATGTAAATACAATCAGAAGAAATCAGACATTTAGAAAACTTCATAGCTAGCAAGAACTATAAACAGAAGTGTAATAATGAAAGTCAAGGCAACAAAAAAGTGGGTTTTGAAGGATAATAGGAGTTGATATTGCACAGCACGTTCACAGTCAAAAAGTTACTTCAATTAAAGGGTTTTTTTTTTTCTGTTATTAATATTACTACTAAGTTCAAAGATGAAACAGAACTATTGCTGTTTTGTCAGGAACTGAAGAAACAAGATGATTATACTTTTAAAAAAATCAAATGCAAAGTACATTTATAAAGATGTCAGAAATGGTATAATAGGCTTTCCTAATGCACTTGTTTTGTATTACATCTTTACTAAGAGATAAAAATATCATGCATTAAATAATTTAAAAACCGACTATTTAAGGAATTCCAGATTTACTGGGGAGAAGCCTTCCAATGCATCAATGTATAGTGCACAGCAAAAAAAAAATTGTCTTTTTTTTTCTGTAAGTTTTTTTTTTTGTAGTGTTCCAGATGACAAAATAAGCTTGTTGCTTTAAATATTTGCAGGTACCTTAAGGTTGAATACTACAATTGAAAAGGACTTATTGTTGGTAAAGGAGCAGTCATGACTAGTAAAATTTGCTGACAGGTTGATTAACATTATCTCAGAAGGGATAAAGAACAAGGCATACGATACACACACACAAACACACACACATACACGTATATACACACATAAATATGTGTGTGCGTGTGCCAATATAGAGATATATCTATGTATATTGTAAGCACAAAGATTTCAGTCCATACTTAAAAGTAGTCAACTTTGTTGTGGAAGTGATTGGAAGTGATGATGGGACAGTTCCTAGTGTGACTCTGAAGCCAAGAGTAATATTGGCTGCTTTAAGAATGTCTTTGTTTTTGATTCAAGTCCTACAGCAGTTTGCTAACTAGTTCTTATGTGTCAACGGTTCAAGAAAGGTGCTGATAAACTTAAGAGTATTTACAGAATGAGAATGATGAAAGATCAAGAAAAATTCCTCTGTGGTGAGTCACAGAACTTGATCTGATTACTTTATCAAGAGGATGATAAAAGGTATCTGCCAAGGAAAAAGATATCTGATAACAAGGTAAATCTCTAGTCCACCAGAGTAAATCATCTAAACTCTTGAAAGTGAAGCTATGAAAGTTCAGATTCAGGTAACAAATTGTTAATAATAAAAGTAAATATAGTTTGATAAACTGTTACAAAATCTCAGAAAACAAGTTTTAATGCATTCTACACTGACATCAGATAATTACAATAAGGAAGGTTTCATAAAGTTTTGCTTTTAATATATATTTAAATAATCTAAGCTAGATTCCTACCCAATACAATGATATTGCTGAAATCACTGCGACAGTGGATGACCAAAGGAATGTCATTAAAGCCAGTGTCAGCAAAAAACTTCTGAATTGGATGGTAGTAGGAAAAAAAGTTGCATGTTGAAAACAAAATTTTTTATTTGGGTGCTTAAGAAAATGAGAAGTGAAGAACACTAGCAAAGAATGGGTTTGATCATCTTTAAACTTTATTAGCTGGAACACAAGAGTGGCAGAGTCTCTCCGAGTTCAGAGTGACAATCTTCTGCTGGGGCAGATAACCAAGCTGTTACCAAAAATGTTGAGAGGAGTTTACATGAGTGAAGGTTTACTAGCAGGGATCTGTGGCTTATGAGTCACATATTGACTCTATCAGTGAATTACTTTGGGGGTAAAAAGGGAAAAAGAAAAGAGGACAGGAAGGGAATGAGAGAGAAAGGGCAAAATCCTCCAGTGACCAGCTGGGAGGAGAGGCACCGGGGGGAATCTCAGGCTGTTAAGCTCTCTGCATGCATATATTGCTTGCCCAAATGTAAACTAAGAGCTACAGTGAAGGGCTGGGAAAAGAGAGGAAGGAAGGAGTGACCTGTGGTAGTCCCTTCCCTCAAGAACCACCACAAGAACACTGCTGTGGTTTGCAGGTAAAAGGGCATGGGAATAACACCGCAAAAGCGATCACATGAGAACAGCAGAGAAAAATGCTGCCACTGAGGCTCTAGAAAACACTCCCCTCAGAGCTTGAGCAAAAGGATACAGACCCACAGCTAAAGGGCTCTCAGGCCATTCAAAAGGCAGGGCATCAAAAGCACTGTTTTAAAATATCTCTTGATCTTTGTCATGAACACAAGTGCTTAATGTATCTCTAGTTGTCTGTAAGATGTTTTTCCCTTTCTGAAGCCTGTTTATGACATTTTGCAGCCACTTGATGCACTTGCTGCTATTCACCACAGAGTAACATGATTTTAGCTGCATTAGTATTCAGTCATGAATTCTCACCTTGTCTTGGTTTGAGCCTGGTAAGCTCTGTGATTTTTTCTTCAAAATTTTTTTCAACTTGGATATTGCTATTTGTTTCCATTTCATTTGACATCCTCCTTTCACTGCTTCCTAAACAGTTGTCCTTTCTAAAAATGGAGTGAATTAGTCATTTAGTTCTTAAGCTGTGTATCGATTGCCTTTAATTTTGTCCCCAACCTCGCTATGTAAGACCTTCCTTGTTCATTTTTGTATTTAGTGGAATACAGTTGTATCCATATTCAGCCATTTTAAAGTGAAATGAAATATATCTTAATGATTACTGACTAAAGGAAGTAAATTTTTTTGAGGGATCCAAAAAAACTCACCATAGAATAAGAGTTTTAAAACTTAGTGACTTAATTTCATTTTGATTTAAATCAAATAGCCATGAACAAGACGAAAAAGCATCCTTTATATACTACAACCAATGTTTATGCGAGAAGGTGTTTGAAAGATGTGGAATGCATAAGAGGGAACATTAAAAAGGGCAATTTAAATAATTCTTTAGAACTTCAAATAAACATGAGTTTGTTTTTGGATTTTATAAGTGGAATTGGCAATCTTGGCTGAGACAGAAGTGAAAATTTTATCTTTTTATTCCACAACAAATGGTAGAGAAGTGATAAGCCTGGAGTTGTGGGGTTTTTAGTTCATTTGTTTGGTTTTTTGTTTGTTTGTGTGTGTGTGTGTGTGTGTGTGGATGTGGATGTGTGGATACTCACTCAATGCAGGGATTTTTTGCTTTTTACATGCATGATTCAGAAACTGCTGCAGGTATTCAACCAAATCTAAACAAGCCTATAGAAGAAAAATAAATAAATGAACACTGTTGATTTTTAAGCCAGTGAGTACATTAGGAAGTTTACATTTTGAATGTGATAAATTACAAGAGGAACAATAAATCTTATTTAAAATGACATTTTAACTCTGATTTTTACACAAAAGTGACTGATTGCCAGAGTGTTTCTGTCCATACAAAAAGACTGTGAAGTTTTAAAAAGAAGGAAAATTAAGGGTGTATTTTTTCCCTTTTTAAAAAGAAATCTGAGCACAAGATTATTCCTTTAATCAGGCTGTCCCCAGTGGAAATCCAGTTTTGGGTTTTGCCCTATATCATAAACTGAGTTAGCTCAGCTGTTTATTTGCAACAAACCAACCGAGAAACACAAACAAAAAAGAACTGGTTGAAGAAAACATTATGCTGATGATATTAAGCCTGTATCATCATATGAAATTGGTAAGAAAGGGGGAGGAAGTTGCCACCAATATACATATATATGAATTTGTCTCTGAAAAAAGACAAGCTACGGGATGAATACATTGCCATTATAGTTTCCTTCCAAACAGGGGGATAAAGAATAATACCAAAAGGCCTATTTTTCTGGCAGATGTCACACTTCATTATATTCATGTTAGTTGCCCAGGATAGATTTGTTTGATTTAGGTATTTAAAGTTGATTAGAAAATAATATAATAAATATTACATATAATAAATAAAAATTATTTCAAGTAGATAATTTTAAGAGTAATATGAAAATCTAGCAGGAAGCAAAAGCAGAAAAAAGAACAGTGATTTCAAACACTAAATAGTTGGCACAAAAAAGGTTATTGGTGACAGCTAAATACAGAATAAGGACAAAGACAAGCAACTCTTGTTCAGCGTGTTCCCACCAATGATCTCATAAGCACAACAGTTTAGCAGGAGCTTCTCAGTACACACAGCAGGGTCTAGCTGGTACCAAGAATATGCAGCCCAAGAGGCCATGTGAGGGCATTGCTGGCCTCCTCCTCTTCCCTGAAAGATGTCCTGAGTGAACCCCAAAGCGGGACACTGAGTTACAGTGTATTGCAGTGTTGGATGCTGAATAACATCCTCTTGAGAAGAATGATAGAGCTGAAAAGAGTGTTTTCTTGTTTTTAAATAGATAAGAAGGAAGTAGAAAGTTAGGACTGTGCAAAAGGAGCAGTGCAATTAAAAATAAGTGAGAGGAGGGAGAGAGAGCGAGAGAGAGAGGAGAATAACCCGAGGGGAGAATAAACAAGCTTTGCTGTTTGCTCTGGAACTCATCTCCAGTTATTCCCTGTCTTTTCCTGATTCTCTGCTAATCAAAGCTGTCAGAATTCTCTGACAGAGTCAGATACATGGGAGCACAAAAGGCCTGAACACTTCCTCTTATGCAGGGAAATTCCCTCTCAGAAATGGGAACCAGACATCGTGACAGTATAACTTAAGCTACAAATGCAATTTCAATTCAGATGCAGAACGATGAACAACCAATACAGTCAAAAGCTATGCTGGACTTAAAAAATTACTGGCTATGAGTCAAGTATGATAAATACAGTTCATCTGGGAGAGCACCTAGAATTTACTATACCAAGAATAGGTTCTGTAAGCAGTAGTAGGAAAAAAATTGACTTCAGAAAAAAACTCTGAGGGAAAACGGAATGAGGTGAGGAAAACTCAGTAACGTCTGAAAGATCCATATTGAAAGGTAAAGAGATATGTAAGTGTTGAGTAATCCATACCTGAAAGTCATATTGAAAACCTAGAATATCTGAGAAAGGAACAAAAATAACTGTGGCTTATTATAATATAAAAATATACTGAGAATATTAAAATGCAAAGAAGTAAGGAAAGTGACTGAACACTATTATTTAGTTGCAATGGTATAGAATTAGCATAAAGAATGAAATAGAGAACCAGTAAACTGGGGAAAGCTGCCATGAAAGTACATTTTCTAATTTGAAGGAGAGGCAAAGAAAAAGAGAAGCTAGTCACCACACAAAGAGGCCTAAATGTGTGTTATTAAAGCTGAAGATTTGGTGTGAGCTGGTTTATTATTATAGAGAATAAATGTCAATTTATTTGAAGTGAGTGTTGGTTTTGAGAGGCAAGAGGCTAAAATCACATAAGAAACAGTCACAAAATTAAAGAGAAAACTACAACTATAGTTCTTTTTGATATTGTGCAGATCTGTTTCTGTGCTTTGGCTTTCCACAGCAACTCCTCTCTTCTCTGTAAAATTAGTGGCCTTGCTTCTGTCTGTTGTTGGTGCTTCTGCTTAGCCTACCTTCTCTGCTTGTGTGTAGTTTAATGTTAGTGTGCTCCTCTGTCTGTCAGGATCTACGTCAAGGCAGGTTTCGTCCCCTGAAATAATTGCTAGAAATAGCTACACATAATTAGTAGTCCTGTATAATTGTAATGAAATGCAGCTCAGGGGAAGAGTTGCAAAAATCTCAGCACTGAGAGGTGATCTGACTATGGGTCCCTCTTGTTTTCTTTTCCATTCTAACACTATCTCGAATAGTCTTGGCTGCTTAAAAAGTGTATGTGGAGAAAATGTGCCAGAGGGCGTGGGTATCTGTCAAAAACAGGCCAACTTACTCCTATCTGAAACTAGACAGTACTAGCAAAATAGGGAAGAAACAGGAACAGAATTTCTCTACAGAGGCCTGAAATGCAGTACAGTGAGAATAGATAAAACTTCTATTAAATATAACCTTTATTAAATATACCCATTAATTGAAAAGTATCCGATGTTGAAAAAAAACACAGAACTCAACTCTTACTTGCTGTTATGAAGATTAATTAAATATTTGATACAATGATCGAGGTTCTTCGATGGCATAACAGTTGTCTGAAGGGAGAGTAAAATGAAGAAACAATATCCCAAAGCCCCTCTTCTGAGAAAATCTTTGGAAATCTATTTTAAAGGTGTGGCAGAATAACACCTAGTAAAACAGTTTGATAAAGGACATCCAGCGTGAATTCAGGCAGAAGAGGTCACGCTGAGCTAATCTGTTTGAGTGCTTTGAAGATACTAGTGGTAAGAAAGATAAGGAAAATTTAGAGGATGTAGCATCCTTGCATTTCAAAAAGAACTTGACAGGCTTTCACATCAGAGATAAATGCCTGTGGAAAGAACTCTGGAGGAGGAAGTAAATGAAGATGCTGGTAAAAAAATTATTTCAAAGTGAGGAAATGGGAACTTTGTGAATTTTGGAGAAGTTGAATGACATTCCTCTAGTCACTCTGTTTTATGAAACTTAGACAATAAAACCAAAAATGATATTGTTAATTTTTAAAATGGTTGCAGAAAGAGAGCAGAAGTGACTCAGGGTTATTAAACCAGTTGCTCAAAACTTAAGTCATTGGGATTAAGATTTGTCAGGAACCTATTCATGTTCACCCTTAGGAAGCCTCCTGTTACATGATCACATCACAATTTTCCACAGCATTTGCCTTCTTTATTGTATAAAGGGTATAGCATTCACTTGGCTATTCAGTAATTTGTTTTACCTTCTTTCAGCCTCAGGTCCTATTAATTATTACCACTTGATCTGTGGTTTGAGATAGACTTTTTAAATTCCTCACTGGCTTTTCATGAAAGTTTCTAATATCACAGACTGTACAACAATGGAAGAATATAGGTTCCATCTTTCAGTGATAGAGAACTGAGGCACTGAGCAATTACAGACAAAGTTGTCTACTTATTTTGTATTGTCAGTCTCAGTTCCTATTGTATTTGATTTATACAACATTCCATTTCAAAGGCTTTTAAAGTGCATAGTATTAAAATCTAAAGCTAGAAAGAGTCATACAATGACTGCTGATAGCATACTTTTCTGGGTGTTATGGAGAAAGGAAATGGTAACATTGGTTTTCATAAAGTCAGTGACACATTTCCTGGTTATTGTTTTTCCTGTTATTCCTGTATACTTCACATATGTGGTCCTATGGTAATGTTATGTAATCACTTTCAGTTTCTATAACAATATGCTACTGTTTCTTATTTCCAAAGAAAAACTTGTTGGATATTACATCATCCCCCTCTTTCACTCTGAAGTCCAGGCCTGCCTCTAGGAGAGGCATATTTTTAGCATTATTATGCTGATCAATAACCTTTCTGCTTAACTTGACTGAAATGTTGTAACTTCCATTATCCCTTCCAACAAGTCTGCAGACTTTGTCTCCTTGGAGTGCAGCATCTGGAAGAAAGAAACTCATATCTTTAAGGTGAATCTGGTAAACTTGAACTATGATTTTAATTGAAGTCCTTTGGAACAGGGGGCTTCAATAAAAATGTTTTATTACACTGTTGTTATTTTGCCAGCACAGGATGAGCAGGAGATACAAACATGTAAGCCAAACTAGGTATTTTAGTTTTTTAGAAACTTCATTCCATGTGACTGTAGGTTGTGGTTAGCATTTGGTTTGGAGGTAAAGAGATCACTTCAAGCTTCAGAGATTAAGTCATGGATACCTTTTTCCTTAACTGTCATCTAATTTATGTCTTTTGTTGTAAAATCTTTTATCTGTCCAATTTAAATTGTGTTTTAGTCTTTGTATTGAGTGAGTTCTGTCATGAGAGAGATTGTTTCCTGCAAAATATTATTTTACTGCAATATATAACAGGCTAAACAGGCCATGATTTTTTACACTTATGTGACATATATATATCTCCTGGTTTATTTAATGCAGGAACTGAATTAATAAATAAACAAAGGAATCAAAAGCCATAAACCATTATTTTCTGAGGAAAAAAAGATTCAGTAGAAAACATACAACTACTCAGAAATATGTTAGAATTATGACTGCTTATATATACTGTGTTCCCTTGCTTTGAGGCACATTTGTTGTGGATTTTTCCCTGGGGCAACTCAACAATCTTAAAATTACAAATTGGCAACAATACACAGAGAACAGTGTGCATTTCTACAACAGACATGAATCAGAGGTGTCAATTGTAGATATCTTAGAAAAAGGAAATCAGATAAAGGGTCATGTTGTGAGGAAGAAATAGAAACTTGAAAGCCTTGAAGATGCTGTGGTTACTGGATGTACAAAATATATTGTGTTTACTTCTTTATACTAATCTCAAAAGCTTAAAGCGACAGTTATACTTGGGTCCTTGAAGTTGAGTCACTAAGATATCACCTTTGGGGTTAGGAGAGTTTGACCGTTTCTATGTTTTTTTATTGTTGAGTTCTATGCTATCACATAAGTAATAAACTCTATGAATGAAAATGGTCAGTCACTTCACCTTTTTGATGAATCAGGCTTGACAGAAGCTTTTTTCAGTCAGAAGATTATGCTGCTAAATAAGCATAAGTGTTGCAATTGTCCAGATTGAGTCATTGCAACCCTATGTCAAACATTACCTGAGTAACAAGTTTTAGGGTATGAGTTTGGGGATTTGGTTTGGCTTGTTAGTTTTATCACAAAATGGACAAGGCAGTGAAAGAAAAAGAAGGAGGGAGGTAGAGAGGGAATGATGAAAGGGGAAGGGGAAGGGAAGAAAGGAAAGACTAGAATAATCAGAAGCCTGGGGCCGGTCACTGGTACTCAGTTTCAATTTTGGAGTGCTTTCATTCAGATGGTACTTCATTTACTCTTTCACACTGTTATCTTTAAAAAATTATTTTGCCATACTGAAAAACATGTATATAAAAAACAATCATCTTCTTTCATTGTCATTTTTCCTCAGTAAAAACAGGAGGATATCCTTGCAGATTTCAGAGTGCACCTCTGTGCATTGACTCATGTGAAATAAATGTCACATCCTATATTCATGCTGGTTTGTACTTCACAATTTATTCAGGTTGTTAAAGTTCTTGAATTCATTGCTAGGCTTCTGGTTCTTCATATTATCACAGGACAAAAGGAATGACCTCTATGGGTGATTTCATTTTATTGTTGTTTTCTACATGGGTTGATGATGGCAGCCCATGGGGCTGAGATGCTAAAGCTTAAACAGTAAAGCTCTCTTCAAGGATGAAGCAGTAAAAAGTGAGGGTATTTTCCCCTTCTTTATAAATAAGAAAAATGGTTAGAGTTGATGAGTTTTAGCAATGAAATTGGTGAGCTGGAAAACTTCAGTCAGGTGAGAGGGCCTCTGCTCCAGTCAATTTTGGAGGCTGCTTGATGGAATATGTCTATTTAAATGGAAACTGAGAGTGTAGAAAGAAAATTGTATTGAGTATGTCATCTTTGTGTTATAAAAGAAACTCTTCTTGAAATTTATAAGACAATTTGCCTCTAGGGAGCCTTTGAAAATAAGACGATTTTTTAGTTTTTTAATAGAGAGAGTCTTTAGGAATATTAGAAAGGAAGCTGACTTTTTCATCCGTACCAATTTTGATTTTAGAAAATTATTAGCTCAGTAATTGCCTGAGGCAAAAAAACGAATTATTTTGCTGTATTTCAGAAAAGTGTAGTTATAGTATTTATTTTCAAATATGTTTGTTAGGAAAGAATTTGATTGAACTTTACTACTATCACTGCAAATGGAGAACCAAAACTAAGATTTGTATTAACAGGTACAGCTGATACTGACCCCATGCTTAAAAAACCTGAAGAAATACAAAGGGTGATGACTAGACAATACCCAGTTGGCTTCAGAAATGTTTCATGATACACACAGAAATGGGAAAGACTGATCTAAAGAACAGTTAAACACCCCGCCCCCACCCCCCAGTAATTAGATAGACAAATTTACATTATGTTTTTTCTATTAATAGAAAATAAAATTTTTTGAGGCCGAAACTTCTGTCCTTCATTATCTGATGAATGGGTTGTAAAAATCTTCAGTTGTGTAGGACCTGCAGTCACATACCTCGGAGACAGAAATGAAATCGTAGAATCATAGTGTCATTTCAGTTGAAAGAGACCTCTAAAGATCATACAGTCCAACCCTCCTGCCATGGGCAGGGACAAGTTTCAATGGACCAGGTTGCTCAAAGCCCCATCCAATCTGGCCTTGAACACTTCTAGGAATGGTGTAGCCACAGCTTCTCTGGACAACCTATTCCAGTGTTTCATCACCCTCATCATAAAAAAATTGTTCCTTATATCTAATCTAAATGTACCCTCTTGCCCTGCCACTACAGACCTAGGTAACACATTTTTGTTTCTCTTTCTTATAAGCCTCCTTTATATAGTGAAAGGGAAGTGGACCTCTGGGCTAAGTAGGATGCAGTAGGATGACAATGGCTCAAAAGAGTGGAACCAGCTTGGATATAAGTGGTTGTTAAAGTTAGCAGACATTGATCCACAACTCAAATGTGCAAGACATCATTCAGAAGTAACAAGTAAAACCAGTATTGCAAGCTTACATGCCCATAATAGTCAACTGGATAGAAATAGTAAACATGAATAAAGACTAGACCCTGAATTTTGTGTGTTTCGCTTTCTTCTATTACTGCTTCAGCTGAGCTAAAGACTCTGGCTTGTAATCACACACCAGCACTCTAGAAGGGGCCCTGGTCAGCTTCCCCAACAGATAAGCCGTACTTAGTTCTATGTCATTGCAACCCATCATTATTTGTGAATTGAGTATGTTCAATAAAATCATATCTGTGTAACTTTATTTTCAAATTTTCCTTTTTTTTTTTTTTTTGAAATATGTTACACAAGAACATTGTCAGCATTTAAATAATGAAAGTTTTCTTTTTACTTCAACCTGTGCAGATACTTAAATAACTGAGTTTTATTTACATGGAGAAGCTTTGGCAGCTGCTGGATGAAACCAGATGACTGGAACCAGTGATTTCTTTTTCAGTACTCAGGAAGAAATAGCTTGTTGCCATAATTTCCCATACATAGGGTTGTTCTTGCGACCAAGGCCAGTACTCCAAAAATTTGTCAAAATTTACCTGACTGCCTGCCTTGTCATAGGGCTTGTGTGATGGGAATCGGTTTGGTGTTTTATTTTGGAAACAGTGTTCTATTTTTATCAGGTTTTTCAAATGTATGGAGTTTATTGGCAAAAAGTGAGCAATGTACCAGCAATCCAGGGAACTTGACAGTTTTCCTGCTGAGCTTAATATAAGAACAGTTCTCGCTCCACAGGGTCGCTCTATTTTCTGCTAGCTAATGTCCACATGGTGGGCTTTTTTTCATTTAGTAAAGAAGATATTTTTTGAAATCCACTCCAGAGCCCATTAACAAGTGCAGGAAAGCTTTTGAGCTGATGCTAGATGTAAAACATTTACTTAAGTGCTGTCTCTGAAAATCTGGATTCTAATTTTACACCTGCAGGAGCTAGTGTTACAGGTGGAGGTTGCAATAATTTCTAAAAATAAGTTAGTGTTACAATAAACAAGTCACATCTGTTACAGGAGTTAAGAGCAAAGATGCGTTGGACCATCCACTGCAATACTAGGTAATCTTACATGGAAAGTCACTGCAAGGGGCTTAAAATTTAGTGGTCTTGGATGACAATGTAGCATTTCTGTGACACGTCTCAGGTTACTGAACAGCCTTACTACTTCTGTAAGGCATCAGTTACCTGTCAGTCACAAAGAAAATTTTTCCTGGTCACTAAGAATTAATTTAACATGTTATGTTAATAGTTATTTCCCTGGGGCAACTTGTTTACTTGGAGTAGCTTGTAAACCTGGAATAGGATATTTCTTGCTTAAATGCCTTTTTAAAGAACTTTAGTGTTACATGATAGTAATTTTAAGTTTCATACTGTTAGCTGGCCTTGAGCCATAGATTTGACTAGTCCTTACCTGAAACAGTATCATAGTATTCCCTCATAGTTATATTTTGATTTCTTTAAATTAAAGGAAAAAAAAAAAGATATCATCTCTATGATATCTCATAAGGCTTCTTCATGGGTTGGGTGGACTGTTTCCTTCCTGGTGAGAGAGAAAGCTGCAAGATGTGAAATCACCTCATATCTTCATGTAAAAAGTCCTTCACAGATCCCTTTCAGCTGAGATTATCTCAGCTGTTGCTTCTAATTTAAAATACATATTTTTCAAACATAAATCTAGTGATTTTTCTCTTACAGAGGATGTTGTAAATTTCAGGAACATGGCAGTCATTAACTTGGAGGGAGATAAAATAAGTGAATGGTGTTTTCAAAAACATCTTTTCTAATTTGATTAAAAAAAATAATTGTGTCATAAAAGGGATTTCAGAAGCCTGTGGAACCACTGCCATGTTTGTTGCTTTCTTGGTAAATATGATCCCCTTTTAAAGTGATTAAGTTAAAAATGTCATGCTTGAAATGTCTTCCAGTCTGTTGAGAAGCAGTTTCTCACCTCATGACAGGCCCCTTCATTGTCTGAAATCCATTTGGGTTCCCAGTAATGGCAACAGGTAATATTCTTGGTCTGTTAATCATTGAGATGCCAATTCAAAATACATTTAGACATACTTTAACATACCCTTAGTTCCCAATAAAGCCAATTAAAACAAACTATGTTTAAATGCTTTGCTGCAATCAAGACTAAAAGAATAGTGGCAGGCTGTCTGGATGCTCGTAAAGTTTCTCTGATCTGAACAAAGCATTTGAAAAGCAACTTAAATTCTGCCCTTCTCCACAGTTCACCTGCAAGGTTCAGCAATACAAACCCAGGTTCAAAAGTAACCAGCATTTATTTCCCTGGTAGTGTAGAACATGGAGTCCGGCTTCTTGGCTAGCAGCTTGTGGTTTTGTTCTAATAGTTATGTACTGGACCTCTTGGCCTCTTATAGCGAGGATAACTGATAACTTTACTGGTGCGAGAAACGGTCAAAGTGTTGCTGGTTTGAGAAAGTTATTCCAAGAAAGATAATGCGTCTGTACAGTCTGTCATCTTTCTCGATTTTGGTGGAGCAGGTCACATGCTAAGTAAACTGACCACAGCAAGGGGGAATAAATCTATGTAGGGGGATCTTTTTTAAGTTTTTGAGAAATTGTAATACTTTAGCTGTGGCAACTGACATGTTGAATTCATTTTTGCACAGATATAAACATATCCTGTTGCCTCTTTTGTTTCTTTTGGTGTAATGAGTGAAGTAATACACAAACCAATATATAATCTAGAAAGCTCAAACACCAGGCTAGGATTCAGCATTTCCTGTGTTATGTCTTTTTACCTAACGAGAGAATAACAGAAATAATACTCACTCACCTAATACATAGTGAAGTATTTCTGTGATTTAAGAGTTTCAATATCCCAAGCTGCAACCTAACACTAAATGATGAGCCTTTTGAACCTCGTAAATATGATGGATTGTACATCAGAAGTAGTGAATACCAACCATCTTTTCTGAAGGAGAATGAAGTAGATACTTGAATGGAAAATACTTTGCCAGTGCTGAAACTAAGATTCCTGCTTTTCCCTCTCAGCTTTGAAGATAATACTAAAAGAGCAGCAATTATTTATGATTATGCCTTTTTTGTTGTTGTTGTTTTGTTTTGGGGTGGGTTTTTTTTGCCCCTTTTTTGCCCACTTTGGTAAGTGTAGGGATGCCAGTTCCTGAGTGGCTGCTAGGAGTTAATTTGAGCTAATGTAATTTATGCATTTTAAGACTATCTGATCTGTTCAAAACGTGCACAAGTAAAACTTCTTTGCTTTCTGCTCACTTGCTAATTGAGTGTCCTTGCAGTTCTCTACCTGAGTGCTTCAAGTGTAATGACTGAATATTAATGAAAACCTCTAATGAATTTAGATTATGGAATGTGTTTGATCATCAGATTATATCTTTGAAAAACTTCAGTTTGAAGAATGAGAAAGAGCTCTGTGCTAAAATTTGATCCAAAGTATATGCATTTTAAGTTTGCTTCTTATTTTGTTAGAAGGTCATTAGGTTTCACAGAACATGTATTCTGCAGTAAAACTGTGTTTTTGTAAAGGATTTACTGCAAAGTGTCAACAAAGTTCCTTTTCGGTTAAAATTAATTTTATTGCAGTTGTTAATGTTCAACTGCAATTGATTTTTAAAGAAAAAATAACTGTGATGAAATTCTAACCATATTAAAGAGGTGGTTGATAATTTATATGGTAAATGAACTGGCTCCTCACGAAGGAAATGAAAATGCTGACTTTGTGCCAGTTCCTACCATCTTTATTCACAGTGTCTTATACCTTGTTCCACATGAAAGCTCTAGCTGAGAGACTTGGACTACTTACCTAGAAAAGCAATTACCTTTATAAATGAAGATGCCAGAGTCTTTTCTTAAATAAACATGAATAAACCTTCCACCCATTCAGAAAGCAGAATGTGCAGGTGCCATCTTATCCTGACACAACGGTTCCTTAAAAAAACCCCAGCCTTTTCATTCACCATTTAAAAGGGCTGGGTTATGCTACAGTTATTTCCATGTTTCTTTGCCTTTATTCCTGGATTTGATTCGTAGGTAAGTAATAGATATTGCAACAATTCAGGATGAACTTCTTAATTTTTGCATGAATGGATCAGTAAAATAGTCTTTTCAAATAGGATAAGCCTTTGTAAATACTGTTGCAATTAAAGTTTCATGATATCAGCAAGACTTTTCTTGGATGCTTTTCACTGCAGACATTTTGTTTCAACAGAAAATAAGACCCATATTTGACACAGTGAAAGAAACTAAGAAAAAAATAAGTTCTATTCTAGATGAAGTGGTACTTTATGTATAGCCCATTTTTGGTTCTGCAAAATCTGCCAGACTTCCATATTTTATTAATCAGGTTATTTCCATTGTCTTTCATTGATTCATCTCTTGATTCAACTATTAATGAAGGTTTTCTTTTTATGGAGAGGAGGATTCAAAGCACTTATTCTTTCATCTGTATGGTATTTTTTACTTCCGGTTTTCTCTTAGAGAAAAGAGAAAGATTAAATGACAAGATTTAACCCCTCATATCTTTGCATATGACAAGAGAAATTAGTCAAATTTTCCAAAGCTCATAAATCATTTTTTCTTTTGTCCATATTGCAATATATTGCAGGAAGAAAATGCATATAGTGTACGCATATGTGAAATTTGCATTTCTTCATTAGTATGCATTTCTTCAGTATGAGACTTCAAAAGGTCTTCCTTGGCACTGGAGCTTTATGCTTCCCATCCCAACCAACCTTGCCACCTTAATCCCATTTATAAGCTCCCATCCTGTTGTGTCAGCCTTTTATCCCGTTAGATGTAAAGGGCAATTGCATAAGAACCTCAACTTCCTGTATAGCTCTCTGAAAACTTATAAAGCATGTGAAAGTATTTTCATTAATATCACAACTACTGATGACAGTCTTTGAATGTGTTGCCCTACACTCCTTTCTGAAAGGACTTTGGGTAAGCATCAGTAAATAAGGAATCAGAAAAAATGGAGATATCACAGTCAAATTTAGTTTTGAGTGGAAAAACTCCTGCCCCCTGTCTCAGCAGGTCAAGCTCATCTGTTTCGAATTGTAGCTTAGTCAAGCTGTGTCTGAAAGAATTTGAAAATTTCCTAATGGTCCCCAAAATGAATTGGCCAGCTTGGCTACCTTGATGACTTACACAGATGAACAGACACAGAGGTCTCTATAGAGGTCTCTGTAAATACTGTACTGTCACATACTGCTCTTTCTTCTTTCTTTTTACTGTTTTCATACTGATTGACAGGGCAAATGCATACATTTATTCATGACATCAGCTGTTATGTTTTCTTAAGCCACTGTCTTTCACCAGAAAGTCCCTTAGTGGACTGCTCTCACCACATTTTCTTTGCCTGAGGCATGAGTTACAGAGGTCTCCAAAACCTATAGTATGTTTCTGATCACAAGAATGACCCAGACCTGGAACTTCCCCTCAGATAGCACCAAGGCCAGAACAGCCAGTATTGTACATTGTCCAAGGTTGTCACAGCTGAGCTATGGTGCTAGGGAGCAGCTGGAGCAGAACTGCTCCCAGGGGTTAGCAAACCAAGGTAACTGCCATGCTGCAGGAGCAGTGCCCTCACCCAGGGTGCAGCCCTGTGGTACCTGAGCCCAGTAAGCAGAGTGGTGACAGTCTTACTGGCAGTCCAGGCAGGACTAGGGACCAAGGCCTGACAGCCCCATCTTGAGCTTAAATAGAGCCCCAGGACAGAGGGTGTGGGTGAAGATCATAGGTGAGGCTGGTCAGGGGCCATAAAGCCCTAGTAGTGCCTTCAGGACATTGACACTTGGAAGCCAATGAGCTTTTAAGGCAACTCAGAGTCAGTCCTTTGCCATGGCTCCCCTTACTCAACTTTGAGTTCAGAACTGGCAATAATGTCTGCTAGAAGCAGAAGAAAATAATTTGAAAACAGTTATTCTTCAACTCAGAAGAGGGACATAGAGTCCTTCAAGCAAAGAACATCATGTTTGGGTTACAGTGGACTGAATTTGCCTATTTAAAAAAAAAAAATAAAAACAATGAACATTAACCAGGACTATTTTTGAAAGAGTTATGTTGTGTATTTTGTGTAAGGTCACCAGTCAGCCAAGTAGACTGGACACACACTGAAATGGGTCTCATAACATGAATATTGCTGTGCTTTTATTGTGCTAGAAAATTACAGAGAACACACTGACCTGAAGCATCTTTTGTGCCACTGTCCAGGCTAGTGAAGCTGATTGTGTCTAGCAGCCAAACCAGCCTCTGAATTCCATTTGCAGTAGTAGCTGGTGAGGCTGTTTTTGGTACCCTGAGCAAGTATGCTAACAGAATGTGGGTATAGGCCCCCAAAATCACAGTATGGGTGTCCAGTTTCTGTCACTGTTGGCCAGCCTTTATGCAGTCTGGTATGTTAAAGCATGTCCTTTGTGACTCTTGAGAGTCATCTGCCAGGGCTTAGGTGACCTCTGCGTGCTGAAGCCTCCCTGGTAGCAGCTGTAGTCTTCATCTGAGCATCTGTTGTTGATTCTAGTGAGAAGGGATGTTGACAGAGATGCCATTGAAGAGTTGCCCATGCAGAAATGAGCCTTGTAGTCCTATGCCTCTGTCCAGGAAAAACCACAACCCGATGCCTACCCTGTTATATGCACTCAGCTCCGGATTGTTCCAAGTCCCATTAGACAGTCTTCCTAGGCAGCCCATTAAGCATGTCCTCAGAAAATATTCCCCTTCAGAGGTTGTAGTCAGCTGTTGTATCCTTGTCTCTACTAAAAACTTGGCTCAATAGCCAAGGTGCTGTGCCAGACATTCTCTTAAAATTAAAACCACTAATCAGAACGATGCTTTTCCTGCCCGATCCTGTATTGCACAAGATTTAAAGTCTTTTTTTGGCTAAATAGACCAAAAGCAGATGCTAGAGGAGCTGGTGCTGAATTCTCCACCATCCCTCCCACCCTGCAATACAGCAAATATGATTTGGGCTTGGTCGTAGGCTTGGTGCTGGCCTGACAGTGTCTCAGGACATATCTAGCCCTACCTTGGTGAGAGCTGGTTTTAGCAGGGCAGCAATTGTCTGGTGGCCATGTGCCTGTGGCTTCTCTGCATTGGCTTCACTTTGGGAACACCCATGGCAGGGAGCTGGCACTCTTATGCAGTCACTGCAGGACAAACAGGCAATGGGGCTGGGGAAGGGCAACCTGCAGCTCCCAGACTTTGCCTAGGAAGCATGCAGAAGGAGGCAGACTGTGGTCAGAACATTTATAATAGTCCCAAGACTATTATATAAAGATCCCAAGATCCCAAGACCTAGGAAGAAGAGAACCCCACTGTGAACATTGTATGGCTCTCAGCAAGTATGTCCAGATGCCTGTAACTTGAGTATTTTTTCCACATTCATCCTTAAGAAGGGACTTGGGACACAAAGGAACATTGAATGAGTGAGCAACAGCCCCAGAGAAAAGCAATGGGTTTTCTTTAGACTGTTGAAACACTAAACAGACTAACGACATCTTGAGCATAACTACTCCACTATGGCAGGTCCAGATTCAGCTGCTGGGGACATAGATGGTGGCATCCAGCTGGGATAGAGAAGGGCTGTCACTAGAGAAGATTCCTAATGAAACCTGGGTTTGCCTGTCAGGACCTCTCTCAACTGGAAAGGGATAAACTTTCAGCCTGTTTTATATCCCCTATTTCTCCCATTTGTATTGAATGAAATACTGCAACCTACCTTTCAGATGTGGCATTTTTGCCTTGGCACCTTAGGCTGCCCATTTTCATTAGGTTGAGAGATTCAAAACACTCTGGAGTATTCTGAATGTATTTGGATGGTAACAAAAATTTCCACTACAGATTTTAAACAATATGGAAATCTGTTATCTTAGCAAAATGGATTTTAAATGTACCACAAAAGGGATCCAAAAGTTCTAGTTTTTCTCAGATAGCTAAAGTGATCTGTCAAGCATCTCATCTCCTAGTTTTTGCCTACACAATAGGCCTAAATTCTTACTGTTCAAAGTTTGCCTGAGAATTTACTTAGAAGAATATTGGAATTTTTTAAATTGTTGGAACTAGTTAGTGAAATAATTTCTCTTGCAACTATCACAATATTATCATGACTCCCTTATATCTATATCTTATATCTTATATATATCTTATATCTATATCTGTCTCCCCTTCCTTCCTCTTCCTCTACTCTTTGTTATCTTGAGGCTAAATTGCGGTGATGAGTAGCACAGCTTCTCTAAATTAAAGCAGTACCAGCAGGAATATGCCAGCATTCCTGTAATAGTTTGTTTTCTTTTCTCAAAGTATGATTTCAAGTGGCCTGTACCATAGATTGGTTAGGGTGACATGACATATCATCTATTCAGGAAAAAACTGTGCTTATTAAGTTAGCATCTTTGTTGATTATGAACTCCATTCACTATTTTAGTAATTATTTCCCAAGAGCTACTTCACCATTGCTTGGAATTTTTCCTGAATTAATCTGCTGAAAAAAAGGTGTTCTAATTGCTTTAACGTTTCAACAATCTATGCAATAAATCCACTTTTAAAGTTCATTCAAATTTATAATTATTACCACTTCAACCAATATTCTCTGTTTTGTGCATTTACAATGAAGAAACACCACAGGTACTGATAACAGCATTAACCCTTACAGCATGTTTGAACTGTAATCAACTATATAGATGAAAAGTTATTTGTCAGAATATTTTAACCTAGGGTCATCTACTTGGATGCAAAATTTTTCCTTGAATTAAAATGTACCTGTTAAAAAGAACATACTATTTATATGTTAGTATGACAAAAATAATTTGAAATATTTCTGTATTTACTTTTCTTTTGAGTAATTTCATGCATGTTTTATCATTTTTGTTGTTAAAAATTTAATTGACTTCAGTGGATTTCGTTCCTTTTACTGAAGTAGGATCAGAACTTCTTTAAGAGTAGTCTCTGCTACTTCTAGCTGATGCATTTATCCAATTCCCATATAAGCTGTTGTGGTTTCCCCTTCACCAGAATCGTCAGATGAGTGAACAGTCTGTTCACTATTTAGTGCATTTTTTGTGTTTGTTTGTTGTGGTGTTGGTCTTCTCCCTACAATCATGCAGGACTCCTGTCTAAAACTAAATTATACACATTAAACAAGGATATGATAATCAGCAGAGGTTTTGAACATGATGTTTTCTCTAATGTTAGAGAATTTATGTTGATATGAAATAGTTTTTTTCTGTTAATATTTATAAACAACTTTACTCTCATCTTCTGTCCACATGGCACTGAATGTCTGAAATTCTGTCTACTAAAATACAAGCAAATAAACAATTGATCCTTGCCAGGAGAAAAATAAGAGAAAATGCATTACCCTTCCATCCTTCCATTTCCTAGCAACAATGTCTTCAAGTTATATTTTGTCCATATAAAAGTGAGTAAACTAAGCTTCACTCTTGTCCTAGCCTAATTCAGTTTCATTCTTTCATTTATTGGGGTTTTGTTTGTTTGTTTTTAATTTCAATTGATTTGTTGACAATTTCAGCCGATGTCATTATGGGATTGTGTCCTGATGAGTCTAACTTTCGCAAAAGATTTGGATTGAGTTTTTTGAAAGTGAAAAATAATCATGCTTCTTTAAATAACTGGATCATATATTTTTCCTTAATTTTTACTTTAACAGTGAAATGCCAAGAGTTTTCAACAGGATTTTCAACCCTATCTTTACTGTACAATGCAAATTGAGCTTTGTTTTTCACTAGATTTTTTAATATGTACAGTGTTGATCATTACTGCGAATGCTTTACAGATGAAACCTTGGATCATCTCCAACACTTTGTGAGGTTGAGTTGTTATGAAGATAAAGTTCTGTTCACGTAAAATATTTTCGTATGAGAAAAAAATACTACTTTCTACTATTTCCCCCCAAAGAAGTGGAAGGAAGCTAAACAGTAGTACATTTTTAAGAAATCTTCATAGAAAGATAGTAGGATATAAGAGTGAGAGGCAGAGTAAGATATAAGAAGTCTAAAAGGCAAACTGGCTTGCTGTGCACCATTCTTTTTTAAAGCCTGTTGGTTGGAGAAAGTTGCAGCTGTACTTAGAGGCATTTAATCTTGTGCATATTTGATGGGTAGGCAGGTATGCTTTGTAAGGAGAATGCCTGTAATGTGATTGTGTCCAGCTTTACATACTGACAGAGTGAGGAGGGAGACCCAGAAAAGGCAAAAAGGTACTTCAAATGTTTTTGGTTTGGATTATTCCAAACACTCTTTCACCGTTGTAAGGACAAAGTATTTCATATATGAAATCTGAGACAGAAGTTCTCTAAATATTTTCAAAAAGTTTTATTCATAGATAGCATTATTTGCTCTTTTGATGCAGTCAGATCTTCAAAATGGTGCCTCATGGCCACAGCTGCTGGATTTATTGCTTAACACAGGAAGGACTTAGCTCTGTATTCTTGCTTTCAAATTCAGAATCCAATTAGTGAATTAGATAGTAAATTATTGCTTAACAGTCACAAATAGAAAGGAAGAAATTAATTTTTTTTTTTTAAAGTAAAAACCAGCTATGGGCTAGGTTTTTTAAGCTTCAAGAAAAAATGTTACTGCTTGATATATGCATGCATGCATCAAACTCTCTTCATGCTGTGCTCACTCTAAATGTATATACTTTGAACTTCTACTTTTGTATACTGATACTTGCTGAAGTATTGACAAAGGATGAAACACATACTTTGTCTTTGCTAGCTTTAAATGTCTTAGTAATGCTTTCTGCACTTGCAAATTAACTCAAATTTCACTTCATTGCAAAAATAATACTGGAAAATGCCTTTTACAGACAGTTAGGCAGTTTTGGGAAAACAAGGAGTTTTTTTTAAGAGCCGTTGAAATGGCTCTTAATATAGTTAAGCCCCAATAAATGCTTACTGTGTTTTAGCTTGTCTGATGAGAGCTTTTCACATATTTTTTTCAGAATATCTGTCATCATTACAGGCTGGACATAATTTTGCTGTGGTGTATCACTGGTGTGTTCTCCAAATGCACTAATATCAAATAAAGGACCCGGGGTTCCTGGTGGACGCTATGTTGCCCATGAGCCAGCAATGTGCCCTGGCGACAAAGGCGGCAAACAGGTATCGAGGACGGCATTAGGTGAAGTGTTGCCATTAGGTAAAGGAAGGTGATCACTCCCTTCAGCTTAGCACTGGTGAGGCCACACCTGAAGCACTGAGTCGGGTTCTGGGCTCTCCAGTGCAAGACATGGACGTACTGGAGGGAGTCCAGAGAAGGGAATTAAGAAAGAATTAAGGAGCTGTTGCATCTCTCATATGAGTAGAGGTTGGGAGAGCTGTGACTGTTCAATGTGGAAAAGAAAAGGCTTGGGGGAATCTCATCTGTGTATATAAATACCTAGAGAGAGGACGCAAAGAGAAGGAAGCCACGTTTTTTTCAGTGATGCCCAGTGACAGGACCAGGGGCAGTGGGCACAAACTGAAACATAGAAGATTCCCTCTTAACATCAGGAAACTCTTTTTCACTGTGAGGGTGACTAAGTACTGGCACAGGTTGCCCAGAGAGGCTGTACAGTCTCCATTTTTGGAAGTATTCAAAAGCCATCTGGACACAGCCCTAAACAATCTGCATTATTTAGGTGGCCCAGCTTGGACCAGATGAGCTCCAGAGGCCCCTGCCAATCTCAACCATTCTGCCATCCCGTGGAGATGCCTGCTGTACATAGTTAGAGTCCATGTCTGGTGTATCCAGGCATCTTAGCTTCTTGCACTGGAATAATATTTACTCCTTTTTTACAATCAACGCAATTTAGGCAGCTGACATTGTAGCCACATGAGCAAAATCATAAAGCATACTGTGGACTAACAAACAGTCATGATCTGTCATGAATTCCCAACAGGGGAAAAAGGCTGACTGATGAAACTATTTGAAGCCAGCCCTTTCATTGGCCCACCTATTCTGGTAGTGTCCTTTCACTGGAGGCAGAAAGTAATTTTCTTGTGACAAATGGAATTACTATGAGACCTCAAAAGGTGTGCTGCAAGATAGCATGCTGTCTCGAGATAGCTATTTTAGTCACTTGACAGAGTGGTGTAATCAAAAGATTATGCATTAACAGCAAGACTGTTGATGCATGTGCACTGCCACCACTTACTTTCTGCTCTTGATAAATGATTGAGCAGGACAACCTACGGGGCCACTGTGCACAGTGCAGCAGGATGCCCAGATCTAGTGATGTGGATTGAGGACAGAACTGAGCTTTCACACCTGCTGTTACACACTTCTTTTTGCAGGTGTGGCTGTTTCTTCTCTTTTGTGTCTTGTAAAATGGAGCATTTTCTTCCCACTGTGTTGTAAGGATTAATTAGTTGGCATTTAGAAAGAGTTTCAAAGAGAGGAGTTAATAGGACAGTGTTAAATCTAAGACACAAGAGAGTACAAACTATTTATGTTTTATCTGAGCAATATCACTGATGTCAGAGACCCAAATTCCTTTTCTAATTTAAGAAATGAAATCCTGGGAGGTGAAAAACCTCTGCAGCTTGCATTTCAAAATTTAAAATCTTTCTGACCATGATTTCTAGCATAATGAATGAAATCAAAGTAAAGAAGCTGAATATATGACTTGATTTTCTGTTCTGAGTACTCAGCACCTATCACTAACATCAGGAGGAAATGTGCAAAGTTTTTGGACAGGTTTTTTTTGGTGTGTGTGGTTTTTTTGAGGTCACTTAAACAGCAGCTTCAGGTATGGAATTAAGAAGCTAACTTTGGTTATCTTGGCTTCTCAGAATATTAAAAAATTTAAGAAGAGCTTTCATTAAATAGGGAAATCATAATGTGCCTTCTCTGAAGACTTCATCCATAAATAAACTCTTGTAAGCAGAGCTTAATATCAAATGAATAGAGTCTGCAGCTACAGCAGGTGTTTGAAAGTCAAAGGATGGCACCAATCGGCATAATTTAAAGTTCATTAGCATCAGTGGAAGAAAAAAGTATATTTTTATTAAGTTCTGT
This sequence comes from Platyrinchus mystaceus, assembly GCA_035041135.1. Classification (NCBI taxonomy): domain Eukaryota; kingdom Metazoa; phylum Chordata; class Aves; order Passeriformes; family Tyrannidae; genus Platyrinchus; species Platyrinchus mystaceus. The sequence goes on from JAWWLV010000088.1 coordinate 79,046,517, forward strand.
ATTTTAGCTAGAGCTTTACAGTGAAATATATGCATTGATTAATTTTGAAATTTTATATTTAACAGCAGTGTTCAAGTACTTTCTAATCATTACAATATGCTTTGGAAAATTCAGGGGGACTCCATTAGAATGCTTAAAGAGCTTTAGTAGGCAGGGCTTGGTTATGGTATCTATGCAGAGCTTGTGCAAATAACAAAAATCCCAGGGGTGGACTCTTAATGCCACAAGAGACATTTTGCCTTCAAAGCCCATCAACAGGAACTTCATGGATTCAGAAGCTGCCTGTTCATTGCCCAGGTCTCCTGTGACTACAGAAGTCACACCCCAGGATTGCACAGAAAGTGCAGCCTTATGTGCTGCTTTCCCAGCCCTTGGGGAGGATGTGGGGAGAGAAGAAGCCTGCCTTTCTGCCTGCCAGGCCCCCCCATTAACCTCCAGATTGTTTTGTTGCAGCTGTGCTGAAATGTATTCCATACACCAGCTGTCAGCCTAATGTGACTTGAAATGGGCTGTTGTAATAAACCATTATCAAAGCACTTGAGGAGAATGTGAGCCTTGACCTTATCTGGATAATTATCTAATAGAGTGCACAGAGTGATTCCTTTAATTGGTGTTGTTATCCTTTGTAGCCATGCTAGAATGTGCTGGCTTGGACGTTTACTGATTCCTAGCGTGTCTTCACACTTTTAATATCAACGTCTCCCTTGCAGTTCTGTAGACTTGGCTATAGGTGAGAATCACACAGGATTGACAAATGAGTTTTATTTGGAACATTTAAAAAATTACGTTATTTAAATTGCTTGCTGAAGTGACTCCAGCCAGGTCTTGACAGTTACTTTAGACTGTGTTAGGTAAGAAATCCCTGAAAATATAACAAGCTTAGGTGATGGTCAGCAGACTGCCAAAATGCAGGTCTGCTTGGTCAAGACAATTTTTCACTCCTTCTTGTCCCACTGTCATCATGTGAGGCAAGAGGCCCAGCTCTTCTAGGACACAAATTTACGCATTTTGCTTACCACACAAAAGCAAATCGTTTTTGCAAAGGATGGATGAGTAGGATTCAGCAGCATGTCTGTAAGAGGTAGTTTCCTCTGGTTTGGTCAGTGTGGGCAAAACAGAGGACCCAAACAAATTCTTACTGAGTTACTTCATTTAAGAGCTTTGAATGGCTTTGTTTTGCCACGTGCAAAGAAGGCATTTCCCAAAAATCGATATGTGCAGGTGGGAGGGTAGTTTTTAAGTCATTCTTCTCTTATGTCTCTCAGCTGCTTTCTGTTGCAAATTCATTTAGTAGGAAAGACAGTTGAAATCCTTAAGTAGCAAAACATATTATCAGTTCTCACTACAGGAATTCATGGTTTTTGGACCGTGAAAAATTCTGCCAGTGTTCATATGCTAGTCTTATAAATATACTTAATTGGAATTTAGGTAGAATGTAACTGAAACTTAGTCTCAAATCTGTTTTATCATCTCTCAAAAAGTCTCTCATAATCTGTATTGCTGTCATGTTTCTGGTCCATATTGAATTCTGAAAGGTCAGATTCTGGAAAGCAAAATCTGTGGGTTTAATATATGCTGCTTTTTAAAAATACATTGGACAATTTTTTACTGAATAATTATGGTACTGAAATGCTATTCGTTTTTTACTTTGCCAAGAGGTCCTGCTCTAGCCTGTACTCTTGGACTTTTGGCCTTGTATGGCTCTCAGAATCAGGTGGCCAGAAGAAAACAGATCAATGTTCCCATTAAAAATGTTTATGTTTTAATGTTTTTCATGGTCTATCATACTGTCATACTCCAATCATTGGTTTACGTTGACAAATTTATGTAAAGTTCCTTTTACTTGGTTCCTGTATTTTCCTAATGAATAATTTAATCCACTATATTAATACACTGTAATATTAGCAGTTTTTCACTTGCATCCACTGAGAGATTTTAGACGTGAATAGCAACTCATATTTAAGACTCTGAGAAGACCGGAAACTGAATGCTCTGCAGATTTTTAAAAATGTTCATAGATAACAAAGGCCTTTGATTTTTTTTTTGCACACATATAAGTGAAAGTGCAATGCAAAGATTGTCATTATTTCAACAAAATAAAGATGTAAAATATAGAAAACAAATCTTTTGCACCAATGCTGTAAAAATAAACTAACTGTGTGTGTGAGTTGTGATGTAGGTCAATTCAGCTGCTCTTCATATTCGTTGTGACAGTTATTGGAATAGCTGGAGGCAGAGTGGTTACTGATACACTATACTGTATTTAGAGTTTTAGATGCTATGGCATCAAAAGGGAGACCAGTGGGAGCACTTAAAAGGATATTGGTGATAGAGAGGTTGAATTTCATCCTGAGAGAAGAGGTAATGATTCTTATGGATTTTGGTGTTGAGACACAATTGACAAGGCAGTAGGTACCAGCTGCTTATGTGACTTTTTTTCCTTGTTATTGCTGTTATGAGACATTGAATTTCTCTGTTCTACAGTTCTCCACATTTCCCTACTTAATTGTGTAAATAAGGAGAGAAACATTAAAAATGGTTAGATATCAGATATTACTGTGACAGAGATCATTTAGCCCTACATAAATCATAATCCTAAACTTCCTAGTTACATTGAATTAGCAATCAAGTATAAGCATTTTCATTCTAGGTACCAGGGAAACAAAAAATAGTAGAGTTCCTATCTTACCTTGAATAATTTAGTGGCCACATAGTTGCAGCATATGTAGCATGAGGGGTGCACCAAACAAGAATAATAGAAGTAATATTGTGGAAGTCTGTGATCAAATTCTCTTTGAGTGGGAAAGGTAGTTGGATGGAGGCAAACACTGAGAGGGAGAGAGATGACAGTAGACAGGAAACAAAAGGGTGATAAAAGCATGGGGTACAGTAAAGGAACAGGGATTGAGGGTAGGTCTGATTTGGCTATTGCTTCTCTTACCATTTGTCTTGGGTTTTCATGCAATTTTCCATGAAAAAAAAAAAAAAAAAGGAGGGGAAGGAGTTACAAGAGAACTGGAAATGTTGTTACTGGACTATATTCTAGTCTCAATGGAAAATATTCATTTTTTAACATAGCATTTACACAAGAATGAATTAATTTGAGAAATGGCCTATTTTTTTTTTAGCACAGGCCACTGTTTCAGGAGTATTAAATAATATATGCCATTACCAGCAGAACTGGTATATTCTCAGAACTACTTCTTGTGTGGAAATAAATATTGTAGCTTAGAAACAGCTACACAGATCCCTGAAAATAGTGTAAATCTTCTCACTTCACATCGAACCTGATGCCTAGGCAGACGAACCTCACATTGTTGCAGATCTGTATCTCTTTGAAAGGTAACCCACTAGGGTTGAAAGGTTGCTTGGAAATATGGTAAATAAAGGGCATGTAGCAAGATCTTTCAGCTGATGTTCATAGTTAAAGGTGAGGAAAGGGTAGGTTTCATGATTGATGAAGTTTGGAGCTGCACTATGCCTGCAACTTAATATCAGTTATCAGTAGATAAGATAGATTTTAAACAGTATATTCTACTACTGTTATATTAAAAGTCTGTGTTCTTGATTGTAACTCTTTCTTTGTTACTATTTGTCTGAGAATTGCCTTCATTTTTATGGAAGTGAGGAAAGATATTTCATTTGTACTATCATGTTACAAATAGGGGTTGCCACTTTACTAAGATCTGTGCTTCACGATCCTGGCTCTAGCCCTAAACTAGGTAGCCATGCTGATAATGGAGCTTAAAACTTTTGGTCAAAGTGTGAGACCAGTTTCATGGCACAAATAGAGCACTGAAAAGTAAAATCAAGCATGAATTTTCTTTGTTGTCAGTTATTAGTTATGCTGCCTTAATCTTGCAGTTCTTTGGATCTTCATGAACATTCTTTTGCAGGATAAAAGCAAGATTTAATTTGACATTGACTTGACTTTCAGATAATTCAATTTTTAGCAGCAAGTAGGTAAGATTTTTAAATGCACTTGAATAAAATTTGTACTCTGTGCTGATTCTCATTAAAGGATTAAACTATAACCATTTTATGAAGTTATTCTTTATAAAGCTATTTTTATCAAGTTATTTTTAATTGACAGAATAAAAAAACCTAGAGGAACTCAAAATAGAAGAAAGTGCCATTATTCAGAGCCTTCCAACCAGGAAATTATTTGTCTACTTTGAATATAAAAGTCCAAAGTACTTTATATTATACAGAGATCATGCTTGGCAAACTGTATTAATTTTTTGGGGAGCCCTCTATTTAAAAAAATTCATCTAAAACATACTTCAGTGTCTTGAGTCATCCTTGCCTATGTGAGGATTTTGAGTGTGAAGAGGAAAGGAGTTATACTTTCTTCCTCTTCTTTTTCTTTCCTGTTTCATCTGTGAAAACTAGATGTTGGTCTGGGTTTATTCCGTAAGAGGGTGAAAATCTACCTATGTGCAAGCAGGCAGTGAAGAGGCTATTGAAAAATAAAGCAGCAAAAGCCTTGTGACTTAAAGATAAATTTTCCCCTGAAAAAGGCTGTTGTTTTTCATACGTATCCCGGGCAAAGGTAACCAGATATTTCATAGTGGTATTCCTTCTGTTGTATAAGCTGTTTTTATCTTGCCTTTTACCCTGCTATGATAAAAATCACCTCCCTTCCAGCTCTCATTTTATGTCTAGTCCCAGTGGTCCATGTACTGTCCTGGGAGGATGAAATAGAAATAGCTTCCTTTCTGAAAGAGCAGTGTGACCTGACTAGCCTTAGATGGCTAAGGATAGGGAATAGAATAGTTCAGGAAGGAGAATTGCAGTGACAAGGGTGAAGCCAGAAAGCTCTCTGAGTCTTGTCAGGAGGAGAGAGAAAGGAAGCAGCACTGGAGCTCAAAAATCAAACAGTGATTGTGGAAAAAGCCTAGGAAGGAAACTGGTTTACCAGGTCAGAGAAACAAATTCAAATACATAAATGTTGAATTGGAATGATTTTATGCTTATTTATATTCTGCCAAAGAGAACCTGAATTGTTTTACTTTAATAATAACAGATGGTGGCCCCAGTCAAATGTTCTATTTTGAGAGCAGCAAGCACCTCATGGAAAACACACAGTATATATACAGGTATTCAATACTGGCCCCAGTGAGTGAGATAATTGTGAGCGTTTAAACATGATTAAAGCTATTAAAAATAGTAACTCTCTATTTGTTTCTATATAGTTATTTCCCATTTGAAGCATACTGTATTTTTTCCCTTCAGTCACAGTGCTTCTTTTGTATTCAAGCTTAATATACTGTTAACAGATCATATAAATCCATTGAATTAAAAGATATTGTGTACAACAATTTGTTTTAATTACCAAATATCATGTGTTCTATTTAACTGTGAGCTTAATGAATGGCTATTTAATTAAGGGTTTTAAATCAGGTAATCAGTTTGCATCACTGAGCAACAAGTAATCAGCTTATAACATGCAACTGAACAGTCAAAAGGAGCAATAGGCAAACATTTCCCTGATAGTGTTTATTGGCTAATTAAATGATCTGGACTTCAGGGTAAATATAAAACAGGGAATAGATGGTATAGTATGAAGGACACCAGAGGAGGGTACTTGACAGAGTTTGTTGAAGCCACATAAATGTTGGTAGGGAGTTGTCATTTATTCTGTAAATATAACAATTCACTGTGTACCCTATATCACATTTGGAAAAAGAATGTCTTATACCTTTGTCTATCTAACAAATACATTACAACTCTAATAATGAGACACTAAATATATTTATTGTTGGCTCTGATATAAAAGAACACATCAGTTAAGACTAATTTGTGTTAATATTAAAATTCTTTATTTTTCTTTTTTTTTGAGGGGGGTGTTTTTTCTTTCCACTTCTATCACATCTTAAATGATTTCTGTTTGAATGAAATTGTTACACTTTTCCATGAAAAAGCTACTCTTTACATCAATACCTTTCAAAACACATGCAATCACTGAGTATACTCACTTTCTAAGGCTGCTATACCTTCTAAACATGTTCAGTGAGGTAAAAAAGGCTTTTCTATCTTCTTAGTCCTCCTACACACTTGTATTTATAATTATCTGTCTTCATATAATGTCTCTGCTGTCATCCATTCAGATTTTGATTTTATACATTGTAAAGATAAAGGGGGCCATTCCAATAATCCATGATATATTTTGTAGGTCATAAGATTTCAGCCAACAATCCTAGTATCTGTTGCAAAAGCTGTGGCTGATTTAATGAATCATTTTAGAAAGATCATCAGTCTGAAAATAGGAAATGAAGCATAATCCAGTACAATGCTGGAAAGTTACTTCAAAATTTTATTTCCTTTATTGTTAAAGTCTTACGTATTATTTCTCATTTTCTTTTAATTTTCTTCACCTGAGCCTATGTGAACTGTCAAGAGGTTTTCCTTCTCAAGCCGACCCCATTTATATACCGTAGCCAAAGCTTTTCATACGCTTTCTTCCAAGTAATAATTTAAATTAGTTAATTACTCAATGTTACAATTCAAAAGAATTGTTTTGGAAATGGTTATGGTTTGTAAAAGGTATTCTAGTTCAATTGAGAGGCCAAAACCAAGCACAATCCTGAAGTGAAAATGGGGAAATGTCATGGATTTGTTATTAGTTTTACCTTTAGGGTTATAGAGTTCATAAAACATATTGAAATCTGCTACACACCACATGCACATGAAACAAGGGTTTTTTTTTCTGTTTAGGCTTTGGCAAATACAGGTTTTATGTTTAGACTTCAAGAATATATTTTTTCTCTCCCCCATCATGAAACAGCAAAGTTACCATGGTGGCAACATGTATGCAAGACAAGCAAAACATACTGCATTCTATATAAGTGCAATGCTATCACATATACTAAAGTTATTTTGCTCTGCTTCTTGCTTCATGGGCTATTAGTAAAGCAATTTTTTCTCTTTTCATATTTCTGGGGCACAGGAGGATGAGTTTTCTTCTGTGTAAGAGTTTTGTAAAGGTAATTGGAAAGTTTTCTTTTGCTGTTCTAGATACAATTCCAAAATAATTATTTCTTCATATCAGCCTAACAATGCTTGCACAAAATGATGCATCTGTACAATATGCCAACTGAAGAAATTCTTTTTCAACCTTTATAGCTATTTTATTTTGGGTCTTCTGTCTTGACTTTCTGCTCGGGTCACAATTTCAATTTTAACACATTCAATGGCTATTTAAGCAAATCATAAAAATGTGAAAAAACGAAAATAAATCATGCTTAGATGTAATTTTTAAAAAAGTGTCATTTTAATTCTGCTTATAAGAGCCCAGCAGCTTCTGTAGTAAAAAAAAAAAAAAAAAAAAAAAAAAAAAAAAAAAAAGAATCAGTGATCATAACACATTTCACTGTTTTACCGGACTAATGTTTTACAATAAGGGCTACCTATAGATGGCACTAAGAGTAAATACTACAGAGGCTGCACAGGAAAAGTCATAGCTTTAGAATCCAGCATATTTGAGATTGTGTAGAAGCAGTGACTCAGTGACTTTCTGAATATTTTACAGTGTTACAGTAGTTTTGTTAGTTCTTATTGCAAATCATTGAAATCTTTCATCTTACCTCAGCTGAATATAGAAATTGGGGACTGGATTCAGGAGATACTTAGCCAAAATGGCCTTTGGCTTAATTTTTGTCTTTCTAGCCAGTTCTAGGTCTTGTGGTGGTTTTGGAAATTGCAACTTCTCCCAGCAGTGAGCAACAATATCTCAAGGCTCTTAAATCCTATGTATGTTTCCAAGGAAGATGCAGGGCTAGAACATTGTCCCAGATGTTTTTCCTTTCCCCCAGCTGCATCCTGGTACTCCTGGTATGCAAGCAAAACCTTTCTGGGGGAAAACAATGGAGTGCTGAATTATGTCAGGAATGGTCCTGGTGCTGTACTAATTTTTGGCTTTCTTATCCCTACTCTATGTAGTGAAATGTTCTGAGACATGCTGGGAAGCAAAATCAGCCTTTGAGCCAATGTGGCCCTTGGTGTCTGTGATTAGTACATGCATCACTATCTTTTTGCTGTCACTCTTTTTGTCCAAGTTGGCTCAACATCTCCAGTCATAAACCTTGCAATGCCAATTGGAAGCTTCATCATCAATAATAATGTTGTGTTAGTTTCCATCTTCAACTCCAAGTATAATAACCAAGCAAAAAACTGTCAGTAGAAACTGCACAAAGCAGTCTGTCCCAGTGCTATTCACCTTTTGTAAGTCAAAGTAACATGGCATTAAAGTAAAAAGAAGTCAGGCTGACACTAGAGCAGGACTCTGGAGATTAGTACAGAGAAGGAAAGTCCATATGGTAAGTTTTCTTGTTCTGTCTCAGGTAAGGCAGAAAACAATAGCATTAAGGCAATATAATGTGTGAAATAAAAATAACTAATATTTTGCAAAGTAACTGGTAACTATTTCAATTTTTAAATTTATTTTTAAATCTCTAGTTGTGAAATAATAAGCACAGTATGACAGTATAAAAATGATATATTGATGATGAAAAAAGTTAAAATGTTAAAAGGTTCAAAAATTATGCAAAATGCTGTTGAAAGCTTTCATAAAAATGGAAAGATATGCTTGATCTGAAGTTACGACTATATTCAGAAAGGAATCTTTCAGCTGTCTTTCTTCTGAAAGATGTGACTGAAGCTGTTTTTCCATTGCAAAGGTTAGTATCAATAACCTGAGCACGGCACAGTGCTAAATGAATGATGCAAGAGGTACATAATAATGAAATTATGTCCCTGTACTGGTTTTTTTTCCCCTGAAGAATTAGAGTGCAAATAATGGTTTTGGTGTTACATGAGCTGATAAAGGCCAGAGGCCTTGATTCAGCATACGAATTATCACCACTTCACTTGTTCTAAAGAAAATGGTTTTTATTACATGGAATTCACCGAACTTCTTAGATTTTTCCAGTTTCCTTAGTGTTTGTTACAATCTCAGTCTTTACTTTCATTCATAACTGTAACAGAAGACGTTGTGCAAAGCCCTTCTGGAGCTCACCTTCTCAGAAAGATTTATGTGTATACATGGTGCACTAGAGGTTCAAAGAGCCTTTGAAAAAAAAAAAAACAAACCAACAAAATTGAGGTACAAATTCTTAAATTTATCTTGTGTTTTTAACATTGCACATCTGCTGTACTTTTTCCAAGAACTTCATCTCTTCTAGCAGCATCGATTCTGTAAATATAGAGAAACTGCATTGTAGTTTTTGTTTCTGAGAGAGTGAGGGAGCCCACAACTGTTGAGGTCAGGCCATGAGAGGAAAAGGAGGGAAGAAAGGAAAGAATTATTGTTTTTTAGGAAATAATTGCCTTTGTAGTACATTTCTCTTTTGATGTTGGCTTGAATACTGTTTTCATCACACAAATAAATTTTCCTTTCTTACTATTTATTTCGTATGATTGGACTTCAGGCCACAAAAATTTTCTGTGCAAGAGATAGATACACAAGTGGGTTTTAATTCTTTGCTATCTTCTCTCCAAGACTGTCTCCAATACTTAACCACTGTGAGGTGGTTTAATACTCTAGAAAAGCTTTATTCTTTTATCAAACAACAGATTTTATGGCGTGTTGGTTTTAAAAACTTTCCATAAAAGACGTTTAAAATACAGTGCATGGCAGTACCATTTTGGTTGAGTGCTGATGCAAAACCTGCCATATATAAGGCTGTTACACTGCTAAAGCCACGTAACTTTAAAAAAAAAAAAACAACTAACTTTTTGTTTCCTGACAGACAAAGCCTGATATAGCATGTGACATGCTCTTGTAGTACTATTCTACGGTGTCTAATTGTGTCTCAGCCTTTTTGAAAATAATACATGTACTATGGCATAAATATTTTCATAGAGTTTAACAAAGTTGAAAACATTGCCTGCTACTTGAATGGTATGATTGCCTTTTCTTTCTTAACTGACATTATATAATTTCATTCTAAATTCCTTCTCATGGAAAGATGGCAATTTTTAATTATTATAATGTAGCTGTAAGGGGATGTGTAGCTTTTCTAGACACAATATCTAACTACTGAACTGTACAGATACATGTGACCTCCACTAGTAATATCAACTGGAGTACTGAAACAATGAAACTATGTTAACCTCCTAGTACCTATAGTGGCACAATAGCATGTGTCACCTATAGGGACACAGTGGCATTTTGTGTTTCAAGAGTAAAGAATTACTTTAGATAACAGAGCAAAAAGTTAATTCTCCTTATCTTCCACACAGCAGTTTAGTCCTAACTTCTCTCTTATTGCCACAGCTTTACATAAAGTATTGTATACTGTGTCTGTATTTTTTCACTTATTTGGTTATAAATATATAAAATTATGCTGGAATTGAAAGGAAGTGTTATTGTTTAATTTGTACTTTAGATTTTCTTATGTACATTCCATGTATTCTTTTTAATTATGCTCAAAACTTAATTTTATCTCCATATAATTTAATTTCTTTATATTCCAGTATTTTCCTCAGCTTAGCAGTGCAACTCTGACCTCTTTCAGTTTTCAACAACAAAGTATTAATTTTTAATGTATAGGGATGCTCTGGACTTATGAACTTACTCTAATTTCTAAAAGTTTTCATTTTTCCAGAAAAGAATCAGTGTATTTTGATCCAATAAACATTCCACACACATTTTCTCCAAATCTACAAGCGCATGCATATTATAAGGTCATATAATAATGTCAACATTTAAGCAGTTCCTTAGTGGCCCTTAATTGCTCAGTATGGCCAGCATCTACTTTATAAGTTTAATTATGATAGGTTTATAAAATTAAAAATAAATTCATGTTGAGAAAGATATGACTCATATGGCACACAGTACTTTCTATGATTTTTTTTTTGTCTTGGAAATTTGACTTAGCTAGATCCTTGTTTTAGAATAAATTATGAAGGTATTTGAGGCTTCTATCTCCAGTGATAGAGCAGCAGATGACAAAATGTCTGGGTCACAAACAATTCTTTGTGTCTTCTGTGCCATATCAATTTTTTCTTAATTAAACACTCAGTAGTGTGCTTGTGATTTCTTTGTTTTATGCAAATCCTGAAGTTAAAAATTACCTGTCATTTTTAGGTGCAATAGAATTTAATAGATTTTTTTAAGTAGTTGTCTTAATTAAAAAGAAAAAAAAATACTGTGAAGTACCTCTCTTGTTTTCCATGTGAACTTTATACAATTTTAAATTTAAGGGAAGGAAAAGCCTAGTTGCCCTTACTGCAGCACTCAGAAAAATAATTAGAGAGGCACTCTAATGGAAACAGCAAAAGCCGTGAGAGACAGGGTAAAGAAACTGGAAAAGGCAGTATAAAAAAAATAGCTTCAAAATGTGAGGTTGCAGAGAGTCAAGAAAACAAAGCAAGCAAATGCTTTCTGCATCTAGCCTTGTGTTCAGTGCTAAACGCTTCCTTCATCTTCACCCGCCTCTTTGCTTCATTAACACTACCAGCTGTCATTAAGAGACAAAAACTCCAGAAAAGGCCTTGCCCTTGTGAATAACTGAGATTTACTCATTCATGTTCTTAACCGTGATGCTCCACAGTCTTCAATGCCAAATTCCCCAAATATTTCAAAGCTCAGGATGGACCCCAAAAGATAATGTTGCTTGTGAATTGGTGAACGGTGCAAGGAATATAGCTGACGTCTAAAATGGTATTTCGAAGTCATCGTGCTGTTCAAGTGGAAGACTATCCATGAGCACACCTCCACAAGCACTTGTTCATGATTTCCTGCTGTGATGCTAACAGTGAGTATCCCCCAGGCTGTGGGAGCTGGGGAAATATCTGTGCTGGGCTCCACGCTCTCCTTACTCACTGCTTTCAATTACGTTCCTACAGGCTAAATAATTTGGTTTAGGCTTATGAAGTAGTGTGAATTAATCTCCAGACTGACTTTATTCCACTACTTAGTGCTAAACAGCTGGCAAAAGACTTGTCTTTTTACTGAACCATTCCTCATTTTCTTTGTCTTCAGTAAGATGAAAGAGTAGAAACATGGACATGATTATCAATTATGGTTATCACTTATTTACATCTGCTTGAAATTCTAGATGCTTGAAAAGTCTGCTTGCTTTACTCAGTATGAGAAAAACCTTTTCATTAAAAACTCACAACTTTTTGATAATTATTTTGGTATGTCTTGCTGTATTAATGCAATCTCTAAGAACATGGTGGTTGTCACATGTTATCTACTAGTAAGCTGTACTACCTACAGCTAGAAGGAGTATAATATTCTGTAAGTTCTAAGCAGATTAATCTCTAGGTATCCTTTGCATAAAGATTTCTTTTTAAGTATAGTAAAAGTAATTTAAATGGGTGCAACACTTTCTGTTCATATATTTACTTCTGGAATGCATGTGGCAACTGTACGTGCATAGTAGTGCTGCATAAACATTTACCCATTTCAGACCTTTCAAAAATGTGCAAATTTAACTTCTTTCCATGACTCTGCATTTATTTGCATTGATTTTTGTTGTTAGAATAAGTAAAGACCAAATAGCATGCTGTCTAAGCCACACTGGTCTATTAGAATCAGTTCTTCTTTTGTTTTACAAAACAGCCCCAGCTGTTTGGTGTATGCCTGCATGTGAGTGAGAGCAGAATTGCTCTCCCTAGGTCACAGGGAGTACAACCCAGTCTGTAAGTAGAAGAAACCCAGCTTGTGCCAGTTTTGGTTTATTTTTTAGTTTAAAAATAGGCAGTAGGCATCTCCTTCCTCATCATGAAGGAAATTTCAAAAGTAATTGATACAAATGCATGCAGAATATGTCTCAAGATTCTTTTAGGCAGATACAATTCTTTTCTTCACGGAGCAAGCCCCTATTCTCTCTCTTGTCCTCAATTGTAATCTTCATAATATCCTAATTGCGAGAAATTCTGTCTGACTCTAGTAAAGTATAAAGGCAGCTTCATTTACAGTAATTAGGCCCTATCCACCATTTTATGAATGCACCCAAAAGACAACCCTTTTTCTCTGAAGTCAAATGGAAGGAGATAGTCTTCCCTGAGATATGTCTGTTGTCAGCTATCTCAAAGTTGTTTCAGGAGGCATGAGTTAGGGAAGACTTTAGCCATTCTTAAAAATATATACAGCCAGAAAACGTTCTCATTAGGAGGGCTAGATTTCTTACTCTAGTAAGACATGTGTTGCTGTCTTTCTGTGCCCACTCCCTGCAGATATTTTGAATGTAGGTCAGTTTGAGCTCTTACGTGGGTTAACATAACGTAACTTTTCATCTTCCAGTTTATAGAGATAGTGTGGTCTCAAATATAAAACTAAGTTCTTAGACCAAACAGTCTCTTGGTAGTTTCCACTCATGTTTTCTATCCAGTATAGTATATCAGATAGGTATATTGGTAATTATTATGTCACATGAAGGCAGCTACTCGTAAAGCTTAGGAACGCATTTTGAATTTATCACTCGCAGGCAAGGTGTAAAGTCTGACAGACAGCTCAGCGTGGGCCAAGACACAAGCAGAAACTCTTGCACAACGTGTTGCCAAAAAAAGAAAGGAGACAATACATATGCATCACTGCATGGGAAGAGGCAATGACCAAAAAACCCTTGGAACCTCTGAAGAGGGAGAAGAAAATAGCATGGTGAAGCATTCTGTACACAGAAAAATAATGATCCATGAGGTCAAAGCTACTCATGGCTTACAGGGCACATAAAGGGGGGGTGAAGGATAATGTAGGCAGTGATATGTATTGTCACCTTTAAAAAACAAAAGAGATGGTGTAGGACAGCACCCTGCTTGAGGAGGACACTGCCCTGCCCATGCTGGAGGGACTGTCTCCCTGCTCCTGGTGCAGCGTCAGGCCTTCTGCTCTCTCATGGTCTCTGGAGCCAGCCCTAGGTGCTTAAAGCAGAGCTGAAAGTCAGCCCTTCGGCTTATGGGGTGTGGGTCCCTCATGGGCAGTGAAGCTTGTTGGTCTTGTGCAGGAAATGGTAGGCTAAATTGAGGTAGTTGGGTGTTTTGGGGGCATGGGGTTTTTGGGGTGCTAATTGTCCTGTGCCATATTTTGAAGTGAAAAGAGGCAATTAGAAAGCAAGGTGGATTTAAAAAAAATATACTAGTGCTGTTCACGCATACTGCATTATAAGCAACTAGCAGCATAGTCTCCAATAGTGTGTGCAGAAAAGGCAGCAGGTGTTTTTTCTCCTCAAAATACTATTGCATTTGTTTGAGGAACAGTCAGAGAGATCACATGCCAGCAGAGGGAATAGTGTGCTCGCAGAGTGTTGGCTCGGATTTTTGTGTTGTTTCTTAAGGGAACTGGATTTAGTGCAAAAAGAGGGAGGTGAGTGAAAGGGAAGGAAAAGGTAAAGGGAGTGATTGAGAAGAGAGGACAAAAAAGGTGCAGCTGAAGAGTGAAGACTAAGTGTGAAAAGGATAACAAAGTGTTATCTAAATGTAGCATTGTTAAGTCATTAGAGTGAATGCATTATTGAGTGGGGAATATTAGCAGAAGTTTAAATAACTTAATTGGTCTGTTTATCACTGACCAAGTTGCTTTACCTTGGGTGTGCAAAAAATAGCTTCTTGGTTTTTGCAGCAAATGTTCTACAGTTAGGTAGAAGTTGAAGCCTTTAATGTTTGCTATGATAGCATGTGATCACGTGACCACAGTTCTGCATCTTTATGTTCTACAGAGTCATTATATCCTTAATAAAACTTATGAAACAGGTGCACTGTGTGCTTTTTGGAGGAAAAAACCCCAACCACGAAAGGCAAAGCAAACCAAAACTAAAACCTGACCTCTATCTTTATCTGATTAAAAGCCTAAATGAAATCCCAGTAGCCACACTGTCATGATTGTCCAAAAGAATTATCTGAAATAGATTTATTTTGTACCTGATATGACAGCTGCAGCAAGTAAAGATTAATGTGCCTGTCACCCCAAAAGGAATGGTGGGTGCAGTCATTAACAGGTGCCTCTTTCTCTTTCCTGTTAGTATCAATGTCTTAAATACCTTTCTGAACATCAGATTTGCCCCCAGTTTTTTATCTTTTGTCTTTTTATCCATCAGCCTCTACAACTCC
This sequence comes from Platyrinchus mystaceus, assembly GCA_035041135.1. NCBI lineage: Eukaryota > Metazoa > Chordata > Aves > Passeriformes > Tyrannidae > Platyrinchus > Platyrinchus mystaceus. Next base: position 79,061,574 of record JAWWLV010000088.1, read on the forward strand.
TTTCTGCTGAGGTTAACTTGTTTTCGTTTGTGGCAATCATTCATCAGTTTATTCTGAGTAGTTCTGCAGCCAATACAGAAATCCATTAAATCTATATCACAGTTTAATCTCAACTAATAATTACTCATTAATCGTGCTGGCAATACACATTTTCTTCAGCCCATTGCCAAGACATAAGCCTGAGGAAAAAAAGTAAAGTATTTAATCAGTTTTGTTAAGTTTCTTAATGACAAATTCTGGCTGACAGATTAAAAATTCAGGCTCACTGCATTGGGGTGCATTCAGTTTAAAAAAGTGATTAACTATATGCCAAGCTGTCAGAGAAATTTTGCATGAAAAAAGAGGAGTTGTTAACATTATTATGTCTGTGCCCAATGATTTCATAATGTCCATTTTAAATATGCATGGAAAAAAATAAGTCAGCACTATACAGTCATTTTCAAAAAGAGGAGTTTAGTAACTATCAAGGGGAAGCCTGGAACAGCTTTTTTACTCCCTCACATCCTCCCCCAATATTTCCTCCCGTAACTTTGAGTTTAAAAACACTTTTGTCTTTTCCTCTAAAATTTTAGTTACATCTGCTTGCTAATTGAATTGAACACAAACTTTGGCTTTTCTGTCCTGAAGAGCTCCCCCTTATTCTTGTTCTCCCATCACACTGCGGCTGCATCCTGGGAGACTCAGTTTTTCAGTGCAGCCGGATTTGCTGACCCAGGTAGGTCATGGTCAAGGATGATTTAGAAGTCCCACACTTGCTAAATAATTCAACCTATTTTATGGCCATTTGCTTAATACCCAATTTCTGTGGAGTTGGTAAAGTGTCTGACAAAAGGTCAAATTGATTGCACCACTTCTCTCTGTTAACTTCTGCTTCTTCCTGGTGCTGTTCTCAGTATATCTTCACTTCTGATTGATTTCCTTAATTCAAAAATTGATGCAAAAAAGTATTTTCTAATGAAAAGCATGTTTGTCAATATTCTTCACTCCCTCTATGGATTTTTGTTACGTTGTTACTTTGATTACTTGCTTCTGACCTGTTTATATTCTTGGTTTGCTTGAAAAGCCTAATCTTCATTCTCCAAAGGCAGAATTTGATTTTCGTAATATTTTGGAAGCAGAAAGTAGCCTCATGTTACCAGACCAGTACCATATTTTTATATTCAGAACAAGAAGAAAAATAACCTGTTGTGAGCAGCAAGTCTTTATTTCTGGTCAGAGATGAACTCACAGATAAAAGATTATATTTCTCCTTTGCCTTGTGTCACAAAGTCAGACTTTAAAAGCCTTCTACTTGTTCAAAGTGACTTGGAGGCTGAAGAAGTGACACTATGTAAGACTGCATGTGACACACATTGCTGCTCTGTGATTGTTCTACGGATTCAAAGTATTGAGTCTTGAACTCTTTTTAGTTTGATAGAAAACCCATCATGTTTGACTATTACAAAGCTTCAGCATCACCGATGTTGAACTTTTCCTGACGCTTGTATACATCATACAAGATGAAGCAAGTGAAGCTGGGTTACAGACATTGTGATGATGAATTATTTTTGTCACTGATCACCACACCAGCAATGGAGTACATGGCTGTAATAACACATTTTCACATTCCATTTGTTAGTTCCAATATCGATTTAATCTTTTTCTGATGCACCATTTTTTCCTGTGGACTTACTTTGCAGTTAAATGCAACAACTTCTGAGGTTTTCTTTATTCAAACAATAATTTTTGACTAAAAAAAAATCCTATCTTTGAAGGAAAAATAGCACACATTTCCCAGTCCCCCAAGATTTTATACAGCTGAGCATATCCTCTCATTAATTTGGTTTTCTGTGGTTCCGTATTGTTGAGGTGTGGTGTAATATGAATGTGCATGTAACAGAAACACCTTCACTATTTACATTCCTTACTGTTGTGCAAAATGGTGGTCTTATATAATAGCAGATCTAACAATGGGGTTTCCTCTGCTAATGCATGTGGGAACCGTGCACCCCTTCTTCATCAGTTCATCTGTGATATTGCTAGTTAGGGAGAAAGGTCTTTCACTGCCTATGCTGTGATGTTTCTTTTTCTATTCCTCTAATATTTTAAGCTAGCATTATGTGTCAGAAGGATGTGAAGTGAGACTTTAAACTCTGAATTGACATGGAAGATCAAATTTTGATGAGGAAATCCTTACTAGCAACTTGTTGTTGTGAGAGGAAAGTGAATTGGTAGTCCAGATGGGGACCAGTGACAAGTGGCTTTCCTCAGTGACTGGTATTGGTACTGGTGATGTTCAGCATCTTTGTTGGCAACATGGATGTTGGGACTGAGTTCACTCTTAGCAAGTGTGCAAATGACACAAAGGTGAGGGATACGGTTGACACAACAGAAGGAAGGGATGCCATCCAGAGGGACCTGGACAAACTTGACAAGTGGATCCTCCTTTAGGGGTTTGCTGGCCATTTCCATCAGTATGAGAGGTATTTATAAACCCTGTAAGTGGGACTGCTTGTCTAGCAGTGATAAAACATTGCCTCCAAATCATGAATTCTGAAAATGAAGCTGGCTGAAGGTAGTAGGGGAGGTGTTTTCATATTGCAAAGGAATACATTAGTATACCTATCTCATAGCAAAATCCTAAAATGTTTCATGCTGCTTTTAAAATAATCAGCACAAAAAAAGAAATAAAGAAGAATTCTCTGGCATCACAAGCACAGGTCCCACAGTAGGAAAACAGGTGAAAGGAAAAAACTGTTATGTGGATAAATGTAAATTTTGGCAAAAGAAAAAAAAACCCTTTTTTCTTTTTTTTTTTCAGAATTCACCCACATTTTCAATGTCTGACTTTATTGTACTGCACTAGTAGATTGCACTTCCAGATTTGATTGTCATGAACGATAACCTTACTTTTAGAACAGAAAACTTGACATACAATTAATTAAATTTTATAGCTGTTAGAAATCCGGTGAGCAACTTACAATGAACTTTTTAAATTCCAAATCTTAATTTTCACATTTTTTTCTGAAAACTGTATCCAGAAAATCCTTTCGTGAATTGGAGAAACCCAATACTAACCCAATTAGTTGGGATTTAAGTACAGTCTGTCCATAAGTGATAGTTCCCCATTGAAATTCTGGTTGACCTGAATCTGTTCCTACTGGAATCAGAGTGAGCTTTACTTCTGGTTTTCCAGAAATCATGGAAGTGCCCAACTCTTCTCAATTGTCTTGCTTTCTCTTAGCTGACTTAAAAGTGGCTCATGCTCTGCAGAGTTCTTGCGGAGTGTAAAAAACTCTCAGGAATACTTACAAAGCTGCTACAAAGTAGTAGAAAATGTCTTGGTAGCTCTTTTAACAAAGTTGGTTAGCAAATCTTCTTGTGTTTAGACGTGTTCTTTTTTATGGTTACTGAAATTGTTCCTGCAAACAGTGAAACATCTTAAAGACTCTGTGGCATTAATATTACTTTAAAGTAATTTTGCTATTCATTAGTGTTACATAACATAAAGAGCAAAATTTGATGGAAATAAGTTCTCTCTAAAACTGTCTATTCAGACCTCAAGAAAGGCATTTATTATGCAAGAACAAAATTCCCTGTTTGTACAATTTATTTGAGCTGAGTATGTCATGGAAGAGAAATTGTAGGGATCTGCACAGACACTGCGCTCAGTGTCACACAAAATCCTTACTTATTCTTAGAGTGGTCATCCCCACGGGGTTATCAAATCAAGAGAGAAACATGAGTAAAACCGTAAGAGATTGTGACAGAGGCCTGAGTGTCTGAAAAATACCTGAGGTTTTGCAGTACTTGCAGGGCTATATCATGGTAACTTTAGTGTCACAGACCAGAAAACATTAACAGATAAAAAGAAAAGATTCTGGAGTAATCTTTGTGTGCATATGCATAGATTGTCAAGGAGAAGAACATCTAAATGTCAACTAGAAAGGGTTTAGGAGGAAAAAAACCTTACTGCAACCCTATAGAAACCACTACCAGATGAATCCGGTAAATATCTGTGTGAGTTTAAATGAAATGATTTTATTTCTACTTTGTACAGCACTTTATCCTGTGCATGAGTCCTGTTGGCTCACTAGACAAATTAAGGATAGATAACACAATCTAGCCCTTAACTCTGCCCTTATTACAACTGCCTTGAAATGTTTACAGATTGATGTCTTCTGAAAGCATAGATATGAGTATTGATGTTTTTCCTTCAAATTACAAAGAATCCACCTTGTTGCTACACTCTTGGTATTTGAAGAAGCTTTAAATAATTCTTGAAGAACCAACATGAAAAGGATGGGAATCTGCATTTGTGTAGATTAAAGTTTATGTTAGCATAAAAACACTGAATTATGGTTCAAAGATAACCATTCATGTGCTGCATGAGCAAAAGAAAAAGAAAAATCATGCACCTAATCTCCTTTCTCTGCATTGCAACTTAAAGGCAGTTTTCCTTTTATTCCAGTATTACAGGAATATATTATATGGTTTGTTTCTTCTTCTCCCTGTCCAAACTCTCAAAGTTTGCATGGCTTCAGCGTGCAATAAGTCAAACCTCAACAGCGGCTGATCAATTTGAAGTGTGTAGGAATTTCTGTGATTCAGAAGTATGTATTCTACTGACAATAACAGTATATGGGCTTGAAATGGAAGTAGTTTTCTGTCATCAATCAGTTTTACGAAGTAGGCTCCCTTTATATAACAATAGCAATCTGTACAAATGTCAAATGGTTAAACAACCCTTTCATGAGTATGTGGCAATCCATTTTAATACCAATCATTGATTTTGGCAATGAGAGTGAAATCCCTTTGAATTGTATCGATAGGTTAAATTTGCCTGTGTGTTGTTGACTGCTGCAATAAATGCAATGACTTTATAGTACCTGTTTTCTTATTTTTTAACAAAGCTTTCCTTAGATGGTGATGCATATTAGCACACTGAAATGAAACAGGATGGCCATTCACAATATTTTAATGAAAAAGAACATGCTGAGGCTGCTGTGTAATTAACTACCCCTTTGAGATATTCTTGCATGTGGAGTAGATTTTTTCTATTAAATTGCTGTTTATTTGTGACTTTTAATGTATCATAAATGGTCATCTTTCTACATCCTAAGCAGCACTGGAGAACAATGATAAACTGTTGTATTGCTCTCCTTAAATGACACTTAAAGCTGGCAGAGTTAAAAGAAAGCTGGTAAGTTTGCCACTCAGGAGCTAAAAGAAAGGACTTATCCGTTTTTACCTCCTTGAAATTTTAGAAATACAATTAAGTGTTGGGCTTTTCCCCTTGCAAAATTTCTGGGAGAAGTAGCCAATTGTGTCCTTTATTATTGTTGTTATTATTTTTATTTCATTGACCTTAACAGGTGTTTAAAAGAAGTTTTTAATGCTAAACCTCTGAACCTTCTTCGGTACTGTTTCTTCCCTCTCTTCCCTTTTGGGAGGAAGCTGAGGACAACCCCTGTACCTATGTCTGCCCCAGGGACTGTGTATAAACCTGGGGAAGATTGGTAGGAGCCAAGTCAGCAACATTTTTAATTCCTTGAGATCCTGAAATGCCACTCTTCCTTCCTCAATGGATGTGCTGTGTCCTGTCAAATCAAGCAAAAATGACCTCAGCTTCATTGTGACATTTTGAGAGAAGACTACTGAAATGTGCACTGCAATTTTATGACTCCAATCAGTAGTGGTAAATATTAATGATAGGGTATGTTAAGTACGTGTCATTGTAGTTCAGAGAGGGGGATGGCTCTTTGTAAGTAGAAAGGAGCTGTTTCTTTAAGATCTGGATTGAATATGGAATCTTAAAGAAAAGGCTAAAATGCTAACCTCTAGTCCAGTCCTGCAGCCTTTTACCTAAACAGTGGCAGCAAATAATGAAGGCTGTGTGCTATGATATTTCTAAAAATTAAAATGGGTATAATAATTGCATTTTGTTTCATTAAAAATCTTGAGAAGGGCTCATTTTAGAGGCTAAACCGACAGTTTATTCACATGAAGCATTTGAATATGAAGCTTAATATTTACGTGAAATGGAAGACTGTTTTGCCTGACAGGATCTTTGTATACAAAATAATGGAATACTTGTTTTACATTACTGGTCAGATCGCACAGGTGTTGACTAATGGAAATGCATGGAATGAATAAGGCAGTTTAGCAAGAAATTCTGAGGAGCAAGTTAAGCCTTTTTGACTTCAGCAGAATAATTGAATAATTTGCACCATGCCGAAGAATGATAGTAATCTTTTATGGGCATAATTACAACTATGGAGGTCTTGCCTGGGGTCATAGGAATTTGTCATGAACATTGGTTCAACTTCATTTCCACCTTTGGTGTCTTGATCCTTGACCTGAGAGCTCTTAGACTTCAGGGTGCACATGAAGTCTTTCTTCATTCAGTGGCAGGAATCCTGTACGTAAAGTTGTTTTCTTGCAACGTGCTTTGGAGCCTTGGAGTTGTCCCTGCTGGAGGCTGGGCCAAGCTCTCATCCCTTAGCTTGGAACCTTGACACTTATGGCTATACACACTTCTAAAAATTCAAGTGGAAGTAAGTTTTATTTTCTAGATGACTGTGTATTTAAAAGTTTGATAGCTTCAGGTCATACAGCAAAGAAGAAGCTTAAAAGAAAAATTTAAAAAAAAGCCTATGTCCCAAAATACAATGTTTTATATTGTAAGAGACAATAGGCTAAAGAATGTGGGGTTTAATTATTTCAGTGTGAAGTTATGCTATGCTGAGATTCATAGAATCATAGCATATACTGGAAAGGAACCACAAGGAACACCAACTCTTGGCCTTACACAGGACCACCCCAAGAATCACAGCATGTACCTAAGAGTGTTGTCCAAATGCTCCTTGAACTCTGTCAGGCTTGGTGCAGTGACCACTCTCCTGGGGAGCTGTTCCAGTGCCCAACCGCCCTCTGGCTGAAGAACCTTTCCCTAAACCTAAAACCTAAACCTTCCATGGAACTGCTTCATGCCATTACCTTGGGTCCTGTCACTGGTTACCAAAGAGAAGAGATCAGTGCCTACCCCTACATTTCTTCTCACAAGAAAGTTGTAGACTGTGATGAAGTCTCCCTTTAGTCTCCTCTTCTCCAGGCTGAACAGACCAAATGCTTTCAGCTGCTCCTCATACAGCTTCCCCTCAAGGCCCTTCACCACCTTTATTGCCCTCCCTTGCACACTCTCTAATAGCTTAATATCTTTCTTATATTGTTGTGCCCAAAACTGCACACAATATTCAAGGTGAGGCAGCACCAGTGCAGAGCAGAGCAGGACAATGCCCTCCCTCCACTGGCTGGTGATGCTTTGCCTGATGGGCCTCAGGATATGGTTATCCCTTCTGGCTGCCAGGGCACTGCTGACTCATGTTCAACTTGCCATCGTCCAGGTCTCCCAGGTCCCTTTCCATAGCACTGCTTTCCAGTATCTCATTCGCCACTGTGTATGAACATCCGGGGTTGCCCCTTCCCAGGTGCAGAATCCGGCACTTTCCCTTGTTAAACTTCATACGACTGGTGATTGCCCATCCCTCTAATTTGTTCCGTTAGTAGCTTATCGACTTCTCCTCTCAATTAAAAAAAAAAAAACCCTAAATGGATATACATATGTGTGGAGATTGATCTGCACTCTGGTGGGGAAAAAAAAAAAAAAAAAAATGCTGGAAACATGTGGCAGGGACAGGGGCAGGGCCAGGAGCTGCAGCCTCTGCCCAGCCCCCGGCCCTTCGTCGCCGAGGGCTGTTTCCACGATACCCTGTTGCGATGGCTGGCGCGGGGGGCCGGCGTGGGCGGGTCCGGCGGTGACGAGGCGCTGCCTGAGGGAAGGAGGGCGCGGGGGGCTCGGCCGGCGTTGCCATGGAGCCCTTTGTGCCCGGCGGAGCCGCCTCCCCCGGCCCGCCCGCCCCGCTGCCCCGCCGGGCCGGCGGCAGCTGCTGCTGCCCGGGCCGGGCCGCCCTCCATCTCCATCCCGCGGAACAGCGCTCGGCAGCCGCGGCTGGGTTTTGTTGTCGCCGCGGCCGCTGCTCCCGTTGTGGTCGTCTACCTGCTCGTTCAGGCCGCCGACTGGTTTCTTTTTTCAAGTTTCTCTTTGCAAGTGGTGAAAGGAGAGCGGAAAAAAGAAAGAAAGAAAGAAAAATAAAGAGAGTGGAGCCGCTTGAGCTGCCGCTCCGGAGAGAAGGGAAACTCGGCTCGACGGTGAAGGGGCTTTCCAGGGCGCAGCTGAAGCGATTCAAGAGATCAATTTACGAGTGGGCGACAAAAGGTAAAGCGTTGAAGACGGATCGCTTGTTTGAGGTGAAATGTGGGGCTTCGCGGAAAGTTTTGTAACTTGTTTTAAAACGTCACTTGTGAATGGCTTAGGGATGTTTTCGGACTCCAAAATGTTTTAAGTGTGATCACCCAAGAGCAAATTGGTAGCTTAATTGGCTACATTTTAGAGTTCTCGTTAGAGGCAAGAAAGTAAGTGTTACTCTTTAGTGCCTTGTTTCCCGAAAATTCCTCATGTCCTTATTCAGCAACACTTGATTTAGCCGCGGTTATTTCTTGTTTCAACCCGTCTACAGAAAAGATTTAAGAAAATCAGTAGTTCCACTGAGATAAAACATTGCAACAGGCTACTCTTGTGCAAAAATGTATTTCTGTAGGTGCATGTTTTTGAGCTTACAGACCCATTGCTTTGTACTTTCATCCTAGAAAATGTTCTCAGTAGATACTGCATACTCAACCGTAGTGGTATCTTTTTTCAGCGTATAGTCTTAGATTTGCATCTTTTATAATAACATTTAACCTTCAAAGACTTTGCTGAGCTTTTCAGGTGGATTTTTTTAGATGGCTCAGCTAATTTGAAATTCATTACAGATAGTAAAAATAATGCATGGTTATGACCTGCTAGTTTCATCTGGTGCTGCCCAAGTCCCAGGGAAAAGTTCAAGGGATTAAATAAATTAATTTCATGTGGAAGTCAGTTGTGTGGAAAATGTCCCAAAAGCGTTTTCTAACACACATCTGTATACTTGTTAAGGTAACAGTTTATTTACTAGTTTGATCTTTTGGCTGAATTAAATGAAATATATAAAATGTAAAAACAAACCATGTCCCCTGTGTCTCATACTTCCTACCCAGAAAAAGTTTTCAGAATGGGTTGTTTTTATGCATTATTCCTGACTCAAGACACTCCAGGAATGTGTTATTGTGGAGTAATACTGTTTACTAGGTGACTGCATTTGGAAGATTAGAGGAATAAGCATGTACCCTCCCAAAGTCCATAATGAATAAAGCATATGACTTTGATGGAATTTTCTTCTGATATAGGTAGTTTTTATCAGTTAAAGTAGGAAACAAAAGATTTTCTAGATCAAACTGTTTTAACTGCTCAATGCTAAAGCTAAATGCTGGGGCTTTTTGTGTTTTGTTTTTGTGTGGTTCTTTTATAATCTAGAATATTGGTTGAAAAAATCTTTCTTCAGATGTTCCAATCTTTATTAGACCAATAAAACTATTGTAATTACTTCAAGATCAAATTTTATTTCAAAAAAGTTTGGTAAAACTAATTCACTCTTTGACTACTGGTCAGTGATTTAAATGCTGTGCGCGATTGATCCAAGCTTGTTCATACTTGATTCACCTAACCACCACAGACTAGTTTGTACCACTAGACTGGTTTTAGTAAGACAGTTTAACTTGTTATGTGGTACTGAGTTGACTGTGGTGTCTTAAAGCATGCTTGTTACTGTGAATTCTTTCAGTAGCTTTTTAATTGCAGACAATTTAATTTTAGTGGCTTCTGATGTTGTGTCCAGAAACTCGTTACCTTCCTCTTCTCCCCTCTAAGATGTGCTTAGTCCGGTTGGTCTGGACTTTGGGAAGAACATTAAAGTGACTCAGAAACACTGATGAAGTGCTTGTGAAGCCTGTGGTGTCATAGCAGTACCTGAAGTTGTTTCAGCAGTTAATTCCAGTTTCCTTTTCTAAAGTCCTCCAAGCCAGGTGTAGAAATAAAAATTCAGTGAAGTCTCTAATAGAGTGTGCTCTCAGTGGAACCTCCCGCAGTTGATAAATATTTCAAGAAGCTGAAAGTTAGTGATCCATTTTAAATGCACTGCTAAGCTGAGATATTTCATGGTCCTTTGCATACACATTTGCATTATTCATTTGTGCTGTGCAGATAGATAATGGGCCAAATCTATCTTTGGTATTACTCCACTGATTTCTGAATAACTGAGCTAATTCAACCATATGTGTACATCTTGCGTTTTGAAGTTCAAGGCAAAGTTGGAATTACTTCAGTGCTTTTATTATACAGGTAAGAGTTGTTTATATAGCAACAAGTAATGTTCAGTATATTAGACATTTCTTCATTAAAATATTTGTAAGCACAAGGTATAATTTATTTCCTGCTTTCTCTGAAAAAAAACCCATGTTTAGTCTTCTAGTTGCTGAACCCTAATGTGACTGACAGAGAGATGTGATAAGCCAGCTTTCTGTCATTGGTAAAAATTCATTCTAATAACCTAGTAAGTAGAAGTTCCTGACACATTTTTTGTAGAACAATACTTACTTCAAGTAGATGCTGTCTCTCTCCACATTTTAAGCAGCCTTCCATACATGGGTCCATGATACTAATGTGCTGCGTTTGTGCATGTGTGCAAATAGATATGTATACGAACTGTATATATATATCTCTATTTTAAATTGTTAGGGACTTGCCTTAACCTACAATGAGAGGCAAAGGTAACAGAAAATGGAAAGCCTTGATCTAACAGCATGCACTAGATTTAAAATGCTTACACTGGACAGGTCATTCAGATGACAGAGTATGTAATACATTTGATGGAAGCTACTATTCCTACATTTTAATCTGTATATGGAAGAGGTTATTGTTTGAAGGGGAGGTTTCTTTAATTATTTATTTTAGGAGATAATGATGTTGTAGAAATTTTAATTACAAATAAAAATATTTATTTTTGTGGTCCAAATAGATACTTTCAGAAGACCCTTAGTGTGGGATTCATCCTATTATGAATAGTTTCTGCCAGAGATCATGGCCTTTGTATGGCAGTCTCAGAATGCTCATTCCAGTAATTTCCTTTTGAAAAGCAAACATGAAAATTAAAGCAGGAACTTTATTCTCCTAACTGTGAACACATGCAATACATCTCTGTCAGTCTTGAGTGTTACAAAAATGTGTAGTTTTAAGGATCTGGAAGAAAAAGAATTTGGAAACATAACTGCATGTCAGTCGAAGTAAGGCTCTACGTAATACACTCTAACGTTTTCTATTGACAGTGTGCATGGCCAAGTTATTCAGCAATATCCTTGATTTTATCACAGTTCAGTGGAGCAAATCAGAACCTGGGAGTCAATAAGAAAAACACCTATACATTTAGGATGCCAGGGTATTATCACAGTTGTATGTAATTCCTGTTACGTCTAGTTCTGAAAGTTTTATTCTCAGTGGAATGAAACATGTTGGAGCCAAATAACTTTCACATCTTTAGAAGTTGTCAGGAAAGCAAAAAGTTGGGACACCACTCCCTTCTATGCTAGGAAAGGCTGTAAAAGTCTATTGAGACTGCAGTAAGCATTTATTGACAGTTACTTCTAAAACTATAGGCAGAGAAATACTATCTTTTTGAATCATTGAGCAGTTACATTAAATCATTTGGTGATCAGCAGGCAGTCAGATGTCATCATGTTGGTTTTTTTTTTCTTGTTCTGGCTTTGTATTTCCTGGTAGTAATTTTTTTTTTAGGAAAACTTCAGTTGTCTAAATAATATTACCACTGAGCAGGTGTGCACCATATGTTATTTTGATTGTATAATACATAAATTAATACCGATTATTGCCATTCTCTTAGTGTTGTGTAAGTGTTGTATAAGGATATCTATATCTGGAATGGTACCAAAGAGTCAATTTGGAAACTGAGGGCAGAAGATACCTTTACTTTCTAGTACAGGCTCTTCTTCTGGCATATACCCAGGGCTATTTTAACATGTACGCATTCCTTGTTGGATTTGCATGAACAGTGGCTCAAAGATGATGTTGGCTGCCATGGTAGGAAAAGGGCAGGCTGCTTGTCCAGCCTGCCGGATGGCCCAGCAGACTGTATAGTAACAGCATCTCTGTTACAGCCTTGGTTGTGCAGTTCCTTATTTCTGTTTTGTGAAGGTACTGCACAGTTGGAATGGGTAGTAAATCCAAAGTCTAATATGGTTGAGTGAGCCTCTGCTGCTTGACTTTTCACTCCTTTGCTTCTTTTTTTTTTTCCCATGTATTTATTGGTAACCTTATTTCAACAGTAACAGGCAGTTGTATTTTGATTCCTTGCCTGAGCTGACTCAGTCCAGTACCGATTTTGCTTTTCTGTTTCCAACTCTTTCAGGTTTTTTTAAGTGAGAGAGTTTATGAATGTAAAAAAGAGACATGCCAAAACCTGATACGTATTCTCTTGCAAAGAGGATTAAGATTACTCCAACATCGATACTATCAAAGGGGAGCTGTTGACTAAAATGTAGACAACAACATAAAAATTACACACTTGTAGGTTTTTTCCTGTTAATTTAATGGCTTATCTTCAGAAGGATCAACATTTTATCACTGGGCCTGGTCTAGCATGAACCTTCTAATCACACTTTTATCTTTTAGACTGTTGAAGCTGTTAGTCCTCACAAGCTGGCCTTTAAGCAATAGAAAAGTCAGCCTGTTGCTGGAAACTAACTTAGAAAACATAAATAATTCTTCCCCTGCAAGACATGGTCAATTTTCAATAAATAAATACAAATAATTAAAATAGAAAGGTCTGATAGCAGAGATTTTAAACAAACAAACACCTTCATACCACAAGAAACAGTTTTGCAATTTTTTATTTCCCTCCCACCCCCCCAAGGTTACAGGGCTACATGCCTGTCTTGCCCTCATTTCAGGTTAGATTTCTTTTGGCTCCACAGCTGACTCTCTCAATTGCCTTTTTATGTGATAAAAATTGAATAGCCAAGTTTCAGATTGAGAGTCAAGCATAGAAATGGCCCCATGTCAGCTTTCGTCAAGGAGCGGGTTCTCATCTTTGTGCTTTGTCTGTGCTCCTTTTCTCCACCTCACTCTGCACAGTGGCCCAGTTGTTCTTCATTGTCTGTCTTTCTCCAGCATTCAAAACCATTATCTGTGCACAGCCCTAAACTCCTGGGCTATGACTGTTTTTCAATAATTTCCCACCTAACTGATACACACACAGGTATAGTCCTTCAAAAAAGCTACTGTCAGCCCAGTCTCTGCCAAAAGACAAGGAAAAAGATGGTGCTCAGTTCTTATGTGAAATTCAGTACCATTATGGAGGGAAGTTTGTGGCTGCTGAGTCAGAGGAAGTATTTTTAGTGATTTGTCTCTAGTATTTTCTTCTTTTTTCTAATGAAATCGATGATATTCAGTAAAAGCCGGAAGAAGCTCTCAGATGGTTTAAAATGAGGTATCAAAATCTGCTGAAATTTATGGAACTTGGCTGATTTAGCAGGCAGTAAGTCTGTAGTGGGTTGCTTTATGGTATCCTTGAAGCTTTGGAAGAGACTTGCCTGAGCTGGTAGAATTCATAGGTTTTGTTGTGCTTTTACTTAAAGCAGTCATGTAACAGTTTCAGCAACTTGAGATGTAGTAAACTACACCACATACTGACATATCCTGTGAAGGAGGTGAAACATCACTCGCTCTATCTACATAAATTGTATTTGAAACCATTCACTGAGAAGGATGTGATTAAAAGAGGGGAGAAAAAATCATATATAAACTGTGAAAGCTTTTGGACTTCCCTAAACAAAGCCTTTGGACTTCCCTACACCATCCTCACCATATTTATTCCCTTCTAAGCAGTCATAAGGTTAGACATGGCATTAGAAAGGCATGTGCTTGACATTCATAAAACTTCATACACTAAAGTATTTTTGTTTTAATTTTTACCAAGCACAGATGCCAAAAAAGTCATTCCCAGGGAGTGATATTCTTGTTCGAGGATCTGATTAATAACTTGCATTCCCTAATCTATTAATTGAACAAACATATAGAAAAGAATTTAGAGCAGTTTTATTTTAATATAATTCTTCTCATACAAGATTAATACTACATATGAGTATTGAGTAACCCCTGCATTAATCATATTTCTTTCCTTATAGTTTTTTTTATGCTTCACTTCCCTTTAGGCCTGCATGCTCTAATCCAGCAATGATTTGTAATTTTCATCAGAAATAATAGAGCTTCTGTAACAGAGACTGTATATTCAGTCCCAAAATATGAAATGTATTGAAATTGTAGTTACAGAGGTGGGGAATTTTCCTTCAGCAATAACGGAGTATATAGACTTTTCAGTTTATTCGTGTGTCAGTGATGACTTGCACACAGACACAATAGCATTGCTTCAGAGAACACGTGAATTGTGCTTTTGTAAGTTGTGTTTGTTTGCAGAAAATGTTGCCTGAACTGATGTTCTCAGCCTTGTGAATGTCTTGGTGATGTTTGAGGAAAAACGGGGAATAACTGGCTGTGACTCCTTTGTCATCCATGTTCCTGCCTGTGCACACATGAAGACAGAAGTGGTATTGTTTTGTAGGATAAGATGCTTACAGTTTTAAGTAGTAGCAAAATTCTACATACTTGGAACTTGAAGCTCTTGCTACCATATGCAGCCAAATAATTACAGAGCAGCCACCCATCATTTGCAAGTGCTCACAAGTGGAGGAGGGCAATGGTCAGTTTACAGTGCAACTTGGGGCCATTTCTGTTACTACCCAGATGTTCAGGTACCAGGCTAGTAAGTTTGCAGCATGTGACCTAAAAGATCCTGACATCCCTGAGTTTACACTTCTGTGCTGTCACTGTTTTGCATACTGAAAATCTATGGCATTACTTGACTGTCAGTGTGTCTTTGCCCTGTTTCCTTCTGTGTGTTCAGAAGTCATAGGGCTACTGCATGGCTTCGACTCAGAAAGTCTGACAGCAATAATCTTAACTGTTTCCTATTCTTATATTTAGTTTTTTAGCATCTGTGTTATAATACCTTAAAATGGAAATGATCTTGGATAAATGTAAAGGCAAGGTGTTCAGACACTGTACTCTGGAATTAACTTTCTTCTATTAGTAAGTCGTACAATAGGCATGGCTGTGGCATGGTTGCAGGACAGAGCAGACAAAGAAACTGCCTGGTTGGCTGTGACCTCCAGATAGACTCTGAATATCCATTTGGGCAAACTCTAAAAGGCTTTATGGTTAAACCTGTTATCATGCCAGGGCCTCCTGGCCTTATCTTTACATTTCTAAGACAGGAAAGGGGCAGAACCCAAGTTTTAATTAATACTGCCTCTTGAAAAACAGCTGTGCATAAAAAGAGTGAAATTCCTGTTTGGACATAGGTATATTCTCCAAGCTTTTACACAACCTACTTGTGCAGGTTCCTCTCTTTCCTTCCTTTAAACTTTTATTTTTAATGTTCATGGAATGCTTTAAAAGAAAAAATTAGCCATTTGATTATCTGGGGGGAGAAATCAGATGCAGATTTGAGACAGTCAGCATTGGGACTTTGCATTTTCTGATTGATTTTTCTGAATGACAGAGTAGGTTTATAAAACAAACAAACAAACAAACACACTCTTCCGTCTAAAAATCTATATATCTTGGAAGGGAATTTGGAGAAAATGAAATACAAACACAAGGGATTGATCCCCAGTGTTTCTTGGGATGGGAGCCCAGTCATTACTGTTTGGCAGCACTGTCCTTATTGCTTCAGGACACCTTTTTGTCATGATGTAATTTTTTTTTTTTTTAAATAATGGAAATAATGTTCATTGACCTCATGCTGATCTTACTTGAAGTCTTGAAACATGCACCAGTAAGGCACAATATAACTGTGGAAAAAATGGTTTGTTTTGTTTGTTTTTTCTTTAATTAGTTTGAAAAATGACTTTAAAGAAAATCAGTTTTTAAAAAAAAAAATCAGTTTGGCTCAGTTTACCAAAACATGAGCAGGATTCATAAACAGCTTTTTGGCTGGGCTCAACAGCGGTAGAAGTTGTAGTTGATCAGTTCTGCCCTCTTCAGCAGGTGTAACACCAGTTGATGGAAATTGCAATACATGGTTTCAGGGGAAATGTGGATAATGTGTCCAGATGATAGCAACATTAACAAAGTATAGAAAAACACATGGGCAGATGTTTGGCTTATTCTGTCTACATGGTTACAGGTGCTTAAATTCACTGTAATGGAGTCTATCTACTTTCACGTTGTGATTTACAGAGAAGGATTTTATAGCAGCTGCTAATCTTGCAAAACAGTTCACTTGTTGCAGTCTTTTTGCAGGGGTTTTTTCCTTTTTTTTAATGTTTTATTCTAAATGTATTGAAGTGTTAGGTTTGACTGCAGTAGGATGAATTGCTTTATGGCTTTGACATACAGCAGGGTATTTTTGCAGTGAGTCTGGATACTTCAGACCTTCACAGACAGAAAGAAAATAAATTGCCCACTTTTCAAATTTCACCCTTAGAAAAAAAAAAAAAGAGCCTCTAGGTTTATCTAACTGAATCATTTTTACTTTTTTGTTTTTTGTTTTCTGTTGTGTTTGCCAGAAGTTTATTTAATCCTGAAATTGCTGAAATGGCTAAACTTGATATATGAAATATTAAAATATATCAATAATTAAAAATATTTAGTCAGATTGTTATATTATGAGTCATTGTTCTTCAGATCCATTAATGTATAAGTACAAGTGGTGGTGTATCCAGCTATCCTCTAATCATGTTGTCATGAGTAGAGCATCCTTTGTCTGTTATCTGCTCCAGTCCTTTTCATTCCCACAACTAGAACTCCTTAAAATTCTAGATCATCACAGCTTGCAAATTTAAATTCAGTGCTTTGTAAGATTAATTCAAAAATGTAACAAACTGTAATTTTGAAGCTGATGTGAGCATTTAAAGAAAAGGGGGTTTATCTGCTATTCATTTAATGCAGCATGAAATTAAAATCTGAATCAAACAATAAAAATTTAGTAAATAAGATCCAGCATTTATGAGGCCTCATTATTCCATATACATAGTAATATTTTCAAAGCATAATTTTTTCTTCTTCCTAAGCTGATCAAAACATTTCCCCCTGTTTTTCAACAAGGCATTTTGTGTTGATGTTTGTAATTAGGTTATTTGCATACAGTCATCATTAGAAAGTTAGCATTTTCAGTTGTTACAATGCCATGGTATCTGAATTATCCAAAGCTTTCTCATTTAGAAATATTTGAAATTATAATTTAGGTCACATAGTTCTTGTGCTAACCATTAATTTCAGAGTTATTTCTCACATGGCTGCTTCTCAAGCTTAAATTTGCTTCACTGTAAGTAATTTTGTAGTCTCCATTTTACTGAGATTCTAAATATAGAGTATTTTCATAGGGAAAACATGGTTGCAAGTAATTTATGTGAAGTCCTGTACCCAGATCCATGTGTACTCAGTGTCTGTGGGCATACCTGTCATCCTGCCTTCCTGGAAAAGTGGTAGGTAAGCATGGTACCAAACATACCCAGAGCAGTGGTGCTCATAAAATTTGCTAACAGGTACAAAACTCTGTCACTGGATCGAAAGATGTGCTCTGTAAATTTAGGAAAGTAAAATTCTACAAAAAAAAAAGAAAGAAAAAAAATGGTATCGACTTCAGCATATCTCCAGGAGGTTATGCTCCCCCCTGTCCAGTCCTGACAATAATCAAGTTTTCAAACTTTATAAAACAATCAGGATTGGCTGTAGAGACTCTACCTTATGCAAATACTGAAACTAAAAGGGCTTCCTGAGCCTCCCTTGTGTCAAACATGAGGTGGAAGAACAAAAGGTAGGAACTGTTTGCAGTGTGTTTGCGAAGCTGCTTTAAAGGGAAGGAAACTGATTTATAAGGGCTAAATTTTCAAAATCGTTCTCTCTTAGTGGTATTACACTGTTGGAGGGGTTTGCTCTTCCAAAAAAAAAAAAAAAGTGGTTGGAGACACTTTATATTCTGATGATGCTGTCAGAGGCATCCCAAACATTGCTGCAAGGTCTCTGCCCACTTTTCATGAATTTATTCAAGGGAAGCAATGCTGTATTTCTTTCCTTCTGTCTCTCTCTTTCTGACTTTGCTCTGCAATGGACATGAGCCAGAGAAATGTCTGTCTTGGTCAATGAAGTCTCTTGTTTGAGGAAATGAAACAGAGTGACTACAGTGAGTACATCCCATTAAATTATTTCTTTCATTCTAATTCCACTGACTTTGCCTTTGGAAAGGATATACACTTTGCCAGCCACGTAATAAGAAAAATCAGTCTTTACCAAATAGAAATTAAGCTTTAGGAATGGGAAAGTAACACAAAAAAAAAGCTTCAGTAGAGGTGAAATTTGGCTTCAAATCCTGACTTTGGTACACTAAATATGTACTCTTCCTATTTAAGCCAAAGAGAAAATTGCTCTATAAATTTCCAGCACTTGCTAAATAATCAGTTTGATGTCACATTTTGCTTCTCACATGATTGGATAATGTAAAATACACAAGGAATAGACAACAGAACAGGTCCAGAAAATTAAGTAGCTTTTCTTCTATTCTTACAGTTTAGCATTACAAATGTCTCTGGTACTTGTGTATTCCAGTCTGCTGAGACTCCCCTCAAAAGGGTCTGAATCAAAGGAGCCAGGCTTATTCAGCAAAGAAGCTTTGCAGAACTATATCCAGTGTAACTTCTCAGGTAGAATAGAGAAAGTTAGTGTTTTGCATTGGACAGGCAATTATTGAAAATCTGCTAACAGAGAGGCATGAACTTTGCAAGATAAGACAAGATGGACTATCTATGATCAATTAAAAAATAAAATAATATTCTCCCATATAACTTTTGAAATAATTGGACATCCTATCCATTCCTAGCCCTCAGGCTCACAAGGAAGAAGTTACACCTCCCACAATGGTTAGAATGAGAAAACTCCTAGAAAATCTCTCTTTTACTACACACACATTCTGGGGAGGAGAGTAATTTTAATGGCACAGAAAGTTACCTAGTACTGTGTGCATAAGAACTGTCTGGTCAAATTATTCTGCTTCTAGGGTGACGTGTTTGCCTCAGTACCCTTGATAATGATAGTTTCAGACAGGAGTATGCCCCTTAACTCCATGCACCAGTACATGCTGAGAGCCACCCAGCTGGCAAGCAGCTTTGCCTAAAAGGCCCTGTGTGGACATCAGGTTGAAAATGAGCCAGAAATGTGCCCTCGTGGCAAAGAGGGAAAGCAGTGTCCTTGGCTGCCTTAGGAGGAGTGATGCCAGCAGGTCAAAGTAGGTGATCATTCAGCTCTACTCAGCACCTCAATTCACACCTAGAGCACTGTGTCCAGTTCTGGGCTTCTTAAATCAAGACAGATATGGATTTATTGGAGGGTATCCAGCGAAGGGCCACTAAGGTGATGAAGGGACAGGAGCATCTGTCCTATGAGGAAAAGCTGAAAGCTGAGACTGTTCAGCCTGGAGAAAAGAGGGCTCTGGGTGGAACTCATCAATATGTGCAAACACCTGAATGGGGGGTGCAAAGAGGGAGTCAGATTCTTTTCATTGGTGCCCAGGGACGGGACCAGAGGCATTGGACACAAACTGAAACATGGGAAGTACTTTATGGACATCAGGAGATGCACTGTTAATGTGAGAGTGACCGAACACTGGCACAGATTGCCCAGGGAGATTGTAGAGTCTTCTTCCTTAGAGATAGTCAGAAGCTACCTGGACATGGTCCTGGACAACTGGCTCAGGGTGGCCCTGCATAAGTCGGATAAGGTGACCTCCAGAGGCCCCTGCCAATCTCCACCCTTCTGTGATCCGTTAAAGATGCCTGCCATGCATGGTTAGGGCCTATATCTAGTGCTGATGCATTGCATCCTGGTTTGTGAGCAGGTTGGGGATTGGAAGCAGACAGAGTAATCTTGCATCTTAGTTGTGCAGTCATAGACTGCAATTCCAAATTATTTTAGGCTAGTGAAGATCATTCAGAAGTGTCACATTGTGCCTCATTTCTGTCTTTGAGATATTTGGCTATGCAAATTATATGGCTTTGACAAAATAATCCTAACACATACACAATTCTGAGATGCTGAAAAATACAATTAAAACTTTAGTACCACGGATTTAGTGTTTCTGATTTGTGAGGTAGAAACAAGGTCTCCTAGTGCTGCTTTAGTTCATGGCAAGTACACATCTCTACTTCCTCTTAACCATGGAAGAGCCGGAATCTGCTATACAGTCACAGGCAGTGTACTCTTGGAGGGGAGGAGAGCCAAGCGCTTGCCAGCCATCACAGATCTTCTTGCACTTACCAGCACAACTGGGCATTCGATCCACTGTATTATGTGGGCTTGAACCACAGCTACTCCTGACAGACACAAAGGGAGGTTTCCACACTGCACAGCGCTGCCTGTACCCTCAGTCGCTCCCAGGCTGTGTGGTCACCTTCACTCTTGTCCCTGTTTTCTCGGAGTGTCTCGTCCAGGGAGGTGAGAGGGAGCTTTGCTGGAGGGGTGATTCTCATTGCGTCCTTCCCTGACCAGTTTGGAATGGTTTTCCTGGTGCTGCCATGGAAACAGTGCCTGAAGTCACAGAAGAGCAAATGTGTGTAGCATTCAGCTGCTGCCAGGTGTGGGGAGCAGAGAGCCCTCATTTTACCCAGTCCAAGTTCCCACTGCGGGAAGAGATGTCAGATTTAAGATGAGGGGGCAGGGGGAAGTATAGCTATGGCTCTAAACCACAGCTCAGAAACCATGACTGGAAATGAATTTTAATCCCCTCTCTGCCATTAAATTCACTTAAAACACTAGGTTTAAAATTCACTACGCGTGGCTTGTTTTTATTTACTTTGTCTTTTCTTTGGAATACTGTGACATCATGATCCTTTTTCTTTTTTCTGAAAAGGGAGCTGCAACTCCTACCTGCTTGTTCTGCATTTGGGATTAGTGGGCTTTAGTGATGTGCATTGTATGAGACAGGTCTTGGACAAAACCGTTTGGTTTATCACCACTACTAGAAGGTTCCTGTGTTCATCCCACAGGGATAGGTACAATTTTGATTGCTGTGTTTTGCTGTAGTAAAAACTTGAAATTCAGATGACTTTCTTAGTACTGTCAATGAAATACCTTGATTGAAGTACTGCATCAAGTTGACTCATTCATTATTTTTACTCTTTTTTCTTTCTCCTGATTCAATCAAAGTAACAATTCTTATAGCTATCTTATTTTGTAATTGGATGATAGCAATAATTTTGATATCACTCCTGTAAGGAACTTCCCTGTAGAGATATGTCTGTCCATTTCAGTCCATTGACAGTTTTCTGAGCAGCATTTTGGTGGCACCTGACTAGTCTTGGAACTGAAATCTGTTCTGTAATAGTTGAAGCAGCACAATTGTCTTAATGAGGCACAGTAATTCGGGAGTGCAGTAAGCATTTCTTGTGTGTTTGATCCCACATAGCCATAACCACAAATCCAGTCCAGTATATATAATTCCTCTGTTCCATTCATTGTTTTTCTTACAAAAGTAGAGTAGGCCAAATCTGGAGTCTTTTTGTTTGTTTGAGAAGTCAATAGCAAAACTGTTTTGTGTTTTATTGAAAGAATAGCCCGGTTTCCCAATCTGGATGTTTTATGAATGAAAATCTGTTTTTACGTAGAAAAAAAACTGATGCACTATGTTTTCTGGTATCTTTTTTGTGGTAATAAATGTATGTTTAGCTAGTAAAAATGACCATTGTTCATCAGACAAATTGTCTGTACTGGTGACCATAAGTATATACTGACTAAAGAGTAAGAACAGGGCCAGAATATGTGACAGTCTTCTAATACTCAAAGCCACCTGTTACCAAATTTCCATGACCCAGTGAAGTTACGAGGAATTTAGTAACCATCAAAAGCATGCCTGTCACATAAAGAACCATCTTCTTTCATCTGTTTTCAAGTGTGTAGAGTGCTTCTGGGTCAAAATCAGAGCCACTGAGAGAGATCTCATGGTGTCTGCTATCAGACCAGGGCCAGGAAGAAGAGGTGGATGAAGCCTACACCTAAGAGACCTCAGGCTCTGGTTCTCAAAAGGGAATTCAACCATTCTGATACTTACTAGGAATGCAACACAGTGATGAATAAGCAATCTGGGGCATTTTCAAGGTGCATTGGGCACAGCTTCCTCATGAGGTCTTGGGTAGTCCAACTAGCAACAGTGTTCTTCTGGACTGAATGCTTATTAATAAACACTATTTGGGCATATGAATATCAACAGCACCTGCAGAGACTGTAGGAGTATGGAGGCCAAGGGCTTGAGGGGGACAAGTGATCATATAAAGACCTGGACTTCAGAACAGTAGATTTCAAATCATTCAGGGAACTGCTAGGAAGGATCCAACGGGAACCTGTCTTACAGGGCAAAGAAGCTGAGGAATTTTGGTAGATTTCCCAGTACAGCTGCTTCTTGAAGCACAAGGGCAGTCTATCCCTCTAAGCAGGAAAAGGAGCAGACATAAAAAGAAATCAGTTGGAAAAGCACCAAGCTACTAAGAGAGCTCAAATGAAAAAAGGAGCACTAGAGCAGTGCAAAAGGGGACAAAGTCCTAAAGAGGAATATAAAAGTACTGCTTCAGTGTGCAGAGATGCAATTAGGAAGGTAAAAGCTCAGCTGAAACTCAAAGTAGCAAGAGATAACAAGAAAAACATAAAAGTTTCTGCAAGAATGTTAGTAGTAAGTAGAAGTACAAGAAAGATGTAGATCTTGATGCCAACAAGTTCATCAAGAATGGCAGAGGAAAGGCTGAGGCACTCAGCCCATCTTCACAAGTAATGTCACGCCCCAAAACTCTGTGTCAAGAAGCAACAGCAAAGCAAATGGCAAACCACTGATGGTACAGAAGGGTCAAGTGAGGGACCATCTGTACCGACTGGACAGGTACAACTCCTATGTGACCTGCTAGGATGCAACTGAGGATGCTGAGTTGTCTGACATCATCACAAAACTCCTCCTTAACACCTTTGAAGGATCACAGAAGTAAGGGGAAATCACATATATTTGCAAAACCCCAGATATTACAGCCATCTACAGAAGGGCAGAAAGGTAGAGCCACGAAGCTACAGACCTGTCAGCCTTAAGTTTCTGGGAGAAAATATGCAACTCATGTAAGAGTTTCCAGGCTGTTTAAGGATCACCTGCTTATGTACAGGGAATTTTATCTCCCACTTTTTATCCTGCTTTTTCAGTCATCCTTCTAAAGTTGCACTTTGGTCTTACTGTCCTGCATAATTTTTTATTGTTGCCAAACTTGATTATCCTGTTCATTCCTTGTTTCAAGTAATTTTTGTACATATTAGACAGTGTGGAACACAGAATTAGAACTTCACTGGTGGACACCTTGAGTGGACAACATTTATTTCTCAACTTGACCTCCTATTTAGGAAAGTACTTATCCATACAGAAACCTTCTGGATAACTAGTTCATGTTTATGTCAGAGTCCACTAATTCTTTTCCATCTTTTAGGCTCCAATAATCTGACTGATAAGACTGTCTGGCTTGCTGCTTTGTAGTCTTCTAGATCTCCCTGGAACTGGCATTTTATTTAATGTCTTACAGTTTTCAGGTACTACATCAGTTTTAAGTTGTGTATTTCTTGGTTCATCAGGACTATTGAGCAAATACCATCTGATCTTCAATTTGCTACTGTTTGTTTTATCAGTTTGTTTCATGACCTGTTCACTTCAATTTCAGGCAGATCCTCTTCTAAGACTCCCTCAGTGAGTTCTTAGAGTGAGAATTTCTCATGAAATAGTAAAAATTTTCAAGAAGGATTAATTTGGTTTTTTTTCAATGAATCCTTTTCTATTCTGATCACTCAGTGGCTTTACAAACTCTTCAGCTGTATTCTTGCTCCTGATGCATTTGAAGATATATTTCTTGTTTGCTTTGATGCTTTTGGCTATTTGTCCCTTAGAATCATATTATGCTGTTTTGTCTTATTATGTTTAACCTGTCAGCATTTGTGTTCCTTTATTTTATTTATTTGATGACAATTTCAACTTTCAGAAAAAGTATTTTTTATTACTATTTTCTTTGTTATGTCTTAACCTTTTCTTAACACACTGCCTTGACTCTGTGCTTTCATCATCTACTTCTAACAATTAGATTCCTTACTGTCTATGCTGTGTCCTTCTGTCACTTTTTGATTTTGGAGTGTATAGGCTATTGGGGTAATTGAAGACTCCCAGAATTATCACAACTGTCTATGCCCATACTACAAATGTTATCCTGAACTACATGTTCCTTACTATTTGTTTTCAAACAGGTAATTTTTAGACTGTAATTTCATTATGAAAACCTTTTTACTGTGTTCAAAGGATGAGCTATTCATACGAGAAATTAGGAGAATAAGATCATAATGATACTTCTTAAAACTAACATTTTCATTACTAATTGCTTCTCTCTTTTATAAGGAACAATATGAATCTGCTGGGAATTTCCTGAAACTGTGGTATTTTTGTAGGGTAGCCAGAAAAGGAATGAATTGCCTAATTATTTTACTAGTTCTCTTCTTTGTAATAAAAGATGTAATAAAAGAGGAAATATTCAGAAGCTATTAAAGTTAACTGCTACTGCCACAGAATCATCTGTGAGAGAAAATGTGCAAATCTCAATGGTTTGCAGTCCTTGAGTTCAATTTTTTTTTTAGCCTGTGCTGTTTGTTCCTCTGGGTTTTTTTCTTTAGTACTTAAGAGTAGTGGAAATGAGTGAATTATTTGACTAATCAATGTACTGTCTGCTAGAATACTAGAATTTTTGTTTATGAATATCCCTGTATTCAAGCTGAATTTTCTTACAGTTTTATTGTAATCCTCAATTTATTTGAAAGTCCATCCACATTCATTTAGTGTAGCAAACTGTGTCTCTCAAGTGCACAGAAAATCACACTTCTGTGTTGTTAGTTGTAAGAAAAAAGAAGTGCAAAATCCTATAGGTATTGATTTGCATGTGCTAGGTTGTCATTAAAAAAAAAAAAGACCTATCTTGCTTTGTTAGATAATTTCTGAATCCCTTACTATCTTGCTAATGACTAGCTTTTTAATAGCTACTCATGGCAATATTCAGATCTAGTATCCTAATTAATTCAAAAATTCAAGCAAAATTTCAAATTATGGAGTCTATTCTTGGATATGCTGCACTGACAGTCTATGTACAGGTTGAGAAATCAGTCTCTCTTATAAGGCAAGGAAAATCAAAGAGAAAATAGTTCACCAGAATAATTTCTCCAATGCAAGCAGGAGAAGAGGAAGGGACTAGATATCTCTCTTCTTTTAACTATTCTGGACAAGTGTAAAGCTAATGATTTATAATGCTGGCTCACCATCTGTATGCAATGCCTAGGATGACCTGTATCTTCACAACTCTGGAAGGGACAACTAGTTCAGATGTGTATAAATAGGGAACTGGAGAACTCCGTGAATCAGATGCTGGAGAAGGCTTCAGATCTCTAAACATGTAGATAGACTGCACAAGAAGTGGTGTGTGTTACTGGTATCCACATATGTTGGTGTGGGTACTGACACCTCTGTAGCTATTGCTGGCGTCTTGGCATATTGCCCGACAAAGCAAAGATCCAATCAGATAAGAAAGGGAGACCAGAAGCTGAGGACATTATCAGAATTAAAAAAGGCTTTCTTAGTGCTTCAATGTTTAAAACATTTTCAGAAATTTCACATTTTGAGACCCTGTTTTTTAAATTTCTTAGCTTTTTACATGTCTCTAAACCATACAAATATATGTATAATTAAGCATCTTCCATCTGCAACAGGACTGTGTTGCTCTTTTCAGAACAAAATTACTCTGCATATATGTATTGGAAAATCAAGGTAAAAAGTATCAGTCCATGGTTGTGTCTGATATATTAGATATGCTGAATATGCTAAGTCAGGCTCCAAAAACTGCTACTGTGAATGGAATTATGCTTTTCCACTTAGACATACTAAATCTTTGTGCTTGGAAAACTGAGAAGTAAACGAGAATTATGAGCTTGGACCAGTGTAACACTGAAGAGTGTTACTGTTTGTTACTTCAGTTCTATTTCTTTTGCTCTCTTGGAGAAGATCCACCATCTCTGAGGTCTTCTTTTGTTCCCACATTGATCTTTACAAATAATAACAATAGCCCTAAAGAAAGTCAAAGATAGTAAGTTAGAAAGTCAGTTTATCTTACATCCTTCTTAAATTGCTGCTGTGGTGACTGGAGAAGCAAAAGTATGACATTAGAAAGCTCATGATAGTTCTAATCCTGTCCTCGTGCTCCAAGGTTTTTACTTACACTTTGTTGCTTTGTGGACTGAAGTAGTTTGCATGGGAGGAAGTGGAATAACGCAACAATCATGGTGGATGATAAACCATCGGGAAGGGTTGGCAAGGGGTGCAAAAACTAGTGAGAAGAAGGAGAAAGGAGTTAACTAAAAGATTAAAGCTGAATACAAAACAGAGAAAAGAAAAAAAAAAAGGATATAAAAAGTACCAAGCAATTTGTAAGAGAGAAATGGAGATAATTTGAATAACTTCAGTCATTATGATGGAGAAGAAATAATGCAATTTCCCCAGGAACAGAAGTCCAGGCAGTTGGGCTGTCGTGGGTTTGCACTGGGCCAATTTTTCTCACCCCCCACACAATTGCTATAAGTTTAGAGAAGGAAGATTTATGCAGACAAAAGAGGTTTGATGTGGGGGGAATAGTATTAGGATTTATAACCAGCAAGATAAAGAATTATATATGCAACAATTCTAACTAGGCAAAAGTACTATGTATTTACAGAAATACCCCTCCCCACTTCTATCAGTCCAGGAAGAGAAAGTAGTCACTTTTCCACTTCCAGAGCTACAGGTCTTCCAAACAATTCTGCAGCATTTGAAAGTTCTTCTTCTGTTGTCTCTAGGACGACAGCTCCAATTCATCGCAGCTGGAACTGTCTGTCTTTTTCTCTCTCTCTATGTCGACCTCAGGGCTGGGCCAACCCCCTCCTGGGCTAAGACCGGAGGCTGGGGGTTACCCAGGCCCTGTGGGGTCCTCCATGGACTGCAAAGGGACATTTGCTTCATCATGGTCTTCCTACAGCGTCACAGGGGAGAATAGTTTTTGAGTCCACCCCTGTTTCTTGTGGGGTCCCAAATTGAACTGCACTAGCATGGATCCCTCACTGGGATCACAAGATCCTACCCGAGCCGAATCACTCCAGCGTAGGTTTTTCTCTCCATGAGTCACAGGTCTCCAGCAAGACTCTGTTTCATCTTAGGCCTTCCATGGAGTCTCAGCTTCTTCGTGCATACACTTGCTTCAATGTAGGCTCCTCCATGAGCTGCAGGGGGGTCTCCTCACCCAGTAATTTTCCACAGACGGCAGGGATTTTAGTTTTCAGTCTTTTCCCTGCAGATGGGAGAGAGAGGGAGAGGGGGAGAAGGAATTGTCGTCCCCCCCACACCCTTCGAGCTTCTTTTCTCTCTCTTGCGGCAGCCAGCTTCGACCTAGGAAGCTGCGTTATCTTTCTGCCTGGAATTCTTTCTGCAGCACTCTTGTCCAGGCGGTCCTTCCTTAAAGTTTTTTTCTCTTCACTCTGTTACGTGTCTCGGCCAGGAGAGCTTCAGTGCCACACCTGCCCCCTGGGAGGAGGGAGGCCTGGCCCTATTTGGGGCCTGCTGCCTTCCCCTACATGGCTCCTAATTCTTCTGCGCCTCTTGGCTCTTATCTCTTTTGCCTCACAAACCTTCTTTTCCATTTTCTTAAATATGTAATTGGCAGAGGCGTTACTAAAACTTTTGGTTGGCTTTGCTCCAGAAATCCACCTGGCAAAACTATTTTCAGCCCCGGGGGGGGCTGGTCAGCAAACCCAGGACATGGGCACTGAGCCTTCCGAGAGCAGAGCTCGCCTGTAACTCACAGAGGAACAGGGCAGTGTGCCTGGAGAGCTAAAACATGCAATCAAATGCAATTATAACCACATTTATATCAGGGTCCTAGAAATAGAAAATAAAATAGGGTCTGATTTCTATAAAAGTTGCTAAAGGCATGAGAGGGACTTCCTTGAAGTAATCTTACATGAAAAAAAGAGAATAGTTTATTTTTAAACACTGCAGTCAGCCATTCTATACCCCATAAATTATCCATATGCATAAAAATGCCATACTAATCTCTTGTAAAGAAGCAGGGGATTGCTAAAACAGTCAGATCAGGTGAAGGAATAAGCTAGAGAAATACAGGTTCAGGCTGATAAAGTAGTAGCATTTACATCAAGTCAAATATGCTTTTACTTAAGCATCATCATCAGAGAGTTTTGTAGCCACAGATTTCTAATCAATAGCATTCGTATAAAGATTTGAAAAAATATCCAGAACTCATCAGTTCCAGGATCATGGAAAAACTAGGTTAAAAGAAACCTCAGAAGTTCTACTCCAAGCAGGTCTAGCTTCAGTATTAGATTAGATGTGCAGTTGACTTTTAAAATCTGCAAGAACAGAGATTCTACCTGGACAATCTGTTCCAGTGTTTCACTCCATGTTGTTTGGTTTCTGGTTTTTTGTTTGTTTGTTTGTGTGGGGTTTTTTTGTTATGGTTTGGGGTTTTTTTAATTTTTTTTTTTAATTACCGTATTTCTTGTTTGTGGGTTTGGTTTTGGTTGTGGTTGGGGTTTTTTTTCTTTATATCCAGTTAGAATTTACTTCATTGCAACTTGTCACTGTTGTGTGTGTCTGTTTGCCCCATACCTCTGGCAAGAGCCTGGTAACATGTTCACTATAGTCTCCCATTAAGAAGTAAAAGTCTGCAACAACCACAGCTTGTGCGTCTCTACAGGCTTGGGGAAAAGGACCTAGGGGTGTTGGTTGACAGTGACTGAACATGAGCCAGCAGTGTGCCCAGGTGGCCAAGAAGGCCAACGGTGTCCTGGCCTGCATTAGGAACAGTGTGGCCAGCAGGACCTGGGCAGTGTTCGTCCCCCTGTACTCGGCACTGGTAGGACCACACCTGGAATCCTGTTCTGGGGCCCTCACTACAAGAAGGGCATTGAGGTGCTGGAGTAAGTCCAGACAAGGGCAATGGAGCTGGTTAAGGATCTAGAGAGCAAGTCATATGAGCAGTGACCAAGGGAGCTGGGGTTGTTTAGCCTGGAGAAAAGGAGGCTCAGGGAGAACTTATTGCTTTCTGTAACTACCTGAAAGGAGGTTGTAGCCAACTAGGGAGAGGACAAGAGGACATAGTCTCAAGCTGCACCACGGGAGGTTCAGTTTGGGCATCAGGAAGAATTTTGTCACTGAACAGTGTGGTTAAGCATTAAAACAGAGTCACCTTTCCTGGAAGTGTTCAAGAAATGACTGGACATGTCACTTAGTGCTATGATCTAGTTGACATTGTGGTGTTCAGTAAAAGGTTGGACTTAAAATCTTGGAGGCCTTTTCCAACCTTAATGATTCTATGAAATATATTCTCCCTAGACTGTCTCTTCTCCATGCTGAACAAACCAAATTCCTTCAGCTTCTTCTTGTACAATGTGTTCTTGAATCTTCTAACTGTCTTTGTGGCCTTCTGGTGGTCTTGTTCCAAAATCTTGTTGTGTCTTAACCTGGTGGCCCAAAACTGTGCTTGAGATGCAGCTTCAGGACTATCAAATAAAAGTGAATAATTACTTCAATCTCTTCCTTGTTCTGCTAGCAGCTTTCTTATTAGTGCAGTTAAATAATCAGTTGGCCATCGTCACCACAGGAACACACTGCTGAGTACCAAAACCCCAGATTCTGTGGAGATGCTGCTCTGTTACATGGGATTCCATCCACTGTGCTGGACTGTTTGTTTTCCTTTCATGAACTTGTTGGCACTATTACTGGCCTATTCCTCCAACTTGTCAAAGTTCCTCTGAACGGCATTCCTGCCTTCCAGTGTATGAATTGCTTCCTCCATGTTGATGTTACCTGGAAACTTGTACCGTCATTGCTCTATTAAGATTCTGCAAAAACATACATACCCACAACCGAGTTTCTGAGTTTGCCACTTCTCTGCTTATCTGATTACCTTTTGGGGAGCTTTTTCCATGATCCCTGTGTTACTCAGCCAAATGGAAGATGAAACAATCCAGTGAAAAAGGATAAGAACAGAGCAAGTGAAAACACAGTCCAACAATGCAGAAAGTGGAAGGTAGTGAGTGGTACATTCTAAAGCCCAGTTTTGAAGCTTCTGAAGAACATTTATTGTCAGATAGACAGGGGCATTGCTAGTGATGTTTTTGTACTATTTGAAAACATCAAGACATTCTGTTTTCCTTCTAGTTACAAGATGGGCTGTCAGGTCTGGTTTGTGTCTGATGCTATCTATCCCTAGTTTTCTGCCAAGTTAAACTTTCCTAGGTTTTGCTGTTTTCCTCAGCAAGTATGTGCTCCAATTTTAGCTACTCGCATGTGTTTGGTATGACAGGTTAAGAATAGTTTGTTATCAATACCACTCTAAGTAGTGGCATTCACTTGGAGTTTATAGATGTGCAGTATATGGAATTAGGCATGATGCCATAGCAATATACACATACTGCTTGTGACATTAATTGAGGTACTTTTTTTCTTGTTAACCAGGTTACAACAAGATAGAGCCAATATTGTACCTTTCTACAGCCTGTGTACTTTTTCAAGTTCTGTGGGTTTTAAGATACTCCTTTGAAAGACTTCAATTCAGGAGATGATTTATTTGTTTGTGTAACTGTAATCAGGCTTTCTTTATTTATCTCAGCAGGGACTCCCCACCCTACCTCAGTGCTGTTATTTGCCTGTATTTGAAGATTCAAATGATCACCATTGCTACAATTTGCTTTTGTATAGCATATTTGCAATCAAAAGCTAAATGCATTTCCTCCTTTAATATTATGACCTAAAGATTTTTGGGAATCCAGTAACTTTGCAAGGCTCTTGAGCTTAAATTTAGATTTTTTTTATTTTTTTTTTAATCGGCTGTCTTTTACTGTCTCTACTGATTTTGCTGTGCCTTTTACTCAGCATCAATACACATCTCTGTGTGAAAGGATTGAAGGATTACTATAAGATTGTAAAGGACAGAGTAAAATGAGAAAAGCTCCAAATATCAGCCAAATTTCTTTTGACCTATTTTACCCTTACAAAAAAATTCAAATGGGTCAATACAGATGACCAAGCAGATATAAAGCATAAAAAATAATGAAATACCCTCTGATTTGGTGTGCCCTGAGCTCAGGAGTTCCTAATTTGTCTGAAGACTCTGTAGATTTCCACTATGCTTGTTCAGTGTCTGGACCACTGTGAAATGTTATGACCTTAGTCAAGTCTTATATTGCTTTGAAGCTTTGATGGCTGCAGAGGATAGATAAAACACAAAACTCATGCTGAAAAAGCAAGTACATCCAATTGCTGTCTATGGAATAATGAATATTTTTTTAAAAAACCCTCACCATGGTACTGGAGAAATATCTAAATTGTTTCAGGCCCAAGCAGATAAATACTCTTTGTCAAAACAATTTGATTAAGTTGTCATGAAGTTCCTCCCTTTACAGGCTGCTCTCTTGAATGATTTCTCTGGATTACTCTCATCAGTAGCTCTGATCTGTCTGTTGGATTCCTGCTCCAACACCCTTCATAGTGCCAAGTTCTAAGGGCTGCCAGGCTGGTCATTGCAGTTTGCAGTGCCTTTGCATAGGCACTTGCTTTGGCATTATTGCCCTTTGTAGCACAGTCCACAGGCTGCACTTGAAGTGTCATTATGTAAATTAATTTTGATGTTGCAATGTAGTTTCTGCTGTTCTTCATTCTGCAATTGTCTTGAAAACAGATTTGCATAATCAGTGAGTAGGAATTTGTTTTTAATTTTGATGTTCCGATTAGCTTGATTCAGATAAATAATAGAAAATTGTGAAGATAACACAACATGGCATGAACTGGTGAAAATTATTGTAAACACAACAAATAAGACAAGTAAGACAAACGATGGAGTCAGGTTCAGTGATTATTTTTATAAAATGTAAGCAAATACTATTTCTGGTTTCTGTCTTCTTGCACTGTGACAGCTGCTTGAAATCTAAACGTATGGATTTATTCAAATATTAGTCACTCTCACTGCTTACTAAACAAAGAGAAGGAAGCTTTGTAATTTGTTTTCTGCCACAGATTCTTGATGCAGAGGGATAGCAGACTCACAACTCCTACCTGAATTCTTCTTTTTTTCTTTCATTCCAAAGGCAACCCTGTGGACCTACACCTTTGTCATCACATGAGGGAATACCTAACACAGCTCCTTGTTAATGTAGAGAATAATTTTTGAAGCAATAATTGTTTGTCTCTTCAAATATCCCACCTCCCCACCTTTTGTCTCCTTCCTTGCATTCCTAAATTCTGATGGCACCTGGTAGAAAATGATTAAGTAAGAAATAGTAGCAATTAAATCAAGCGACTAATGAAATTACTGTTCATGTATTCTAGCCATTTTTATGCATTAGAAACACAAGATTATTTCTTTCCTAAGTGATCCAGCAGTAAAATAGACACAACTGCCCTTTTCCAGTCATCTCTGCAGGGCAGGATTTAAATAATGTGGGAGTGAAACCAGAAAACGTTAATTTCTATGTCTTAAGAAGAGCAGAGTTTCCTCAGTAAGGGTCCAGAATGATAGTGAGAGACTCCTTAAGAGACTTTAGGGCATTTGCTAGAGTAGCAGTTAGTATAATAGGACTGAAAGAGATTAGTAGAGGATGAGTCATAAAGTATGCTACAAAATGAAAGAAAGAGGCAGAAGGAAACAGAAAGGAATAAGTAGGAAAGGTAAATAAATGACAGAGTGAAGAGTAGAAAAGTATGTTTTGGAGACTAGACTCTTGAACAAAAAGAATTTTCTGTAGACAATAATCGTAACAAAAGGGTGTTGTTAGTTGATGAAATGCAGAAGCATCTGGAAAAGTTTTCAACCACAATGGTTAACTGAAGCAATACAAACTATAGAAAAAAAATCTGAGAGGATATACAGTCAAGACAGTTGAAGGGGAAAAAAGTGAAATGGTATTACTTTTGAAGCATTTTGGTAAAATAGTCCTGGGGGCATTTCTGTATTTGGTTGGCTTGGGATAACATGGACAAAAGAGAGCTGGAGAGATGTTTTTTTGCACCCCTACTAGAGTAAAAGAACACAATAAGCTACAGTTTTTTCTCTAGGAAAAGGCAAGTGACAACAGACAGTCTAGGAGTGTTTGCTCCCAAGTCCTTGGTTCTTATATTTTCTTAGCAACATTATGGGGACAGCTGCATCTTCTTACTAGGTGGGTAAAAGAAATGCCCATGCTGGATCATGGCAAAGAACGTGTCTGACCTGCCTCACCTGGGATGGTGGGAAGGGAACTGGCTGGATGAAAAGCTATTTTAAGCACCAAAATGTGCGTTATCATGATAGATTCAAGTAACTTTAAAAATACAGTGGAATAGAATAGCTATTGAAGCTTTTGCTTTTATTTTGAAAGTAAGCATAATGCTCAGTTTGATTTTCTTTGGTATGTTATACTATCAAAATTTCTCAGGGCTTGCATGCTTTGATAGAACCATGCTGGCATAGCAAATACTGTACCACTTTGATTTTTCATTCTTCAACAATTTAGTAATATTTCTGTTACAATCCGTTCTGCATTAAGGGTATTATTTTATGCAAACAAGACAGGATTTGAATAATAACTCCTGGAAAGCTGATCAACGGTCTCTTCAGCTTTTCAGACAATTGATTCTTCTAGATGAGAGAAATGCTCTCTGTGAAGTAAGTGTATATGAAATAGGTGATTATTGCTAGGTGATTTTTAATAGTCCTATCTTCAAGCAACAGTGAAGAAGAAATTTCTGCATACTACAAAAATGTGTAGAGAATATTATTAACTATATGTTAATAATTCACTGTTGAAATTCAGTGAGCAGTGATGCTTTGGTCTTTACATCAGACTTTTAATGGTATTCTTGTACTCTGTATAGTTTTGCTTTGAATAATAAATTAATGCTTAAGCAGGCTTTGTCAAATAGTCAGTGGCCATTTAAGTGTGAACTGGCTATTCTGTGCTGTACATAACCTATATGGACTTCCCTTTTACTCTTAGTGCAAGACAGAAGTTATTCCTTGTCAACAGCAAGAGCAACAAAGAGAATTGATACAGCTGAATTAGGTGGAAAGACCACCAGCCAGTCCCTTCTTCCATTTCAGCTATGTTTTGCCTCACTTCAGAGATTTGAAAAGTTTAATGCCTTCATTTACCCTTGGCTTCTTGGTCAGAGATTTTAGGTAGCAGGTAGAATGAAGACTTCTGAATCCTACTCTACTTCTACTACTTCTTCCTTTCTCTCAAATACCAAGTTCTTCAGTGGCCCTTGGTGGACATAAGTCATAACTTGTAATTTCCAGTGCTGTTCTGTCAGTAAAAACTTTGCTGGGTAGTTATTCAAGGGACTCTCTCTCATACCTCTGCATTACAGAGGTCATTTTGGAAAAAAAAAAGACAGAGAAAGAGATAATGGATGCATTTGTGTGGATACAGGAATGATTTAAGAAGTGGATTCTCAAAATATTTCTCCTTCAGCCTCCAACAAACCCAAAGAAAAGGTGCAGGAGAGTTTTTTCTGTTTACTCATGAAAATGGAGTAATGTAACTATGACCGAAATAAGAGGGTAGCAACACCTGGCAAATTTGGAACAAACATAATTTCCTGAAAGTATTTTCAGTTTTTTATTTGATAAAACTAGTGCTACAATATGTGAGAAATGTAGCTCTTTAAGAAATTGTGGGGATTTTACTTGTAGTGGTTTTTTGGTTTTACTTCACTCTGGTTTTTTTGTTTGGGTTTTTTGTTTGTTTGTTTGTTTTAATAAAATCTCTGTGTATAAAAACAAAACCCCTTCATAAGTACCTTTATAAGCTCTGTGGATAAATCTTTTCTGGTAGGACTGGTTTGGTTTCCTTGACAGAATAAAAGGACACATATTAGTAGTGGGATTTTTAGTACAGCTGTTGTCCAAAATTACTTGAGTTTCCCTTTTGCGCATCATTAAATGCAGAAATTAAGCTGTGTTCAGTCTATAACAACACACCTTCAATTTAGTTTATTTCATTACTGTGTAGTGTGATGTTTTCTGTTTTAATACAGAAGCTTTTGTCATCACATGATCATCCACGGAACTTTGCATCTGTTTCTCAGTAGTGCAAATTGTACTCATCTTTGATCATATTTAAATTAGCTTAGTAAGATGCTACTAAGAGGTCCATGTGTACTATGTAGGCCAAAATTATTTACTGTATTTGGAAATTCCATTCCTGATAAACCATCTTATTCTTTGGCATACATCATTGGGGTAAATGAAGGAACAGGTAGGTGTCACCACAAAAATGTGAACCATGAATACATTGAGAAAGGACAAAAAGAAGGCTTCCTTATATGGTGTTATGCTAATAGTTCTTGGACAAAATGATATTTTTATGTGTTGAAATTCCTTCTTAATCTCAAGAGAAGTCAAAGCAAATTGTTTAATTTATTTTTTCAGGAACTGCAGTTTGAGAGACTGACTCGAGAACTTGAGGCTGAACGTCAGATTGTAGCTAGCCAGCTGGAGAGATGTAAGCTTGGATCAGAAACTGGAAGCATGAGCAGCATTAGGTAATGTGCGAATTGTTAATGTCTTTAGTAAATTTTTTTGTTGTTATGGATTACCACTAAGAACAGGTTTGATAATCTTTTTGTAAAAAAAACAAAAATATACACCAGAGAGCATAAGATTTTCATAGAGTTTGAAAATTTGCATTTTGACCTGCTTTATAGAAGGAAAATTTCATGCAATTTTGTTTCTTGTGTGTCCAGTAAAAAAATATTAGTCACGTTTGGAATTCATTGATTTGCTGAAGTCTGAATGGATTATCAGCAAAACTCCCATTTCTACCACCAATACAGCTGTAATTTTCCTCCAAAGCTTTTTAGCTTCATATTTGCATGAATGTATTGATAAGTTTTGTAAACCTGTTTAACCGTAATTTCATCATTTGTGGTATTAAAAGGTTTAGAGTAGATTACTTAAAGCTGCTGAACTCACATCAAAATGTAATAAGATATGTGTCACTCTTTTTTTTTACACATTGGTTTTCTTCAATATAAGAAATCATTCTGGTACATGGTTTGGAGGATGGCAAGTTTATTTAAGAATTGTAACAAAAGGAAACTGGTCTCTTGGTCAGTTTAGTTGGACTTTGAAATTTTTGAGCTTCTTGATTCTGTATTTCTTCGTTTTCTCAGTGAACCTAATAAAAGACAGACAGTGGTACTTGAGTTTCAAGGATCGAGGAAAAAATCATGTTGTATAGGCCTGTGTGCTTTTTTTATCAGTGGAAATATGAAATCTGATATCTTTTGAATACATAATATTAAGTATAACATGGCAAGCCTTGTGCCAAGTTTTGTGTGATAATAGTAGAAAAAAATACAAAAACTATTGATTACTACTGAAAGAAACTGTCTCTCAGTTCAAGGAATTCAAACTTCAGTCAAATAAATGATTGCATTCCACGATAAGTAGAAAATAATTATTCAGTAGAATGCCAAAGATGGAACAAAAATACTGAATGTAAGTTCAATTAAAATGGCAGAACTCAGAAAAATCTTTCACTAATTCAGCAGAAGCCGTACATGAAGTTGACTTTTAATATAAGCATCCTTAATAAATCAGGTGAGAACTCCTTAAGATAAAATCTTATTTTAAATTATCTTTATCACCATCTAGACTTTTTAACATTAGAGAAAGTATATTACTTAGACTTATTTAAGCACTGAACAGCTAATATTTGGCAGTGCAATACATACTATATTTGCATGTCAAACGTGTTTCCCAAGGACTTTAAATTTTATGTATGGTATGACTGCATTTCAAGAAAGCTGTCTGAACAATGTTTGGGTAATACTGAACTATGTTTAAATTATGCTGTTATTTTAAAATTATTCCAGGCAGTGATACAGATGCTGTGAAATTTCTTGTTGGGAAGGAAATGTTTTCTTTTTGAACTTTTTTCTTATTGATAAAACTATACTTTCGAGTTATCGGTGATATCAGGGTCACTGAGCTGACACTCCAATTATTCAAGAAGTTTAATAATTTGACTACTAATCTATCTGTGGAATAAACTAGTACTTGGAATAACAGAGTCTATTTCATGCAAATATTACATCTGTAATTTGCCCCAGAAATGTTTTACTTATGAGCAGGCAATTCTAACATTACAACAAAAAACATTTTAAGAAATACTTGAAATACTGTGGTTCAGAAGAGAACATTGAAAGCTTACAATTAGATAGCTGTCCTTAGACTTGGCAAGTAATGTAAAAGGGAAATCAGTAATAATCTAATATTGTTTGGTTTGGGTGGTTGTTTATCCCATACATATTAAATGAGCAATTTTCTGTTCTAAAAATTGTAAATCATTGTGGGAGGAGCTTAGAACTAACTCAGACATTAAGTGAAGTCAAATATCTGTCTGATTGCTATACTGACTTTCCAATGCTCATCCAGATTGGAGAATGTTTCTTTGACATTGTATTCTTTGACATATCTTTGATCTGTAATATTTTTTTAGAGGACTGGGGACTATACTCACTAGGAATTGTACCAAAAAGGACTTGAGTGCATTCTTTTCAGGAACAGGTTCTTGGCTGTGAACCAAAGGCAGAATTCAATAGCTTCTGATAAAGCTGAATAAAATGCTTAGACCATGAAGTAGGACAACTCTTCCCTTCCACGGTGTTTCTCTGTTGGCAAACTCTGAGCAGATCGTTACTCAGCCTGCTGAGTATTAAAATTTCATCACACATTCCGTAAGGAGCCAAGTCACGTTCTATACTGCTCCATTCCTTTGGCTGAGGTATATATTCCTTCAGGGCCAGATTTATCAGTCTGTCAGTTGCTTTAGTACAGGGGGCAATTAGATCCCAGCATATCTTTAGAGATCTCGAGTCCTGATAATTTTAAGAACTGTATTAAAGAACTGTACTTACTTGGTAATAAATCCTTAAAACTTTAAAGTAAGTTTATGTTTCATATGCTTAATCACTGTTTTATGTGAGCAGTATATGTTTGTTTATAGACTGGCATTTGTGCATGAGTACCTGAAGCAACACACTAAAGTTTCTGTACTTTGCAGAATAGCAAAAATATAATATAATAAACTGAATAACATGGAAAGTGGAGTCTGCCACAGCCTAGACCTGCATAGATTGGAGAAGTGGGCTTTTGTCATGTATGAAAACGCCAAGTGGAGCTTTTTGTACTTACTTTTTTATATATAAGCCAGTAGCGTGGCTATGTTTAAAAGGATTTTTTAAAATGATGTTTTTTAAGAAGATGGGCATTTCACCAGTAGGCAGAAAAGATTTTATTAAACTTATGACAGCAAATGCTCTAGCTCAAAATTCATCTCGTTCTGCAGTGTGTGTTTGCTTATTAGTTCAGAAGCTCGGTAAGCTTTAAGTTTTGTGACACACTGAAGCTGTTCATTGTGGATTGTGTAAGGCTTAACAAGTCACGCTTGGATGAACTTTTGTCAACTGAATTAATAAAAAAGTTCATCTGAAATAAAATGAAAAACAGCAATAGAAGCATGCAGGTTTTTGAAAATGTAAGTTTTGGAAAACAGTCCTCACAAATTCTACAAGTCTGAATAATTAGCTGTGGTAAGACAACATTTAATAGTATTCTATTAGACTTGTTAGTGAGTTAGTTTCAGACTGCTACCAAAAGAGGAAAATTTGAAAAAATGTTCCTTATAGGAAATAAATTTTGTTTGGAACAGTTGGTACAATTCATATGAGTAATATGACTACTTAATTATATTTTGCAGAGTGACAGTTTATCGGATTAAAATATCAGACATGTGATCTGATCATTCAGAACAACATGATCTGAGGTTTAGGTTTAAGCCTGTCTGTTCTCACTGTATTGTATGTCTAGTATTCAGGGAAATCTTTACTGAGATAAGAAGTTGGTACAAAAGCAAGAAAATGGAGTGGAAGGTTTGTTTGGTTTGTGGGTTTGGGTTTTTGTTTGTTTTGGGGGGTTTGTTTCTTTGTTTGTTTGGGGTTTTGGGGTTTTTTTTTTTGTATTTCCATTACTAGAATATTTGTGGGGTCTTTATGCTGGTTCTCCATAATGAGGCACATCAAGAAAACGGATTAGTCCTGTTGATCCTCCACAGAGAACTAACCAGTTTCATAGTTTTGGAGCAAATAAGCTTCTGTTGCTGAAAGGCAAGTTTCCAGCGTATGTCCAAGCAATCAGATTTGGTGTAATTTTATTTTTTTACAGTACATCTATATCTTTTACAGTAGTAGTATGGGTCATATCATGCCCAGATAGATATGTCTCTGAAGGCACAAACTGCAACAAGACTTTAAAACTTCCACAGACGCTCTCCCTCTTCTTCTACTTGGCAAATACTCTCCTGAGATACTACCTCCATTATTCAGCTTTGCCAAACACTGGCATATTAATGAAATTAAGGTATCAGTTTTTAGTTTAACTCATCAAAGTAACTGCAGAGAAGCTATGACAGTAAGGATATGATTTTTTTTTTTTTCTCTAGTGCCCTAAGAAAGGGTCTTATAGTCTGAAAGCCTTATATGGGGTTTATAACAGCTTTTAAGTGCCATTTGTCACGTAGATTCTTTGTTGGCTAGCTCAAGTCTTTCATTATGTTTTCTGTCTTACTAATGCAGGAAATACAGGAATAAGACAGGAAAAAGAAAAAGACAAAACCACAAAAAAGCAGAATGAAACAGGAAAAACAGATACTTTACATACCAACATTTACTGATATGTGAGCCAATGAAGACTGGACTTAAAGGTGTATTCTCTACCTTAGTGCACGTTTGGCATATTGCAAAGACACTTGAAAACTTTCCAATTTTTGCATTAACAATTTAAATGTGTTTTTGCAAGCCTGACAATAGATCATTGCACTAATTTGAAATAAATGTGGAAATACAGATATTAGGAAATATATTGTTGTTAGTGTAAAATTCAGTTATGTCTTACAAAGTGGCACTCTGTTCAGACTACTGTTACAAGCTGTTTGTTGAAAAATCAGGGCAATTCAGTTTACCACTAAGACTGGATAAGCCTTAGTAATAGATTGCCTAAGGAGACAATAATAAAAACTATCATTTGAAACTTAAGCACGTGTAGAATATCTGTCAAGAATGGGGCACAAGTGACAAGTTTATTTCTCTACAGCCCTTCTAGCTCTCTTTTTTATGATACCTTGCTAGGCTCTGCTTTAATAATTGGACAACATTCTTTTTGTCTCCATCCTTACTTATTAGATATTGAAATGTTTTTGGATAGTTTTAGAGGAAGACAAAATTGAGGATATACTGAGAGAAAATGCCTTATTATAAGAAAGTTCTTGAATTTAGAGTATTCACAGGCAAGTTTGATAAAACTTCTCCAGGAAAGTTCATTTGCAGTGCTTACTGCTTGTGGGTCAAAGGTACTAGATAGTGGTCTTGTGATATCTCCGAAGTAGCTAGTTTATGACTGAGAACAATTCCTGTAACATGGTGACAATATTTAATAGCCATGGGCAATTTACATCAAACGCTGTAACAGAAGGAAGGTATGCAAGGTGCTTCAAGGAGTCAGTTCTAAGAAATTGTGGGCAGAGACCAAAGTGGTGTCTGTCATTAAAGTTGCCTGCTGGTTTGTGTTAAACCAAGACTTAAATTGTTTCTTTTTTTTGACAAGCTGCACCTTCCAGGTTGAATATTTCCTTTATCAAAATGCACATACTGAGGTTTTGAAGGGAATTTCAAATAATCATCATCTTTCTTGTTGTTGTTGTTTTAAATTTGCACCAAAAGACATTGCTGTTAACAGGGGAATTAAACATACTTTTGCACAGAGGTAAGTCCCTATTTTCCTAAAATGCTTTTTGCCTTCCATGGATTTTGGTGTACTGTAGGGCAGAGTACTGGAGCTGGGAGGGAAGTCTCTTCAGTGTTGTCCCATTCTTCCCTCCATGCTGTCAATGTAAGGAAGGGTCCCTTCAAGTCCAGTGGCAAGAGGTCAAGAAGCAGATCTCCAGGTGCATTTAACATCACAGTAAATGCATGTATGGTGGGAGGGAGTTGGAGAGGAATTTGTTCAAAATATGGATGAGGCATCTGGTAGAACCCAGGTTCAGTCTATAAAGTGAAGATTGGTCAAAATAGGAGACCCTGAGAAGTGAACAGTGGGATGAAGCAGGATGAGAAAATTGGAGTGGGCAGAGTCTAGACAAGAGCAGGGCAGGCAGATTAGGAGACTGTGGTCTCCTTACAGCTGGAGGACCAAAGACGAAAGCTGAAAATACCCATTTATCCTGGCTACTCAATCTGAGAAATCTAGAGTAGTTGCTGAAGAGATCTTACTGGCTTAATTTACTGCTATGAGCAATCACCACGTCGTTGTGTTGGTTTCGGACCTGGTTATTAGTCCCCCTCTGTATCTATAAGGCTCTACAGAGAAATAAGAAGCAGAGAATGCCTGACAGGGATTCAAATGAATCTTTACAACAGCAGCATTAGGAAGCAGAAGTAGGTACAATTCCACTGGATCGCCTTCAGCTACTATAAGCAGATATTCTTTTTCTGAAGCACATTTTGCAAGTTATGAAGCTCTGTTGGTCCTGTAAACAACTGTCCCTCCACACAAACATGATTTATCCCCCAAGCAGTTTAGAAATGAAATGGTTGGGTAACAGAAGTTGTGTAACAATGCATTTGTACAAGGAGTAAGTCAAAATGCAGCCAGCTGAAGGCTTTCCAGAGCTCCAGACATTTATTTTTATTTTTTTTAAATGGGTGAAGACAAAGCCAATCTTGTTGCTGTTCTTCAGGAAACCAATTTTGTGTCAAGTTTCAAAGAAATACTTCAAAGAACTACTGCAGTCAGGCACAGTATTTTCTCTCCCTTAACTATCCCTATCTTTTGCTTCTCACCATCTGACCTTGTGTAGGTAACCTTGACTTCTCTCTTGAGCATTCTCTCTTTTGATACCTTTCTTCTTTACTGCCTAAATTTATATTCTACCGAGTTCACTAAACACTACAGTTTGCCTGCTTAAAGCTCTTACCCCCTGCTCTCAGCACTTCCTTGCTTTGACAAGTCCTGATCACCTTTTACCAAGTGCAGATATGGGAACCATTACTAAGGCTCCCTGCCAAAACCTCATTCAGGCTAGTTTATCTGTCCCTAATAAATGACTAATTTGTTTTTCTTTTAAGCTGACTTTGTTTGGGTTCTTGGTTTTAATGAAAGCACAGGTTTTTTCCAAACAATTTTAAAAATCTGATTTCCAATAAAAATGCATTGGTGGAAGTCACAGTAGTCAGAGCTTTCGGAAATATACCCCTCTCTACATTACTGTTACTGCATTAATTTCTGCAGTCACAGCAAAATGATCTTGTGTCTTGCCATGATCTGTCTTCATAAAATAGTATCAATTTTGTTGTATTTAGTTGTAGTGCTTGATATGGGAAATTTAAAACTTACCAAATCACTTAAAAAAAATTGAGGGTTTTTTTTTCTGTTCTTTTTTTCTCTTACTTTGCAAATTGACAGTTCTATTGCTCTTAATTATTAAGTAATCTCTCCTTGCTCATGTGTGATAATTTGCACAAGAATTGGTCCTGATTATACTTTGTGTTGTCTGTATATTTTTTTCTGAGGACTGACATGAACATCGTAATGGTGCTGCTACAACTGTGATTGTTCTGTAGCAGAAACTGAACTATGCCTTCCTTGATAGTTGTGTTTTTCAACTATCAGAAGTGTTCAGGAAGTATTACTAGTGCATTTAGTTGAATTCCAGGAATGGCATTAATGAACACAGTTATGTTTCCAGAGGCATCTCAGAACTGGATAGCAACATACTTTGAATGGCTAATGTTAGATGCTTTCTAGGCATTTTGCCATTTCAGCCGTTAAGGAAGATTTAATAGATTTTAATATGTTAAACTTAAAGGTTCTTTTAAGTCCATCATGCTTTCAGCTCATAGAAGATGTACTCTCAACTCTTGTTAATTGTGGCTTTCCTTTACCCCTTCTATTTTTGCCTTGTTCTCTACATTGCTTGTTTGCACAAAAGATTTCTTTTAAAAATTAAAAAAAATTATTTTGCACACCAGCTCTCTATTTCTGCACTCTCTGTAGAGCAATATACCCCAACTTCCCAGGTATAGTACAAATGTTACATCTGTATTTGCTCTGTTATTTTTAAACAACTAGATCAAGATTAAATAGTTGTATGGTATAATGCCGTTCCTTTTCACTTTTATGTTACTCATGAAGAAATTTGTTTATCCTAAAAAACAGTTTCTAAGTAGTATTTAAATCTAGACCCATTTCAACCACTTCAACCTAATACAATAACAGCATTTCAGCAACATTGATCTGGCAGCATTAGTCTGTATGGAGACACTTTTAGTCAGAACAGTAGACTAGTAGATGTAGAACATTGCAAGAATTTTCTTTATTACACTTGTAGGACCAATCCAGTTGTAATCAGTGCTTTGTAGTTCAGCTATCCAATTCTCCCCTTCTAGTTGATTCACAGAAAGCTCTGGCAGACCTTTGGAAGCTCATGGCCAAATAATTTGTCAATGAAATGTAGTTATGTAAATTGATAAATGTAGCTGTTAGAAGGAAATAATCGTTGCAAGTTGCTGATAAGAACAGAAGACCCTACTAATAATTCAAAGTAATCATCATCTCCACTTTCTTTCTTAGTCTGCTAAATGTATTGCATCACAATATATTGCATTCTGCTTTTTAGGAGTATGTAAACGTCAGGACATAAGCGATTTCATATATGTATGAACAGCTTTTGCAAAATATTTTCTGATTTTCTCAGTCCAGTCCATGTAAATCCTGTTGGAGAGATGACTAAAAGAGATGTAGCTTATCTATACCTAGTGGTATTTATAAATATGCTCTTGAAAAAGGAGGTGTAGCTTGTGCAGTAAATTACAGAAGTCAGTCTAAAACAGCTCCTGTAGCAGCATTTATATTTCCCAGCTTTTTTTTTTTTTAAGATTTAAAAATTATCTGAAGTTAGATGTTGAAAGAGTAATATTTTATTAATGGGTATTCTTCTCTCATCCACCTCTTCTCTCATCCTTTCCTCTCAACTTCTCTCCTCCCCATGTTTTCAGTTAGTGCTGTAATTAAGAATGCAATGAAGAGAAAGACTTTTCAAGACCTTCACCTTTCTTGAGTCTTTAATTTTGGCTCTTATCAGAAGT
Source organism: Platyrinchus mystaceus (assembly GCA_035041135.1). Classification (NCBI taxonomy): domain Eukaryota; kingdom Metazoa; phylum Chordata; class Aves; order Passeriformes; family Tyrannidae; genus Platyrinchus; species Platyrinchus mystaceus. The sequence continues at coordinate 79,105,928 of JAWWLV010000088.1, forward strand.
TTCAGAAATAGGAGGATTTTGTGTGTTACCCTTTTTACCACTGTAAGGATCTGATTATACTACAAGTCACTTTTGTTCTGGTTCTGAACTGTTTTTTAAATGCACGTAAACGTTGCTACCACCACCCTTACTAATAAAATCTAATAAACCTTAGTCCTAGCATGTGTGTAATGAAAAAATTAACCAAAAATCTTTTTCATGCCTTTATTTTTTACAAAGATTTCCAGTTAAATCACTAGGCTTTTTTTTGATCCGTATAGCAGAGAAAAGAACAACATAAAACTAAAAATCTGTTAATGCCTCTAAATGATTTTATTTTAGTGGCTTGGAAATACACAACTGTTTCAAGATTAATCTCTGTTTTTGCAACAAGGCACTAGTACTACATTGCTTTATTCCATTGCAATGGATTTAGATGACAGTTTATACTCAGCTTATAAAAAAGACCCCAACAACAGAAAGGGATATTGATGTAATTACAGTAAATGCCCTTGTTCATGTTACTAAAAGAATCTGTGACAGGAACCTCCTAACATCAACGATGTTTAAATAAGCATGATTTTTATCCCTTGATGAGTAAAAGTTAAAAAAAACCCTGTTACCATACATAATATAACCCTTGTCAGGTTTTGATTATTTAAGGCATCTACTGAAAATGTAGGTTTTGAATTACTTTTATTTAGTTCAAAATAATGCAGGATACACATAGTGAAGACATATAATTGTGGCTAGTCATTTAGAAAGATATTATGGTTAATGTATAGCTTTGTGCATTAATGCTGACTTTAGTGAAAAACAGTACTACATTTACTGAGTGTTTTAAGAGTAGCAAATGATTAGTTAAGAGTGTAGCCAGCCTGGGGCATAATTTTTTTGGATCTTAATATTTCTTTTTGCTGTATCCTGTTATAATTTAAAGCTATATTAATTGATACTAAGCAGTAATAGTACTAAATAGTCTTAATCTAATGCAATTATTAAGATAGGATTTTAAAGGTTTATTTGCTTTTTTATTCAAATTATACTCAGGAGTAAGTTGTTTTGATGTTACTATTTTGCTGTTCAGAGTTCAAATGGCTTGAATTGTGAAATATAGAAGTAGGCATCTCATGAAAGAAACTACCAGAATATTCTTAATATCATTTTTGTACTTCCTTGAAATCAAAAGTTTTCAAATGCTTCCGTATTTTTCTTAACATTTCTCTTCTGATTTAGCTTCTTGTCGTATTTACAGCTTTTTTTTCTCTCCTTCCTTTTTTCTGCTATTGGTACTGGAAAGGTGTAGGTCTATTGAGGAGTGATCTGTTCCATGTGATTCAATGGTTTTGCCACCCTATAATGTGAGACGAGGTAAATAATTTTTTTTTTTCTGGAGTTGTGTCATATTTGTAAGTTTCAAGATCCAAGGGCTCTGAAGTCTTAATAACTGCAATTCCTTACCAATTAAAAATAAGGTGTATTGATAACAACAGAGATTTCTTTTTCCTGTTGATCTTCTCTGATTCTCAGCTGATCTAGGAGGAGATAGGGGACTTTCCAATCTACTTCTCTCAGGAAAAGCAGAATCTCTTTACAGTTTTCTCCTTTGGCTTTTGGAGGTATCTCGTTCTTTGCTTCTGCAGGAATAATCAATAACTTTGTGTTCTTAAGCTTTTTTGTCAATTCACGATGGTAACAGTCTCCTATATGTTCTGCTGACATACTCCATTCAGTAATGGTTCCCCGGTCAGAATCTGGGGCTACAAGACAAGGCGTACTGTAGTTTGGAAAAAATGGTAACACTTTCATAGATACGTGGGGTCTGAGGGAAAAAAGTACTTCCATGAACGTTTGTCAGAAATACTTCATGCTACATTTCTTGATAGTAGCTACAAATAAAACATTATATGCAAACACATGCACTTATTGCAGCCAGTGTTTTATCATTTTTCAGTGACATGCGCTTTCCTTCCTGCCTTGTGTTCCTTTGAATTGCTCAGTCTGAAAGTATTGCACCAATGTTGCTGAAGTTTGCAAGTAATCCATTAAAAAATTAATTCATTAAAACTGTTTTGACTGATGTTTAATTTTACTGCAGCCAAATCTCAAAGAGTAGTACCATCCAGGGTGACTGCAAGCAGGCAGGAAGCCTTTTAATGGAAGACACAAATCTTTCAGCTAGTCTTCAGTTTAGAGACCTCATTAATTTCAATGGTATTGCTTGGGTAAAGATGTTACAAAATGACCTTTGTTTTTACCTTTTTAAATGTTGCATCATTTTTGTGGAAAAGAACTATGGAAGTAAAAGTAACCATACTAAATGCATGGGTAAAAGTACATTCTGTAGATTAGCTTCTATATTGATTTTCACAAGCGTGGCCATATTTACTTTAAATTACTATACCATAGTTAGGGGTTAATCTCAAAAAAAATCCAAACCCACCTTACAGCATTGGGTTGACATTGATACTTCTCATAAGATGGAATTGCAGGAGAATGTGGAGACTTTGAAATGGCCAATACCATCACAGCTAAATTTTAACAACTTTTATTAGATTACAAGTTCTCTTTCGAGGAATTTCAGACCCTTGAAAATCTGTAGGAATAAGATTTTAAAGACCGTTAAGGCGGAAATTCCGGGTTGTTTTCTGATGGACCATTTTTATGATCCAAGGTGAATTCTTAATTGTTTTTTGTAGCACAGTTTGTACAGAGATAAATATTGAAGATTGAATTCTCTGTTGAATTGTCATGCTTCTTTGTAAAAGAATGGGACTGAGATGCTGTACCCCATGGAGATAACTTGATTTCCTTCTTTCACTTCTTTTGTTCCCACATGCAGGGGAATGGGGGGGAAAAAAATAAAAAAAAGCTTTATGCATGAAGGAAGGGCACAGGCTGAATGAAGCATTCAATTCTGCCAAGGCAGCCATTCTCTTCTGTGGCATCAGTGCTCTGCCAAGATTGTCACACTGTGATACCTCCTTTATTTTGAAGTTGGAGACTTTCTAAAACTAGGATCTTTTAGGTCTATGGTTTTGCAATGTGATAGCATAAAGCCTGATGGGAAAGAGTCACCATGAACTACTGCTTAGAAAAACCTGGCCAATTCTCTTTGAGCAGAAAGCTTGCAAAGAAAGAAATGGTGAGGGAGCAATGAATGTGGAATAAAGTTTCATTAGTTATTTGACAGGACACTATGCACAAGTCAGTGTGACTTTTCTTATCTTTTCCACTGTCATCCTGATGGCCTTTCAGTAGCGTCAGGGGGCAAAGCTATTAACATTAAGCAAAAAAACACTCAAATACATGAGGACAAACAGTCTCTTATGGGAAATATAGCATCTAAAATGTCATTTCTTACTTTTTGAACTCAATTCCAAATGCTTTCAAATGCCAGTTTTGACTGCATTGGGTATTTTATATAGTGCTGATTATTTTCCCTATATATCTTTATTTAAACAAGGTTAAGAAAGCTCACTACATTATTGGAGGTTATGGCAACCATAGGGATTTCAAAATATTACTATAAGAAAAGAAATGTCCTACTGCTTAAATTAAATTTGTTTCAATGCTGCAGCATATGACTGTTTTCATATTTCAGCTAAATTCATAAGCTATAGAATAATTACTAAATTACAGAAAATCTATTTTATACAAATAACTTTTTTTTTTCTTTTTCTCAGAATCAAATTTATTTTTTCAATTAATTAATGTAACCAGTAGTCTGATTGCAGTCAGCCTCAAGTGTTAGGAAACACATCTGCATCCACAGGCTCTGATATACCCATTGTTTCTGTGGTTTTGTGGACCTCTGCAACTGTTCTTAAGAGTTAAACTGTGTTTATCATCACAGAAGGATTAAAACCTCTCCTAACATGAAACTCTGCTAAGAATACCAACTGTTCCTTTTGGTTCTTATTCCACTTATGAATTTTTCATTGTTTTAATCTGTTTTGCACTTGAAACTTTTATGCTTCCTCTTGTGTCATGTTAAAGACATACCACTGATAGTTGCTGTACTATAGCAAGGTACCAGTCATTACTCCTTCGTGCATAGGATAACTATGTAATAAAATGTAAGTGGTGTTAAGGAAAGATCTCCTTTCAGTGGAAGCTATTGAGTGTAAATATAAAGCTTTAGCAGACATTTTTAGAGAGTACCTTTAAAGGAGAAGAGCGATATCAAATGAAAAGACAAGGAATTATTTAATGGGGACTATTTAAGTGTTCTCTGAAATAATTAGACCTGAAAAGCCTTTCTGAATGTATTCCAGTGCTTTACCTGCAGAAAATGTATACTGCTTCCCTGATAGATAGTGTTATCGGTTTTACCAAGTGTTGCAGCCAAGTGGCAATATATTTGTTCTCTCTGAACTTTGTACAAGATGACTGCACTTGCAGACTGGCTGTGAGAGTGACAGTGACACAGAACTTGCTTTTCAGTTTGTTTATATTACTCTATAAATACATAGGCAGGTTGTGCTTGAAATGAATGTGTCAACATTACATTGCTATGCACCAGTATCTTCAGTGTCATTTCCATTTCATTACCCTACCCAGAGCAATTTAAGTTACCTATGATAGCGTTCTTTGTCTTCAGTGAACATAGTATTGGTAAGGCATTCAGGGACCAATGATAAATGAACGAAGAGTGTGAGCATCCTTTCCCCTACCTGAAAGATAAATTTGCAGAATGGTGCACTAGTAATGCTCAGCTTTCTAGAAAACTTTCCATGTCTGCCCCGTGGGCTAGTTTTCAACCAGAAAATGCACAACGCTGAGACCAAATGTCAGTGTCCTAGTGCCACAGAGCCATTTTGTAGGTGTACCTATTGCCAGTCCTGTCTCCTGGATGAGCATTGAATGTCCATTGTAGGTAGCCTTGTCTTCAGCCCTGTGTATTGCTGTGTCACCTGGGTGGACCTTGGACATACATTATAGGCATCTTGTCTCCTGGATGGACCTGTTGGACATGCACTACAGCTCGTGTTCAAGTCCTGTCCCCAGCCTTCATGACTCAGGCCCGTAGATGAATCCTAGACCTGATTAGTTACTTCACTCTTTTGGGAACTATTGGTAAACTCTCCTACCACTACCCTGCTCTGCTCAATTCCTTGGCAGAAGTGAGGAGCTTTGACACAGTGCAGTGTGGGGCATGGAGCAGACCAAAGATATGTCCCTAAATGTTTTTTCACAAGGGTCTTCTGTGGGGGTTCAGCAATGCTGAGAAGTTCACTGTCCTTGAGGGCTCTCCTGTGTGATGATGTTGTGTCTGAGGATGTGGGTGTCCAAATAAGTGAAAAGCTCAGTGCTTTGTTCCCATGTGAAAATGAGCTCAGGATCTCTGTACTAGAGGCATGTCTGTTTTGGTACCCCCAAAGTCTGGTGGTTGTTTAGGGTTTTCAGAGACCAAGGTTTTCATCTTCATGAAGAGAATGCAGCACCCTGTCAGCTCACACATTGCAGTGTAATATAAGAAGCACTAGAGAGTAGCTCTGGGCCCCTAAGCCTTTCAATAGCCTTTTGGATGCATATGAACATTTAGAAAGTATTGATGTACCTCTGGAACAATGTTTTCAGCTAAGTTTCATCCTAAAAGAATCTCATTCATGTGCACTGTACCTGTTTTGCAGACTGAACCAACATTCAATAGGGCATTTACTTCATGGATTCACTTTAGAATCATACTACCCCTTCAGACTGAAATAGTACCACAGATGCAGCCTTAGGACATGAGTTCATCTTATGATGAGCAACTGCCACTGAAAGGAGCAATAGTCCTCTCATGCTCCTTCTTCTTCCTCTTCTGAGTTCGACTTTTCATGCTAAATGTTCCTTGCTTGGAGGGAAACCTAATTCATGGAAACCTCTGAGTTTTCCCTCAGATCAGCAACCTGAGGGAAGTCACTATAGAGTTGCACAATTACTAAATTAAACAAAAGAGAAGAGTCAGAAAAGCAGGGAGAAAGCAGGTCTACACCCCCACCCCCGGCCTTTGCCTGCTGTTAGATTGAATTAGGTTTAATATGAAACTACACCCTGAAGGAGACTCATGTAAGTTTATTCAGAGAAGACTATCACTGTTGCTGCTGGCTGAGAATTCACGCAGCTAAAGATTCACTGCTTAAAAAATATGGTGGAATTCCCCAAATCACTCAGACTTTTTTTGCAGATAATAAACATTTTCAGATGTCTTGTGGAGGTCTTTCCTGACAGAGAAACCCTGGATGCGTATTTGGCTTTCTTCCTTTGTTTGGTGACATTCTCAGAAGAATGGAAGAATTTTAGAAAGTAATAGCAAACTGTTACATATCAGTATGATATTCATAGGCAGATGCAGTAGCAGATGCACAAAGTTCATGCTTCTTGTATTTGTCTTTCCAAAGTCTTTAGATGAGTTTTAGTATGAGGTCAATACTCTTACCAATTCTTAGTTTTGTCTATTTGTACTTGGAAAATTATAAAGATAAAAATTGTATATTGTATTTTTCTACCTCTAATTTACAAAACTCACATTATCTGCTTTTTTCCAATCGATTTGTATTCTAAGAAAAAAAAAAAAAACAACATCCCTACTTTAAATAGCATATTAAAACACTGCTCAGTCTAGGATTGAATCTTGACCCTCCTGCTGGAACTACTTTCACCTCACTTTAAACTAAACATACCAAATGTCTGGAGAGTATTCTATTCCCTTAATATGCATTTTGTAAGAAATAAGGTTATCTAATTAGAGCATTCTAGTTCTGGAAATTGGGAAGTGTCACTGCTGCTGCATAGGCAAATTAAGGTCGAAGTTCTAAAAATCAAGTCTGACTTCTGTATTCATGTACTGTAAGTTGTTTCTTCCTGCTTGTACACTCTCAGCTTTCAGAGATTTTTCTTGGTTGAACAGATACTGTACATTCCCTATAGGCTCTTAAGGGTTTGGATTTTTTTTCCCTGAGATTTCTCTTCAGTATGGCTGAGGTCTGCTTTCTGCTCTGAGCAGAGCCTCTCCCTCTCTGCATTTCTCCCTCTCAGTCTCATCCTGGAAGCCCTTTCTCTTCCTTCTATATAATTGTTCTAAATCTAAATGCAGCAGCCAGGAAAGATAGCTAACCACATACATTTTTAGCAAAAATAACGGATAATGTTTATGCATCACATTCAACAGCAAAATGTGCCCAACACACTGTTAAAACATGAAAGAAGCAGATACCAAGGAAGATCCTTTGGCCTTAGTTATATCCTTCAGTTGTTGAGAGCTTGTAGCTAGGATCTCCTTGATTTAGTAGTAGGTGTGTGCCAAATATCTATAATAGTTGAACAGTCTAAGGTATTTGATGTTTATTATATCCATTATACTAAGCATGCTTTGTGAAAGTGAAGTGTGATAAACAAGTCTGGCTTCTGAAACCTCGGCTGATCTGACATTTCCATGGTTACCATTCATGAAACAGAAATTACCTTTCTTCAGGGAAGAAATATCCATGTGAATATGTCCAGCAAGGTTGTGACAGGATATATTGAGGTATATAAGTTTGTGTGATGGAGCTTTACACAGGAATTACCAAGGCATTACTTCTGGAGAGTGTATAAGGATTGTACTAGAACAAGCTTTAGAATCATAATATTTTTGGATTACAAAAAAATACTTGCCCATATGTGATCATAATTTACGGAGAATTTGGGTACATAGCATTTTATCACAAGCTAAATTTTGCTGACTTCAAGGAGGACCCACATCTGTTTGTGAGCAGTGCCTTCTGCTCCTGACCCCTGATGCTTTCATCATTCTACCCCAAAGAACCTGTCTGCCTCCATAGTGTCAGGTGACACTACTTTTAGTGTCTCTTCTGGTTGCACTTCTCAATTTCATCCAACTGAAAAAGAAGCATAAGGAAATCAAGGATAGTCCAAGAAAAACTAATCCAAGGCATATCTCTGAAGCTTTATCTTTGTGAGGAGAGGGCAGTGGAACTTGGCTGCTGTCACCAACTGGGGCACCCTGTGTCTCATTTTCCATTTTCCAGAACTGTGGCAGTGGAAAGCATAACAGGGCCTCTGAACTGTGTGGATGATTCCTCTGTCTTCATGTGTATATGTGTACACTGCTGACACAGAATGGGTTTTATCCCGGGACTTCTCCCTAATTTTAGCCCAAAGTTACTATACATCTTTTTTCAGCTTGCTTCAGTCTCTCTCCTGGATGTTGACATTTTTTTCTTAAACTGGTTGAAAAAAGAGCTAAGTCTGGAGAACTGAAACTGAGCCAACTATTATTTTTTCTTCTCTTATTTTAGTCAGTATAGAATTTTACATGTCCCTGCTGTACAGTACAAATCATTATCATAGTTAGCATTACCTTTAGGTAGGCAATTTCAGCACTTTAAACCTAATTATTTCCAGTTGTTTTGTTCTGAGCTTCAGTTGCCCCTCAATATGAAGCCATGTTCTAAAATCCCAGGATTTCTTTCTTCAAAGTAGAGGACAATACAGATGAATGTGTATATGTAAATGTTCATTTTGTGCATATAAGTACTACAGCTACCTAATTGCTTTTATTTAAGCCATTTTATCATTACTTTGTCAGTAAATCTAGGTAAATTCCATAATATATGTAGGTGGTACAACAAAATGAAATTTTTAATTAAATAATGCTGAGACTATTGCTTTAGTTAAAAAAAAAAAAGTACATTCAAACCCAGTTTGTATTTCTCATTATCCTGTAGCTAAAATTGCAGCAAAATTGTATGTTATATCAGAAGAAAGACATCACTGAAGAGGAATGAATATGGTGGGAAGTGATGATACTTTTGTGATCTCTTCAGTTTGGCTGACATATCCATTACAGGGAAGATGGCCATTCCCATAGGTAAAGGAGCCAGCTCTGAAAAGTTTCTTAACTGTAACATATTGTAGAAATCCTCTAATGAGGAACTAAACACGCTGAATGCCTAATAGTCTCATAGGACCTGTGATGAAGGCCTAGAGTACGTGTCCTATTCTTGTTTTTCATGGCTTGTAGATTCACAAATTTTCAAAAATTTCCACACTTTTTTCAAAATCCTCCGTTATACTTCTTTTTTTCACTGAAAAAGATTTGGTCCTGATACATATAAATTTTCTCTCTCTGACATATTTTTTTTTTCCTTTAAAGTTACAAAAGCAACGCTACCACTCTCTCAAACCTAACCCCTTTGGAAGTCATGGGCTTGGGACTGCAACACAGGTTAAGTGTAGCATTTTACTTCAGTGGGAGAAAGGGATGTGAATTAATAACAAGTCAAATAGGAAGAGGAGATACTGTGAGAAAATCTAGTAAAAACCTAGAAAACTTGAAGGGATACTAAGCAAGTTTGCTATATGACACAAAATTGAGAAGAGCTGTTGACTCCCTTGAAGGCAGGGAAGTCCTGCACAGAGACCTTGATAAATTAGAGGGCTGGGCAATCACCAACCATGTGAAGGTTAACAAGGGAAAGTGCTGGATTCTGCACCTGGGATGAGGCAACCCTGGATATATGTACAGACTGGGGAATGAGATGATGGAAAGCAGTGCCATGGAAAGGGATCCAGGTATCAATGGCAAGCTGGATATGAGTCAGCAGTGCCCTGGCAGCCACGAGGGCCAACCATGTCCTGGGGGGCATCAGGCAAAGCATCACCAGCTGGTCGAGGGAGGGGATTGTTCTGCTCTGCTCTGCACTGGTGCAGCCTCACATTGAATGTTGTGTGAAGTTTTGGGTACCACAATGTAAGAAAGATATTAAGCTATTAGAGAGCGTATAGAGGAATTATAGAGGAGGGCTATAAAGATGCGAAGGGCCTTGAGGAGAAGCTGTATGAGGAGTAGCTGAGCTCTTGTTCTGTTCAGCCTGGAGAAGAGGAGACTGAGGGGAGACCTCATTGCAGTCTACAACTTCCTTGTGAGGGACAGAGGGGGGCAGACACTGATCTCTTCTATCTGGCAACCAGTGACAGGACCCAAGGGAATGGCCTGAAACTATAATGCAGGTTTGGTTTTGTTTTGTTTGTTTGGGTTTTTTGTTTGTTTGCTTGGTTTTTGTTTGTTTGGTTTTTTGTTTGTTTGGTTGGTTGGTTTTTTTTTTGTTTTTTGTTTTGGTTTGGTTTGGGGTTTTTTGTGTTGTTTTTTTTTTTTGTTTTGTTTTGTTGTGTTTTTTTTTATTAAATTATAGACAAAAGCAATAATAATTTTGTTTGATATTGATACAGTAAAGTAAGTGCTTACCTTAGATCCATTCTGATTATCTTTCAGAAAAGATTCATTCGTCAACCCCATCATCAGTCTAACTTATCAGTAATTTAAGCTCAAAAAATGACTCAGTACCCACACATATTTTAGGTTCTCTGTGGAAATACCTAGAAATGTGTCACTGTTGGTTTTTTGGGGTTTGTTGTTTGTTTTTGTTTTTTAAATAGTCACTGCTATGCCTTTTGGGAAGAAAGCCTGGTGCATATACAGCTTTCTTTTGATGGTTTGATTAATCTCAAGGATGCTTATTGTAGTAGAGTAAGTGATTCAGGGATGACTACTCAAACTCAATACTTAACTCTGCAGAGAGGACCTGCACATACTGGCTCATCCCCTGTCTAGATCTTTTTGCTCTGGGCATGGAAAGTACAGCGAGATTAATTCAGCTTTGAAATTGCAGGAAAAAAATGTTCCTATTGAGTTGTAATTGAAATACCAAGATTAGGAGAAGGGACCAAGAAAGGCAAAGGGGAGGGATAAAGTTTAAATTTTAACTCAAAATCTATTGTGGCAATGTTTGAAGATATTCCTTTTTGCTGACCTGCTGCCCAAGCACTTGAACTGCTTGCTTTTTGGGGGCTGAGGAGCCACTGTACCTAGGTGACTGCTGTGCCTTTGCTGTGAGCTAGCTGAGCCTTCTCATTTTTCCTTGACTACAGAAACACTGTCAGGGATGTTTGCCTTCTCTGTGCTATGTTTTGCTGTACTTGCTGTTATATGCAGAGCTGGAGGAGGGGACACAGGCTGTTCTGTGAGGGCAGTGCTAGAAGCTAGTTCACAAAATCAGTTTGGCAACCCTGTCAGCAGGGCTCTGCCCCTGTGGCTTTGACTGGTTTTATGTATCCAGAGTTGTTCAAGCAATATATCTAATGAGGTGAAATGTATTCCAGTGGAAAAACATGAGGGACAATTAGTTAGCCCATATTTTCTCCAATTTCACTCTTCTTTTGTCAAGCCATTGTTCTAAGAACTTGGTGCATGCCTACCATCACTGTAGGAAATGCAAGTACCAGGATTTGATGTATGGTGTTACTTTAAGTTGCAAACTAACAGAAGGAAGACTGTATTCTTTTATCTTGTGTGGGGCAACTTTAAAATTGACAACTCAGGAAGGATTAGAAAATGCAAATTTGTAAAGTTGCTCACTTATCAAATGTCAGTGTCAGGATACAGGATATAATCTGTAGTAAATGTTAGATATGGTGTGGCAATGAAGGTTCTCTGTTGATGGTCAGGATCATGCTGCCTCTAGATGACTCTTTATCTGAAAAAAGTTCCTCTGTTAAGAATTTAAAGTGCTTTGAATATTTTGATTGAACAGAACAGCATTTTGGAAATTATCTTCATCTCTATATATGTGTTAAGGCATACCATTTGTTCCCTTGTCAAAATTATTGTATCTTCTCATTAATGTTAAATTTCACTCAGGATGCAGGAAATCTTGTACTGTTTTCTTGTGTATTTGACTTAGCTTTTGATGTCACTCAGAGGGTGATACTGTAGTCTACTGGTTATGTTCAACTGCTGTTTAGCTGGCCCAACGCTAAAATTTGATCCCCAGAAGACTTCTTTTTGTGATCAGGCTGCTCAGTGCATTGGCTATCTGTTCCTGTCATGTGGGATCATCACACACCACAAACAGTAGTGGGGAGCTGAGATTCTCTTTTCCCCAATGTCAAGCTGAAGGAATATAAATTCTGCTTTTGAAATGACTGTTCAAGACGTTTTACTTTGCTGCTCTGCCAGCATCTCTCACAAAGGCTACTGTGTTCGAGTACAAAATAGTATTTCTTACCACTTAACAGGATGCTCTTGGATTCTCTTTCCAACTCAGCAGGGCTCTAACACGGTGCCAGACCTTTATTTTGTGTATATCCGGTCTGTACTCCCGGTTCCAGCATTACTGTCAGCCCCAGCAAGGGGTGGCTGGCCATCAGAAGTGGGCAGTCAGGGCAAAGCATGCTAACAAGCCAGGGCCCCATCCCACAGGGTCCAAGCAGGGCAGTTTGGAAACAGGAACAAGGTTCAGAGTGTAACAGATCACCCCAGCTTCAATGAAGAGGCCAGACAAGTTCATGGTTATGAGGCAGGTTTGAGGTGAAGCCCAGAACACAAGTCAGGGAGTCACGCTCAAGGCAGGCCCAGACGTGGTATCTGGGTCAGCCAGAGTACAGAGATTACCAGGCAAGATCACAGCGATGAGGCAGTTCCCTTGTCAAACAGGGCAGTCAGTCTGGGTCTGGGTCAGTGGGGTACAAGGCACTTGCACTGTGGTGGCAGCATAGCTCAGGTGAGCTGTGGTCAAGAACGGCAGCCTCAGCTCTGCAGACATTCCTGTGCGAAGGGTAGGGCAGCCACCAAGCTGCCTTCCAACTTCCCCTTGGAAAGGTCTTCAAGGCCTCTACGCTGGCCTTCACCACACAAAGCTGGGCTAGAGTGTGTTGCAGTCCCGACAGTCACTTGGAAGTCTGTTTAACCTACTAAGAACATTCCTGATATGCCTCCAAAGACAACCTACTGGGCTATCTTCTGTAGCACATGAAATGGGCAAGAACTATTAAAAAATTTAAAGCAACAGTGTAGGACTGCTTGTCCATACTGTTTATGCACAGATCCATGGCATTTAATATCTACTCAGTCCAGCCTTCCAAGACCATACCTGTCAATAAGTGATGAAGCAGACATGAAACTCTGCTTTCAGAGACTGCCATTTTCTTCAAGTACCTGTAGGCAGAGTAGCTTGGTCCTGACACAGAGCAAATCTAAAGGAAATAATTTTAGGATCTTTAGGTCCCTGGATGTGCTTTTGTCAACAAGGGGTATCTTATCTTCTTACAGAAAATCAGTATCCATAGATCATTTCCCCCTCTTCTGCCATGAGGAAGGTAGTGGGCGGGAATGGAAGGCGGTGAGCTACACGGTCTCTCTCACTTCCATGACTTGTGGAGGTCAAGTCAACACATGGAAGCTTGGACTGGGGAGGTACTCCTCTCCTTATTTACGTTTCACATACTTCTAAAAAAAAAAAGTTTCTGTAAATCATTAATAGGACCTCAAATATTGAATTTACTTTATCTGGCATAGCTGCTGACCTTAGGATTAGCACAAGTGACAGCATCCATTCATGTGGACTGAAACAAAATACCAAAGGGATAAATGAAGGATCTCTCAATTTTCTTTTTTTAGGACTAGCCCTTCAAGTCCCACATTGTAGTAGTAAATTTTGTGGAGCAGCAAAAACTCCACAGGAAGTATTTTTCAGTGAGTGGCTTGTGGCCATTTAGAGCAGAGCAAGGTAGATGTGATGCCTTGCACTTCTGTGAGCTAGCTGTGCCTCCTGTGTCGTTCCATCTGCTTACTACCTTTAGGAAGGGCTTCCCCTTTCTATGACTGTGAACATGGGGTAGTTTTTCCCACCTGGACTGGGCCCATTTGCCCTGATAGCTTATGCTTTTGGCTCTCCTGAATGAAGACTTTTGGGGTCCTGGGCACAATTCAGTGGATAGACTTTGGGAAGTGGAATGCTAACTCTCCTGGCGCTTATGGACAACCGTCACTTGCCTCCAGAACGTAACAGAATAGATATTCAGTGTTATGTTTTTGTGGACCTCATTACTCAAATTAAGGCAGTGTTTTATGCAGAGCCTGTGCAAAGCTTTCTTTACATAATGGCACATTCAGCAGGGAGTCTGCAGGGGACTGCTGGGGGGTTTTTGTGTTTCAAAGTTTCTTTGGCATTCACCCCAGCTAAAGGCACCAGTTGCTATTAAGGCTTGGTTTTTTTCCTACTTTCTCTGTTTTTGTTTCTCCGCAATTAAATAATTATCTTAATGAGAGATTTATGGTTATTCTGATAACATCCTGGGACAGTGTTGAACTTTGTGATCTACGGAAACTCTGTAGATCTACAGGAACTTGTCAGGATCTATTTACTATCATTCAGAAAGGTAACAAGAAACAGGCAAAATCAGCATAGAGCAGTGACACAGCACAAAGCAGTTTAGGAAAAACACAAAGTTCTTTAAATCTTCAAAATCTTTAATTTAAATCTTTGAAACTATCTGTATATTTAGAGAAGACCTACAATGGGTGGCTCAGTCATTTTTGTTTATTTGTTTTTAATTTTTTTTTTTTACCAACTAAATTAATGACGGACTGGAAAGGAGTGTATAGGAAAAACTGGAGGGTTTTTTGTATAAAGAAAATAATATCAAGATATTTCTAAAGTACAATGTACTTTGATACTTAATATATACTTGTCAGGAATAGATTTTGGATTTTTTTTTCCCCAGAGACAAAGCAGAGTGTGAAGAAAACTTACTTGTAGCTGTAAAATTGTTGTCTAGGTGCTTGTTCTGAATGGTACATGGTTTGTCTGCCAACTAAAAATATTTTCGCTCTTTGTGTGTTTTTGTGGTTTTTTTTTTTTGTTTTGGTTTGGTTTGTTGTTTTTTTTTTTTTAATTTTTCCACTTAAGTACACTTAAAAAGTTTCATTTTGAAATGGCAAGTACATTCAAGCAATGCTGCCAAATTCCTGGATTAGTACGGTCAATAGAGAATGTTTTATTGACTTTAATTTGTGAAAATGGTGTTTTAGCAGTTTAAGAATTGTTAAGGGATATGTAGCCTCAATTATTTTTGGAAAAAATTCAGCAAAATCTGAAAGTGTTGGAACATCTAAATGATTCAGAAACATAGTGCTTTATTGTCAAGGATAATTGACCTGAAATACATATACATGATAAAGTCTTTGTGTGACTATGAGATGATACCACCCCAGTACTCCAGCTTCTGTTTTAGGAGAACCCACCACCCTATCTTTGTATTTGTGGCTTGAAAGAGAAAAAGGCACTTAGCCAAAATTATATGGTTTGGAAACCATGTATCAGACTAGAACTTCGGTTTTACAGAAGTTATCTTGCTATTAGAAGATGTACATTGTTGGGGGTTGTGACAAGATCTTGAGTGAGATGAACAAACCTGTTTTTTTTCCTTAAAATAAGCTCCCTAAGTGTCATGGGTTTTTAGTAGCCGGGGGTACTATAGAGTGATTTCAGTTAAAAGCTACTAGAAGTTTGACTGTCCTATCCTGTAAAGAAGCCAATGACAGCCAACTCCAGGAGGAACTTCCTTGGTGATGGCCAAGGCTAAGCCAATGAAATGCGCTTTTATGATAACATATTTAAGAACAGAGGAAGAGAAGCCAGTGGAGCAGAAGAAATTCCAGCCCGGGTAAGAGTGGAGGAGAACATGGGATAACAAGGCAGACTCCAAGGCAGTGATGAAAAGTGGTTCCTACTGTGTCATGGTACAGTGATTTAGTCCCTCTGGGCTTGCTTTAAGCCAGCTAGTGACCTTCAGTTGTAGAGAACTGTGAACGTCATCTCCTCCTGCTCCCACCCCTCTGCATTTCTCTTCCACTCACGCCTGATGCATGACTGCTCCAGAGTTCCTCTGGCTCCTCCTCATCCCTTTACACCATGCATCCCACCATGGTCACCTGCCCTACCAGGCAATCTTATTTTCAGAGGCATCCCTGGGCGTCCTGGTAGGGAAGCACAGCTCCCAGCCCTCAGCTGCAGCCCCAGTGCATGGCCAGCC
The DNA here is from genome assembly GCA_035041135.1 of Platyrinchus mystaceus. Lineage (NCBI taxonomy): Eukaryota > Metazoa > Chordata > Aves > Passeriformes > Tyrannidae > Platyrinchus > Platyrinchus mystaceus. The sequence continues at coordinate 79,121,771 of JAWWLV010000088.1, forward strand.
TGGCCCCTTCAGGGAACTCGGCGTTACCCCCAAGAGTCCAGGCCTCGCAGAGGTGTATGATGAGAGTTTTCCCCAACAGACACTGAATTACTCAGCATGCAGCTGCTTGTTGCTTTCCAGCAATTGCTAAATCACAGTTCAGGCAGAGGCAAAACAAAGCTGCCCTTGACTTAAAGGAATAACAGGCTGCAGCCTTAATTATTCTGGAATTTAAAGGCTTACTGTTAGCAGTAGACAATCAAAGAGAACAATACTTTAATACTACTAGTGATACAGGTTTGCTGGAAACTGGTACTTTACAAAGCTGCTATTTGAGCAACCTTCCCTAGTTTTTGTGTGATTTCACACTGCTTCTCTGGAAACAGTGGCGGGAGGGGGGGAATTCCCAATTCCAAGCACAGGATTAGGGATGGTTTTCCTCAGCATCTCAGAGTAAGTCTGGCATCTTTTCTCAGTGGCTGTCCTCTTCATGGTGTTACATCACACATCCTAATAAGGGTCTGTGTGATAGGGAAACATGCAAGTGCAGGGAAACAAGAAAATGTGTTCTGTACTGAATGGTTACTTGAGCAACTTTGCAAAGCATCACGCCAGAGAAGGCAGAAGCAGGTTGAATGGCTGTTGGGACTGAGGCTTGATGGGTTTTTCACTAAAAAGCTGACACTGACATTATATTTTGAATCTTTTGTGCTTCTTCACAAATTGAGTAAGATGAATTTGTCAAATATCTGTCCAGTAAATAAGGGGTAGAAAACCCTCAAGTGACATGTCTTTTTAGCTTGCTTGGTGTTTTGCTCTCCATTCTTTTACAGTTTGCCTGTGAGCAAAGTGACTGTTGGTTCCCGCATTTTGTTGGCACATTTTCAAATTATTATTTTGAACAGTGAGTTCTTTTAACTTTAGAAATTCTATTACCTATTGCTAAAAACCTTCATACTCAAATAGACATTTAAAAAAATAAAATACAAGTCCTTTAACCTCAGGGTTTTAGCACTATCCTGTTTCTTGCGTATAACTTCCATCCCCAAAATATTTGGAAAACAGAACATAAAAAAAAGTGCTGAAAAGATTTTTTTAAATTTTGACACGTGACACTGTTTAAATTATATTGCATATCCAAAGAATTAAGCATTGGTAAACTGTTGAAGCAAAAATTTAGTATCTACCACAGTATTAATTTTAAGCATCTGTTTTTAAGGTTTCACTGTTCACTTGGGCTTCCTGCATGTTTTCTTCGTTCCGTTCTCACTTACAGATTGTGTGTCTAGGTTCTGATGGTAATTGAACCATGGGATCATTGATAACACTAGGAGACAAAGCAAAAAGCATGAGCTTCATTTTCCATAAAAAGAAGGTTCAGTTGAACTCTGTAAGTGCAGAAGAATGGACAAAGAGAGGGGAATAAAGCCAAGAAGAAAATTGTAAGAAAAATGAGTCTAATCATTTTCTTGGAAATTTCTGTAACTCTTTTTCTCTCCTTTGCTAAAGTAAAAATTTTACATGCATAAAATCTTGAGCAAAAGAGCAAACTATAAAAAACAAAATACAAATCAATAGCCTCTTTTTACATTTTGTTTACAGTGCCTTGCTGAAGATTAGGTAATGCCAGCTTGTCCAAAAACAAGATACAAGAGAAAGGATTTTTTGAGTCAAAGAAATCACATATAGCTACATAGTTGAAACAAGTGATATGTTGAAAGGATTTTTTTTTAACAGCTATTTGATATTGTTATTAACTATAAATTTTGAGATATATCTAGGTATTTGTACAACGCCAAATAGAAATTAAGATGCCAGTCCACTCTCTGAAGGCATCAATTGTATTTTAAAAATTAGAACTTAGTTTTTCTGAGGTGATTTCTGAAACTAGACCAGAAAAAAATGGGATACAAAACATATATGAGAAATTAACCTTTCCCCACTGCACAGATCAGCTTTGAGCTCTTGGGCTTTGAACTGAATAACACAGGTTTCTAGGCTAGTTCTACCCAGTTGTCTCCCCTTGTCCTGCTTTATTAACAAAGCAGGTCTTTGCTTTTTTAAAAACAGCCACTTTGTCTTCTGAGGTGACCGCATTCTGTGGAAGAGATTAAAGTTCATTGGCAAATAGTTCTTGATTTGTTTGCCCTTTAGCCACCAAATTTGGAAAGATGCAACAAGTTTATTTGATGCTGCTTTTATTTGAACAAATTATCATCTATGGTATAATAACAATTAAATAATTGATAATTAAATAATCATTGTAACCCTGTGGTAGATTGCAGACTTCCTTAAGATTCAAAGGTATTGAAGTCCAAGATGGAAATTAAGGCGAAAGTGAAAGCATAGTGCAATTCAAAGGACAGAAAAAATGTTTCACCAAGTATTTCAGTTGTAGGCTTGAAGCATTCAAATATGTGACTTTATTGGGTCTGGCTGAGCTGGAGTTCATTTCTCCATAGCAGCCCTCACAGTGCTGTCTGTGCTTTGCATTGGTAGCCAGAAGGGTGTTGATAACACACCAGTGTTTTGGCTACTGCTGAGCACAGCATCAGCACTGTAACATTCCTTCCTCGGTCTAGGGCAGGATTCTGCGAGGGGACACAAGTAGGCCAGCTGACCCAAACTGACCAAAGGGATATTCCAGACCATATGATGTCAGCTCAGATATAACAGCTAAGGCATCAGACAGGGAGTTATTTTGACCTGCTTAGGAGCCCTACCCTGAATCAGTTAATCAAAACTTTGTCAGTGATGTGTGTGTGCTCAGCATGAAGCCCCAGACTGGAAGGATTTTTACTTGAAAAACATACCTTGAAGGTAACAAGCATACTCGTTTTGAGAATCTTAAGGACACCCCACCAGTGACACTCAAAACTGGTAATCCACTGTGGACCCTTAAGCTATCTTAAATTTCTAAAGGCTGTAAAGAGTACATGAAAAAAGTGTTTGAAACTGTTTATTATCCTGTTACTTTGCTATTTTCTCCTTTCCATGGATTTCTAATATCTCAATAAAAATTTTGCTCTTCCTTCTAGAGGACCTACATAAGTGAAACATAAGTGAACAGTACATATCTATTTTATATATCAGTTGAAATTCTGGAATACTGTATCAGGGAGTAAGGGAAGACACTGTGACAAGAAAAATGATGAAATTATTTCAAGGAATTTTAGATTCTTGAAAACTTAAATTGTTCTTCATGACTCATATTTTTCTGAGGGAGGGTTGTCTTCCATCCATCTGCTTTTGGGTGTGCCACACTGAAACTGTCTCAATCAAACAACTGTTAAGAACTCCGGGGGAAACTTAATTTCTATCAGGTTGTTAATGGCTTCAGTATGTGTATATTTCCTTTCTTCCTAAGTGATTTTCATATTTCTAACTGGTTTTATTTACTGAAAAGTGTTCCTTGTTTTCTAGTAAAATTGTAGTTTGTACACAGATGATGTTCTGCAAGGCACGCAAATATCAGAATATACACTAGTTGATTTGTTCCTTCTATTAAAGTGAGGATTTTATACCACTCTAAAAATTTGATTTAGTAGCAGTTCCTACATTCCAAAATGTCAGATTTTATCCTATTCCATCAATGTATTTAGTTAGTGCTTGTGTACAGTGCTTGCATTTGAATGCAAAAAGATGTGCTACTGCAGTCTTAAGACTAGCTATCCAAAATTGCTTAAAAAATAAAAAAAAGTCAAAGAACAATACTAATTCCTTGTTTTACCACCTACAGACTTACTAATGCTCTATCATAGATGTCAAAGGGAGGAAACTGAATTAATTCAAAGAACTCCTGGAGCGTAGGGACTAATCCTATTTAAACCTATGAGTTAACTAAGTGGCAGAGGTGGAGTCTTCGTCAATACTGTTCTGGTTGCCTGGGAAAGTCAGCCTTCCTCACTGCCCTAAAGGGGTGCTGAGACACCAGAGCTGTGCATAATTTTGTTGTGTTTTAGGTGAGATAATCAGCCATGAATGACTACATCTCTATTTTACTAAAAGTCCGAGACAATGACAGAATACACTGAAATGTCTTTTAATTTTGAAATAGTTCAAATGTTGCACTGAAATATCTTCACCAAAATAAGGAGCTATTATTGCTGCATTGATTCAGATTTAGTTTACATGGTCTGCAGTGTATTGTGAGTAGTTTACCTTACAGATAAAATTTTCTGATGTGTACAGTAATGTGTACTATACTGTGGACATTGGCTGTCATCTTTATTTAACAAATAAATGCAAAATGCAAAAGCTAGCAATAGAAAAAAAATCTGCCTTTACCTAATTAAAAAAAGTTAAGTGCATTGGTGATAAAAGGCAACCGAGAATAGGTGAACTAGCGGGACAGATGACTAAAGCGTGGGGGAACTGAGTATGGGACTGAAGAAAATTCCTAAAGCATCTGTTTGCTTCAGTGGTTTCACAAGATGGAATTAACTTTGCAATTTAACTCCAGTTTTGCAATTCCAAGTCTATAACTCGCTGTGGGCCTGGGTTCGTACCTGGCTTTTTTTGTTTCTTTCTTTTCTTTGCAGAGTGTCTGTGGATGAAACATTTTTCATTACAGCAATAAGTTATCTGTCCAATCGTTGCTTGCAAGAAGTAGAAGGGTAGAGACTTAGACTGTGATTTCATTTTGTGTGGAGCTGAGAGCACTGAGCCAGAGAATGCTTCTCTCAGTCATCCTAAAAGGCATGAGTATATTCTGTGCCTCACACGGGCACACACACGTGCTGCATACAAAGGCTGCATCCACATTTGCGATTGTGTCTTGTGCATAAATGAAATGGAAATGTAGAGCGAACATAGCAAATACCTTGGAAGCACAAAGAGAAAATTACGTAAAATAGAAAAAAAAAGTTGTAAAAATATGGAAAAAAATATTATGGCTAATGTAAACAAGAATTAAAATGGTATATAAAAGGTACATTAGGTAAATGAAGATTTAAAAAAATAATAAATCAATCTTCTGATTAAGATTTTTCAAAAATCTTGGTAAACTTATCAATTCTTTTTGGTTTTAAAGAAGAGTTGTAGGCCTAATTACTTTAAGCCTCTTTCAAAGATAAAGAATTTGATGTATCATCTTAGATACAAATGATTCTCTCATGAGAAAACAATTCAAAATAGTTGTACAAATATGAAGTTTTTAATGTAAAATACGAATGTCTGAAAATGCAAATAAAACTATAATAATTGATAAATAAAATTATATGATAGGATGAAAGGGTATAAAACAAATCAAATATTTCACTTTTGAGGAAAAATCTAGAAATTAAGAGAGAGAAGTCTAAGAAAACAAATATGTCATTTGCTAATAAAATTGCTGTTATCAAATACTAAATATACAGTCCAACAAACACATACTTGTTTTTATCCACTCTTGATGGACACACATTAATTAGGCTAAGTGGGTATTGCCAAATTTTCCATTTGGGTATGGGTTTGTGAAATAGCACTGTTGCTTCTTAAAAGTATTGTGTTTAATAATACAGTAGGTAATACTGAGAAAAATTTCATACTATTATAAACTCATCACTGATCTCCATTCAGATATTGGGTTGTTGACCATTACTCTCTAGATGTGACCATCCAACCAATTCCTTATCCACCAAACAGTCCATCCATCGCTGTTACAGCAAAATGTATTTGAGTCTCCTGCAGTGTATATTCTGTCAACAGTGATTTACTTCCACTTTTTGTATCTTTTATATATAATCAAAGCATTGGTGTGATAGAGAATTACATGAAACTGTCACGATAGTCTATAATGGAATTGTAAATAGGTGAACGATTTGGAAGAAGTGCTGTGCAACCTCCCTCTGCTGCTACTGCTGCTCCTGTTGTTTCCCATGGAAGCACCTTCAGGGAACTGCTGTTGCATTTTTTAAATAGCTGCTGTAAAATGCATGTGATGATGATACAAGATGCTTCAGCTGATTTAAATACAAATTTTTCAGTGAAGTTGCATATTGTGTATGTCAGCATGGAATTTAGATAAATGTTATCTACCATGCCTTAACAAATCCTTCAAAAGACGTGCTGCCTTGTTAATCTATTGAGATTTGAGCAGGGATGGTTAGTGTTCCACAGTCACACAGTGTAAGAAGTTAACATCTTGAAAGTGAGTGACTAGTGTTTAATTCAGGATATAGAGAATTATGAAAGACTTAAGAAATCATATAAACTTAGTGTACATTCCTGGAAATAAAGTGGCCAGTCTTCGCGAACGAAGATCTGGGAAAGGTGTTTTTACCTTTCAAGCCTGCGCAATGGATTTTT
>JAWWLV010000088.1:79128869-79148315 GCA_035041135.1 Platyrinchus mystaceus
GGGGGACCCGGGATTCGAACCTGCGGCCTTGGCGCTGAGAGACCAGCATCTTAACCGCTAGGCCACCAGGGGTCCCCATTCCTGGAAATATATCAGAACTAAATGCTTAATTAAAGGACTTTCAAGGTGGTTTATGTAATTTTATGGTGGTTTCTGCTAATTCTTCTTCATCTCAGCTCAGCTTCTCAGGAGATTTACACCACCATTAAAACCTCAGTAGAAAGAAGGTCATATGCTGATACTAAAGTCATATGCATAGTGCATAGATCATTCAGTTTCTTACATTGTCTTTTTGTGAATGTTTTGCTATCAGAATATCATATATTCATTTTATTACGCTTTTTAGTACAAGGACATTGGTGAAACAACAGGTATCCATTAAAACTAAACAAAGCAGATAGCTCTATCAACGTTTGCCCAATAACTATCATTAATAACTAGGTAATTTAGCAAATAATTGTGAACTATTTCAGTCTTCCATACATATTTGCCTGATGAGGACAGAACAAGGAGGAAAATAAGGGCTGGAGAAAATTTATTTCTGTGTTGGGATATCAATTGACAACCCTTTTTAGAGATTTCTGTTACTGAAAGGGTGGACTTGGAATGCAAATAAAGCTTGCAATCCTCTGACCCAGGAGGTTGTAGGTTGTACAAAAATACCCTGTCGAAGAATTAATATAGCTTTAAATACTGCATAATTATTCACCTCTGTCATTTGGTGCCGTACAAGTACTTGATCTCTATTGAAGAAATATATCCCCAAAATATATGTAGTAAGCCTAGAGGAAGTGAATTTTTGCAGCTATAATTTATATTTGTCAACGTAGCATCTGCAAAGAAGTCAAGACATTGAACCATCATTAAAAATGCAAATGAATTCTTATCTTTTCCAAACACTTGATAGTGGATGAGCTGTGATAAGGCTGGCTCTTTGCTACCCAGTGCATAAATCTGCAAGCTGTGTCAATGTGAGATGGTTGTTGCAGGATCATTTAGGCTGATGCAAGCAGTAATGCAATTCCCGAAGCCTGGACCTCTATTAAGCTATATAGTCTCTCATCAGAACTGTCTAGGTCTTTCACGTATAGCTAAACATAATTTCATTCACCGAAATTATTTCTGAGGTGGATGTTATCCCAAGGTCAATTGATGTCTAGTAAACACCAGTAGAAGCATTTCACGTGATTCAGGATGATGTAAGTAGTAAAGCATGAAAGAAAAATGGTTTATTAGAAATTGAAATGGAAGTGTTTTTTAAAGAAAGCTGTTTCATTATAGGTCCACTATAGATAATTATATACGTGCTTTTTAGAGTTTTAGAAAAAAAGTGAAGACTTATGTGATTACAATACCTATTAAAAACATGCAAGATATAATAGCTCCTGGCACAGAGGAGGATGATATAAATGAGGATCTCTTATGAGATCCTCTGCATAGGTTAGTGCCTAATAGTGCTACAAACAGAGCTTTAGCTGCATGTGGGAAAGTGTACCAGTCTGGTGATTCTTTTAACCTCTTCTAGTTAATGGTTGTTTCACAACTTTATTTCTCCAGTGATTGTGTGGTCAGTTTGGTGACAGATCTGACTTGTCAAACAGCCGTTTCAACTACTCCTTTTGGACAAAATGTGTAAATATATTTGCTGTGTCTTGAATTGCATATTGGTTTGGGTCTCATCTTTCATGTAGTACTGCCTTGATGGAGCAATCTCTTTTAAAGAAATTGTAGCTTAAGACTCTTCAAGTAGATCCTTAGCTTCTGCTTGGACAGCTGCTTGCTATGGATTTCTTTTATCTGAAGTGTACCTGAAGTGACCAGTTCACTTCCTAGTTTCTCAGGGAAGAGCAACTGTTCCTGGTCCTACCTTGACTCCCAGTTTACATTTAAGGATGTGAGTCTGCGCTGGACTTAGAGAGATTTGAAGTCTTAGATAAATACAGGTTTTTAGCAGTGGACTGTGATTTTCTCAAAATCAAGCTGTTAATGTGATTGTGCTGTGTTTTTAATTGCCTCATTTCTTTCTGGTTATGAACAGGTGCCCACCGTGTGATGCTTTGAGATTCCTCCTGGATAGTCAGAGAGCTCTCTCAGCAATACTCTGAGCACTCTTTTCATCTGAGAAATTTATTATTTTTTTTTCTGTACAAGGTATAGCAGTAAGAGATAAACCTTTGGTTGAACATCCTAATACATCTCTGTTAATTTTTTTTTTTTCTGTACAAGGTATAGCAGTAAGAGATAAACCTTTGGTTGAACATCCTAATACATCTCTGTTAATTAATCTAAATGCCTTTCTGCTCTCCAGGAAGTCGGGGAGGGAGAGGGATAGACAGGCAGGTAAAACAGCCCTTCAGCAATTTTCACTCTAGTTTCACCCCATTGAGAAATGTTTCTTCTTGATTCCAGAGTATTTGATCAGCTGGATATATTTGTTGCACAGACCGTATGCTCATGGACAGTATGTGTGTTAGAGAACAGCCAGCTTGGAGATCAGTCAGTCCACAGGCTCAAATCAGTCCAGAATGTCAGCTGTGTTCAGCCAAGCTTGGCATGTTTTGGTCAACTCAGGGAACTGATGACTAACATCCTGGATGTGCACACAGATAGAACCCTGACACTCAGCCATGACTGATTTATGATTTCCTCTTTGATTCACAGATTCAATTTAAGCTTCAGAGATCTGGACACATATACTTTCCTGAGAATGTACATCCTACATTAGCACTGTAGGGAAGTAGGATAAGACAGAGATACAAAAGAAACCCATTGAAAATACATTGATATGTTAAAATCATTGCCACATCCATGGCAAACACTTCTCTTTGTCCTGGAGGATGGAGGCACATGATGCTGTAAAACAGGCCTCATTCACATTCCTGAAAATGTTTTCAGTTCCCTCCTGGTAGGTTTTCTTTGGCTTCCAGGTAGCAGCCTTGTCTGAGACATGCTGGTATCTTTTTTCAGATGAGGCCCTAGGAGACAATCTGCCATGGGGCCACTATCAAAGTGTGGTACCTAGCTGCTTGAAAGTTTGCTTTTATCCTTATCACAGCTGTGGATAACATAAGCACTTAAGGCTCATCCTTAAAGGTGGCAAGCCTGTGCAAACTTGTCTGTAAAAAACTGAGGAATGTGCTTCACAGATGTGCTAGGAAAGTGAATTGACCTCAAATAGTACACTGCAATGTGTTAACAGTGGACACTAAAGAAAATTTCATAACAGACCCTTTAATCTTGGAATTTCTTGGAGCATATCTTATTTTTCTTCTTCATTATAGCTAGGGAGCTCTCTTGTGAGAAGTTCAGGTAAGGGGGTAGAGATAAATAGTACAAAATGTACCACTATCTATTATCTTTATAATGGTGATATGAAAGAAAGGGGCAAATTTTGGATGGATTTTCCTTTGGTATAGATATCTCCACACCAACTGATTTCTTTTTAACAGAAGTCTTGTTCATAACAGACAATTAGGAAGAACTGATACTATCTGGATTCATTTGAGTCATGACACTGGAGGATGCAGAGATTTCAGGGCCTGGATGTGGACATAGGGTTTACAGAATAGCCAAGACCTGTGTTGAATGCTGGAAACCATGCTGAGTTTCTAAAACGGGACATTTTGTGAATTTAGGTGAAAAATGGGCTGCACTAAGGAAGTTTTCATGAGGATAACATTCTCTGTCTTCTCCAATATATGTTAATCACTTCAATAATTAGGCCACTGTTATTGGCCAATTATGGATGATTAAAGTACCGCTGTCTTTAAGCCTTAAAACTCACTATTACTGACTTATTTTTAAGGGAGAGCACTATTCTCTCTGAGCTTACATAGGACAAAACCATCATTATTTGAACTTTATATATGGTGCAAGGCAGTCCTAGTTTAAGTAGAAGATGGCAAAGCCATGAATGCATATTAGCAAGGAGCAGTGAGGTAGTACCTGTTGTGAACAAAGCAGCAGTAAAAGAGATACTCCGTTTCGTTCTCTCAGGCAATAGTTGTATCTTCAACCTGTAATGTTGTTTGTCTTATATAAATAAATGTGATTACTTAGTTTCTGAAAATGTCCCTTGAATTAGGATCTATTCCCTTTTTTTTTTCTAACTAAAAGTAGGACATAATATCAGTAAGATTCCTAAGAAAATACCTAGTGATAACACAGTACAGAGAAATGAGTTTCAGTGAAAGTATTAAGTAATACTAACTGTCAAGACTCATATTGCAGCCTGGAAAGGCTTTAGGAATGGCACTGAAAAAAAAAAAGGTTACAGGTGGTTGTGGCATTACCCTTTGGCCTACTATCCTTCCCATAAAATGGGCTGCCATGAGTGAAGCTTTGAGAAACCTTCCCTGAAGAGTTCTAGGGCATGTTTCAGTACTGCCTCCATTAGTTTTCAGGGAAGGAGAAGCCATTATCAGAAACACATCATTAGATTATTATATATTTCTATCTGTTCACAGTTCTGGACCAATGATTTTGGAATGTCTTCCTTTCTAATGCCTCAGATACAAGAAACACGTCTTTAGGGGATCATTCTTATTCAGGTGCTATACAGCAAACATAGATGGTGAGCAAGTAGGCAAATTCTACTATCTGGCAGATTTTGTAAAGAAAGCGACAGAGCAATAGGACACTGAAAATTCCATATTGTGACCATCTTGTCACAATACTGTCAGTACGTTGCTGTACTGATGAGAGGTCTCATGGGTGTGTCTCGTGAAAAAGTAGAAAACTTGGGTCCTGATTATTATTGGATCCATCAGATACATGACTACGGTTAGATATTTTAACTTAAGAAGTGTTAGATAAAAGCCTTGTCAGAGACTGGTACTGTGAATAAAAATTCAGAGTTAAGTAGATTATATACTCACAGAATGTCAATAGTACATAAAACACTGTAATAATTACCATTTTTGTTGATACAGTATGTGTCTGAAGAAAAGTGATTAATTTATCCCAAATGCTATTGACTGTAATGAACATAATATCCTAGAAAGCTACAGAAACAAGTGTCATACAGAAAAGATGCTTTAGACCTTGGAGATTTTCTTCAAATATTTTGATAGTTACATATTGTCATCAGCTCCTACAGCTAGTACAGAATGATTGCTTTTGGTACTGTGACACTGATGCCATATCGCGTGCAAGTTATTCTTATGCCTACTTGGTATCACAGAATAGTTGAGGTTGGAAGGGACCTCTCAGGTGGAACCACCTAGAACTGCTTGTCCATATCCATGTCCAGACAGCTCTTGAATGACTCCAAGGACGGAGATGCTACAACCTCCTTAGGCAAGCTGTGCCACTGCTTGGCCAGTAAAAAAGTGTCTCCCAGTGTTCATGCAGCACTTGGCTCATGTTCTGACCCTGGTCACCACTTGCAAAGAGTCTGGCTCCGTCTTCTTTGCACCCTCCCTTCAGGTATTTGTAGACATGAAGATCCCCCCTGAGCCTTCTTTTCTCCAATCTGAACAGTCCCAGCTCTTACATCTGGTGACTTTCATGCCCTTTTTGGGTGCCACTTGTTCGTTTGAAACACTAATTTGCAAGGCAAAATGCTTGAATTACATGGTAAAATATTGCAACAGGCATATAATATCTTAAAAAACATTATTTTTAGTTTCTTTATAAATGATTTTAAACAGTTTTAACCAATGTTATATATTCAAGTACAAAAATTGTTTCTGTATTCTTATTGATGTCACCTGCAAGTAAAATTTGTTTGTAACAGAACACAAAGTTATATCTCCCACTTCCTGTTTCTCTTGTCATGTTTGTGACTAGTCAATATAATATGATGAAGGACCCTTTCTCATTTTTATTATTGAATATTTTGTTCAATAGTATTTGGAAAGAAGGTTCAGGTCAGCATATCCTTGATTCCATTGCAACTTCTCCAATTTAAATAATTAAGCAGACTTTGGTCTTAAGGATTATTTTTTATTTTAGACATATCAGGTCAAAACCTCAGCTAAGTAGTGGGTGAATCCATTCAGCCTTAAGAATGTAAAGGTTATTTTTGCTTATATCTCCATAAATAAAAAAGCTGGGATCAGGAAAGAAAAAAGGTAAATGTCTGAGTGTGCCAATTGAATTGCTTGATTGTAGTGATATTGATATATAATACAGATTTTCCTGATATTGAGATACTTCTAAAGGTTGTATTGTGTATGGAAGTTTTTTTGTTTAGTTTCCATGCAGCTCACTACTAGAGCATTTCTCTTCTTCTCCTGTGTTACCTAACATACTAATTGCTGGAATACTTTTGCAGCCATAAGCAGAATGTCTTAGTTTGATCTATAGCAGATTTTAAATTCTGTTTGTCACGGGGTTTTTTTTCCATTTTTGGATTTTGGCTTCTCTTTTTACTCCTCTTCTCCTCTTACTACTTACACAGTAGCCCCAATACCACAGAGTGCTTGCTCACATCCAAATCTAGAGGCAGCCGAGGTGCCACGAGTTACCCACGCAGAAGCAAAGCAGTAGGAACCTGTGTGTGACAGAGTTGTATTGCAAATTGTGATTCGTTACTCAGGTGTCATGCTACATCAGATAATTGATGATCTGATGCCTTTCCCATCCTGCACCAGTACCCTGGGTTACAAAAAGCTAAGATGCCAAATAGCTGCTGTAAAAAAACCCCAAACTGAATGTGGGTACTCAATGAAAAGAGTATGTTTCATTATTACCTTTCCACCCTCTACTTCATTTAATCCCTTGTGACAACTGTCATTTGTGCCCTGCAGTTCTTTCCATTTTGCACACAGTTTAAGTCCTGCATCTGAAATGGAATAATCCCATTCAACAGTACGACTGGGGCTGCCTGGATAGAAAGCAGCTCAGGGGGCCTCTTGTACAGTATGGGAGACACGAGCAGCATTGACATAATGAAAGGCAATGGACACAAACTGCAACATGGGGAATTCTGATTAGATACTCTGACTTCTTTTATTTTCACCACAAGACCAGTCAGATTTTGGAATGGGATGCACAGTTTGGTTGTGGAATCTCATCCTCATATAAATTGAATCCTCACAGGAACACAACCTTGAGCAACATGATCTAATTGGACCTGCTCTGAGCAGAGAGTTTGGCTGAATGGTCCCCAGAGGCACTTTGTAACCTTAATTTCTCTATAGGGAGTATTGTAAAAAGTAAGTTAGGCAGGACTATTTTCAGGGTCTCAAAAGTTTATATCCAAGCAAAAGCTTAGGTGAATAGGGCCACAACAATAAACATCTATTTTAAGAATATTAGGAGTGTTAATTTGTGAGAGAGACAGTATTCAGGTTTCTGTTGCACCATGTTTTATTATATTTATTATATTTTTCCTATGGAGAGAAATATAGTACAACCCTTGTTTGCATATCAGGGGAGCTGAAATGCAGAAAGAAAGAGAAGACAGAGCTATGACTCTGGTGTTTTTTGGGAAGTTTTGCCTTTTGAATTCTGCCAGAAGGGCAGGATCCAACATTTGTGTGGTATTTATAAATAGATTTTTATTCCTTCAATGTAATGGGGCAACTATATTGCTTATACATTATTGTTTATTTATAAATACTTATATGCATGCATATAAAAAATAGAAATGTAGAACACATATTCTCCTGAGTAAAAATGAAATCCAGCAGAAATCTTCCCTGCAGGACTCATATGATTTTAGTCTTAGAATTTAACAGATGACATCCTAAGATCCTATTCTCTGAGACATTTCCTTTCTGTCTACCTCAAATATGATCTTATTTCAGGAAGTAAAATTACCCCAAAGGCAAGAAGAGAAAGGGGAAACACATCCATCACTGTTTATGTTTCCTATGTGGCAAACAAGGAGACATAAGCTTAATATATGGGGATAGCCCCTTTTACTGAAATATTTGAATGCTACCCTTTTATCTCTTGTTGTTTGGACATTGCTGAACACTGTCATGTTGTGGCATTCATTTCTGCAGTTTTGGTTTTGGCGCTTTTTTTTCATGTGGCACGTAGAGTGCATGTTTACTGCAGCCAAAACCAACCAAGAGATGGCAGCACTGCTTTTAATATTCTGTGTGCACAATCTGCACTAAGTAGTACATCTGTCAATAATGCTTTGAACTTTTCCCTTTGTACCTGGCACACACTTTCACCATTCAGTGAGTAGATCTGTCTTTACAAAAGACCTGTTAACATTAGCAGCCTTGCTGCTAATGGAAATTGTCTTTTCCCATTTCAAATTTGCATAATGCTGTCTCATCTTTGCAACAGGAAAAGCCTAACAGACATAGGAACTCCGCTGAATATTTAAGTGCCACATGGCAGCTTTGATCAGTGTGACTGAGCAATGTTGCTTCATCATTTGCCTTGATGCCTTGCAATAATTTCTGTTCCATTTCTGCTCCAGAAAACATCACCAGATAAGGTGATTTTTTGGTATATAGGATGCTGAACTAACTGTTCATATCTAGTGGTTTCTTTTTAGCAGTGTTTTCAAAATACCTTCTACCCTTCTGAAGGGAAGAGTAGTCACTTCAGTTTAATGCAAAAGAAGCCCCAAGGGGACATGGCCGTCAAAGAATTATTAACATTGTCAGGAGATAGTTAGTGTTTCAGTAATTGTCCATAGAATATATAGGATCACTTTTTTTCTTATACTGTAATGGTCACATTATATCAATATGTATATACAAAGACTCAAATTTTTAATGAACTAATTTTCTTTTCATACTGTACTTTAAGAATTTTTTTAGCAAGTAGACATCTGCAAAGGATGATGGAGTAAAAATCTGAAAATTGGCTGCAGCATCAAGATTTTTTATTACATATTTGGTCATGTTGAAAAGCAAGAACATTTTACTTGACACTTCTACAATCAACATCTGTTTCTAGCAAAGTGGCTTCAAGATTACATCTTACTATCATTTTCAGGTCACCTCTTACTGTCATTTCACAAGAAAAATCACTAAGTGATGTACTGCCTGTTCTTTGAGTTTTGGGGGTTGTTATTTGATTTTAATGTTTTCACTCTTGTCGAGATAGACTACATAAAACTTCCCATTCCGACCCAAACCATTCTATGATTCTGAATGATATTACAGGATTACATGTCTATGTATGCCTCAGCATCCAGAAAAAAGGACAAAAGTTGATGGGACTGAACTTTGGGGTTTTGGCAGTATTTTTCAAAATACCTTGCCATGTTTCTGCTAAGAAATCAGTGTTGTCATGAGAAAGTGGGCCTATTTCTGGCATTACTGATCTGCCAGTACTCACCTCACTTGGTCTTAGAGCAGTGCTGCTGAGTAGAATAGACCATCATTATTTTAAAATAAGCACTTAGTTTTTCTTACGTAGAAAATATATAATCCAGACAATTGCCCATGTTCAGAATCAGTCGCGTTATTTCGGCATTCCTCTTTGCAGCTGCTGCGGAAGTGGCCATCACCAGGCAGCTCCAACCGTCCCGTTTGCCAAACTGCACGTGGATCAGTTAAATGATCAATGTAAGCCATTTCTTCAGATGCAGGAATGGTGACACCAAGAAGCTAAGACAGTGAGGAGACCACATGCCAGTGTGATGGCACAGGTCCAGGAGCCGGATAGGGGATGGGAATCCAGCAGAACCCTCTGGGGGTCTCACCCAAGCTAGTGCAGCCACTGCTGCAGGGGCACATGCAGGGGGCACTGCTGCCACTCAGACAGGGACTGGCCGTGCTCTGTATGAGATCTGGTTCTCTCTGTGAGTGTTACCCAAGGCAAAACATCTAAATTAGTAAGTTTTGTGTTGCGGCTGTTTTGTGTGGGTTTTTTTAAAATAACTGTTTGCTAGTGTCTGTGCCTTGCAGCATTGCTGATATTTCCATTGACACAAACTGTGAAGGGAACATATTGCCCATGAGCTGCTTGTGGCAGGCTTGGCTGTGTGCTGGTGACAGCAAAAAAGGCAGTGGATTAGGGCTGGTATCAAACTTACAAGTTGCCAGATCAAGCAGGAAAGCTGAGGGAGGCACAGGGGCAACTCCAGCTTCAGCATCAGGCACCTCCCTGAGAATGGGACAAGGTCAGGCTGGTGCTTGGGCCCATGGCTGGGCTGGGCAGGGCTGTGGGGAGCTGGAGACTGACCCTGCTGTAGCATCACTGGGACAGAGGCTGACAGCCCTGGGGAGGCTGACATGGGGTCCTGGGCTGTGGGCAGATTTGGAGAACCCCAAGAAAGACTGGGCAGGGACAGCAAGGCCTATTGGGGTCCTGACATCTCTGTGCAGCTCATAAATTGACCACCCATGATAACAGAAGTCTTTATTCACAGCATCTCGTGATGGGAAAAAAACCAACCAACCAAACCAGCTGTAAGTAGGTATTACAGGCATTACAAGAAAATGTTTGTACACTTTAGATATATTTTCAAAAGCTGCAGGAGAAAATGAAGCAAAAAGCTTTTTTATGCAATTAAAGTAAGTGACAACATTAAAGAAGGGTCACAGTGGCTTAGCACTGCTGTGGGTATGTGTGGAGTCCAGTGGAATAAATCACAGCGATGGCACTAGGACAACCAACTGAAATAAACAACTCTGATTTCCTTATTTTCCGCTACCTGTCTTTTCTGCATTCAGAAAGGCCATAATTTGCAAAAAAGAAGTGTTTGCAGTTGGGCTGGAGAGACACTGTCTTTCCCTTCATTTTGCTCTTGAAGTCTTCTTTCTTCTGTGAGTGGGAGGGTGCTGTCATTAATGAAATAGAAGCCTTGGCAGAATTTGAACCTTTTGAAGGACTTCACAGTCCAGCAGACTTTGACAGATGAAGACAAGTGGTAGAACACTGGAAGGTGTTTACCTGAACAATGGTTAACAGGCCTGTCTACAGGCTGTACCAAGGACAGAGACATTAATTCTGTTGGTGGCTCTGTTTGAAATGTATCCAGACCATACAGTAAAAGAGCTTTGTGATAGTAATACTGGATTTTATATTCCCCATGAAGCGAAAAAGCTTTTCAGAGCTTCACTAACTTGAAAGTGGCATCTCAGTTTCTTCATAACCTTCAGAGTTCAAATGATGCCACTATGAATAATACAAATCTTGATATAAACCAAATCAGAGTTAAGGCCTCTGTCATTGTTTTAATTCATTAAGTATTTGCAATAGGTTCATCCTTTATTGCTAAGTAAGCAGAAAATGCAGCCACTTTTAATAAATAATGTATTTGAGCGACTTAATTGGCAAATCACTTGAAACAAAGACCTGAAAGCATAAAATTGATCAAATCAAGATTGGTGAAAGGTGCAACAATATAGTTTGTGTTCACTGGTGGGAAAATAACTGGTGAAACAAAATCCTGAGTAATCTTTAATGGGACTTGAAGTACGTCCAACAGACCAATAAAGTTCTTCACTACAGAGATATGCAGTCACGCAGTAAAGGAATTTAAATAGCATTGCAAAAAGTATTCCAAGTGTAACAGTAAAAGTTAATTCAAGAATTTAACTCAGATTTAGACTAATAAGAAAACATTCCTTTAACAGAAAATCTGCAAACATAGTTGAGGATGAAGGAAAAGAAAATTCTAATACGGAAATTCACATTAAAAATTCTACAGTGTAAAGTTTCTAGGCTTTTAGGCTTTACAGATAGTAAGATTTGATTCTAACATTAATTTCTTCCCTCCAAAAAATTGTAAACCTCTACAAAGTTATATTTGAGCAAAATATCTACCTTTTTAATTTTCCTCTGTCTGATTATGAAGTCATGAAGGAATGTCAAATATAGCATACAAAAGCAATTACTCAGATGGAGACTCTTAAAATGAAAACTCTCCAGCCATGAAAACCATGTCTTTTGTTTTTTTCCTAAGTATTCAGAGAAGTAATTTGTCAA
Source organism: Platyrinchus mystaceus (assembly GCA_035041135.1). Taxonomy (NCBI): domain Eukaryota; kingdom Metazoa; phylum Chordata; class Aves; order Passeriformes; family Tyrannidae; genus Platyrinchus; species Platyrinchus mystaceus. The sequence continues at coordinate 79,140,723 of JAWWLV010000088.1, forward strand.
AAATTAAAAAATATTAGTGCAGTTATGAAAAAAATGCAGTCTTTCTAAATGTAAACAACAAGCTGAGCATAGAAGAAAATACTGTATATAGCAGCATTCTAACAGTCTTCAAGAAAACATGTGGAAAGACATACTGTAGAGAACCTCTATATGGGGTACGCTTCCAAAGAAAGAGGGAATAGGTTCACTAGATTTTACTTAAAAAAGTGTTTGAGATGGTAAAATCAATTGGATTTTGGATGTCAAGCGCTCACAGCTCACTGCTAGGTTGCACAGTTGCATCAAGCAGTAAATTTTAGGTAAAATAACTTCAAGGATTAAGCATTGACAGCTGTATGTCTGATACATATTTGAATTGAATTTTTTTAATATATATCGGCATATTATAGGGTAGGATATAAGAAAGGAATCTTAGCAGGGACTAAAAGCAACTAATACAGAAGTAGAGCTCAACAATACATAGTTTAGTTGCCTTGGTGTTAAGAAAAAAAGTGAAGGTCTTTGACTTGCAGACAGCCCTTCAAAATGTGTACAGTCTTGGTTAAATAGAAATCAAGTTAAGGTGCATTTCATATTCAAAAGTCAGGTCCAAATCCAGGCTTCAACAAGTCCTGCATTTTTAAAATGGAAAATGAAACCCTTTCTATGCCTTCATCTAAACAAACATAATAAAACTTCAGCAAAATCAGTAGGCAAACCTTTCATGTACAAGTAAAATAAATTGAATTCTAAATTAATGTCCCTTTCTCAGTGGTCTGAATCATAGTATGACGTTAATGCACAAGAAAAGCTACTATATTCAAATACTAGGCCACACCACAAATCTATGTTGTTTGGTTTCCATCTTAGAAAGCACATTTACCCAGATTATGTGGGCTGCATACAAAAAGTAGTTTCACTGTGGGGAACAAAGATCCTCCTTCAGGCCTTTCTATGTCAGTAACTATAACCTCGGGGTTTTAGTTGTCTAAATGGCTACGTTGATAATTTGTTATTTAGATTCTCTGGTTTTCTGTAGCTGGCTTAGTAGATGACCTCGGATTTTAATTCCCTGGAGCAGGGACCATACATTTGTATGTGCATGAACAGTGAGGATTTGATCTTGGCTGGAGCTGCAGGCTATGACTGCGATCTAAATGTCAAGTCATAATAGAGTAAGCTCAGGCAATTTCTTTCGGAAATAAAACTTGCTGCTTTCAAATGTCACTAGGCTAAAGAAATTTCAGCATAAACTATTGCTGAAGTCAGTGGGAAATACATTTATCCACAATGTAGCTTCAGTATAGGTTATTTAATTATAAAACATATTAAAAATTTTATTAATCCAGTTATGCTATATTCTTCATTCTAGCAGAACTATTGAGCCTTTTGAGAGGAAAAAGCTTACTGGATGCCTAAGGAACTGCCACACTTCCCTTTTGTCTCTCAGACAGTCTTTGCAATTTTTGGCCAGACATAGTCTAAAAAATAAATAAATAATTATAATAAATAATAATTATAATAAAAATATAGTAACACCTCTAAACATAATCTTATGTGTTAAATCAGCCATAATGTAAGACCTTTTTAAGAAAGTTAAATTCTCAAATGTCTGTACATCATCAGTGTGATTTTTGGTTCTTCTTCCCTCACTCCAAGTACAGAAAAAAAGTATGTCACCTTTATGAGGAACCATAATAAGTTGGATGATTTAATCAGTTTTTTAAACTCTTCAGAACTACTTACCCAGAATCTCTAATAGCATTTATTTGCCAAGCATTAATCTTTGTAGTCCAGCCTTAATAAATGGAAAACACTCTGTATGTATGATCTTAGTGACTTTTCTTGCAGACTTTTAATCCTGTTGTATACCTTTTGTTTTTAGGCACTTTAATTTGTTGTTGTAGTTGGAAGAATACACCATCCTCTCTCTTGAAGTTCTGGGGGTTTTTTGCAGAACAAAGTTAAGAATTCAAATATAAATTATATCAGGATTATGAAGGGAAAATTATATGTGATGTGAGATACTAAAATATATATTTGTGTTGATACATGTTTTGTTTGTTTTTTTATTATTATTTTTGAAGTATGTGAACAGTCACTCTCCTCAATGGTGTCACATAAATGGTTAATGTTTGAATTGCATAGAAAATAACTACATAAAAATTAGATACTGCTGATTTGGAATCACAGATACAAAGTCCATTTATCAAAGTCATATAGCTGCCAAGATTAAAGGGAACTTATTGAGAGAAAAACATGTGAAGTTACAAAGTCTTAGAGAATACAAAGATGTACTGTAATTTCCTTATCTTTAGGCAGATTGTTGCATATTTTGAAAAGTCTTGTCATTGCCTGCACTGAGAGAAAATTGAGGCCTCTTGTACTGAGCTGATGCATGTCTTACATCACAAAAGATGCCTTTAGGGTCCTGGTCTTACACTTTTTTTGTTCTTGGTCTTAAAGTAGGTAAAGTTGGTTGGGTGCACTCTATTTTGGATTACCAAGCAGCAATACTTCAGTAAGCATTGCTGTCATTCACTACAATTGTAAGCTCTGACCTTTGAAGTGACAAGCTGGATCCTAAGGCAGGACTCAGTGAGTGTGTCCACCATTGCAGAGTTTGTACCATACACCTTTGTAAGGAATGTGAACAGCTAACAGCAGGAAGCACATCTCCACCAAGCTAAGGCTTTTATGTAGGTCTGTCTCCTTCTTCTTAGCTTACAAAGGTCTTTGTTTCAATAGCTTTGAATTAAATCTGTGCGATGTGTGATGTCTTTCATCTACTGTGACTCAGCTGTGAAGCCTTAGCAAAGAGAAAAATTAATTGAATGTAGGTTCTTGGTGTTGTATCTGGCTGTGTTTCCTTGGCATATTGTTGCTGTAGAATCAGGATAACACACAGTTAAACAGTCACGTGCACATATATTGCTAAGAGATAGCAGTCAGCATCGAGTTATGTAAATAGCAGTTGTATAACATGAAATAGATGCTTATATATATAGCCATCACATGTAATTCATCTCCTTACTGTAAGAAAAAAAGAAATGCAGACCACTGTAAGAAATTCATTCATAACCAAAAAATTCTGAGAAAATGCTGCATTTAATCTGAAATTCCTAAGATATTTTTTCTCATCATTTGGCTTTCAAGTTGACATAGCAGCTGTCATTGGTTCTCCTGCATTGCATTCATCTCCAGTTTCAGTGAGTGATACAGAAAATCATGACCTGCATAAGGTTGTGTTGGTGTAATAAGCTATGTTTGTGTTTTGGCGTAACAGGAAGGTTCTGAGGGGAGAGCCTGGAAATTAAGAGTCTTACGGGAGAAATTAATAGGCTAGGGATTTCTTTGTAACACAGAGTGTCCATAAAAAGATATAAGCCATGTGTGGAACAGAATGAAGATGAATACTGAAATGCTATCAGCCATCTAGTGAATGAGCTCATCAGAGATTTGAGGTCTTAGCAAATATAAAGGCCTCTGCACATTTTGCCAAAGCTTTGAATCTCGCAGCCTGTAACCACACTTTCCTCAGAGAGCTGCCTTTGACCAAAGGAGATGCCTTGCTGGTACACATACTAGTTTGCATTGCTTCATGGTTTCCCTTCCTTTGCTGCTCTGAAAAAAGGACAAAACCCAGAAAAACAAACAAACCAACCAACCTCACATAGCTGGTTTTAGTCTCTCAAAAAGAAATTTCATAAATCTTGTATTGTTCTAGGTCATGAATTCTCTCATGGTGTGATTTCCACTTTTAATTTGACATAATTGAACAGGAGGAGTGGGGCTCATGGAGGCATTGCTGATCTGTTCACTATGGAAATAAAATGAGCTAGTCCAAAACGAGATTGGATAATCCATAATCCAATTTACCTTTCCTAAGGAAAGTTCATCAGTGACTGTCTAAAGGACAGTGTCCTTAGCTGAGGACACTGACTTCAAATCCTGTATCTGGCCACAGATGTGGATGCTACCTGAAGGATCAATTAGTGTGAGGGTTTATATGTTGGTAAAATAATGTAAAAAGACCAATTTTTTTTTCTTTTAAATCAAGCAATTCGTGCAAAATGAAGATAGAGGAAACACTACATTTGCATAGAAATGCTTTAAAGTCAATGAAGAAAGGGAAAGAAGTGAAATAATTAACCATAATTCAGAAAATCTGTAGCATTGTATCTGTGGTAAAACTGCAGACTATTCTGAAACTTTCAATATCCACAAATTCTTACACAGTGAAAAGAGATGTTCTCTCCTTCCTGTAATTATATGTAAACAGTGAAAGAAACATTGAAACTAATTCTTTTAAAGGAGTGGTATATGTGGAAAATCCTACTGATAGTAATAATTGCTTGTACAAATAATACAATGTGTTGATTTAAGTGAAGTATTAACCTCTATCAATTTAGTACTAGTAAAATTGCTTACTAGATGACCTCATACTGTCATGATTACTCATCACTTCCTCAGAGTATTGCATTCCAGTGTCTCAAGTTTATTTGTAAACTGAGAAACAAATCCTCCTTCTCTCTTTTTTTCAGCCATAGATGAAAAAAAAATCATACATGGACTTTATTATTTTTTTTTCCTTTTAGCAAATATATCACAGTTTATAATAATTGTAATGATCAGTGATGTATCAATCACAGATGATCAGTAATTGGTTAGTGATTCTACTCAGTTCCCAAAGTAAAATGTACTGTGTCAAAAAATTACGTCAAGTATTCTTATTTTAATAAACAACTCGAGTGTATTTAACCCCGCTGACTTCCCTCAAGATTAATCCATCTCATCCTCAACCTACTTAAAAGTTGTTCTCGAACTTGAACAGTAATCAGCAGTGAAGCAAGTTCTTGGGTTTTTCATTGGCTTTTACATATTGAAATGTGAGTTAGTCTTGAATTTTGATTTGCTGACTAGCAGTAGTGTGTCTTCCAAGTCAGCACAGATACTCACAAATTCCTAATCTGCATACACTTTAATCAATTTTCTGTTCAGTCTAAAAAGCTAATAGAAGGTTTGAGACCTTTCCTCAAATTTTTTTCTTGGAATTTTACTGTTTAAATCCAAATTTCAAGGGCTGAAATGTCAAATAATGTGAAGACCATCTAAGATCTTTTGTATATTTCTGTTCTGATCTGAAAGCTCTGTCAATGAAGTCACCCAGTCCACAGCTGAAGTTCTCTTGGAAATTTTAACATTTCTTTACTGGTAATGCTACCAGAAACATAAAAGGTTAACTGAAGAAAAAAGTGATGGTTGTGGTGGTATAGGACTTGAAGAAGGGGCTTGTGTGCCATCTACAATGGCTGTTCTAATAAATTACCTCTCCTCTCAAAGCATGCCTTTCTTGAGTGCAGGAAAATAGGCATTGTAGGATCTGAATGGTTTAAAACATAAACTTTAGGTCAAAGATTGCTATAAAAGCTTATCTGCTGGTCTTCTATGTGAATCTTCTTGTCTCTTACCCTGATAAACTATTGCATAGTCACTCACTCGGGATATGATTTACATCCATACTTATGCTCAGTTGGTTAAAACTTGGTGCTACTAATGCCAAGGTCACAGGTCCAATCCCCTAATGGGCCATTCACTTAGGAGTTGGACTCAATGTGGGTCCCTTCCAACTCAGAATATTTTGTGATTCTGTGGTACATTTTACTTAGCCAGACGCATAATTTGGTACATAATAACAGTAAGATAACCCATAAATAATTTTCCTCTTATACCCAATGCTCTTCCAGCTTAGCCATGCAGCTAGCAGGATTGTTAAGTCACAGAATACAGTATTCATCTGAGAAATGGCTTAAAAAAGATGTAGAATTTCAATACTCTTTTTCCCTCCCTCTGAAAAGATGAACATGTGTTTCAGATTAATGTCACCTTGTCTGGGGCTTAAACATGATCTGAATTTCACTGATTGTAAGCTGACCCCTGTGGCCTTGTGTTTCATGCATGTACTTCCAACAGTTGTTCTTCAGGCCACACTTATTGTTGCTTTTTTGCATTCTCAGCTTGTGTTCTTTTTGTTACTGTTATTTCCCAGGCTGCAATTCATGTTAGTACTGTGAAGGAAATATTAGGCTAATCATGTGTGAGAACAGGTAATAGTTTAAAAAAGAAGAGGGAAAAACAGTTGCACCACAACAAAAAAGCTTATTGCTGTAAGGTTTGCCAGCTCTACTTTGCTACAATGAATTGCATTCTTTCACTTTTTGAGATAAGCACTGACGTGTCTCAGTAAATTGTATAAAGGAAAGAATTAATGGTTTCTAGTTTTCCCTTCTACGGACACTAATATGTTTACAACTGGGATAGGAATCTCCATTACATAAAGTATAAAAATGGTTGAGATTGAGCACTGCATATTCATGGCCATGCCTATAGATGTCCCTTGTGCTAGCAAAAAAGACCATAGCATAGGAAGCAGTACAAAATCTGTGCTACCAAATGTTTATTTGGTTAGAAGTTACTTTGCTTCTCTAAAGAAAAACAATTGCACTGGGCTTAAGGTAGAGTTGCCATCTATTCTTATTCTTTGAATAAGCCAAGAAACTAAACATTTTGATCTTTGTCTGGGTGCTATCCCTTTAAAGCCTAAAGAGATGCCCTCTCAGATCTGATTTTCTACTTAAGTGCAAGCACAGCAGTTGATAACTCAGTAAATGCTGAAAGTATTTTGGGGAGAACAGTGACTTGCCAGGAGAAGAAGATATAAGAATACTAGGCCACTGTCCTGTTAGAAGGGACAGGAACAAAAACCTTGCTGATAAATATCAATTAAACTTTCTATCTGTGGTCTTTCTCTCTGAGAGAAATAATAGCTATAAACACCTTTTTTTTAACCTTTGTCTTTGTAGTGTGGGAAGATAGGAACTTATTTAATGAGGCAAATCAAGTTGACATTATTTGAATATTAATGCAAGCCAGTTTCAATGATCCTGTGCAGTATTCCTGTATCTAAAGCACAGAAACTATTGCACAAAAAAAATTGCATGTTTCTCTGTCCAATATAGTACTTAATTTTAAATGTAAAATATTTTTTTCTTAATTTATTGCATTGGAAAATGCATATTTTACATGTTGAAAATGATGGAAGAAGTCCTGTCTTCTATATACAATACCATATTAGATGATTCTCTTATATTATTTGGTAAACTGGTGAGAAGCAGGATGTTACAATTATATTCCATTACAATTTAAATCTTTAAATATAAAGAAAAGTAATAAAATTACTACATAGGCATTTTGCTCCTAATTCTCCAAAAGATGTAGAAAAACAGTTCTAAATTAATTATAAATGTAGGGATAAGACTGAGGTCTAAGATGTTTAAGATGGGGAAGGATGCAAGAAAGTTTGTTGGAAATGAACTCTAAAGATTAGCTGGGAGATAGATGGTAGTATGGGTATTTTTTGCTCTTTATATCAAAGGTCCAATGTTTTTTCTCTAGAACTTATGCACAAAAAGGCATAAAATGAATTCTTTGAAGTGAAGTTCCGTTGTCTTCAGTTAACTAAAAATAGGCCTAAAATATGTAGGAGTGAGGATTCTAAGGTTAAAGTGAAACATGTGGTCAAAAATGGCTTTTTGCATTGTCTGTGAGTCACTG
>JAWWLV010000088.1:79148415-79159258 GCA_035041135.1 Platyrinchus mystaceus
CCGTCAGAAATGGCTCCGAACATGGATAAGGAACTAGGAGCTGGTGCGCCCCCAAACCGTGGGGGCTGAGATCCAGAAAAATACACCTGGGTGATTTTTCTCATTACCAAAACAGGAAAAAAATCCACCCAAAAACATTTCCTCTGCCAAGTCACTTGAAAGTTATCGATTCTAATGCATTTTTTTCTTTATCTTTTATTTAAAAAAAAATCATCTTTAACCAGACCAACTGAATCTTAGTTCATTTTAATACTTACTAGGTAAGCACTGGTTCATAATATTAACTTTCCTACCTGTTTGTCTAAGAGATATATAGCAACTTTTAATTTTGATAGCAAACATAGAAGCAACAGCAGCATTAATAATTGCCCTAAAGTTGTTATTGCTTCAGTTTGGGGTGATACCATGAAGCATCCTTTTGGCAGAAATAATATAACTAAGCTTCAGGTGAATGCATAGTATAAAACATTAAACAGGAATCAAATATTCATTATTTACATTCAACCATCTGTAATCACGAAGGTATTCAACTGGAGATTTTAAATTCAGAGCACTTTTTAACACTGTTTCAAGCGCAGGACCTTTGGATATTTTTGTGCTGAAGGCTAAAGTCACAGTGCATCATATTAATGTATTTACACTTTAGAAAGAAAAAAGTTCTTTAGTCTTACGATTGCCAAGGTTGCTAAGGATTTAAATCTTAGTAACATCTCTAGCACAATGGAAAATCAAGTAAAAATTAAATTTTAGATAGAAAAGGAATGTGTTATCCAAAATATATATAATAACACCAAAATACTGTTTTCAAACAATCAAGTCAAACGTACTCACTCTTCCCAAAGTTTCCTTTAACATAAATTAGATGACCAATCTGCTGCTGTCTGAATACTGCATTGACACAGAACCTTAAATACAGTAAGCAGCTAATGCAAGAACTATCACACTGGTAGAACACACAAGTTTGAGACAAGATGTATGGTTCCTGATTGTATAGTGGTCATAAAGGTAAGAGTAATGTTTAATAACTTGTAATTTAAAGCAAAATAAAAGTTTTGTTGTGTTTTTTTTTTTCCATTTTGATTCTTGTAATACCTTTAAGGGGTAATGTGTTTATTTGGTTCTGCCCAGCTGTCATGGACACACCTGTCTTCTTTTGCTGTGTTAAAAATTTGTGCACATATCTCTTCTAACATCTATTATCTCAGGGTCAAATCCTACAGCTTTGATAAAATCTTTGGGGATGACTGGAATGTAATCTCAGTAAAAATGGAGTTTTGTCTTCAAGATTTGTCATTAAACACTTGAAGGATATTAAAACAAGGTTTTTTTTAAATCTCAGTGTCCAGAAAAATAGCGTAATTCAAAATTCAGGATAAGTTGTTATCCTGAGGCCATGTAGCCAAATATTTTAAGGTCAACACAGTAAAATCATAACCTATCTTTTCGATAATCATGGAAAGATACATAGCTTGTAGTGTGGTTACATTTGATTGCAGCTCGTGTTTATGTTGTTACCTTTAGTTCCATGTATGGAAGGCTCTCTGAGCTCATCACTGGCGTTTGTGGTTTGGACAGGTAGATGCATAGAGCAGGGAAGTTATTGCTCTCTCAGGCACTGGTTATGCCTGGAGAGTTTCTCAAGTGCATTGTGACCCCAAGAGTTTAAGTGCTGGTTACTGTGGACATAACTTGTCTTTAATGTACTGTAATGGTAAACTAAAACATGTGAGGTTAAGAGTTTATCAGTGTGATCTGAAACAGTCAGCATACTGCATGTGGCATCACCTGAATTCACAGCATATTAAACACAGCTGTACACATCTAGTCACATTTTCAGTCCACCACTGCAGGAGGTCAGCTCTGCCCATCTGAGGCATGCTGGACTAAATCTTTTCCTGTATATTAAAAAATGCAACAGGTATCCTCCACTCATGTCCAAAAGGCCATCAGAAAAGGGGTTCGATGCTTGAGGTAGAAAATGTATGAGACCCAAGTTCAATTCATTTCCCCAGTCTACTAGGAAAATTTTCTAATGACAAGAAATATAAATTATTTTTGCTGAGATTTATTTTTATGCTTCCTGTAGTAGTTGTTCTACTATACACAGAACTGAAGATCCATTATAGTGGAAAGAGGTCAAGGAACAATATTCTGGCAGCTGGGGAGGTACCTGTATTTCCATCTGTGCTTCCAGACCTGTTTTTGTACTGTGGTTTCAAGGACTGAGGCATCAGCCTTTAAAATGTCAACCTTTTGTTTTTACTTTTTTCTTTTTATCACCAATGCCCGTTTGCTAAAAATGAACTTTTTTGAGGTAAACAAATATAAAAATATAAATTGAAAGATATCGTGCCATTTCTCTGATCACTGTGGTTAAAAATAACAGTGGATGTTTTGTTATGGGAAGATGAGAATACGGTTTGTGTAACTGAAACTGTTGAAAGTTGTTCAATAGGAATGGCACAGGGAGGTGCAAGTTTCTGGCCTCCATCCAGGGTGCCTTGAAGTAAAAGAGCTTAGAATGATGTGTCTTACAGAATTTAAAGTAGTATTACTTTAAAAAATATTAGTCCTAGAATAGTTGTTAGGATTTTAATTGCTTTTTATCTATAAAATACAGTGTGCTTTTTTTAAAAGTAGCAGGCTTTCTTATCAAAAAGTTTGTGGTTTTTTCTTGTAATCACTAGTCATGGAGCTGTGGATGTGGTCTTTCATCACTGCTAGTGTGCTGGTGGCAACACGCAGAAATGTCAGACTTGGAGAATATCCAAAGGGCATTTTAGCCCTTAGGAAAAAAAAAAAAAAAGAACTGTAACTTAGACAAACACATCTTTTACTGAAACCCAGGACAACATACAGCTATGACCATTACCTGCAAGTATACTTAGCTTTGTGTGGGTTGTAAGAATAAATTATCTAAGAAATTATTTTAGTTTTTTAAGAGAGCAGATCCAGAGTGAGCAGGCTTATAAGAATAAATGGCAATTTCCTTCTCCCACCAGCTTTTTCTACATTGAGAAGAGGAATAACCAAAAAGTAGTAGCTCTCAAAGAAAGAATATCAAAGAGAAGAATGCTGATGTGACAGCACAGAAATATCTAGCGTGAAAAAGAAAACCAAAACCTGTAAATTATTAAACCTTAGCATTTGAGCCAGTTGTCAAAAGATTAATTATCCTTATGAATCCTGTTTTTAAGGTTTTACAAGCTAACTCTACAGTTTTTGTACAGTTAACAGTTCTAGTTCAGTGCATACAGTCTAGTGGTTACATAGGGTTAGCCTGATCCTGCAGAAGACAATCACACATTCCAAATAAAAGACCAAATACCTTGAAGTAGATCACTTGGAGATAAACAGTATTAAAATGGAAGCACATCTGCCAAGTATCAGCTGTCAAAGCCCTGCAGCTATCTGAAACCAATCAAGTGTTAGACTAATCCGTTGTAGTGCACTTCATCTTTATGTCTTTGTAATCATCCAGCCAATTTCATGAGCTGCATGGAAGAGCAAACATATGTGTTTGTGATTGTAATAATGATTTAAGTGAAATCAGAAATAAAAATAAACACCTTATCTGTAGCTATGAATTTCAGCACCTTATTTTATCATTATCTCCTGATTTTCCATTAATTCATGATTGCCTATGGCAGTTGAAAACATTTATTCATTCTTTATCTAGCTGAGAATTAAGAAAACTTGTTGTAAGTAGTCTAAACCTCTTACAAAAGTACATACAAGACTTTAATGATCCCAACATATGCATTGTTTTTTGTGTAAGGCTCTTTGTGGAGGGTTAGGACAAAATGATTGCTAAGGTCCAAAGTCTAATTTTCAGTTCACCTAGTTGTTGGATCAGATATCTGCTGTGTTTGTGAGGGGGCTGCAAAAGTTAGAATACATCCTTATACTCTGTCATGGTCACTGAATAAAACTGAAAGAATTTTCTGTGATGGTTACAGAGAAGGTTGATAATGAGAACTGGAAGATGGTCACATAGAACTGGAAGGCAGCCTACGTAACATAAGGGCACTTCATGGCACCCCTATTTTGTTACCTCTTTCCTCCTTCCTCACCCATCATCACATTATAGAGCAGAAATTGCCCTTTTTTATAAAGTTGGTCTAGTTTGTTTTGGCATTCATAGAACAATTGGGTGCTGTGCTGTACAACTAATTGCTTTTCTTATGCAGTTAGTTGTTTCTAAAGACAGAGTTTTGTTTTTTCAAGTGGAGTAGAATTCTGATGGGGTAAGTAGAGGAGATGGAGGAGACAAGTTGAATGTGAAGTCTAGGCTGTGGTCATCCGCACATTATAGATGCTATTGGAGTTCAAGGATCTACTTACTACGTATCAATGTCTGAAGCAATATTTAACTTTTGCCCTTGGTTTTCTGATTTCCAGCATAATCACTAAATTCTGTGCATGAATAGACTATTTTCCCTTTTATGCAGGTGCAAATTGGGTGCAATCTTTAAAAGTTTCAAGGACAAAAATGACCCTTTAGGTGTTCAGATCTTACCTCTCACTTAAGTCATTTAATTTCAGTCAGCCTTATGTATTTCAGTAAGGTGTGTTTACTTCACCATAATTTTCAGAGAAATGTTAACTCCTGTTTTATAGGCATTAAGGGATTGAGAGTCTATTAGTGCCCTTGAATATTTATGTCAGACATTTTCAAAAGAAGAGTTTGCTATTGTAATGCTCTCCTGTTATGCTTTTTGTACTAGAAGAAAACCCTAGTGCCTTGTCTGGGATAAAGTTTCATATATATTGTAATCAGACAACCTCTCAATCTTCTTGATTCACTGATCAAACTAAGACCTATACAGGTCATACAGAGGTATGTTCATCTGTTTAATTTGTAGTATTCTTCACTTTCTTCTTCAGTTCTTTCAACGACCCCTTTTGAATTTGATGTCTGTAAGCAATATTTGAATATCAAGAATATTTTTGAAAGGCTTTTACTTGAACAGAATATTCTCTATTATTTTTATGCTCTTTTTACCTCCAAAGTTTTTATATTTGCTCTTTCTGCCACAGCATATGACTCTCAGCTAGCTAGATATTTAGCCATGACACCTAAAATCATGTTTCACAATTTTTCTGAGATACATTCTCCATTTTTCAGGGAAGACCAGAATTCCTTGTTGTTTAATGACTTACTCTTCTTTTGGCTGTAATAAAACACATTTATACCTAGGAAAGTAATCACAGTCAGTCTTTCTACTTGTTTCCTTCACATCTAACAATTTTGCCAGTTCCAGTCATCAGAAAGCTTTGTAAAATCGTGTGATACTTCATTCCAGCTCATCAATGAAAACAGTGTTAGCTGTTAGACAGACTGTCCCCATTTGCTACTGAAGATATCAGTTATTTCTCTATGTGTGCTTTGATTCTGCCAGTCCTATTTTTTAATTAATCAAAATGGCATAGTGTAAACTGTATCTACCATTAATTTAAAGATGTGAAACTTTTGATCTAGGGAGGCAATCAAATTAATTTGATAATACCCATTCTTGGTAAAGTGTTATTGTCTGACATTTGAGAAAAGCTCTTGGTCAATGCAAAGACAAAATAGACCTACCAATAATTTCAGCAAGTGGAAGTATAATAAGGTAGGCTAAAACAAAAATTTTAAAAAACTTCTGTAATTCTTTCATCTAGTTTTTATCTGTCTTCTCAGTGTGAGGAGAGCACAGACATCTCAGTCTGCAGTTGTTTCTCCTGGCTCTTGTTGTAGAACTCCACAACAGAATGTCAGCTTCCATGGCTGTTATTCAGCCATGATTTACTTCCAAAGTTATGCTTAGAATAATATACTTTTTCTTTTGCCAGAGTTTTCTAAAGCAATTTGCAGTTTGAACCAAGATACAGATTGATAATTAGACTGCAAGTGAACTGAATAAAGTAGCTATATAGTCTAAGAGCCTGATGCGGCAAGGAGAACTCAAGAGTCCTTCATTGAGTTGTACCACGAATTTGGTTTGCATGTACATGGAATTGGGATGTAGATTTTGTTGAAGTTATACTTTGTAAAATATTATGTGCTAAGTATACGTGTGGTTGGCATGTTTACAATTATTGAAGTGTCTTACCACGATACAGGCATAAATATAAGTTAGTAATTGGACTTCATGGTTTACATTTCATTGTGAATCTTAACATTTTCTAAGGGTAAATTGTGTGAGAAATTAACCTTGAGCTTTTTTGAAATTTGTTCAGACAGCAGGGTTTTGGATCAGCATTTGAGAACATAAACATCAGAATTGCTTTAACTGAACTTCACGTGCTTTGTAAGATGTTGCATTGGCTATCTGTTGTAAATAATTCACTGTTCTTTTTATAAGATCCTGGAATAAATTAGCATATTAACAGAATGTAGGGTTTTCTGTATTAATTTTTTGTTTCCATTAAAACCCCACAATCTTCTCTTTTTCATTATTCAAATCGTTAAATAGTTTGGACTGTATAATATATTAGCTTCTCACATTTGAATCAGAGCAGTGTCAAGACTGCTTTTCAGTTGAGACAAATCTGCTTCTGGATCTTTTAATGTGCCTGCAGGTGTGCAGGATGTTCAAAATGTTTGTGATAGTGTTCAGTTGTGAGGGGAAAGGGGCCCAGCTCCCACTTCTTTTTTAACCACCAGACAGAGTATCAGGAGACCATATTTTCTATACAAGGCCTGACAAAGAGACACATCAGTAAGTTCAGAAGTTCCTACAACCTGTAGTGCTGTTCACTGGTTGACTGAGTTACACTGAAGAGTCAGTTGTGAGGGAGTCACAGACCTAAGCAGCTCTCCTTACTTGACTGCCCTGTTCAGGAGTTCAACTGAGGAGACGTAGGTAGGAGACATATGGCTTGGATTACCACACAGTATACAATCTAGAGATGAAAGGGCCAGGGGACTTCTCTGGAAGGCTGCTGATGGGGTGAATGATCCCCTCAAACAGTAAATACAAAGATTTGCATATCTTTGCCGAGTCTGGTAAGTAATGCTATATTTGACATTGACAGTTGTTACAGTCATTTATAATAAAGCCAAGACCTTTTTGTTCTCCTTTTTCAATTAAATTCTTTTGTCCATCATCGAAAAAATAGCATCACGATTTTGTCAATTTAACAGGATGAGGTACCATTCTTACTTTTATGTGAAACTGTCCAAAATAGTTAAAGAACTGTGAGCATGTAGATGATGCAAGTGTCCATGTTATAGCTCTAGCACAAACAAAATGTGAAAATTAAAGTATTTGTGCTTGCATATAGTTCACGTTGCTGGGAACTCTACATGTAATCATTTTCATTTTTCCTGGTGAACGTGTTCATAAGGAAAGAACAATAGAGCATCACAGCACTTTGCGATACTTGATGGTGATTAGCCTGATTAAGTTTTATGGTACTCACAATAAATAATTTAAAAGCATATAATATTCAGAGGTAGGAGCAGGAGAAAATAGCTCTTAGACTTCAGTATGTGCTTACTGTTAACTGTTCAGTGGATGGCCTTTTGCCTTTGTAAAACAGCATGTAGTTTCTTTCAAGTGCCAATTTTGTGAGTTTCGTGAGTAAGACATACAGTGACAATATATCTCGCCGTCACTGAGGTTTAAGGAAACACTTCTGAACACTGGCAGAGTTTAGCATCTTCCCTTCAGAATTTTGATTTATCACAGACTTCTAGGAGTTTGTTCTCTTTAGCTGACAGGGAAGTACAAGATTCATGCCCTGTCCAAAGTTGCCTGTTGAAGCATTTATTTCCAATACAAATTTCAGAGCTTAATCTTTTAATCCGGGAAATGACACCAAAGGAGAGGCGTGAGCTCTGTATAGCAAGTAATGAAATAGCTTCAGCTAATGAATATGTTACAGAGTTTTCAGGTGCAGCTTAAGAAATACTGGGTAATAAGTAAAATTATCAAAAAGTATTCCCCTAATGTTTCCATTTAAGAACATTCTTTCAGACTATGTATATTATTTTGCACTTGATTAGGCAGTTTGCATGTTTTTAGCCGAAATTCTCTTGGGCCTCTTCATGATTATGCTCTAGAAGGGCTTAAAATATTTAAAAATAAAATAACATTCGATAGCCAGTTGTATTATTTAGTATCTATAGATCTCTGCAGAAGAAACCTTTTTTTTCTGTCCAGTTAACTATGGAACCACTTATTCTATCATTATTCTTTTATTTCTTGCAATGTTACCATCATCATTATTAAACATTTAAGTACAGCTCTGCATGCACTGTTATAATGATTTGACAATATTTTGCAAGTGAGAGAAAGTCAGTGTTTGCATCTTCAGTAGCTTTATCCGGACCTCTTAGAGAAGCCTTTCTACCAGTAGTATTTATTGGGTAGGACTCGGAGTTTGGCCTTTGTTATTTGATACAATTACAAACTCAGAATTTTCCATAGATAGTGTATGCTGTAATTGCCTCTGATTTCTCTTAATGCATCACAAATATGCAGAAACAAGAGAAATAAATTGAATTCATAAAGAGGATATTAAGTACAGGAAAGACTAAAATGCTCTGAATATTCAGGTACTATTTGGTAGGCTTGCTTGTTTTTAAGAATATATGCTAGAATGTCTTATTATAGAGACAGAGATCATATCCAGGTCTGCCTTGTACTGAACTAAGACTGATAAGAAAGGTGCCTTTCTTTAATTATTAGTATTTTTGTCTGTGGAAACACTGAGCTGAAACTACCCACTCAATTCTAATCCACAGGCCAGCTAGCTGAGGAGGCAGCCTTTCCAATTTGAATTCCAATTTAGATGATAAAAAAGAGATCCTTATCCTATCATTTGCCTGTGTCCTGCTTAGTGCAATAGAAGAACATAGCTATAAAAAATCAGGCAGTTTTAAAGTCATGGTAGATATTAGTTCAGTTGTGAGATTTAGAACCCAGTAATGGAATATTTTGATTCTTTTGAATGATAAGCTAGTTTGTCTCAGAGTTATAATTTTTTTATTTTCTATACTGACATTACTCATATATAAAATATGCTTTTTGGTAGCAACTCCTGTTCTGAGGAGAGTGCTGGTGTCACACTTTTCATGAAAGAAAAGAATTCTATTAGTACAAGTGTCAGGTAATGATAATTTTAACTGAAATCAACATTTGCAGAAAATTTGGACAAGGTTTTCATTTTCTGTGTCTGTCTGATTTGAACAGATTATTTTTTAAATACATCACAAAAATCTGGAATTTAAAAATAGTTTGCTGTGCAGGGATTAGAATGATCTTTTTTTATTTTTTTTTTTTATTTTTCAGAGTAAGTGGAGACCATCTGTCCATTAATTTTTCCTCAAGTTCCAACTGTAATTATTTTGTAGTATCACATAGCTTCATACTTCAGCATTCCACTCATGAAATGTTTTATTTTTGACACATCTTAAGGGTATGCAAAAACATCTTTTCCTGACTCAGTCCAGACTGAATGTTAACTGGTAGATCATGGCTTAAATGTTTTTCTTGCTTGGCCAAGATGCATCCTCAGTTTAAAAGATATCTTCCTTATTTGTTTTTTGTACATATCTCAATTTAAATATTTTCAGAATGCAGTTAGCACAAAATTGACATTTCTCATGAGATTGTTCTTGAAATATAAGATTTACTGAGCAATTTAGATGTGGGAGGAACCCAGCTTTCATCCTGGATGCATGATGTTCTGAAAATAGAAGTGGTATTTCCGATGCTTGCTTATGATCCAGTTAAGTTGATATGTTCTGGCAAGGGTTTTTGAGAGCTGCAAACATTTCTTATTTTCAGGATGTCTTCTCAGTTTTAAATCAAATCTCCATTTCTTCCAGATGACCATTAGACGATGGGCCAATTATCCGTTTGAGTTGTGAAATTCAAAAGAACCTGAATTTCACGACAGTGGGTTCTGTTCAGATTCTTTTTTAAGATTTGTTTGAGAGGTTGTATTTTATTTTTTGCAGATGTGAACATGACTTTCTATCTTCTGGAAAATGCGTCTGTGTTGTCTTCAAAATATTTTTAATTTGAAAAATAATGATACAGAGTCTCCTTAATTAAGTCTCCAGTTGTGATAGCGCACAGCAAGGGAGCAGGTTTATAAAGATAACTTACATGACTTTTTTTTTTTTTCTGTGTGTGCATCCTCAGGACTAGATCAAAATGCAGGCATGTGTTCTTAAGCAGTCAGAGAGTGCTGTACCTGCCAGTTACACCCCTGTATTCTAAATGGATGTGCAGTTTTGTGCATTAACTCCTTATGATGTACAGCTACGTACATGTGTTGGCTGGGACAGATAGCACTTCAGCTTCAGCCAGGGGAAAACAGGACAGGTGGAATTTGCAAACTTTGCAGACTTGTCAAACGAGTCATGGGGAACCATGCTCCTTCACTGCTGAGGGATCGTGTGCTGAGGAACCAAGAACTGGACCAGGCCCACGCTTGAGAGTCAAAGACTGTCAATGACATCCTGTTGGGGTGTTTAGCAGTGACACCAGTACCTTTCAAATCCACATCAACTTTTACTTTCAGTGCCTCGGGAACGAGCAGAAGTAGTGAAAATTACAGAAAGGACAAGGCAGTCTCGGTGTCTAATTTTTTAATTTTCAAGTCTGTATTGTGCCTAATAAGAAGCCAGCTAGGTAATCTCATCTTTTCTACTATAGCTGCAGTGGTTAAGTGCAGAGGGATGCACCTAAAGTTCATGCTTTACTTTCTCAACAGAGAAAGTTCACACTTTCTCTTTGTGTACATGGCCACAATACAATACAATACAATGTGGCCAGTCTTCGCGAACGAAGATCTGGGAAAGGTCTTTTGACCTTTCAAGCCTGCGCAATGGATTTTTTAGGTG
>JAWWLV010000088.1:79159358-79195609 GCA_035041135.1 Platyrinchus mystaceus
GCAGGACCGAGAATCGAACCTGCGACCTTGGCGCTGAGAGCGCAGCGTCTTAACCGCTAGGCCACCAGGGGTCCCCTACAAAGCTGTTGGTAAATGTTGGAGACAATTATATTTTATCATTTTTGTTAATTTATTTGTTTATTTTGCACTTTTCATCAGGTTTCTCAAGGTTGTGCCCAGTGGGATTGGAAGATGGAGGCACCACAACCTCTCTGACCAAGCTGTTCTAGTTCCTAACTGTAAAAAAAAAATTCCTCGTGTTTAAGTGGATTTTCTTCAATTTTAATTTGTGCTCATTGCCACTTATCCTCTCACTACCACTGAGAGGCCTGGCTCTCTCTTCTTTGCTCTCTTCTACCACATATTTATATACCCTGGTAAGATTACTCTAAGCCTCTTCTTGAAGCCTTCCCAGCTCTCTCTGCCTTTCCTTGTATGGCAGACTCAAGTTGAATTGTCACCTTTGTGGCCTTTCATTGGACTCACTTCAGGATGTCTGTGCATCTTATATCCTGGGGCGCCCAGAACTGGCCACTGTGCACCTCGTGTGGATAATAATCTGAGGGCTGAATTAGCTCAAGGAGTCTCCTACTAATATCCCTCACCCGGGCCCCAGGAAGGCAGCAGACCTCCCTGTGGGATGGGTCCAGTTCCCCTCAGAAGGGAGTGAAGGACTACAACTACCCTTCTTTTTTTCTTTATCATTGTGGTTGTAATCCATCTGGTAGACAGGGTGCAACCAGGACACCCTCCATACAGATCTTCCTCCTGACTGTCCTCTACCTGATTCTCTGGGTCCAGGGCCTCAAACCTGGTCTTTAAGGGCACCCGGGGAGGTGATGGGCGTTGGGAGGGAATTCTTTTACCTCTCCAATCAGACCTCTGTTTCCATTCCCCCCATCTACTTGGTTTGCTCCATCTGCTGACGGCCTCACCCCTGCTGAGCAGAGGGGAAGGATGATCCACCTCAGCTCACTGGCAGTGATTTTTTTAATGCAGCCAAGGGTGCTGTCGGCCACCTTTACTGCAAGGTCATAGTGTTGGCTTATATGCTACTTATTACCCAAAAGGACCCCCAGGTGCTTCTCTCTAAAGGTGCTTTTGAGCTGGTTAGACCCCAGCCTACACTGGTGCATGGGGTTGTTCCTCCCCAGCCCCTTGTTGAACTTCATGAGGTTTCTGTCAGGCTATTCAGTCTCTTGAGATCTATCTGAATAGCAGCACAAGCCTCTGGTCTCTCAAACACTTCTCATGATTTTGCATCATCTGTAAATTTGCTGAGGCTGCACTCTGTCCTATCATGTATATAGTTAAGTTATGATGCTCAAAATATTCATCTCCACACTGATATTAATTCATGTGGTATTTTCACTGAGCTGCCATTCCCTTGAATTGATGAACAGAGGTGATAGATGTTAAGGGATAGATGTGCTGTACACAAACAACTGAAGACCAGGACAGACGTGTGTACACAAATAGCTGAAGATCACTTCTAAGTTTCCTGTAACCTGACCAGGGGGTCCAGAACAGCAGCTCAGATGTAAAGGATATTGGACTTGGAAACTTAGGTGAATCTAGTTATGAATACTCTATAAATGCAGGATTTTCAGAGGCAAGGCCACATTGTGACTTCATTTTGAGCACCAAATGTATTAGCTTTGAGTCTGGCTCACTGAAAAGGGAGTAACCTCTATCACGTTTCTGGTTTTCACTATATGCCCCTTCTACCTCACACAAGTAACCTCTCTTCAAGTTGCTGGTATCTGTATTTTATTCTGAAGTAAAGTATGTAACTCGTTATGTTTAAATGTCTTTATATGCATTGCTTTAGAGAAAATTTAGGACATAGTAATGTCATGAAATTACTGCTGCTGTTCTTAATCTGTATTCTACATAGTAGTTCACAGTTTTGGAGAGCACACTTGAGAGACAATAAAAACCTTTCCAATATTCTGACTTCTTGGAGATATGTTATTTTTATCAGGAATATTAGTTTATTGGTTATTCATTTAAGTAGGCTCTATTTAAACATTTCTGTAGTTTTGTTCAGGCTAAAAAGGTCTTGGCCATAATTGTACTGACAGCTGTGGATCCTGTTATCCATTTGTATAAAAATCAAAGTATTACTCACAAATTTAAAGCTGAAAATTGATAAAAAGGTGGACTAAAATTTAAACCTGGAAGTCAGAGAATGAGAGAAAAAATTGTTTATTCCTAGAACATTTATAAGGTTAAATTAATTTTAAATGTGATTCATACGATGATGTATACAGTGATGGTAGCTTCATAAATTAAATAAATCAATAAATGAAACCAAAATAAACCTCTTAGCTACTGATTGCACCATATTCTAGTCTTAAAAAGTTATTCAAATATTTTTCCTCCTGTAAGTATGTCTAGAACTTGCTACATAGATGTGACCAATTTGGAGGGAAAATAGCTGTCTGGTAGGTTTAGTAGCCTGTGACTTTCATAGCCAAAGAGTATGGCTGGCAAGTTGACCAGCTGCTGGTTCATATGTCACAAGTGGGACCAACCAGGTTGTGCTGACTCTTGCTGGTCTATTTGCCTGGGAAGAGTTCATACAGGTAGGGAAAGCACTGTTATTTGGCACTCCAATGCAGAACATTTTATCCACATTCAGTTTATCACTAAAGAGAAAGGAAATGGAAATATATTTGAATTAAGTATGATAGGCTCAGGAAAGTATTGGTAATAGTGGAGTTTCTGTGCTGTGGTCACCCTTGGCTGATGGCTCTGATACAGTTTGTTAAGATATACTGCAGTGGAGCAATATGGAAGCTGACATTGGAGATTCCTGCCAGGGGCATTTAAGATGTAAAATAGGACTAGGGCAATTGGGGACATGGAGAGAAAGAAGGGTGAATTCAGGGCAGGTATAATCCCTATCATCATAGGTCAGGGCTTTTTACGGACTCACTCAGGTGGTCAATGCTTTCATAAGATAATAGGTCACAAATTCATTTGTGTTAATAGATAAACTTGAGCCTGTGAAGAAAGTGAAAATTTGAGAATAACTGTGAGGTCTGCTACCTCCATAAAGTTGAATTTGCCACACACGGTAACTATGTCAAGTGTCCTGAGCAAGTTATAGTCTGATAAGGAATTAATTTTATTTTTTTTTCCCCCAGAAGTCTTAGGTTATTCTTTGCCCAGATATAAACTTATAAAGGGCTTGAAGGAAGAAAGGGAACGTGGCCATCTTATGTCAGATAGCCCTTCACTTTAGGTAATGACACCTTTGTGCTTGGCAGGTTGTTCTTATGCATCTGTGAGAAAGGTTGCCCTATCTGTCACATGCATACCTTGTGTCAGAGCTCTAAAGAGTGAATTGCAGTGAAGGTAGGCTTGTTGTCACAAGTTTCAGTTTCTTTTCAGGTGATGCCACATATGTCCTGTTGCCCTCTGCTGAAGAAGAAGTTGAAAGAACCCTTTTCTTTTAAATATGTTACTGAAAATGTAGTTCAACCTTGAGAAGATGGTATCCAGGTTATATTTTTACAATGTCAAAGCAAAAATTTTTTCCTGTCTGCAATGCAGGATTTTGAATGCAACCAGGCCTTCTTATTTATGATGTCCTGGTTAGGAGAACACTGACAGTAGTGCCGAGCACACTGTACAAGCCAGAACAGGCCACCTGTTTTTTCCAAGCTGCATTGGCTCTAAGTATACAGAAGTAAAATTTATGTGTCTAATCTAAGTACTGACATACTCAAAAATATACCTGCTTCATATATTTGGATTCAAATTACTTATTATATCAACATTTTTACTATCATGTTTTATGGATGACCTCACTTGCGTAGTAATCTACCTTTTTCAACTCCTATTGGTTTGAGTAAAATCTGAACCTAAAATCTGTTTAGGAAGAAATAAAAGGATCCAGTATTTTTTTTTTTGTGATAAATATATTTATTTTATTTATATTTTTTCATTGGATAAATAGTATTTGAGATTGCAGTGTGCTTGGTCTCATCATAGGTTCAGTTAATGCTTTTTTTAATAGTCAAGAAATGGGAGGAGGGGATAATAGTGTTTTTTTTAAAAAAAGGAACCAGAAAAAAATCTAAAATAACCTCAATTCATGTTTAATGTTTTCAGAAATATAGCTCTTTCAGTACAGGTGCAGTTAGCAGCAACATTGCAGCTCTGTCAGAAGATCCTATTGTTTTGGGTTGGGATGGACAGGAATTTACTAGGCAGTCAAGCCACCATTTCTGTAAACACCATCTGCTGTAGGGGAATTTTTCCTCATGTAGATATACTGGGAAATCCTTGATCCTTCTTCCCTACTACAGATGCTATGCTTACTCATGTGCTTTGGTATTTTTGGATTCTACCCAGCACCAGGTCATTTGTTAACGAGGCAGGTGAGGGTGCTGGCTGTCACATGGTGCTCATGGAAGGTGTCCCTGCCCATAGCAGGGGGGTTGGAACTAGATTATCTTTAAGGTCTGTTCTGTGATGCTGTTGTTTTACTAAAATGGGTCAATGCTCTGTCTATGTACCTCTGTATGTATACATATATGTATATATGCATAGATGATGAGCTGCTTTCTCTGAGACTTGAGGCATTTATTTTGCTTGAAGCCTGAAATCTGAAATTAAAACTGACTTGTATTTGTCATCCTGAAAGATGAAAATATGTTGCAATGTGCAGATGGAACATGTTCATATACTATGGTGCTTATGGCAACAAATGGGTATGCTTCTAATATAGCATTGTGTCTACTCTTTTGCTGTCCTACTTTTTTTCCATGTGAAATAGAAATTAACAAATATACTGGACCAAATAATGCTTTAACTTAATGTTTTATGCATATAGTGGTAATTATAGTAAACCTTTCCTCAATGTCTCTCCATTTGACTATACTATTGGCAGCATATTGTGGAAAAGTTAATTAAAGACCTATTTATGAGTAATTGAAGTTGTATGGTTATTATAAATTCTATTTTATAGATGACCATAAAGTATTTTCAAAATTTCTACTTTCTTGTAATGACCTAGTCAAAAGCAATTTCCTTTTTTTATTAAAAAAAAAACAAACTTGCACAAGGAGAATGAAGACAGTTTTCAGTCTCCTGAAACAATTTCCTGAAAAAATTAAAGACTCTTCATGGTAAGATGAGTCTGGAATTAACCTGAGAAACAAAAGGTCCAGTCTTATCTGATATTGGAAAACTTCTTTAATACATTTCAGGTACTGATCTTGCCTCATTTTTAAACTGGCTGAATTTGTCTTGCATGCTGCTCTGAAAAACTGTATTCCCCAAGACTGATGTTTGAATAATTCTGCATTGTTTTCCTCTTGCTTAGCTTCAGTTTAACTCCACCAGTTGTCTCTTGTCTGGCCTTTTTTATGCCCAATGTTCAAATCTTGTACTGTTTCTCACTTTAGTTTTGAAGCTATTAACTTGGCAGTGCCATCTGATAATGGGTTAAATGCCCAACGGAATTCCAGATATATTATATCTACTTTTCCTTTTTTACTCTGTGAAAGAAATTATGTGCTGTGTGACACTTTAATAAAATCAAATGCATTTACTTCTTTTCCTTTCAACCATTTCAATTTGAATTATTGGCAAATTTTTAACTCTGGAATTCAGCCTAGGCTTGAGTTGCAGTTGGTTTTGATTTTGTTCTCCTTTCTTAAATATATACATTACTTTGCAATGTCTGTTTAGAAATTGCCATCCCCAGCTTGATAGAATAACAAAATCTGTGTTCACCTCTGTTTACTTCAGTTTTTAACTGGGGATGATATAGTTCATCATGGGATGTAGAGAATACTGTATTATGCAGATTCTCCTTAACCCTGATCCCAGAGTAGAACATCATTCTTATTGAAAACAGGCCAGATATAATGTTTTTCTCTGTACAGATCACTTCTATTCCAGTCCACCCTAACTGCAAAGCTGTTGTGTATTGAAGTCAAAACTATCCAGTTGTCCTGTACAGTGTTTTGTTGAACTATACTGTTCAGTACAAAAAATTGTTAAAATTGGGATTCTCAAAATTTTGTTTAGCAATGGGTTTTTTCATGTTTTCTTTATAAGCTTTTTGCATACTAATTGTATTCTTTAAAATGAAAAAAACCCAAAACAAAACATTATGATCTGGATACAGTTTTTAACAACTGAAAACTAATAATACCTCCCAGCTAGTGCTTGTTGACTCTGCTTTGAGCAGGGGTTTTTTGCTACATGATAGGGAGTAAAAATCTGTCTCTGCTTTTGACACTGACTGCCCTTAAGCTCACTTGCAAATACTGTTCCTCTTCAAAATGACCTCAAAACTCATTGCTTTCTTAAGCAAACTTATTGTTTTTAACTATGAGCTTTAGCATTTCTATACCATGAGAAATTAATTTTGTTAAATCCAGAACAGATTTTATGTGATTCATATTCAGAGAGAAAAAAAAAATAAATCAGTTTCCTCACTTTTCATATTAGCTCTGTTTTGCCAGTGGAAACAGATTTAGCTTTTTGATTGGACTGTTTCCAAGATGCACTGAAGAAGTAATATAAAATTCTTAATTTTACAATCAGCTTTTAAACCTAGATTAAGATATTTGAAGAGAAAGAGGTTGCAGAGTTAGTGAAATGGTAGGATAACTCAGTTGAGAACCCCTTGAAATTTCATTTAGTGTAAATAGAGAAAAGAAAGCCGAAATAAATGGAAAGCTGGTAACTTTTATTTAATATATATGTAATGCTTCTGATCATGGAACATGTGATTAGGATGGGCACAAAGAGAAAAGTATTACTTAGTGGCCTGAGCTGTAGTAAAAACTAACTGAATTCTGGACTTACCAGGCATGGGAAAGAAAGAATTTTAATGAATTGTTTTGAACAAGTTATTTTGAGGCATCCTAGAGAGGGATTTGCATAGGTGGCCAAGAACTCAATTTTCCTATGGTTCAGCAACCTTTTCACCAAAACAAAGGACTTTTAAAGAATTGTATCTGCCAATGTAAAGCTCAGCTAGTTACTTGAGATCTGTGTTTCATTTCCCTTGTCTGCTTTTTCAGCAGAGTCAGCAGAGAAAATTAGTGCTTTTATTTAACCTAATACAGTTTAACATTTTTCTGCATAATTATGCAGACTCTCCAGAAAGTACTAGATGGCCCCTTGAGCAAAATGAGGATCACTGCCCTATCTTAACACTTTAGAGTGTTACAACTTTTCTATTTTGAAGTGCTTTCAGGACTGCAGTAGGTAGAATTTGGTTTTAACAAGTAAGCTATCTCAGCAGTTGAATTCTTCTATTAAATGGTTCTGAGATATGAACTTAGTAGTGCCATAAGTGATAGACTAACTGGTCTTTTAATTTTTTACAAGTGATAATAGCATATAGCTATGCCTCCTGCATTCTTTTTCGACATGAGAACCTGTAATATTTGTGAAGCCACTTTTCTAGTATATTAGAGCCACATTTACGCTGGAAAATTTTGCAATAGTTAAGTAACAAGCAGCTTTCACTACTTGTCCCATTTACTCTATGCTTTGGTCTCCCCAGTTCGTGGGGAGAAAGATGGTCTTTTTGGCACCTTAAAGGAATAATAATCTGGAAGTTCAGAGGTGTGCTTTTGTTTTTCATGAGTACTGCTGAGATTGCCCCAAACAGGCAGCAAGTTTTAGAAAAAGTCTGCCATTTGGCTGTAGCAAAATCAGCTGCATGGTAATGGGTGCAGACAAGGAATTTGATACTTGCTTCAGTGTGCAGACAGTGAGCAATAGATAGGTTATAGAAAAGCCAAACAGAACAAAGAAGTTGTGAGTAGAACTTGTTGACTGAGAGCTTTTCTTTTATCTGAGTTTCAGTCTAACTCTTGCTTCTAGTGTAGCCCTTCATGGTTTACCTGGCTGGCAGACCTTCAGGTACACACAGGTACACAAAGGATCACGAAATCACAAAGTTCTCTTGCAAAGTTTTAACTCAATATTGAAATGTGTGGATTATGTACATGTATCAAGATTAAAAGATTCAACTATCTTGTGAAACTTCATGTTCTGGATGTCTCTATTTAAGTAAAAAAGTGATTTCATCCATTTGTTAACAAATCAATTTCAAATATTGGTTTCGTTATCAAGTAACTTTCCCAAGATTTTGTATTGTAATGTTCTTCTAATAAAGATGATTAAAAATATTTTTGCTCTCAGTATTACTAGTATGATATCTGGAAGATATTTTCTTCAAAATTCTACAAAGATATCCTTTTACTCTTTAGGAATATTCTCTTTAATGCCTGCACACAATTTTAAAAATATAATGTATTCTTTCATCTGTCTTTACCAAATGTCTGACCTATGAACCTGGTTTTACATGTGTAATGTCTCCTGTGTTGTATTTCTTCTGGTAGGCAATGAAAAATGGAAAAAAAAATATTATTTTCATAGGGAACTGATTCTTGTTTTCCCCTCTGAGCCTTAGTGGTGGTAAAAGCCAGAATCAAAAGACCCTGCTTACAGCAAAGCTCCAAATCTGTCTAAAGGTTATGTTTACTTTTTGTCAGTTCATATTAATATAACTTTAGTCATTTTCAGTAATAAATGTGTGATTAAAGGTTATCCATACAGCTAAATAGCTGTTATTACCAGGTGCCATTTTAGTTACTTGGATAATTTGTCAACTCTGTATGCAAACAGACAGTTTACAAATAAGAAATTTCACTCCCATAGTTACAATCATAAATCAATAGCAATTGTTTATGGGTTGCTCCAGCTGCTTAGCACCGACCTAACAGGCCCAATTACCTTTACATTCATCTAACATTTTAGGTTAGGAAGTAGTTTTCTGCTGCCTTTATGTTCATGCAGTGAAACATAAATTTAACACATCATTTCTTGCATACATGATTCTTGGTACTGCTTCTAGCAAACCTGTGTTTTTGTATTGCCTGGTGTTTCTGGTGCTATCAGTTATTAATTTATGCAGCTGTATGTGTGTATACTACTCTGTTACAATCTCTAAGTCAGCATCATCACAGATTAAGGTTATTTCAAATACAGAAATGGAGGCACCATCCTGGGCTGTAGTCCAGTTCCTCAAAGCTGGAATTAACATTAGCTCTTTCTAATAAACGTACAAAACAGCCTTCTAAGAGCAGAACAAGTATAGTTTTTTGCACCTCGACTCAAATTGGATGGGACTGGGGATTGGCTGTTTCCAATGTTTCAATACGTTTTTTTAAGTTCCAGAAAAAATTTCAGTGACCAGTTTGAACTTGTTTGCTCTTGTTCCATCTGTGAGCTTCCCCTGATTATTTCTTTTTCTCCCAGTTTTTAGCCTTGCAACATTATAAAAGCCACTTGTGCTCCCTTCTCAGATTTCAATTGTCTCATCTAAATTCACCAAACTTCTAATTTCATCTTCTATCAGATTTTATTTTCTCTCTTAAAAAAAAGAGAATTAACAAATTCTGAACAGTCTCCCACATACATTATGTCCAGGACAGTACTTTGAAGTTAGCGCAGCTTTAAGTGGGGCCTACACCAAATGATACCAGAAGTCATTCAAACCTAAGTTACTTTGTGATTATTTCTCCTTCCTCTCAACAGAAAATAATCTGTTAAATAATCTGTTAAACATCTATTAAACTCAGCTTTAAGTGTACACCTCAAATCATTTACTTAATCCTCCCATTAAAAGGATCAATAAACTCTTTCCTGCTTCCTGCAGAATCTTCTCCTGTTTTGTGACAATGTTTCATGTCCACACATCTGGTGAAGAATACAGAAACAAAAGACAACATACAAGTAAGGTATAGGTGACTATCATGCAGTCTCTGGCATGATATGTCAATGTCAAAATTCAGACAATATATAGATGCTAAGAATATTCTTTGTTAGTTATATGGGGAACTTTGTGCCACTATAAAGGCACAGTAGGACTTTGCATCTGGCCCCAACAGGCATAAACAGCAGGAAAGGAAGTAGCAAAACCATCAGCTAAGTAGAAAGAAGAAACATCCTGGCTCTGTATTTTTTTCTATAGGGGGGAGAAGGAATGGAAAGAAAAGGAGAGAATTGTTTACATGGAAAGAGGCGAAGGTGAAGAGCCGTGTGAAGGGGGGTTTCTTGGAAGGAGGTGAGTAAAGCTAATGTGAAGAGTTTGTAGAGGAGAAGAACTGAGAAGGGCTGTGATGTGTGATTTCACAGAGAGACAGGCTTTGTGTGTGTGTATTGGGAATTTCCTGCATGAAATACACTTCCCTCAAGATACAGGCCGTCTGGCTTCTGTCTGCATTATTTCCCTAAGGAAGTGCTGAATTTAAAATGAATCATCCCCTCAAAACCTAGAGAAAATCACTTTCTATTAGTTACCAGGGACAGCACAGAACAAATATTGTAGCTGAAATAGTCATATAAAAGTGTGATCATACTTCACATAATTTACCTAAAACAATGGTCAGCATGTGGTGCTTGGCTTGATCTCCATGTTAAAGCTTAAGTCTTTTGATGAAGGGCTATCCTTGTGCAGTTTGTTGGTATTGAGAAGATGAGGAGCTTCATGTTCCTCGTGGGTTTTATTACGTGCTCTAGCAGTTGGCTGTCCCAGGAGGAAATATTGCAATATCTTCACGTACAGAAGTGGGTTTCCTTAAAGGAATTTCATTTACATTGTGCCATATTTATTTGGAAATTAATGTTATGGTACCAAAGACCAGAATCAGAAAGATACTGAAAAGGTGTGTTGTAATGCTTATTTTCAGATGACTGTCTCCATGTATCCATGGGTTGGGTTAAGTTCCTTTAGTGGTCATACAATGCATATGGAACTGCATGCCTCAAAAAAGAATCGATCTCAATTCACTGAATGTGTCTTACCCAACGTCAAAAAGCTGTTTAAAAAGTTTGTTTAAGATACCTTACATGAAATTCACTCTCAGCCCTTGATCTTCAGTAGATTTTTCTGCTCCACTGAGAAACTGCCTTTCCTTATATGAGTGCTACTGTCTGCACTCTTTCTCTGAAGAAATCTTTCAAAACGTGGTGTGAAGAGAAGGTAATTGTGATGGTGTCTTTCATAAGGAAGTTTCTTACCTAAAATACTGTTGTTTTCTATACAGGATTGAGATTTCAACAGGAAAGACAGCCTGATGGTTACATTCAACTTAGATACTGCTTTTATTTCTCACAAGTGAATAAATTTTTATATCTTGTCCTATCACATTGTGCACTAGTGCTTTAATAGCTGAGCTTTGAGGTAAGAGGGAGGAGGGAAAGAAGAAAGTAGACCTCATTTTATCTTTCAGGGTGTTGAACTGTTTTCTTTAAAGCATGACAACCATGATCATACTTTCTGTGCAATGCTGTCAATAAGGCATGCTTGAAGAACAGTTTTATGGGTACTGATAGACTGTGTTGTGATTTAGGCAGCAGACTGCTCAGTTGCCTCAGGGCAGAGAGGATTCTACCTCTCCACTATTGATTTCTCTAAATTGCTATTTCTGATTCATTTCTTGAGCACTTAAGTTCTTTCCAGATACTATTTTAGATACTTGTTTGGTTTGGATCAGATCCAAATACCAGCACTCAGACTGAAGGGATATCATAGTACACTGCTATCAAAACTGCTATACTGTGGAGAAGTGGCAAAATTTAATATTTAAAGGAGGCTGGGCAGCAATCTCATTGCTCTCTGCAGCTTCCTGAGGAGGTGAAGGGGAAAGGGATTCAGTGCCTGGGATTCAGTGCCAGGACACCTGGGAATGGCTCAAATCTGCACCCAGGGAGGTTCAGACTGGGCATCAAGAAGTATTTTTTTACCAAGAGGGTGGTCAACCAGTGGAACAGGCTCCTAGAGAGGTGGTCAATGCCCCAAGCCTGTCAGTGTTTTAAGAGGCATTTGAACAGTGCCTTTGGTCAGCCCTGAAATGGTTGGGTAGTTGGACTCAATGGTCATTGTAGGTCCCTTGAAATTGAAATTTTTTAGTTCTATTCCTAATGTGCTCCTGTATAGGTTCTTAAGTTCTGGAAATGAGCTCTTTTCTCAAATAAAAATAGGTTTGAAACAAATAGAAAGAACTAACAATATTAGCAGAAATCCAGCCTTGAACTAATTCCTTCTTTTTGTGTACAAATATCCTTTTTTTAATTAATTAATAATGGGAAATTACAAAATTAAGTAATTTGGTTTGATATTAGCTTCTCTAAATAAAAAGAGTGATTATATTGATTCAGAACTGGAGTCCATCTAGCCCAGTATCCTGTCTGCAATACATAGGGGCATGAAATGGACATCAAGGGAAGCTTGAGAACAGGGCAATCACATAATACTGCTTTCCTTAATGATGTTCTTGCTTCCAAGTTTAAAGTTAAATAAAATACAGCACGTACGTGTTGCCCTGCAAATTCATTTCCTTGGAACAGTAAAGCTTCACAGATTTCCACTGTGAAAAGATTCTCTGTGTTCACTGTTATGCCAATAACTGCAGAACTGAAACTAAAGGAAACTGGCTGGTATTGGAAGATAAGTAGCAAGTGTTCTGTCTCTAGGTGGCTAAGTTATTTTAAAACTAAAGTAAATGGGTTTTGGGGGGTTGGTCTGTGTGAAGTGAATTCAGTAAAAAAATAAAATTTACTATAATTGATACTATTGTAGACTGTTACAGGAGGAATGGTCAAAAACTACAGGGAAACAGACTGTGTTATGCGCTGTTCATTAAGTAACAGGCTTTGCTGCCCACATTGCAAGCACTTAAGCAGTGATTTTGTGGAATGCAAGACTGCTGCTGGCTTTCAGTGCATGCTCCATATTTAAATAATGCTTTTAGTGGTGTAGCTGAACTTTAAATCACATTTAAATAAGAAGAAATAGAACAGTTTTATTAAGCACAATCAATGGAGGCAAATTAAATATAAATAGGACTGGAGCAGTTTGAAACTTGTTTTTACAGGAAAAATCTTGTCTGTAAATTTCTGCAAGTATTAAATGCAGAGGAAAGCATTGATTTGAGACTTATCTGGAAATTTGGCTGCAAATATTTCCCTGCATCATTGAAAGGAAGTAAAAAACTTTCATAGCATAGCCACAAAGTTCTGCTATTGATTTTTTAAAACCTAGGGAATAACAATAATTTGTCTGGGAAAAAAATTAGACAGTTCTCTTTCCCCATAGGAACTTGAAGCAAGGCTTTTCTAATAAAGGTGGGAATTAACCACCTGAATGGTTTTCTGGCATCTACAGCTGAGAACTTTGTCATCTTTTTAAAAGTCAGTTTTTGAAGTTCACAAGGTACAAAGGAGCAGTCATCAGTAAAATATGTGGGTGTATTTTAGTTTGTTGGATTATTTTTTACATTTTTCAGGATCATTGAGGGGATTGGATGAGGTCTATTGAAACATCAAAAGGCATTCTTGATAGGGTAGCCAAGTTGATACCACAGCTGACTAATGGAGTGCTATTAAATATTGGAGAGAGGTTAGCATGTCACATTTACAGAGGTGAAGGAAGTGACTACCAAAGTCAGAGATTTTGAAATTATTTTAAATTAGCTACAAACAAAAAGTTGCTCTTGAGGTTGTTTTTTTGTCTTGGTTTGGTTTTTTTTCCCTATGGTAATTTATTTAAGGGTTGGTACTTTTTCATGGGATTATTTAATGTAAAATTTATTCTTATGTTGTTTGGGTTTTTGTACCTGCCACATAGTTGATACTAAAAGTTGTTTACTATTTTGCAGATAACCTAAAGTGTACTACTGATTTAGTCTGCTTCTCCTTTGCTTTAGATGGAATATTAATTTCTCAACCTCTTTGCTTTTTGTGGAATGCTTCTGAATATTTTTTCTTCCACCTTCCACAACCAGAAAAACAATTAAAAAATCAGTGAGCCAGTATCTGCCTGTAATTATATACAGCAATGTTTGTGTGGCTCTGTTGTAGAAATAATTGAAAAGATCATGTGCTGATAAAACTCCTCATAAAATCCTTTCATACCTTTTCTACAGTAGTGTTAGATATAATTTCATTAATTATTTTAGATATAATTTCATTGTTTTAGAAAATAATAAAAAGATAGATTTTTTAATTGTAGCAGATAGCTATAGCACTTTGTGAAAAAATGAGTGACAACTGTAAACTGAATGCACACAAAGGAAAGGCACACAAACATTTCTTGGATAATTAAAGGAATACAAAAGTGTGAATTTGCCCTGGCAGTCCGTGTGATAAACTAAGGGGTGTGCCAGAAACAGTGAATAAAAGAAGACTTATGTCCCTTCCTAGCAAAAGACTGTGTTTCTTTGCTGTGTTGTTTTTCTGAGGAGCAGTAAGGCAGAGGACTTGAATAACCTAATGATATGACCCGCTGTGTATGTGCACTGATGTATATTGGTGCATAGGATAAAAAAAAATTCTGCAGGCTGCATAATAAATACTATGGTAGAAGTGTGTGCAGTGTGGTGAACCTCCTTGCACTGAATGGTTCTGAAGCTATCAAGGCATTCATCTGAAGGGGGTCAGGTCTCACATTAGGACATGTAATGTCTAAAACTAAACCCAAATGATACTGCCAGTACTGCTGTGACCAGGTAGGGTGTAAAAATGTGTACGTTGGGCTGGGGGTTTGGTGTAACTTACCTTTGCCCCACCATTGTTCCTGCTTCCAGTGGCACAGACACACTCCCAACTTCTGGGAGTTCAGCTGAGTCCAAAGTGCCCTTGCTGCTCCCCAGCACCTGCTTTGAAAGTAAGTTCTTGGGTGTTTGTACAGGCCCTCTGGCAATGCTGTCTTGAGAATGTCTCAAGCAGCTTTTCCTCTGTCAAAGTACTCAACAGCCTTCCCCACTTGTGGTTTACATCCCATGAGGATTCTGGTTATTTTTACGGAAATGTGGCTGGTGAACAGGAAAGCAGTATTTTAGTGTCACTTGGAGCATTCAGTTGTATGCCACCAAAACTGCTTTTGACTCCTGTAAATTGTGGAGAGGTGTTTGATGGTTTTTTGTAGCTCACCTTGTTCTGCTGGTGCTGGCTGTCTCCACAGAGCTCATCTTACCATGCTTTTTTAACTTGACTTGAGGTGCAGGAAAAAATAATGAAGGCTTCCTAAGGCCTGATTTGTTGTCTGTTTATAGACATACTATAGTTCAGGTGGGGATTTTTCTGGGCCTTTTTTTGCATGCCTGAAAAGGGATAAACTTGATGGAAATAGATGCTGGTAATAGTCAGACATCCTTTGTTGGCTATAAAAACTGCATTTTCGCAATGCTTTGTGTTTCTGATGTTTCCTGGCTGTGCAGAGGCAGGTAGAGCTCCCCAGGTGATGCTCCCCAAAACAAGCTCCCTGCAGCACGCTGTGCTCACTTGCCTTTCACTCTCCTAATATGCAAGGTCACACATAGAGGGTTTCTCACCGCTTCGGTGTTTTTACTACATGCATGCAGAAATGGGAACATGTGAGTTCAGCCAGAATCAAGATGACCACTCTGTGGATGTTTACTTTGCTCATTCTTGCCTAGGGAGGTAAAACAACTTTTACTGGAATATTTCATTGCATAGGTGGTTATTAAAGGTAAAGCATTAGGCACAGTGTAGTGCATCCTTACAGAAGACAGTTCATTAGCTTCAAGGTTAACACCAAGAACTGAACACGTAACAATATTCTTTTTTTGCTTAGTCAAGTGTTTTGGCTGGTTGGTTGGTTGGTTTTTAGCATTATCTTTTCATTCTTAAATTATTCTGCTTCCCTGGGATTTTCTTTCAATACATCTTATTTTACAAAGACAATGTAAGTATAGAAGAATCAAGTTTTGCATAGTTGAATTGTGATGCAGGATTCTTTATATGACTTAAATAGAATTAAGTAAGTAAAATTGTAATCTTATTTGTACCCGAAACATTTGAAGTAAATACAGGATGCAGTGGCTACCAATAATAAGGAAGAATACAGCAAATCAATCATAATTATTCTTCTGGTTTTGAATTAAGGGAGGTAATAATTCTGCTTGTTTGAGTTCTCAACTCATTAATATTTTATGCTAGTATTTTCTATTACTAAACTAGTGTAATTCTGGTTAAAACTCCCTCCTCAAACTCTTTAGGTGGGTTCAGGTTTCCATACTTCAGAACATCTTGATAAAGTATTTTATTGCTCAGCTTCCTCAATCAAAGATGCTAGAGTTTGCAAACTTATATAGGAATATGTAGAAAAGTGGTTGATAATGAATTTAAAACCTTTTGTTTAGAAAAACTATAACTCAAAATTTTTTTTTTTTGCTGAGAATGATGAAAAATTTTTTAGAAAAGTGCTTCTGTTAATTATTATTTTTTTCTTTTCATGTATTTGACAGGAGTATATAGTCAATTATACTGAACTCTTGTGAAGCTGCAAAATCTCTAAAAGAAAAGGACAAAAAAGTGCACCCTTTTATTCACTCAAGAGATTTGGCACAGTTGTGTGACAGCCTAAAGGCTCCCTGCACAGACACATCGGGTTGCTTCAGTCAGGAATATTTTTCAGGCCAAAAGCAAAAGCAGGCAAAGCTCAGTTTAAAAAAAAAAAAAAAAAAAAAAAAAAAAAAGAGATAAAAAAGCAGAGTATTTAAATTTACACTATGGCAAATTCTAATAACATTCTTCCAGGGAAACCATTTAGATGTTTCTCTGCAAGGCTGAGGCATTGGTTTGTAACCAAGAAATGACAGCTTAGTGTGCAACTATACTGGATCGTTCAAAATCTAAACTGCCTGAATTTAACTAGGGAAAATAGCACTCTTTTCATACCAGAATATATTGATATCCTTGTAGGAGCAAATGCAATTTTAATAGAGAATTGTAGAATCTTTTAGGTTGGAAAAGACGTTTATGATCATTGAGTCCAACCATTAACCCAGCACTGCCAAGTTCACCACTAAACCATGTCCCCAGGTGCCACTTCTACATATCTTTTAGATAGCTCTAGGGATGGTCACTCCACCACCTCTCTTGGCAGTCTGTTTCATATTCCCCATATTGAACAAGAAGGTAGCATTTGGATAAAAATTTTGGTGGTAGATCTGTTACCTTGACTATAAGAGTTACATTATTTATTAAAAAATCACTACAGTAGTGGTAGGGAGAAGCATGTCTACTTAATGTTTTATGGGGTCCCTTCCAATTCAGCCTATTCTGTGATTCTGTAATTAAAACTTGAAAAGCCAAAATGTAGAAAAAATTTATTGCAATCCTAAGATTAATATGAATACATTACAGTCAGACAAGTGATATTAGGGATTACTACTAATTAACCACAAGTGATTCATTGAACACAATGAACTTAGTTACATTTTGTACAAGTTTACTGCTTAAAAAGGGCTAAGCTGGAATTCTTGGATATGATAATTCACTTTTTATGCACAGACTTGATTTTCTTTTCTTGCTTATTTGGATGAGGTGGCATAGGCTTTCATATCACTGTGTTCTTTCCAGCAACATTCAGTAATTCATTCTGCCAGCCAGAATGCCACCTGATATATTACTTTTTTTTTTCTGTCTGTTGAGGTGGTATCTATCACATAGAAATCTGGATATTGGAAGAGGGACTATATAGTGGAAAGTAATATATTACGTATTATGGATTATGGTAATTACAGAAAGGAAGATCACATTCAAGTACCAGTTTGTCAGCTGAAGCTGCAGTTATTTAGTTATTTTGGAAATCAGGCAAAAGGAATTTAAAACTGTTATTTCAAAAAGAGCCACTGTCTGTAGTCACCACCACCCACAAGGGCTCTATTTCAAAAGGTAATTTAAATTAATTTAAATTAATTTATTCCAGTAACTTTGCAGTTATTATTGTTTGTCAGAGGACTCTGACAATGTTTATCTTCAATACTGTTAACTTCAGTGGACTTGAATTGCAAGCATTTTAGCTGGCTGTCCCATTGAAGGACTACCTTCTTAATCTATGAAATCTCTCTGCAGTGAGTCAATATAAACCACAGCTACAGTTGGTATTTGGAAATTGATGCTGATGTATAGATTTGAATTTTTCAGGTTAACACTTATGCCATCTAGAAATTAAAAATCCTTTTAGAACTGTTTTATGTGTATTAGGCAGTTATTCTATTTTTTTAGCACTATCAAATCTGATAAATAATTAACACAAGTTCTTTACTGTAAAACTAGATCTCCAAAAAGAAGCATTTAATTTCATTTACATTATTATTGTTCAGAACATGGATACTGGGAGGTATACTCACATATTCATAAGAGATCCAGCATCTGTTGGGAAAAGGGAAAACGATTCAAGATTTAAATCCATTTAATCATTAAAAAGAGCATTTATTCTCAACCTCAGAAAGAAATAAATATAGTTGTTTGAAAAGTTAAAATAATTTCAGTCTTTGTTTTTTTAACCAATGGATGTGACAGATAATTTTGTTTTCTGTTGCAAATATCTTGTAAAATGTACAGAAAAATGTTTTAGTCATGACTGTAATAATCAGGTCACTGTTATAAAAGAATGGTTAGTACTTAGTAACTTCAATCTTTTTTGTATTCTTGGCATGTGAGAAAGACCTATATTGAAGCATGAATAGAACATGACTTTGAGAAAAGTGTACTCATTGCCTAATTGAATATATAATTCATTGTATCATTCATTTGAATATATCATTCATTTTATATTAAAAAAACCCTACCTAACCAGTCCTCTAGTGTGCATGCTCATTATATTGAAATTAAGACCTTCTGTTGCTTAAGTGCTTGTACATAGAAGCACAAACACATCTAAATTTACTCTCTTGTGTAGGCCAATTGAATCAACTTAGCTGCACATTTGAATGATATAAAAATGCACATAATGATCAGTAGAACCAGGAATCATAATTTCTTTTAGAAATCACATGTAACTATTCACTTGAGAAAGCAATTTATAGCTTTCTCTATAAAAATGGAGAATCAGACAAATGGAAGGATCCAAAAAAGCTAAGTATGTTAATGTTTTTGCTTTGAAATAGTGTAGTTTGTCTATCAAGACCAAGAGGGCATTTTCTATATGTATGTTTTAAATTTCTTGATTAAGGAGTAAAAATTTTTCCTTCCTGCTGAGTGAATGCTGTGCAACTCATTCATTAAAAAATATGTAAACTTATGTATTTCAAGTATGTTGTTTATTATTATGTCAGTTCTTTTATTAAATCAGTTCCTTCAGAATAGTTTTATATCTGAATATTCATGGCACACTACAGAATCATTTAATTAAAAATTAAAACTTTTGTTTTTCTTATTTCAGTTCAACAGAAGAGCAGTTTCACTGGCAAACACAAGGTAATGTCCTTATCTACATATATGTATTGCACATATTCTGTCCCAGAATGATCATTTTTTCCTAAAGATGGAGGGGAAAAAACCCCACTATATGTGGTTTTTTGTTGTTTGTTTGTGGGTTTTTTTCATTGCTAGTTTGTGAAAACTCTGCTTAAAAGCTGGCAGAATTTGTCAAAAGTTGTTATGGTTGACAAAAAGAACACTGAAACTAACACAGAGTTTTGAGAGGGGGCATTGCTAAATATGTCTCTGGTTTTCTTAAGATTAGACCTGAACTTTCTCATTTGGCTTTCAAAAGGATGGCATAATTTTTAGTATGGCCAACCTTTTCTGAATGTGTGATCTTGCTGTGATTTCCAGTCCTTCATCAACTGTGAATGCTTAGTCACATATAACTGGTTTCACCTTTAGTCTTGTGACTGGTTTTACTTTTTGCTCTTCTTTGACATTTTCATGTTATTGATTTTATCACAGATGGTCAAAAGGATATAGAAGATGAACTCACCACTGGTCTGGAGCTGGTGGACTCCTGCATTAGATCACTGCAGGAGTCAGGGATACTCGATCCACAGGACTATTCAGCCAGTGAAAGTAAGTTGCTAGAAATATGTTTTCTAGAAAATTTCATGCTTTAAAATGGAATACATGTCTTTTAGTGTTTTTTCTTGATTATTTTCTGATATTGGCAGAAGACAACGTACTTATGAGCAGGTAAATTGCCTCCTTGCCTTTGCAAGGTGATTTTTGGGTTTGTTTGTAATGGAGGGAATCTTGCTACTAGTTCTTTTTTTTTTGGGGGGGGAAGCAAACAAACAAACCAAAACAAAAGGCAAAAAACCCACATGGAGTATATTTTAAGGAAAATATTTTCTAATTATAATGTTCCTGTACTATACTTTAAGGTCATGTTGCAAAACTTAAGCATCACCACCATAAAAGCAACTTTGAAGCACCAGTTTTTGACTGTGCAAAAGTAATAAAAGGAAAAGTAGTGTGTGGCTGTGAGAAATTCTGCTGTTTCATTGTAACCTCTTGGCCAAGTACCTGATACTCCTTAAGTCTAAAATTTTCTAGTGGATGCACTGAAGGAAATAGATGAACTTTTTTAGGATGATGCACAGAATGGCAGCTGTAGCAAAGCTGAAGTCTTCTCAAAGGTTGGCTCACTGGTCATTTACCAGCCATTCCATTTGCAGAATTATACAATACATTCTTGGCTAGGACCAGCCACTGGGGAAGTGAATCAAGGCTAAACAACAGCAAAAGTGAACTAGGGACTTGTCACTCGACATATTTGTAGAGCAGATGTCTACCAACACTTGTGCTCATGAGTTACACTGAGACAAAGTTTTCCAACGTGTTAACAGGTCTGTTATCAGGTATGGCACTAGATAATGAAAAAGCAGGTTACTTCCCTAATTTCTTTCCTTTTCCTCAGTACTCTGTTCCCATCTGCCACAGTATATATCCACTTTCACTTTACTCCCACTGCAGCTCCTGGCAGTGGCTTGGCTTTTCAGTTTTTTCTGGTACTGCTCTACATCTCCTTCCCTGCTCAGTTGATCCCCTGCTGCCCAGGACCTTCTGACTGAGTCACATCTTTTGAGGTGGCTGCCCAAATTCAGTTTTCTTGAAATCAAAGGGGATAATCTCCCTTTCATCTGGAAAGGCTGATGAAGTGTGAGATCCACCTTCTGCAAAGCATCTCTAGCAATGACGAGTCATCACCTGCAATTTGGTCATCAGGTGACAGAAGGAAGATATTACACACTGGATGCAGAATTTTAATTTGTCAGAACATTTTTCATTCTTTTAAAACAAGATTTTCAGTAAAATTCACAGCTGACAATCCTGGGACAGTAGAAAATTTTTCACTTCTCATGTGTGTAAGATTTTTGGGCCAACAATGTCACTAAAGCTTTTGTGACAGTGTTGCTTGATCTGAACACAGTATACATGATTGACATCTGTTAAGATGTGGCTTGATCTGAACAAAATTGGGAAAACATTACAAAACAATGTAAGCCCTGTTTTTTTCTTCATTTGTAGGTAAGGAGAAACAGAACAGACTAGAATGATAAGGATTGCCTTCAAAATGTGATTCTATGACAGAAAAATGAAACTGGCTAGATGGCAATAGAGGAGATTGGGGGCAGAGAGGGGCTATCTTGGATGGGAAACTGGCTGAAGAGATGGAAACTAAAAAAAAAATCCTAGGGAAAGATGAAGGCAGTACATGGAGCGAAGTCTGGATACGTGAAGAAAACTAGTGCTAAAGAAATTTCTTGAGAGTATCAGAAGAAGCTAAGACACAACTAGGAATGTAGATAGGGAGAACAATGAAGAACATGAGCAAATGGAAAATGGCGATGGAGATGAGGAGCAATAGAGATGGATTGTGTAGGGCACCAGCAGGGGAGAAACTGAGGTTTGTTGAAGCAGGAGGTCCAGACAGAATGTTGAAAGCTGGATTTGCTTGTCTGAATGACTTGTTCATGGGATCGGGAGTTTGGTGGAAAGAGAGGGAACACAGGGTGATGAGAATGACAGTTGAGAAAAGGAAAAAGTGATATCATTATGGACAGGACAGTAGCTGTCCCTAAGAAACACAGGTTTGGAGAGAACAGGCAGGAGCACATGATCACAAGGGAGCAGGATTCCCCCCAAAGAGCTGCAAGTTTGGTTTTCATTGTCAGGAAATATCTGTGAAGCCTTTTGTCACAGTGCCCTATATTCCTCTGCTTCGGGCACAACTTGATATGAAACTAGATTGCTATTTGCTGTTCATGGTTTTAATTGAGCATCAGATCTATATGCCAAAGCTAACAGTTGCATCTCTGCTAATCACTAATAAATACAATTAGGATGTCATATACTGAATTTTCTTTCTGGTTTGGGGGTCTTTTTTCAATTTAGAGTAAAATACCACAAACACATCAGACAGTTAAAATGTTACTGTGTTTGCAAAGTCAAAAGTACCAAAGTCAAAGCTGTCTGTAAACCATAATTCAAATTTCTTTTGACTGCATTGTAAAACAATTATTGTCATGCCCTATTTTGTACATTTTCTGTCCATGCCTCATTTACCCCGAAGCTGAGGGGAGGGTGCTTCTGACTTACTCTAAGCAATGAGTAGAACACACACATTCAACGAAAACAAAAATCTCATATTTACTTAAAATTTAATTGTGTCTCTCCTTTGTGTCCTAAATTTTTCATGTTATAGTTGTGAAATCATCAAAAGTATCTTCTATTGATACTTAGTTCTGGGTATTCCCAGTTAGGTGTGCTGAGAACAAACAGAACAGAACACTGTGGAAGCACAGTATCAAAAAAAAGAAGCGTGATACAAAAGGAAATTTTACGCTCTCTATGAAAATGTCTCACACGCAGAATTTGTATTTCATAGACACCTTTGTTTTTAATCCTGTCAATCTCCAAATAGGAAACAAGATCTATATAAATGTCTCATTTTTCAGGTATTCCAAAAATTGTTATTTGTGATGCATCTGAAGTCAGTGTTGGGTCATAGAGTAATCCACCAGGATGCTGGTTTTTTGATTTTTTTTGTTTGTTTTGTTTTGTTTTGTTTTGTTTTGTTTTTTTGTTTTGTTTTTGTTTTGTTTTTTTTAATTTGTATTGGACAATACAAATGAAGGCCTGAGGTCATGCAGTAAAAAATGAGGCAGCTACAAAACACTGAATAGTTTTGCATTTTTTGCACTGTCTGTAAGACAAGAAAGGAGGGGAAGAGGGATGATTCAGAAAAGGAAACTTACTCTGGCACTTCATAACTTTTGAGCTCCTAACTTGACAATTTTAGTTATGTTTACTTCTCTGCAGTTTGACTGCAAAGCTGTATTTTAAGTAACAAGACTGACTCTGAGGAGAGCATTTTCAGCCTGCCATGGCAGTTCTAGTCTAGTTGAAGCAGATTT
This sequence comes from Platyrinchus mystaceus, assembly GCA_035041135.1. Classification (NCBI taxonomy): domain Eukaryota; kingdom Metazoa; phylum Chordata; class Aves; order Passeriformes; family Tyrannidae; genus Platyrinchus; species Platyrinchus mystaceus. The sequence continues at coordinate 79,182,572 of JAWWLV010000088.1, forward strand.
TTTAAATCATCATATGAAAGCCTGCCCAGGGATGTGACCACAGCTTCTTTTTCTGAATATCTAGACTAGTGTGCGTCTAGTCTAATGAGTTAATCTATCAGTAGCTCTGCCTTTGTAGAGGATTAGTTTGTCTGTAGTCAGAATCTTTACAATTCAGTTTCATGCACTCTGATTTTCTCAGACCTAGCTTTAAAAAGTCATCACGAGCAGTCAGCTGCTATAATACTCTAAATCTCAAACATCACTTCACATGTGCTATTCCTTTAGTAGCAAATAAAAGCCATGAAAAAAAGGCAAATGGGACAAGTCACATGAAAGGGGCTTACATAGGAGGGGTTCTGTATTGCTAATAGAGACTTTTGCTAATTATCTTTACTGAGTGTGAATCAGCAAATGTAAAAAAATCTTAAATATATAAAGCTCTTATTAATTTGGTGAAATGAAAGCAGAGTGATCACTAGTTTTAAATTACTATCAGACAGGCAGATTCATGACTGCTGTGAGCTCTCATATAAGCTTCCTGTGGTTTTGCTGACCCTGGGACAAGGTTATATCCAGCTGAGGGGAGCTCCTGCACTGTTGCCCATCTCTTTCTTCAGTCCCAACTCAGTATAAATTATCTTCCCCAAACCATGTATTTCCAGTTACAAGTGACAGACAAAAAGTCAGGAAACTTCCAGAATTTTGCAAGAAGCTGCATCTGACTTAGGACGTGAACCTACGTCTCAGTGGTCCAGTTCCCAGTACTGCAGTGATTTCTCTTTATGTAGCTCTAGATCTGTTAAGATTGTGTCACTCCAGTTTACATCAAACATGACATAGTTTTTGTGGCGTCAGAGGGGAGTTCAGACTGTCCTGTTTGCAGGAATGTCTTCAGCAGAACAACAGTGGTCCACACATACCCTCAGCCCCTGAGGGTGGGCATGTACAGGCTGCTGCTAGTGCCAGTGGCCCTTAGCTACAGTGTGTGCTGGGGGCCAGCCTGGTTCCTCAGTGTCTGTTCTACTCCCTGCTCTACACTGCTGTAACACCCAGCACGGCTGGCTGTTCCTCTCTGAAAATATTTCTTCCCTCCACCATTATCTCTCTCTAATGGGAACTCAAAAATACTGCTTTTGCACAAATGAAGATAAGTAGCCGTCACCTTAAGTAGGATCAGGGAAAGACCAGGGACGTGAGAGCCGAGGTAATCACATATGAGACACTGGAGATGAGTCATGGAAGAAGGATGGGAATTCACAGTAAGTGTAGGACCTGAAATCACTGGGCAAGGAAACATGCAGGGGAACAAACTTTAGTTCAGGACAGAGATAACACCCAGGACGTTTCAGACTTAAGACACAGTAGTACTGAACAGCGGCTGTAGCTCAGGAAAGGTATTTTCATGGCAGAATTGTTTAATTTAGCGGGGAAAGACAATAAGACTATGCAAGGTCTGAGTATGCATTGTAGAGACCAAAAATGAATATTTCAGATTAGAAATCTTGGAAAGATAGGGAGATAAAGGAAGAAAGACATTTTTTTCCTCCCCTTCCCATCACTGCACCACTGTCTCAAATCACACAAGTATTTCAGATCCATTCTTTTATGACCTAGTTAATTCACCTCTTTTTTTTTTTTTCTTTATCTCCCCCATTATATGTAAGAACAATTGAAAAAGTGGAAAGCTGCATGGAACAAAGGAGAGTAAATACAGATATACAACTGTCTTAGTAAAGAAGGGTGGTTGCTGAGAACATTTGTCATTAAGGTGTGATAAGGTTCAGTCTGGTCTGCAGATAAGTGGGAAAGGTCCTGATGAACTTCCTGAGGCCCCCAGATGCCCATCCTGTGTAACATAGAGAAACTGCAGTCCTCTAAGCAAGCTTTAAGACCAAATTACCTTTTCCTGCCAATGTTTGCAAATTTACATTTTAGATATGGGTAGTGTAAGATAAATGTGGAATGAGAGGAAAATAGTGGTCCTGTATTCCTTTCTCTTCTACTAGTTCCTCTGTACCCCTATCCCTGTAGGTCATTACCATGTCTCATTAGAGGACTGTCACAGTAATTAAAGCAGTTTTTGAGATGATAATTAACTGAAGATCACTGAATCCTTACAGAATATGCTGAGTCCTTACAGTCTGCACTGAATCCTAACAGGCTACAGTGGTGGGGACAGTCAATGGATTTTCCCTCTGTCATGGCATTAGCAAAAGGAGGGTTGGATGGACTGCTGAGATTATTGAGTAAATCCACTGACACTTTTTTCCTAACTTAAACCACAAGCTCAAATGTCTGCTAATCCAGAAGTCTCTAATTTTAATTTAAGATATCTCTACTTAAATCTTTCATGCTTTTTCCTTTGTTTCAGCCTCCAGAAAATCAGCATAAGACCAGTCTTACAAGGATTATGGGGCAGATTTATAAAGCTTTTGTTGTTTATGTTTCTAACTGAAACAGAATCATTTCACTATTTTTCACTTTCTTAATCACTTCATGTGACAACCCTTCTTTTTTGCTCTCTGAATCAATACCACAGACTGCAGCAACATAGTTTTCATTGACATGTATCAAAAAACCTCTTTGATCATTCTCCCAAATATCTTGATATTTTTTAAATGCTACATGTTAAATTTCAATTTAAAAACAAGTGCGTTTATATTAGAATTGCAATTTTTCCTATCCGACACTGCCAGTACTCCAGACAAACCTTTTTTCCCACATTTTCTGGATATATTTTTATTTATATCTGTGACCCTGTTGTCCTGGTGCTCAGGATTAATTGCAGAATCCAGCACAATGATAAGGGAATAAATACAATGTAGATTTAATATTACCGTCTTCTTGGCTAAGGCTATTTCATATTGCACTACATTGAGGCTACATATTGACAGCATTGCAGGCAGTTAAGGATGTCTAAGTCCTTCTGGGGAAGAAAAAGCATGGACTCAATCCTACATTATACTTACTCTTCTAGTCATTTGAAACTATTTGCCCCAAATGCAGCACAAATAGGTAGCAGTACCATTTATTTAGATGTTGATATTTTTTTTCCTCTGAAGAATGATTTATGTTGCAAGAACAGATTATTTTTATCACATGCACTTATATGTAGATGTTGCATTAGACAGATATAGTTTTCACATAAATAACCTGTCTAATTATGAGGCTAAAAAGATGGGCTAAACTCTTATTTTATTCTCTTAATTCATTTTTGTTTCATCATTTTTTTGTAATAAGAGAGATTCTCCTTACTCAGCGTGAAAACAGATGTCCCAGTTTGAAAGAGCACTCTTTGTTCAACCTTCATGATTTTCAGCCTTTATCAGCTGCTTTATTTATAGATACTGAAAATGGATTGAAACAAAAAGGCACCATTTACACAATGAATGTGTAAAAGGATGTGTGTTTATGTGTTTTCCATCCTATAGCTCTTGTTTTATGAAATTGCCACCTGTCAGATGGCTGACATGCTCAATGAGATGAAATTTGGCATCAGTGGACCTCATAATTTTTTGATAGATGAAGTTATTTCCATTTGATTATCTGCTCTGAGAGCAAGGGCGATCCAGCTGAGTCATTCTTTGTGCACACAAAGGAGGTGTTCTCGTGGGATCTCTTGGTAAACACACACACTAATAAAATGATGTGGTCTTTAAGTATGTTTCAGAACTGAAAAACACCAAGGAAGTGTGCATGCCTTTCTTTTATTTCAGGATTGGGGTGTTTGGAGCAGGAGTGGCAGAAATGCATAACACAGGTTACACTATCTTTCTGTCTGCTGCATTAAGACAAACCTGGAAGCTGTTTGACTCAACAGTTCATAGCTCCAGGTAAATCTCTCAGAGTATGAAGTCTGAGGAAATTTTGATTTATTGCGGAAAATTCTGTTAGTATTGCAATATATTTAGGGTAAATATTTATGGTTGGACATTTTGGATGCCTCTCCTTATTCCATTCATCTCTTCTTATCCAAGTTTTTTTGCCAATCTTGGCTTCAAAATGTTGGGGTTTCAAAATCATCTTTTCACAATTTGTAAGGGGGCAAATTTTTTTAAAGGGTGGTCTCACAGTTATTCATTGTATGTTCTCACAGATAAAGTTGCAAAAAATTCTCAACTGAGTCAAGTTCAGTCTAATGAAGTAGTTGTTAAACATGTAGATATCTGAGAAATGGGGATAAAATGTTGTTTCCTTTACCCATGTTCCCATTCTGTCCTTAGTCACCTTTAGTGTGAGCATGAAACAATTATTAAGTCATTTAAAATTGTAATAGCCACTGGCTGATTGCAAACACCTAGACCTGCTTCCAGCGGCAGTCCTCAGCAGGAGGTGAATGTCTTCACAAAACACCTGGCCATGAAAAATTTCTGCAGATTCATTGCTAAACTCCACAAAGATATTAAGATTTGATAAAATGAAGCAGGCTCTAGTGATGCTGAAAGCCACCTCTTACATCTCAGCATCAGTGTTTACAGCCAGTGATGCCTCAGGAAATGTTCCATCAACACTAAGCATCCTAAGTTTGGATTTTATTGTTTTCATCCTCTGTCAGAAACAGAGTTCAAAGACATCGAGAATAGCACCAGATGAAAAGATACAGCTCAAACACTGTCATTCAGTAGTCCATCACTTTTGCTCTTACAGGTATCAGGATGGTAAGAGCCAGATAAAACAGGCACATTTTTGTTGCTGACATATCACTTCCTAGTAAATTTGTGTCCATGTTCTCACTTTAAGAACATAAGTGAAGTTTTCCTTTATGGTCTCTTCACTTATGCAGGCAGGAGGAGACCTCCACAGAGAGTTAAACTTGGGAGCAGAGTCACAGTATGGGCTTTCACCACCAGGATTCCTGACAGACTTTGGTATCTATTTTATCAGCCATGGCCCATTGTGAATTTCTGACAGTGGAGTCTTGGGGACTGTGACTCAGGTCCAGCCCATCTTGTTATTTGTTTGTTCACTGCCTGTCTTCAAGTTCATATGTGATTGCTACAAGAAAGAAGCCTTATGATAGCTGAAGGAATCATCAGTGTTCAGAGAAGCAGTTTATGCTTCTCCTGGTTCCTCAGGGGTGGCACATAAGTTGCTGTGGGCACCTACCTGTGCAGGGCTTCAATCATCTCATTTCTTCTGTAGCCCTTCTGTAGCCTGGTAAGGTGTCTGGGCAGGTTTATAGGTTTCTTAGGGAGAAAGCACTAGAAGCCATTGGCAGAACTGTTGTTCAAAAAGTGATGGCCCAGTACATGCCCTTATTGTTGGACCTAAACTTCTGCAGGCTCCCTTTTGCAATTTCCTGTCCTCAAGAAGGAATCCCCAGCTGCAGACAGTCACACCACCTTAGTATCTATCCTTCTCCCTTACTGTGCTCTCTTGTCTTGTCTTACTGCCGTATCTTTCCCTCAGCTACCCATTTCTGTCTTATCAAATCCTTCTTTTGCTTCCTTTTTTTCAATTTCCATCTTTTCTTTTATCTTCTTCCTTTGTCTTTTATTTTTCACACATCATGAAATAAAGCCTCAGTGTCTTGCCCGCAAAAGAGATGATCATTCATCCTCAGTGGCAAAAAAAGATCCCAAAACTACCCATTTTCTTTGTATAAGGGGCCTTGCTGTCCTGACTTCTCACATACTTTCACATTAACTTGAAGTAAATCCAGATTATATATTGTGTCATGTTGGATGTCCAGGGGTAACACTATGAGAACATTGCAACTAAGTAATATCCAATTTACCTCCATTTCTGCACAGCAGCCTACAGGCTGAGTTTTTGTTTCAGTGTGCTGTGACCTGTAACATGGAGTTTCTTGGAGTTTCCTTATATCTGCTTATGTCTGCAAGATGAAGCACAGTTTTCCATACTGATACACACAATATTACTTTATATCTCTGAGCTTGCTTGTCCTGAGATGAATCTGATTTTGGTACCTGGTGTCATTTAATGCTGTGCAACTGACTTAAAACCCTTGCTTAAGGAAAACAACCCCTCATAATCTAGCTTTAGTACTGTAGTACAAAATGTGAATGTCAAATTGACGGGAGCAGTAACAGCAGGTAAAACGTATATGGAGAGGGGAAATGGAAAGATGAGAGTCGAGACCAGGAAAGCAGGAACAATTAGCGACATCAAGGATGGATAGGAGGTAGTGATCAGCTTGTAATGCTTAGTCTATGTCAAACACAAATTCTGCATGGGCAACCAGGTGTTCCCTCATCCACTGCAGGAAGCAGTTACTGAAACTCGTTAGAAAATGACAGTGACTTATAGTAGCATCTGTAGGAGCAGAACAAAGAAATGCTTTTGGCATCCGAACCTACAGCGAAAAAGAACATCAGTAAATATTGTGCCTGTAGTACAGGCCAGGAAACAAATGCACCCACATCCTTACAACAGACTGATAAACCACTCACCCTACTCATGCCTTAGTGGCATGCCAGTGCCTGCACACTTGGCACAGTCAGAAGTGCCAAGAGCCGCATCGTTCTGGTTTCTGCTGATGCCAGCTCGTGAGCATAAGCAATGTGTAGATGCAGCCTTGAAAAAGAGGTAGTTGGCTTGTTAGTCTGTGTAAAGTGATGTACATGGAACAGAAAATTTTGGCAGGTATGGATTTAGTTGGGGGTTTTGTTTGTTTGTTTGTTTTTGCTATGCTACTGCTATGCAGTTTGCATAGCTTTCAATCAGGTAGGATTTTTGTGACTTCTGTGGTAATGCAGAGCAGGGAGTTGCCTCCATTTTTTTCCATTCTGGCCTTGTAATAGAGAAATGCATTTTTTTGAGGACAATGCGAGAGCAGAGAGTGGGGCACATCTGTGGACAGAAAGAGAAAGCAGAAGCAGAAAGGTGCACTTTCGGGTTTATAGCAGAGAAGGTTTAGGCAGGTGAAAAAGATTGTAATAAAATTTTGACCTTTTTTACTTACTTTTTAATTGACTTCTGAGGTAGTGCTAAGCACATTCTGAACTGGCTCGCCTCAGAGACCAAATAGTAATTTTCTTTTGTGGACAGAAAAGATTTGGGACTTAAACCTGTCAAAGGTCAAGAAAAAATGGAGTTCTACCTCATACAAGAATACGAAACCTGTTTTATGCTAGTAGTTAAGTTTATACAACAATATAATAGCATAATAGATCTGCTGATGTCTTTTGTATTAGATCCATATATCTGTGAGTAGTTTTATGGGCTTTTATAATCAGAAGCTGTTGAGCATTTTTTATTTTTTTTTCAAGTCTAATTTAGGTCTATCAGACGAGATTAATTGAATTTTTTTTTACTTCTGATAATGCATTCAGCTTCTATGTACATCATGTTTGTGTGATGTCTATAACCATTTGATTTTATTTCCTAGTGATAAAAAGGGAACACATTAATTCAATGCTATTGATAGCAATTTTAGGCTGCACTAGGCACAGAGGGTGACTAGAAACACCTGATATTAACAGTATAAAATACTTCAAAAAATAGGATTCAGTAATGCAAAACATGTTCTTAATTTACATGTTTGGGGTTCTTTTTGTGTAAACAAAACCCACATGCCATTTTAAATGTAGTTATTCTTTAAAAATGGTAAACTGACAATGAAAACATAAATTAAAGAATAACAATTTTTAATGCCAAAACCCAGTGTTTTCCGGATAGAAACATGGCAGTTCTTTCTGAGCTGGATCTTCCTGTCTATGTTGATGTATGCAGTGCCTCCTCCTGCATGCAAAGTTCTTGTTGTGGTCACATTCAGAAACATATCTAATCCCATCCAGGAGCTTAAATACTGTTGTCCTGTGGTTCCACACTCTGATCTTTTTATAGAGAGCAAACTTCTGTTACAGTGAAGTGTTCTGCTACTCCTATAGTTGCAGAGTTTCTCGAAAGTAGTAAGGTCACCATCAGAAAGACTAGAGGATACTATTTTTCCTATTTGTGTCCTGTGTAATGCAAAAATGTAATTTAGTTGTTATCCTTGCTGCCTATCTTGTCTTGTGTCTGTTGCTCCTGTAAAGCACATCATCCTAATGGCCAGTGATAAATTATCTCTTTCAGAGACTATCTGATTTCGATATCTGAAGAGTTTAGCAAGTTATTTAAAAAAATATGATTAATCTTCTACAAAAGAAGTTGTTTAATCTTGTGGTCAATTAAAAAATCATAGTAGTAGGTTATCCTTGGTTTTAATCAAAATTTAAGATAGCTTATCTATCAAAAAACAAACAAAAAATCAAAACAATTTAAAAAAAAAAAAAAAAACACAAAACCAAAAACAAAAAAACCCAAACAAACAAAAAACCAAACCCCAAAGACCAGGGCAACTTCTGTATTCTGATTTTGAATCTATTCTTGCTCAGTGCATGTATTTTGGTCCATTTTTCTCTAGCATGTTCAGTAATTCCTCTCATTCATAATGGAACTCAAGATCTTTTCCTACTGTCAAACATTGCCAAGTATTGCTTATGAAAGAAGGTCTGGCTGGTTTTACATTTCATACAAACATCTGGAAAAATGCAATGTGTGATATGGTATAGAAAGCAAAACACACACAGTTTGAGTAGTTAACACTGAAGTTACCATATTATTTCAGGATTACTTAGGCTTTGCTATGTTACCTTATCCCATGAGGTAAAAAAAAAAAAAATAAAATCTTTCAGTAATGAAAGAAGAACTATTTACTGTTGGGGTTGAGTACAACCTTTTTTTTTTTTTTTTCTATGCCATTCAGGTCTGAAGTTATTCTACTACTTCTTGTGAACATTTATGTTGCTTTGCTATCACTTGGAGTAGAGATTTAGTATTTCAAATCCTAGAAAACATCTCTCTTTTCTTCTTACAAAAATGGCACAAGTTGTACCTTGTGTAAAAAAGGCATAAGATAATCAGAATCTAATGAAACTAATTTCTATTCCCAGTTCACTTACTCTTGAAATAAAGTGTTCTTCATCTTTCTTTCCAATAGTAATTAGGTCAGAAGGAGAGTTAGAAGGGATATCCTTATATTGTTCACTTACATAATGGTATCAACCTAGTTTTTGCATCATTTCTCCAGATATATATATAATTTATAGAATTCTTGGATGAGAATGAACTTATTCCACATTTGCAAATGCATTCCACCAAATCCTATTTTCCAGTGCCTAAGAATAAGTTCTATAGCAGTACTGAAGCCCTTTTCTGTATTTGTAGGTAGAACATAGCCCTCTTAATGTGGGTAAAGCATGGCATTGCATGTAAATTACTTTCCTTTTTTGTAAAACAAGTTTTTTTTCAGTGTGCTCATTTAAGAATTGCTGCTTCCCATCTAAAGAGATGTATTTTGTTCATAACAAGGGAGATGTTTGTGATTTAGCATTTAAAGTAATTATTTCTTCATTTTAAGTATTCATCTGGTCCCCAATCCCCTGCCTTTATTTCCCCCTGAACTTTCGTCATTATTAGGGATAGAATTCCTTTGCTGTATTGCAGCCTTGGCATTTTTTTTCTTAAAAATACTGATATCTTTAATATTTAATATCTGTAGAAGGTAGATGCTAAAATATTTTCTTAGTACTATTCTAGTACTAGTCTAAGATTTGGAGGGAGAATGGAGGCAATGCTTATGACTATTGTTATAGTATAGCTACTTGTTATCTGCTGTTTGAGCTCTGGCTAACAGTTGGCTTGAAAGCCCTTCTTTTCCTACAGAATCTGTATGACCAGTTGTAGCTGACAAGATTTGTTTTCTATGCAGATCTTAAGTTTTGCCATAATTTAATCTCTCCTTTTTCTGTCTGTAATTAAGAAAATGTCTTCTTTTTATGATAGTCACAAAGCTCTCTCAATTAGTTCACAGGGATTTTCCTCATTGCCCCCTGCCTCCACTTCTGCCTTTCCACCTTGCATTTTTCACAACTTCCCCAGCAACTAGAAAGTTGGGGAAGGTCTGTACCTATGTGGCAGTGTGGCTGCTTCTTGGCACCCCCTGTGGTACTTGCGGGGCTTCCCTTCTGCTCCCTCAATTTCTCTGCTTTCCAAAACCATCCTAAATCGTCTTAGCAAGAGAGAGTTTCTTCAAAGAACGTTTCAGATTACCTCAAAAGTAGGCCATAGTGTAACAGAGGGGTTTAAAACAGACAAACAAATGCTCTTTACCCTTCCAATTGGGAGAGAAAGTTTACTTCTGGTCCCAGATGGAGCAGCTTAATTCTGGGAGCAGGGCTTAGAAAACAGGTTGTACCAGTGAGATGCCAAAGAATTTAGTACCACTAGGAACAGGTCCATTCACCTTGTTATTAACTATCATCACATCTTCTTTAATGTCAAACACTGTGGAAGGACACTGGCAGGTTACCATCAAAAGTATCTCTAGCTTTGTTGTTCTTTCAGTCTGGTTCCTGGATTCTCCCAGCATCCCAAATACAGTTAAACACTCAGAAACTGACTGACCACTTTACAGATACCTGCCCTGATTTTTTATTTTATTATGTCTTTTTTTAATCATCCATTCCTCTGGAAAACTGAGCAACAAATAGAACCCAGCTTTAGGTGGGGTTAGTGACTGCTTACTGGCAGTACAGATACTTCAATGAACTAACAAAAAAAGTAGGTTGTAGGGTAGGAATCAATATTTTGCACTCAAACTAAATGACCTGAGAGGCAGAAGAAACAATAAGTGATGACTTTTTGGTATTTAAAGTCCTTAATTAGGATATACTAACAGTTAGGAGGTGGTTCCTCTCACTGGGATGTGAGGCACCTCAACCTATTAACTCTATAAATGAATGTTTAAAGGACATTTAAGGAGTTTTGCTAGTGCTTTCTTTCAACTGTTACCCAAATGAGCAAAGCAGGTTGAAGAATGTGTGAAGTGATTAATTACACTAATTAAAACCACTTTATTTACACTTACTCTATAATTTATCATTACTACTTCTGTCAGTTGATCGAAGGTGGGTGAAGTGTTGTTTATAATTGGTACGGGAGCTAATTAAATGGTCGTTCAAGCACGTTTTGGTCTATTTCCTTTGTCAATTAGAACTGGCACTGTAATAGATGACTGACCAAATGGAAATGTATAACACAATAGTAGAGCTTCACTTTACTACTTCCTTGGAAAAGCAAATCTGCCCCAGGAAGCCAAGTGGCTTTAAATATTAAGGAGAGGAAAAGACCCTTTTCCCTTCACTTGCCTGATATTTTTGTTGGAACTTCACATGAAAAACTCAAGTAAGAAGCATGCAATTATCTCATGGGGGCTGGTTAGGTAAATGTTTGTGTTGTTTGTAGTGTAATTATTACAGCTATTTCAGAGGTAATTATTGCATAGATTTAGAATACTGAATTAATCATGCCCTTATCTCATAATAATATAATGTTGTATTTAACTTGTCATTATATGGTATTTATTTTATAACTGAACAACTAATAGATAATGTATTATTGAATACTTGTTCCATGATAAATTCTTCTCTATAGTGTAATATATTAGTCCTGTTTTGTAATTCGGGCTTTTTGTTTGTCTGTTTGTTTGGAAGATTGACCATAATATTTCTATAGTATCACATGGAATTGTTACATACTGTTAAAGCCAAAAAATTTTGAGGTAGTCCGTGAGATGCTGCAGTTTAAGGATTAGGAAACAGAAGGAACTTTTTACAGAGTCACAGAATCAGAATATGCTGAATTGGAAGGGACCCACAGGGATCATTCAGTCCAACTCCTGGCCTACATGTTTGACAGGTGAACACTAGTGATAGTTTGTTACTGATCTCCCCAGGGGAGTAAATTCTGTTGTTTCTTTTGTGAGTTCCTCCTTTAGAAGAATCTCAGATTCATTTGGCTATTTAGCTTTGTGACACAGCAATGGCACTACAATATGATAAAGAAAAAGTATAATGTTCCCTGAGTTTGTAATAGAGGTAATCCACATTCCTACTACCTTAACTTGCTGTCCTGTAGGTAAAAATAGATATCACAAATGCTGACTTTACTTAAATCTTATCAGACTTTCCCTTAGGAAACTGTCCTTAATAACAAAAGGTCCTAGAAGGCTGGACATACTTTAAGAAAGAAGTTTTAATGGTTCAGGATCAGGTCATTTCTATATGCCAAAAGATGAGCTGGTGGGAAAGAAGACCAATCTGGCTGAACAGGGAGCTTTTGCTGGAACTCAGGGGAAACAGGAGAGTTTATGACCTTTGGAAGAAGGGGCAGGCAACTCAGGAATAGTACAAGGATGTCGTTTGGTCATGTAGAGAAAAATTAGAAAGGCAAAAGCTCAGCTTAGAACTCAATATGGCCACTGCTGTAAAAGATAATAAAAAATGTTTTTATAAATACATTAACAACAAAAGGAGTGCCAAGGAAAATCTCCATCCATTATTGTATTTGGGAGGGGGGGAGGAAACATTGTCATGAAGAATGAGGAAAAGGCTGAGGTATTTAACATTTTCTTCGTCTGAGTCATTATCAGAAACACCAGTTATCCTCAGGCCAACCAGCCTCCTGAGCTGATAGACAGGGATGGGGAGCAGAATTGATCCCCTGCAATGCAGGAAGAAGTTGTTAGTGACTTGTAGTGACCTGTTGTGCCACTAAGACACTCAAAAGACTATGGCGTGGGATGGTCCAAGGGTACTGAGGAAGATGATGGAAGAGCTCACCAAGATATTCTCTATCATTTATCATCAGTTATCATGATGGTTAACTGGGAAGATGACTGGAGGTCGGCCAATGTGATGCTTATCTACAAGAAGGGTCGGAAGGAGGATCTAGTGAACTACAGGCCTGTCAGCCTGACTTCGGTGCTGGAAAAATTATGGAACCGATTATCCTGAGTGTGATCACATGGCTCATACAGGGCATCAGGCCCAGCCAGCACAGGTTTAGAAAAGGCAAGTTCTCTCTGACCAACCTGATCACCTTTTATGATGAGGTGATCTGCCTAGTGGATGAGGGAAAGGCTGTGAGTGTTGTTTACCTGAACTTCAGTAAAGCCTTTGATGCAGTCTCTCACAGCATTCTCCTGGAGAAACTGGTAGCCCATGTCTTGGACAGGTGCACTTTTCCTTGGGTTAAAAACTCAATGGA
>JAWWLV010000088.1:79195709-79226839 GCA_035041135.1 Platyrinchus mystaceus
GGGTGGTTAGGCATTGGAACAGGCTGCCCAGGGAGGTGGTGGAATCATCATGCCTGGAAGTATTCAAGAAATGACTGTTTTAGTTGAAAAGGTGGTGTTTGGTCAAGTGTTGGACTCAATGATCTTGGAGGTCTTTTTCAACATTAATGACTCTATGATTCTATCATGTGTTTTTAAAACCTCACTCATGGTCTAGTAATATTACAAATAGCAGAATTTAATAGGATGTGTTTCTTTTCCCCCCATCTCTAATCAGTGTACTGGACCAGTCTCTCAAGCACTTAGAAACCTGCTTACACTGGTAAGCTCCTTAGAGCCTAAGTTCCTACTGGGTTCCTAATATGAGGTAATCTTCTGCTTATGACCACTATGGGCAATGATTCATGTGAGCTCTGCTACTTGCATGGCCACTAGACAAGTCCCTACCTTCAGAAGAAAGGGAAGAAAACATGATGACATGACTCACCAGCTCGAATTCCCAGTCTTTTCAACTACTGTTGGTGCCTATTTTTTGTAATCTCTCACTGAAGCTCCAGTAGGCATTAATGACTGTTAATTGAATCATAATTCAATACCATACTGATGCACTTTGGTCTTTGATGGTTTTGGTTTGGTTTGGTTTTCTTTTTTTCAGTGTAATCCTTTCTTTGCTTAATTTGGGCATCACGGTGCCTGCGGTGTGGATCACGGTGGACAGCTGAGCACCCAGTTTCTCTTGGGACTTCCTTCCAGGAGAGTGAGGAAAGGAAAGCTACATACTGTACTCTTCAAGTTTGGCAATGCCATGGAGCATTGAATCCCCCATTGTTGTAGGAGGACTAGCAGAAAGAAACATGCTTTTAAAATTTGTAGCAGTGATGCTGATGTAGCTAGTTTCTGCTAAATATTTCTAATAATATAGCTACTCTTGCATCATCGTGTTTGTTAACTGATTTTATACTATGCATTCAGTTGGTACATTTTCTCTGTAGCATGCACCACTTCAGTGCACTTCGTATAACTTAAAAACTGATTTGACTCCTCTGAAGACAAGCATATTCCAATGGATTAGAATATAGTAGCCTTAGCCCTTGGAAGTTTCTGAGCATGCAAAAATGGACATTTTTGACCTGTCTTCAATGTACAAGTTGGATTGTTCTGATGAAATATAGGTGTAAAGTCTGTTGCACAAGTGAATATAATTTTTTATGCAGAGGAATAGCGTATTATTGAAAAGCAAATACACATTTTTCATACAATGGAAAGCTTCTTTTATCGTAAGTATGCTGCAGAGTGTGGTTTGGAAAAAAGAAATAATCTAAGGGATTACCTAAACAGATAAATATATAAAGAAAATAATCACAGTAGTAGAATTTTATTGTTATATTACCTTTTTTTATTATTACTGCTTGTCTATAATAGCTTCTCACTTCTTCTATAAGACATAGAATAAATAGAAATTTTATGCTTTCTTTATTTGTAACTAGTAATTTTTGGTTACCTAAGCTAGTAGAGCTAGAACAAGTACTGAGAAGTATCCTAGTATTCTGCTGTTCTGAAACAGCCATATGAAGTTTTTTATCTTGCAAACACTTGCTATTCAAGAATAATTTAGTTTTAAAATGAAAGTTTTAGTTTGTGATTTTTTTCTTGGTTGGTTTGGTGGTTGTTTTTTTTCTCTGAATGATTTAAAAAGACAAGTGGAAGTGGTCTGAAGAGAGCAGAAATGATGGGTAAAATACTTTAGTTCCAAAGAAAATATTGCTGTTGAAAATAAAAAGGACAAATACTTTCACAGTTTCAGTTTTTGCCCCATTTTTGAGTCGGCCATGAATGATAATAGTAGCCTGGATTCTTTGTGTCACTTTGGTTTCCCGTAATCGACTGTTACTGTGATGTCCTTGAATTAATAATAGTCTCACCATTTAAGACCACTCACTTCCTTGGTTTGTTTTTTAAATAGCTACACTGCACCTTATTGCAGCATTGCACATTGTATTTTCAGAAAGAAAAGCAGTGGCTCATGAATGGATACTGCCAGTACAGTACCCCGTCCTTCACAGGGTGAGTTGGGCACAGAACAGCCCACAGCCATGGGTGGTGGGGCTCACCCTGGAACCTTTGGCTCCTGCTTCCCCCTTGGCAGCAGCAGGTGGATGCTATGGGAGCGTTCCCTCTGCTGTGGTTTGTAATGGAGCCTGGAGCTCACCAGTTTACGTTTATGGCCACATGCAGGGTACTAAATGCCACGAATCAGCCTGTTTAGTGTAATGCCAGGCTATGCTTAGTTTGTCAAATTCAGTATGGCAGGTAGACAGCAAGCCTGGGCTTCAGTGCTGCTTTCTTTAGCGATAGAACTCAGGGTAGGGCTGAGTCTTGGGCTGGCTCTGCTGCTCTTCCCTGTTTGGCTTGAAGTAAGTGTGCAAGGCACTTTCAGGTCCTCCAGATCTCTTAAGATAATAAGTTTTGAAATAGAAAAATAATCACCATATAAGAGCCAACATGACTGATAGTAAGAGGGGTGCCTGAATGGGAGATTCATTTTCCTCTAACCCTGCCGCGCCTGTCACCTGAGTCTCCAAATCACTAAAGAAATTCTTGTTTCTCTTCTCTAAAAAGTGCTCTCCATCACCTCTGAAGTTTCATTGTGGGGTGGCTCCTGATGTAGGCATATCTTCCATCTTCATCTGTTTGTTTTCTTCTTGCCTGGTCTTCTCTGTGCTCCAGCAGCTTTCCACAGCTCAAGTGCACTGTGTGTCACAAGCTAGACACACACCCTCTCCCTCAAGCTCCTTACTGAGCTGGGTTATAGAGGCCGAGGTGAACAGCTTGGGGAGGCTTGCACACTGCTCTGCTCAAGGTTAAGAGGAAAGTACTGGCTACAGAACCTGTCCACCAAACTGGAAACAAGTTAAAGAGTTAATTACTGTATCCTGCACCATCATTTGAAGTCAGTCCACAGCAGTGTCTCTTGAAGTATGATGGCTCTGACTTTATTTCCTGTATTTTTACTCTGATCTGTACTATTTGAATGCAGGAGGAAAATGGCAGTAACTGAATCAGTGAAAAATTGGCACTATCAACTATGAATACTAATACTCTTTCACAAGGAAAAAGATTTTTTTTTTATGTGGTGGTGAAAAACATAAGGGAAAACATGTAATTATATCTGCCTCATGCTCTCAAATCAACACAAAACATGGTGAATATTATTAAAGCAATACTGCAAATCATCAATATCTGCTATACTAAACCTTATGAAGCCAAAAGGGTTTGGTTTAAATTGAATATTTGTATTTAGTTATGGCTCATTAAGGGAACAACTAAGACTGAATTGTGCTAGCAGTTAACTAGTGATATCAAGTGCCTAGCTGAAAATAGAGAATTTCCATCTGCCTTAACTATTCTGAAAACAAATGAAATAGTTGGATGAACACTTTCTTATACCAACACAACAGAGTTTAAATTTTAGCCAGTTGTTTTAATTGTTGTCAAGAGCCATCAGCATATAGAAGGACACAAACTTCCCTCTAGATGAGCTGCAGGCTCTTCAGAAGGTTTGGTTTTACCTTCAGATTGAGATCTCAAGAATGTTAATGAGAAAAGCAATCAATTTTTTCCCTGTCAGACAAGGCAGGACTGCTTGTAGTCCCTAAATCCTGAAAAAGGAACTTGTGTTATTTTCAAGATCATATTGATTAATCTCAAATGTATCTTTATAGTTTGTATGATGAGTTTAGACTTGG
Source organism: Platyrinchus mystaceus (assembly GCA_035041135.1). Classification (NCBI taxonomy): domain Eukaryota; kingdom Metazoa; phylum Chordata; class Aves; order Passeriformes; family Tyrannidae; genus Platyrinchus; species Platyrinchus mystaceus. The sequence goes on from JAWWLV010000088.1 coordinate 79,199,435, forward strand.
ATACTTACAGGTGGGCAGCTACTACTCTATTCTATGTTTGTTTGGGCTTATTTAGAACTCTAGGTTTATTTAAAATATCTATCTGGATGTGTCTCTCAAATTACTCTTAATTATTGAAATATATATATGGTTTAATTGTTCGTAATTGCTTGTTAAGGTACAAAATAAAAACTGCTATAGAGTATTTTAGTGAAATTAAAACCATACGCTCCAAACTTTTTACATTTTTTTTTTTTTCAATGGATTGGATAAGTTTCTTTAAGTGCATGGAAGTGTTTAAACTAAGTGGAGCAGGGAACCCATGTATGTGTTTCTAGATGGTGATGTAAATCCCCTAGTGAGCCACAGTAATAGGAAAGCAGCACTTGAAAGCCAGATGCAATGAAAATTTAAACATATTGCGTTCATAGCATGTGATAGTTTAATCATTATTTAAGCTTTAGAAATGTCACAGCATAATTACTTTCAGAATGAGTACAAACACTTTCATGCACAAAAATTGCTTTCTTGCTGCAACTTCTGCTTCTCATGGGAAAGTTATGCTTTTGTGAATTTTCTGAACTTGATCTTGTTCATCACTTGATCACAGACAAATTCTCAGTGAAAACTCAAAATCCAAAAGATTAAAATAAAGCCTACAGATATATTTTAAAACTAAACATGCTCTTTAAAAAAAAATATGTGAAACTACTTCTCTCGTTAAAGAAGAAAAATTGCAACAAAACCAGTTAAATGGAAAGTGCTTTGTAAACCCTATTTGCACTGTCAAGGAATGGAAAGCTACCAAATGCTGGATTTATAAGCATCCATAGAGGATTAAATTCAGTTCTTCTGTGGATGTGATACATTTTTACAAACCTCACAACCATACATGGAATCCTGCCTCCTTCTGTACTGCTGAAGAAAATACAGGGACCAGTACTTATGTTCTAAATTTGTCCTGTATCTGGAATGTTCTGATGAATGCAGTTGACTTTGCAGTATAAATTGTGTTGATATGTAAAACAGTATCATAATCCCAGACTACGTTTAGATGCAAACGCTTCCACTTTACATAGCCTACTACGATTTGTTTATAATATGAGCAGTTTGGGTTGGATTTTGGAAAATAGCAGTTATAATGGTTCTGCCATATCTGAGAAACAAGCTAGAGAAAAAAATACTCTCCATGTATTTTGAGGGTGGGGTTGTTTGCACATTTTCTAATCAGAAATCTTTTTGGAGCAGCTGTATATCCTCATAGGAAAGACTTAAAGGTCATAAAAATTACCTTCATATCAGGAATGTACTGGAAGTTACTTCTGGTAGATTCATTGGAATTTTTCCATCATGAGTCTTTGTAAACCTGAACTTTTCACGTGTTCTGTAGGAGCAAAATCATTTTAATCATTACACATCCCTTAAGGTTTGTGTCACCTTCTGTGCCCTCATGAGCTTGTTAGTGCTAACCAGAAGATAAATCTATCATCCCTGTGGAGCCACTGAATGTGCTGCAGATTGTACCTGTGGGGTTGAAGGTAGACTTCTCTGTAACCCATGCAATGGCCATGGTGTAACCCTTTTCTCTCCTGTTGTATTTCACTTGCTGGGCCCTGACAGCAGAGACTAAAATCACTGGAGACATAGAAAAGGATTAAGCAGGTATTCTTTAATTTAGCTCTTCATGTATCATAGAATCATAGAATCACAGAATGGTTCGGGTTGGAAGGAGCCTTAAAGATCATGTAGTTCCAACCCCCCTGCCATGGGCAGGGACACCTTCCACTAAACCAGGTTGCTCAAAGCCCCATCCAACCTGGCCTTGCACACTTCCATGGGTGGGGCATCCACAGCTTATCTGGGCAACCTGTGCCCAAGTTTTACCACCCTCACAAGGACAAATTTCTTACTAATGTCTAATCTGAACCTACTCTGTCAGTGTGAAGCAATTCCCCCTTGTCCTGTTACTACATGCCCTTGTAAAAAGTCTCTCTTAATCTTTCTTGTAGACTCCCTTCAGGTACTGTAATGCCACAGTTAGGTCACCCTGAAGCCTTTACTTTTCAGGACTGAACAATCCCAATTCTCTCAGCCTTTCCTCAGAGGAGAGGTGCTCAAGCCCTTTGATCATCTTTGTGGCCCTCCTCTGGACTTGCTCCAACAGACATTCCTCCTGTGCTGGGAACCCTAGGGCTGGATGCAGCACTCCAGGTGGGGTATCACCAGAGCAGAGTAGAGGGGCAGAATCCCCTCCCTCAACTTGCTGGCCACACTGCTTTGGATGCAGCCCAGGATACAATTGGCTTTCTGGGCTGCAAACACACATTGCTGGGTCATGTCCAGTATCTCATCCATCAGCACCCCCAAGTCCTTCTCGGCAGGGCTGCTGTTCAGCCTTTATTGATACCAGGAGTTGCCCTGACCCGGATGCAGCACCTTTCATCAGTCTTCTTAAACCACATGAAATTCTCATGTGCACACTCCTTGAACTTGCCCCGGTCTCTCTGGGTGGCATCCCATCCTTCAGGTATGTCAACTGCACCATTCAGCTTGGGGTCATCTGCAAATTTGCTGAGGGTGCACTCTATCTCTGCATGAAAATAAGACTGTTCCCTGTCTGATACATGGTCTAAGGGCAAAAATTGAGAAATTTGCTATGGGCACATGGTAAGCTAAATCGCTTGTACATGAACTTAATGAATATTAGAACATGTTTTAGTTTCACAGAACTACCAAATAACTATGAAAAGTGTTGGTGTTTATGGTCCTGACATGCCCTTCAGTCTGGCAGTCCTAGTTTAAGCTCCCTGCCTACACTTGGCTCTCCTGCCATGCAGTGCTGTAATGGAGAAGGTAAGATAGTCTGACAAAACAGTCCTCAAACATTCACTGAGATCAGGGTGTGTCCTGCATGATGAGAGAAGCAATTATTATTTTAAAGGCTGCCATCCATCCCTACAGGCACCAAAGTATTACATCACTGTGTGTATAGGACAGAGTGGCAGTAATCAGTAGATGAAATGTCCTGGGGGGCCATGGAGGGACAAGTTAGCATTTCCCAGGCAGAATGACTGGATATAATTAAGTGAAATAAACAAGGCTTATCCTTAGGGGGGAAACAACCATCATCAACTATTGTGAGTTGAAAAGCAGGATTTCTTTATCAAATAGTACAGTTGGGTTTGTTTAAACATAGAATTTTCTTCACCAGTTGAAACCATACATTTCTTACAAAGAAAGCAAAATGGTCTGTTGTTTGAACATGATGATGATGATGAACATGATAATGGTGACAACTGAGTGGTAAAGAAACAAAGTAATGTATGTGATTTTTATTACTGACAAGCAAAACTGAAAATTTGAAGCCTCATACATCTAATGTATCACTTGACAGATAATACAGGTATGCTCTTTCGCTGAGACTTTCTGACTGCTCTCAAATCCTGTCCTCACAGGGCCCAGCCTCCTCTCCCAGAGTGCACTCCAACTCAATTCCAAACCTGAAGGGTCTTTCCAGTACTCAGCCAGCTACCACAGCAACCAGACCCTCGCCCTGGGCGAAACAGCAGCCGCCCAGCTCCCGTCCCGCAGCAGTCAGGCCAGAGGTGCCATCCAGAGCTACAGCCAGGTACGTGTCCTAAGCAATCGCGGTCTCTCACATGTGAAATTGTGTGGAGTACAGGAAACAGGACTGTTCAGTGCTTGCCTGCACCTAAATTTCTGCCTTTGCTTTCTGTCTTGTTCAACACACCTGCAGCAGGGTGGAGTTACCATCTTGATTTTTGTAAATCTATAGTGGGTTGACTTGCATAGTAATAAAGTAATCCTGATTAAAAAGGAGATTTACATGCCAATTTTACTTACTCGCATATATTTCCTGGTAATAGCATGTTTAAGCATTTAATTTTGAAAGCAAATTTCTGTGACCATGCTGATTAGGAGCCCATACTAAGGTTTAGGACCTGTCAGCTTTGGTATGAGAGTATTACTGAAAGCAGTAAGTGCCAGGAAACAAAGTCACGCTGACACCAGATGCGAAACCTGCTTGGGATATCATGCATCACCTGATGCTGTGGCCTAATCTCAAGTGTAAGAATAACTTTTTTTACTCCATATTGCAAAAAAGCAGCTTATCAGTCACCTGTACATTTGAAACATTTTGAAAGATTGTTTCAGATACTCATGAAAAGTTTGTAAATCTGTCTGTCTACATGGCCCTTCCCGGCTCTTACATGTAACCCTCTCACCTTCTGTGCTTTTTACTGTGACATCAAAGCCTCTCACTAGGAAGTTAAGCTTCAATTTAGAACAAAATTTCTGGAAGTGTTCATGTTTCTGTTCATAAACAAAGTCTGACTGGGTTGCGTTGGTCAGCACAGGTTATTTTCTCTGTTTAGATTTTAACCATCCCAGCAAAGCAGATCATCTCAGTGTGACACAGACATTTCATAATTCAAGATTCTGTAGAGGAGAGTAGTATTTGAATTTCAAAGCCTTAAATTGCTAACAGATTTCAAGTATTATAGTCATTGCACAGTTTGTGGGATTCCAAGAGACATACAATATTCTATTCTCTCAATTTGCTCAGAAAAGCTCCCTATCCTCTCAGACTGAAAAATAACATAAAGCACAGGTAAATTTAATTTCAAATGGGGTAGGTACATTTTTTCATATAATCTTTTAGGTTAGAAAAGACCTCTGAAAACATGGAGTCCAACTGCTAACCCAGCACTCCAAAGGTCATCACTAAAACATGTCCCCAAGTGCCACATCTGCATGTCTTCTAAATACCCTTAGGGATCATGACTCAACCGCCCTTTCAGTGAAAAAATTCTTCCTGATGTCCAACCTGAACCTCAGCTGGTGCAGCTTGAGGCTATTTTCTCCTGTCCTATCACTCCTTACCTGGCAGAAGAGACAGCCTGGCTACAGCCTCCTTTCAGGTAGTTGCAGAGAGTGATAAGGTCACCCCTGAGCCTCCTCTTCTCCAGCCTAAACAACCCCAGCTCCCTCCCTTATGCTCCAGACCCTTCCCCAGCTCTGTTCCCTTCTCCAGACCCGCTGCAGCACCTCAATGTCTTTCTTGTAATGAGGGGTCCAGAACTGAACACTGGATTCAAGGTGTGGCCTCACCAGTGCTGAACACAGGGGGATGATCACTGCCCTGATCACGCTGGCCACACTATTCCTGATACAGGCTGTTGTCCTTCTTGGCCACCTGGGCAAACTGCTGGCTCATGTTTAGCCAGCTGTTGACCAACACCTTTTCTGCTGAGCCACTTTCCAGCCACTCTTCCCCAACCCGAAGTGCTCCATTGTGGCCCAAGTGCAGGACCCAGCACTTTGCCTCATGTAACCTCATACAACTGGTCTCACCCCATTGATACAGCCTGTTCAGATCCTTCTGCAGAGCCTTCCTACCCTCCAGCAGACCAACACTCCTGCCCAACTTGGTTTTGTCTGCAAACTGACTTAGAGTACACTTGATCCCCATGTCCAAATCATCATTAAAAATATTAAACACAACTCTCCCCAGTACTGAGCCTTGGGGAGCCCCACTAGAGGCAGGCCACCAACTCGATGTAGCACCATTCATCACCACTCTGTGGGCCCAGCTATCCAGACAGTTTTTCAACACAGCGAAGAGTGCACCCAGCAGTACCATGGGAAGCCAGTTTCTCCAGATGAATGTTGAGAAAAACAGTGTCATCTGGAGTTGTGCTTTTTTAAAAGCATTGTACCCTGGAGGTTTACCTGAAAGACTGTGGTGAAGTCCCTGAGGAGACTGGAAAAAGTAAGACCATGAAAAGGAAGCAGGTTAGGAGAGCAACAGAAGCAAAAACAAAGAAGAAATGAGAGGGGAAGGAGAAAGAATCTGTTTTTTTTTAAAAGGCAGGAAGGAAAATTATGCAGTTATGTAGAAGTTAGATATAGTTATATTCTTCATATGAATTTTGTTATTCTCATTGATAGAAAAGGATGAATTTATGGAAGGGAAAAAATAATGATCTATATTTCCTTAATTGAAATTACACCAAAAGCCATTGCTTAGATCTGAGAAGCTCTCAGGAACCATCCACTTCACAGAGAACTGGTTTCCTTTCGAAAGGTAACTAGTAAGTTAGTAAGGCAACCTTTCCTACCCTTTGTTTTTCTTGGTATAGAGGGCAGAAAACAGGTTTTCTTGTTTCCCTCCACATTGTGTGGTAGATGTTCCAGTAGGAAAATAACTCAGAGAACTTAATAATTTTTCACATCATGATCCTGCAATATGACAACTTCAGATCAACTAAAATATATTTTGAAATTACTAACAGACTGCCATATAAACTATGAATTAATGCCATAAAAAGCAGATAAAGGAGGCTTTGAAAGGTAACCAAGAAAAGGAAGATTCAAAAGTTAAAATTAAAAAGTTCTGAATATGACCATTGCTGATCCCACAATTAAGGAGGAAAAAAGTGTCAATTCTTGGAATTGTCTTGCTATCCCTATTATAATTAAAATAAGCCTCGGGAGTTGAAACTGCTCAGATTGTGATAATTTCCTTTGGTATTTCTGGGCAAGGAATATAGCTATCTCTCAACATAAGTGATAGCCCAAATGCATGCAAAAAAATGTAAATAGTCCCAAGGCCAGCTGTGACAGCAAGAACAATTTGTGAAAATGCAATTGTATAAAAAAGAGAAACTAATTAGTCTTGGGATTTCCTGTATAGTGCTGCAAAGTGCAATCTAACATTTTTGTCAATTTGGTGGAGTTCATTATAGATCATAGAGTTTTTCCTGTGCTTCGAGTGCTTTAGAACACAAAACTTTTATCTTCTAAATGCTACTGGAATAGGATTTCATAGCAAAAACTGCTCCTCTGGCAGGGAATTACTTTGCTTCCCCACTGGAAACAGCTTTTCAAACTTGGTGTCCAGATGCTGATATATCCTCTATTAATCAATGAGGTTTATTTCTGAAGAGTCAGTAGTGAGTTTTATAAAAAGAAAACTAGCAGATTTGGCAGATGAATTGCTCAAAAGTGAATCTTCTATTTGGACAATGTAACTTGAGAATGACCGGGTTTACTGTAATCTTGAGAGTGGTCATCTTTTGTTGTAGATACCATAGGAATATAAAGCATAACATGTTCTGCCATGTGTTTGCAAGGGAACAGAAAGGGAAGCTTACATTTCTGGATGAGGACTTGTTTAGGTTTTGGTGATGCTGCAGTCTTTTCAGAGGCTGAGGCAGCAACACAGGTAAAACCCTACTGTGTATTATCCCGTGCTCCTGATGCTTCTGGACTGAATAAACTGACACAGAATTGAAAAACCCTAAAAACTAAAAAGTAGATGGAAAATGAAGCTGTTAAAAAAACCACCTCACAAAGCATTTACCAGTTAATTTTCTAACTTGTCTATACTTTTTTCTTTATAAACAAGTCATAAGTTTGTCATTCATCAGATCGCCACACCTCACTAGCCTATTTAATGCATGAGCAAGTGAGTGCTAGAATGTGTTCAGTTGTCAAGCAGAAACTGTATGCTGTCCACAAGATGATAGGCTGCTTCAAAAACTACCCAGACAAAATCTAAAATAAGTTCTTAACTTCTGATAGGATATAGATGACATGTTTAATAACTGGATTCTAAATGTGAACATGAGAAGTTTTCTGTCATTAAGGAAACATGAAATCTTAAAACAGATTACTCTTATTACAGCACTCAGAGAACAATTCACTAGTAGTGCTGCTTATGGCAGTGAAGATCTGCAGTGCTGGTATGATCCTACAATAGGTAATGATTGCAGCTTTTATTGCTGCTTTAAAAGCAGAGATTGACCATCTCTGGACACTCTGAAAGGATTTCACACAATTCTGTTTCTGGATGTAGAAAACTACGATAATATTACCTACCTTCAGCTATATGTGTGGCCATCGAGATCAGGATAAAGTAGACTGACAAATTTTCCTAATGGTGTTGGAATGTTTGGAGTGGAACTATGTAACAAAATCAGGAAAAACAGATGGAATAGGCCACACTTGAGAGATCCAGAGGACGGTCTGGCATTTATTATTGTATAAGTGCATTTGAACACAGGTACCATCTTCGTGATGTTAGGTCAGGAACTTATAAATGACATTAAAGCAGTCCTGCAGAAGAAGGGCCCTCCTTCAGGTCCTGCCCGAAGACTGAAGTGTGCATCCCAAAGACTAGAGAATGTTAAGAATTTTCCATGCCCTCTTCTGCCCTATGTAAGAGTTTTGATAGAGGCATTGGACCAGAGCAGTGATACCTTGAGTGAAGCATTATGGAAGGTTCTTTGGGCTGACAGAAAAAAAAGTAGCCCTCAATAAACTGGCAAGTCTTGCAGTCTCTGAAAAAGCACAGAGCATAACTGAGATTGTGAAACAGACCTGCACTCCACAACCCTAGTAAGGATGATCAAGTTATCTGCCTAAAGCTAGCAACACAGAACAATATTCAAAAGCCTAAGCAGCCTGGAGGGATGTCTTCCACTCAACCTGAGCATACAATTTGAAAATCCTCCCTAGAATCAAGAGAAAGGGTCTTTACATGGGCATCGGTGTACCACATATGATTATGTTTGTATTCATGAGATATGACCTTATTTGAGATTTTAAGGGCCAAGAGATCCCTGAAAGTTCCTGAGAGAAAAACGAGCTGAAAGCTTGTGCTGGCATTTAATGCTAAACTAAAAATGCTTGTGAATAGAATTTCATCCAGACCTAAGATGGGCATGTAGACTGACTCAAATGTAACATAACTTTTCAGTTTCTTCTGTTACCTGTCAGAGAAGTACAAAGGACACCAAGTGTAAATTTTCATTTCTCAAAGGTAACTAGCACAATGGCTCAAATTTTCCAGCATTTTCCTGGAAATTGCATCATTATCTCATTCTCAAGAAATTACTATGAAGGCTTTTCTGGTTTTAGTTCTGTTTGTAAGACTCAGGTGGTTGCACTGACAGAAGTTCTATTTCTTAGTACCTGCGAATTATGCAGCATAGATACACAGAGCCCAGCAGGTTTTAGGTTTGTGTTTTCATATCTCTAAGAAGCAAATGGTTTGAAGGGATTACAGATGATACATCAAATAATTTGCTGCACCTGCTGACATCGTAATGGTCATCTTGTTCTCTGAGATTTTTGCTATTCAGGTTTTGTTAGTGTTACACACCATTTTTCCCCCTGGGAGCAATCTCCAAGAATCAGCATGCTGCTGTTTCAGTAATTAGCAGCTGATCCCAAAGTTTTGCATAAACTGTCTAGTCATCTAGGATTTTGTAATTCCTTATCCATGAAAAAATTTTCTGCAGAATAAATGTCAACTCAGTTATTTTCCCCCTCTCAATTCCACTCCGTAAAACAGAAATCCTATCTTGCAGTCTTTCATTTAGTCTTTTTTGGTTAATTTAATGTTTCAACTCTGATTTACACTTTCAATTGTAATTGTAAAAAAAAAAAAAGGGAAAAAAAAGCTATTTTCCTGGAATTTAGTGCATTAAATGCTTGAATGAACAGGCAAACAGCAATTAGACTGTTGTCTAGTCTCCTATAACCTATCTGGACACCCTCAGTAATTTTCTGTATAAAGCTCTACAGATCTTGTTTTGTCCATATCAGTAGAAAATTATCTTTGTATGATTAAATGGGGAAGGAAATATTTTCATAGCTGTATTGATGTTCTCCTTGGGTTTTTTGTTTGTTTGTTTGTTTGTTTTTCACAAATTCCTGCTATTAGGAAGGATATACCAGAATCCGTATATTGAATCCAAATAAGCAAGGCTACTTTTCTTTGGGATACCAGAAAAATGAAATTTTTGTGTCTTAGAATGGGTATTTATAGGTCTATAGTAAGAAAGTCCTTGACTTTTATTCACATCTATGAAAGAGGTTGATGCAGGAGGATATAATAATTGGGATGCAAATTTGTTCTCGGTTTATTAGCTTTAACAGATTTTTTTTTATCAGGTTGAAAACAATGGATAAAAGGAAAAATACCACTGTAATTCATTTTTCTATATGAAGTATGGCACACTGCAGGATGAACAATGACATATCTCTTTGGATGTCTTAAGCAACAAACTGGGAGAAACACAAGGAGAAACTAAAACGCATTTTGCCTCCAAAAACATGCATAGAGAATGTTACTGTACACTTGTCCCTTTGAAAAAATATAAGAACCTCATGGTACATTTAAGACAGGTCTGAGATTAGTCACATCCTAGAAAATACTGCATGCTAAAGTTTTAATTTCAATCTGTTCATCCAAAAGTCCTCTACTTCACACAGAGCAAATGCTTAGCTTTTAAAGAAGGGCTATACACTGCATTTCTAATTAAGCATTTAATTCTTGTGTCCCTCCAATACACCTTGTTCCGTGTAACAAATAGTCATGAAATGGGATTTTTTGTTGTTGTTGGTTTTTTTGAATTAGTACTTGTAGAATGCCCACAGCTTTATAGAGATATATTAGGAATATGGAATAACATTGGTTTACTTGAAATTAATTACACTAAATCCTTGACATATTAAGCAGTGTAGAGGCAGATTAGAAAAAGAAATTTTGTATACATGATGATAGTGCTTGTGTAAAGTCCTTATGATCAAGACAAAACTGTCCAAGTTACCAGTATGTTAGCAGTGTGTTGCAGAAGACACAGGTACTATTGCAAAAGACTGTATTTTTGGAACAGTGTTTATTACAAAGTGCCTTTTGCGGCCGGTCCTGTTTGTCTCGCATTGGCCTTTTCAGCCATCAGCGTGCCTGTAGCAAGCGTGGGTAGAACCCTTCCCAAATCTTCGTTCGCGAAGCCTAGCCATGAATTATTACAAAATAAGTTATTAAACCACTTAACAGTCCAAAAAGTAAAATTTATTAACAAATATCAATTGATAATGTAGCCGGTTTGAATGAACTTTCGTTATGTGCAGAATTTGCTCTTTCCATGTTGTCTTAAATCATGCTGGCCTGTTTTTGTTTCATAAAAGTTGTTACCATATAGTCTAAACCTGGAAAGTGAAAACTACTCCTGTCAAATACATTATTGGACAGTCAGTTGCAGAGTAGCCCTTCTTCCCAGTTTAAAGCAGACACGGTAAGTAGCTCAGCATGAAAGTAGCTTTTGAAAGTTCATTGACGTTCCTAGAGTTGGCCTTCCTGGTTTTTGTTAAGAGTCTTTCAAATGAGCAACTTGCACTTGTTGCCCATTTATGAAAATTTCAAGGCTTGTACTTGATGCTGTGGTGTTTGTAACTCGCTGCTGCAATCAGAACAGTCTAACTCAAAAGAGAGCAGGCTACTTACATCTGTGATCCACTTGCTTGTCCCGGAGTTACCACACAGAGCACCTCAAGGGAACAGTTTACACTTCATTTATCTGTAAAGCCATTGCTCTGTGAGGTGCAAAACCTCCCGAAGCCAGTGAGGTTTGGGTCTGGCAGTGCTCCCTTGAGAGGCCTGAAAGCAGTAAGTGCTGTAGTTTCTTCCATGCTACTAACAACTGAGAGCAAAGCACCAGGAGCAGCTTCTCTAAAACCTTGTTTCTTGTCGCTCTCTAGGAAAAAACATATTCTTCCCCCAGATGCAAGGTATTTAAGATGAGTAAATTTAAGTGAAAAAAAAAGAACAGAAAAGTTCCCAATGGGCATACATAGGCAGAAGGACACGTTTCTGGCATTTTTAACCTTGTTTATTTTTTGCTCTGATTAGTTACCTTGTCCTCAGTTCCTGACCAAATCCTTTATTGAGTATCCTAGTGAAAATAAATCAAATTTCATACCAGGAACATGGTGCTTTTGCTTACTTGTTTGGTTTTATTTTTTCTGTAGGACGCTAGTAAAAAACCACGTTGTTATTTAAATGCTGCTCTTGGCATTCATCACACCTCTTTGAATTGAGTCACAAAATTCATATTCACATTTTAAAGCCTCTTCTCGCTAAGGAAATCAGTAGCAGAGGTGTGCATATGCATTCCAGCGAAGCACTGGTCACACCGATCCAAACTACACAGTCTATTCTGAGGATGTGGAGCGCTTTCTGAGGTTTCAAGTAAATCCCCTGCATAACCAGACAAAAAATAGTATCTGAATCCAAGAGTGCATCTTCCAACAGAGTGCTGAGCTCTCGCTCACTGCGGGGTGCAGTTATGAGAGGATTTTAATGTTACCAGATTCACAGATGTTCTCCTGAGCTTAAGATTCCCCACAAAAAAAGGGGAAGCCGTCTGTGTGTGAGGGCGAGCTCTATCCTCTGCGGCTCCAGAAGCTGCTCAGGCACATAACCGAAATTTCTCATAGGCAGCGTATCCCGAGGATTTTCCCTCGCTCCTTTTGCCCAACCCCCTTCAATGACTGGCCTTAGGAGGAAATTAGCGCTGCCCTGCCCTCGGCCTGACGGTCCGTGCGAGGAGCTCCCTCCGTCCCTTCGGATGCAGATTCCCCGCTGGATGTGGCCCGGGGGAGGGCCCGGCCCCGGCAGCTCCTCCCGTACCTCCCGCCCCCTTCGTGCCGCGTAAATAAGTACGAGGTGGCCGCTTTCCGTGCTGCCGGCGGGGCTTGGCGTGGACCAGCCCGGGATTTCCTTCTCTCCGCCCCTTTACACGAGGCCGGGGCTGAGGTTCTGCTGCCTCCGGGGACAGGGAATCCCCGGTGCGGTGCCTGCCCCCGTCCGACGTGGTGCCTCTCCTCGTGCGGACAGGGATTGCTGGGAACCCAGGAAAGTTACTCCATTAAAGCCCTTTCCGTGGCTTCGGCTGCTCTTCTCTAATGTATGCAGAATAAAGGGGCGCGGGCGTATCTCTGTATGTATATATGTATTTGAGCCGGGGCTAACCTCTACCTGGTTTGGGTCGGCGAGCGCGTTCCGGCGGCCCGGAGCGCTGTGCCCCACGGCCGGCTGCCGGCTTCAGCCGTCGGCAGGACTTTCGACGCCGCTGGGCCCGAGCCGGCGGCAGGCTTTTTCCCGTCAAAGGCTGGGAATGCTTTAGCAGATTAACGAGCCCCGTAATCCCGCGGGCGCCGGGTGCCGGCCTGCTTCGAGGTCAGAGAGGGGGCTGCGGGCGGCTGGGGGGCTTCCCCGGCCAGCGGGCCCCCCCCTCTCAGCGCCCCGCGCAGGGCCGGGGGGAGCGGGGCGCCCCCCGCCGCCCCCGCTGACGCCTCTGCCTTTCCTTCCCGCAGCAGGGCCCGGGGGGCCGCGGCGCCCACCCGGGCGGCCCGGAGCCGCCGCCGGCCGCCGCCCCGCAGCCGCGGGAGCCCTTCGCGCCCAGCCACGGCAGCGCCTTCCACCTGCCCGAGCCCCAGCACGCCGCCGCGCTCTACTACGCCAGCTCCACGCTGCCGGCGCAGCGGGTGAGCTCCCCGCTGCCCGCCCAGCCCGGCGGCTCCCCCACCAAGCTGCCGCGGGCCGGCTCCGCCGCCGAGGGCGCCGCCTACGCCACCGCGCAGCGCCTCTCCTCCCCGAAGCAGTCCCCCAGCCGCCTGGCCAAGTCCTACAGCACCAGCTCGCCCATCAACATCGTCGTCTCCTCGGCGGGACTGTCGCCGTCCCCCATCCGAGTGACCTCCCCGCCCACCGTCCAGTCTAACATTTCCTCCTCTCCTATCCACCAGTTAAGCTCCACCATCGGCACTTACGCCACCCTGTCGCCTACCAAGCGGCTGGTTCACGCTGCCGATCAGTACAGCAAGCACTCCCAGGAGCTGTACGCCACCGCCACCCTGCAGAGACCCGGCTCCCTCGCAGGTAAAACCGCGGCCGGCAGCGCCTCGGGTCCGCGGCGGGGGACGGGGGGTGCGCGGAGGCGGTGGGGGGCGAGGGACGGGAGGCGGGGTGGCGGGGCCGCCGGCCGAGGAGAAGGGGGAGCGGGGTGGGTTTGACAGAAAACCGGTAAATGTGGGAGGATTGTGGGTGCGTTTCATCCCGGTTCGTGCCCGTAGAGGCAGACTGCCTGCCCGCTGCTTGAGGAAAGTACCTGACTTCTCCCGGCTCGTCCCGCCTTCCCGGCGCCGGGCAGGTGTGCGTGGTGCCGGGGGGTGCGGGGCTCACCGCGCCGAGCTCCCCGCTGTGACCCGCGGTGCGGGTGGGGGTTTGTTACTATGGCGAATCCCTTCTCTGCCGCGATCAGAACCTGTGAGCCTTTTGCAAAGAATCGCGCATCCCCGGATTTACAGGCGATTCTGGCGTACTTGACAAGTTTGGGGTTACTTAGCAGGAACTCCTGGTGTACCGAGTCGTGACGAGTAATAGGTAGCGGTGATTTGGCTTCAAGTGCTCTTTGGGGAATAGGCAGTTACAGCTGATTTAATGTCTCTGTAACCGCAGACTTTGAGCAGATCCTAAGAAGTGAGATACTGGTGTGCTGTTCTCTAAACCATCTCTCTGCTAAACTGAGCATCCTTCAAGGGGTGGTTTTTTTTGTGTTCTCAAAATTTCCAGTTTCATTGCTATAGTAACAGCTGCTATGCTCATATGTTCTCTTCTGTGACATAAATAGATCTGAAGATAAATAGGATACATGAAGTTTGGCTGAGTTTATCAGTCAGGTACACAAGTTTCTTACTGGAGTTAAGACCTCATCCCCCTTTCTCCTCTCACCCACCTCCCTTCCCCCACTCCAGCTGTTAGCATCCTATATAATTCCAGTATGTCTAAACACACACATTGAATTAACTGATAATAAAATACAGTATTAATCTATCTCCTTGTAAGAGCTATTTGATGGAGGGGTTTTTTTCTATTTAAAGGACAGGGATTTAAAAACTTTTATATATATATATATATATATATATATGTTTATTTAGCAGTTATATTAGTCAAACGTCCCCTGTTGTAGTCCAACATACTCTTGGTCACAGGTATAAAATGCTGTCTTTGTAAAGAGAAAATTTTGAATTGCCACAGGCTTTTTATTTTAAGGAGTTTTCTAACTTCATCCTGCAGCAAGAGTTGTTTGGGTATAAAAAGGCATGGAGGGAACTGTCAGCATCAAAGGAACAAAGAAAAAAATCAATTTAGAACTTATATACCTGTGGCTATGAACTTACCAGTATTTTCCTGATTTTTCTTAGCTTTGTTCTAGGATAGAAGTTTTTATTTGGGAAATTTCTAACAGGCATGGTCCATTTTCCTGTTTTTGGTACTTTTAGCAGTGGAATTTTTATGGTACTGGGGTTTTGGTTTGGAGATTTTTTTTGAAGAAGGCATCTTTTACAGCATTACAGCATCAAACCTGTGATGATAGCTTAGTCAAAACTTGTTTCTGTAGGGTTTAAGATCCATCATAATAACTCTGAAGGTGCTACAGTGTTGGAGAAGCTGTTTGTCCTAGGCTAGATCCAAGCTGTGATGTGAATATAGGCTTTTTGGCCTTCTTGGCCAATAGTGATTCTAAAGGCATTCCTAATAGGGCTTTCTACTTTGATTTGAATAAAGGTTAAGAAAGTGACATTCATTTTCATGGGTTGCTTTTAAATAAGAGCTATTGATAAGAGTTCTTCTGCATCTTGCATAACCTGCCTCTTTTTAAAGCCTACTGCGGGGAGTTGCTAGATTCACTGATTTATGGCTTTGTTGAAGGAAAAGCCTGTAGATACATGCATTTAGGAAGAGGTTGGTGTATTTTTGTGGGGATTTTCGTATGGAAGCAAAATAATGATTGATCATTTGAGTTTCCTGTTAAGTTTGTACAAAATTGATAAATAGCATGAACTTTCTGAGTGTTGGGTTGACCAGAACAAATATAACAATCTCCTGAGTCATTGTATCTCAGAGGGATTTGCATTTAAGATAGGCAAAACCCCTCTTTGTTTTATTTTATAACAAATGGAAAATCCTGTAACCTGAATAAGTATTAGGTGGCAGAAATGCGGAGATATTGTTGCTTACACTGATTCTTTTCAAGTAGGAATACTAAGTTAATAAATACCTCCCCCACCCCCCCCAGTGTTGACATGCCTTTCAAGTAGTCCTTGAAAGGAGCTCTATCACATGACCCATTCTTTTGCAAAGGATTCCTATTGTGTGCTTCCACCCCTTACTGTCCATTGCCATTCTGAAGCTTGTTCCTCATGGCCTCCCTGCCGTCCCGGAATTACATATTTGCTAGCAGTGTTAAGTGCCTGACTAATCTTGTAGACTTTCACTGGATTCACTGAAGTCTATGGACTACACGGGGGCTTAAAATTAACATATGCTTTAGAGCTAGACAGGATCAGATGGTACAGATACTACTAAAGCAATCTTTTTTTTCTATGGGTATTTTTGCTCAGAACAGGTTTAGTATTTGAGCTGTATGTATATTATATTATTGCAGGAGTTTTTCAGTCATTGTGTTAAAAATCAAATCCACTGAGAGGGGAGAGCATGCAATTGTATTTTGAAAGGCTAATAAGGCTAATGTTCAATAAATAACATTTTTGCTTCTTGTTCACAACATCCAAAGATGAGTTGAGGTTTTCGCTTTGTTTTTTTATTGTTCTTGTTCTTTGTTTTTTGTTTTTTGTGTGTGTTTTTTGAGAGAGAGAGGAGGAGGAGTGGAGAATAGTTGTCACATTGCACTGATTGATGGTTTGCCTGCTGTGATTAATGTGAAGTTGCATTGGTATGTATGTGTCATCACAGAGATGATGTTACATGAAGTAATCTTTTTTTAATTTCTGGGAATAAAGAAATTATTATTTGTAGTAATTACTGGAAATACAAATAATACATTAGTTTTAATTATTTTTGCATGATATCAGAAATTTGTCCTGGAGCTATCTAGTTCATGAATACTACTGGGTTTCAGTGCGTTAAACAAGCCAAACTGTATCACTGCCAGCCTTAGGTATTTAAAAGAGAAGACATTCAGTTATGATCCATTTTTAAAAAGATTGAAATCAGAAGTTACAGAGATTGCCCAAAACATAATCTGTGTAAGACTTAACTGAAGAGATGGCATTTTTTATATTAATTTCCTACAAATTCGATTATGAAACAACTTGAAATTATAAAAATGGCAATTCTTAGACTTCATCCTGAATTTCAAATGAGACATGCAACAGCATGCAATGACTCAGTTTTAACCGAGTAACCTTAGAAACGTCTTCAGAAATGGCTTTTAGTCTAGTTAAACTTGAGCTGTTGCCATTGCCAAGTATGTGCGTGGATGGGTATGTGTGTACATGTGTATATAGTGATTCTGGTGAGTGTACACTTGCTGTGTTTATTCTTAGTCTAGCTGCTTCATTGCTATGATCTGCAATTACAGTTTTAAAAGTATTTTTCTGCTCTGCACCACTCCAAAGCATATTCAGTCATCTATTCAAGCAGCAATTTGAATCTAGAAAGCATAGTTTGTAAATACCTTCTTGTAGCTTCTACACCTAGACTGAGCTTCAAAGTGCTGCTGGGAGCCAAACTCACCAAAGCAGCCCTTTTTGCCTGGAAGGAGTGTGTAAAACAGCAAGCAGCAGAAACCTGGGAAAATCCCTTCAGGAGGCAGGTTGTCGCACAGGTGCACACTCTTCATATTCTCTTGAAGCATCTCCTGCTGGGCAGAATCAGATAGACAGTACTAGAGGAGTAGTGAGTTTATTTAGGAGCAAAGGGAAAGGAGGCAGTGAAAGTGTGCCCTTGAGGTACTTTGTGCCTCAGGTTATGTGATGGGAGCAGTCCCTACAGAGCCACTCCCGTCTCTTCATCCAGGCTTAGGGAAAACTAAGGACACATAAGGCAGTGGAAAGTAATTTTTATGCATTGCTTTATTAAAAAGAAAAAAAAGAAAACAAAAGGAAGATAGTTATGTTTGAAGACTGCATCAAGCTTCATAAGCTGTACTAAAAGGTAAAGTTTAAGAAATGAGTGGTAGTGTGAATCACTTTGTATAGTGTTAGATGGAAAGAATATTATACAGCCATTCTTCATGTAGTGGTAACATGTTCCACTGAAACAGGAGCTGCAGCATCCCTCTACACAGCCCTGGTGCCACTGCTGCTGAAAACTTCAGTGCTCAGCCTAGTGTTTACAAATATAATCTTCTTTCAGTTCCCTGTAAAATCAAAATGAAAAGAATTTTTCCTTTCAGAGTAGGACTGTCTGTATGCATGTGTAGTATTAACACTAAAATAGCACTGGTTTATAAAAATGTGGCATGGGTTATTACATAAAATATGCTTTCCACTTTAATGAGCAAAAAGTTCTAAGTTTATCAGTGTCTTAATTGGTTCCTTCTGCTCTTTCATCTGTTTTGTCTCACTCTTTTCTCTCTTTGCTGAGGACCTTCCTTTGCCCTTTCTCCTTCTGTAAGCTTTTCATTGCATATGATGTGTTGAACCCTGGTTTCCTGTTGAGATTTATGGCAGGACTTTTATTTGATGCTGAGTGTTGACATGTTTTGGCATTTCAGTGTGCAATCATAAGGGCACAGAACAGCTTAAGCAACTTTGTATGGGATAACTCATGTACATTACCACTAGCATGGATTTAAGTTTCCTTTTGTTTGCATGAAGATACTGAATCATCTATATATCACTTGATCATTGCCTTCTTTTAAAAAATTATTTGGCTAAATGTTAGAATTCTCCAGTAAATGGTGGTGCACTATGTATTTATGCTAGAATGGCTGCATTACTGTTAAATTACAGGCAAAGTGAATCTAAATCACCCCAGAATTAAAACTTCTTTGTGCCTTCAAATTCCCACCTGAGACACAGGGCTGAGCTAATAAAAGTGTAGATGTAATGTACCATTGTACTTCTCTGGGCAGTCAAGGAAGAAAAATATTTGGATTTTTCTGGCATTAAGATAAGCTGCAGGATTTGGACTATCTATATGATTGATCATAACAAAAAGGACACTCAGTTGTTTCCCGTAACTGTTTTGTATTTTTACAGAATCCTGTATCTCTTTTATGGGGAGAACCAAATTGCTTCATTAATTTTAACCAAAGTAGCTTTCCATAGATTTTTTTTCTATTTTTTTTTCTTTTTATTAGCTGGAAAATTCCTTTATCTGCTGTCAGAGCCTTTACACATGAGAACACTGTTAATGCTCTTTTGTTCTGGGACAGACACTGCAGTCCTAAGATTTTTTTTTTTTCCTCATTCTACCCTTGTTTGTGTTGAGACTTTCTTTCAGACAAGAAATCCAAATGTAAGATTTTGAGTAATATCAAGTATTATTTCAGATATTTATCAGACACTTAGGCTTTGGTATCTTTCTGATACAAAGTTGCTTGTTTCCACATTGGAACCTGAAGATTAGCTGTAGTGATGTTGGTTTGGAGTTGATACAAATACACAACTCACTGTTCAGTTAGCTTTTCTTTGCCTCTAGTTCTACTTATATCTTCTCATTGTTACAACTGAACCATTTACAATAGCACTGAATTCTAAGTTAGACAAGGTATCCAGAATGGACAGTGTACAGCAAAAAAGCAGAAGGAATAAGGTGAATGCCTTTGAAATATCTTATTATTGCCATGATTTTTATTCCTGTGTCTTTCAGATCTAGCTTACATGAAAATACTTGCTTGTAGGAGAGGAATAATTGGCAAGAGCCAGAAACAGAGGCCCCATGTGCATGGATATATCTTTGAGCTAATGAACATGAGCTTTGGCTTCCAGTGTGAGCAAACAGCAGAAATATGTCTAAACTTGGGTCCTGTTCTTGCACTGACCACAACCTTTCCCTTTGCTTCCCATTCTTGATAGCAGAAACTGTTTGACTGATTGTCCCGATGGTCTTCCAGAGGGGTGTGAAATCACAGAATATTGCAAACTAACAAGCTTTTAGGCAAAGGCTACCAGTCTGCAACATTGCTGAAAGTACGTTCAACTCATATGAAGCTGCAAGTATTTTAACTGAATGACTGGGAAACTGACTGGCAGTGGCTGTTTCTGGGCTTTGAGGTGAATGTGCTTCTGGGGCATACTGAGGCCTGTGCTGTTACTTGTAAGCAAGCACGTGGTTTCTGGCCTCTGGTCCTGAAATTTAGCAGTGTTCCTGAGAAGGCCAGTATTGAATGTAAGCATGTAAGTCACTTGAAGTAACTTGTTAAGTATCAGAGCAGAGTTTAGAACATCTCTTGTTAAATAGCTGCTGAGCAGGACCACGAGAAGGAGGTGAAGTTGGGCAAAAAGCTAGCAGAGTGTGTCCCTAGCAAAGGACGGTTAATCCAAGGAGCTGGAATTTGTCTGTCAGATTTTCTTGGCTCCTGAAATCCAATGGAATATATGAAGTCAAAGAACAGCGTTTCGGGAACCTCATTTTTATGGAACTTACATTAGAGCAATGGAAATACATTAACCAGCATTGGCACTCCAGTTCATACAGCCGTGTCTTGGTTACGTTGATTTGTATTCTGTTTAGTATGTGAGATTTTAGGAAGGGACTAGGGCCTCATAAGTGATTATATGTCCAAACTTTTGGGTCTTAAGGGCATGCCAGTGAGGCTGAGTCTTGTCTGTGCCTGTTACCCCCCATTTTTGCCTTCAGGTCTCAATGGTGTCCTCATGTATCTGTTGTCCACTTCATATGCCAGGAGTGTGATTCTGTCTTTGGCCTCAAACTCACTTTTTCAGAGGAGAAGGGAGTGCTGTTTTAGGGGTAGGGAATATAAGGCAAGGGCAAGGTCCCCTTCTATCAAATTTCTGATACTCAGGCTTTTGTGGCATCAGTGAAAATTTTTGCTTGTCCTATAGCTTCCTCAGGATCTGAAACCCTGTTGCAAGGCCTTATCCAATAGTCTGGAAATGTTTATTGCAAAATTATTGCTAAAAACTAACAGAAATCTTTGGTCCATCTTGGTGTTCAGGTATTTACGAGAAGTGAAAACATGCCCTTCATTTTTACTGTGGTGGAAAACATATCCTTTTCGGTTGCTGTTGCACAGAAACTGTTTGCAGTAGATGGAGTGGCTGAGATCTAGAAAGTCAGTATGTGGCTCATCAGTGATGTAATCATTCATTTGTTGGGTTATCTAATACCTTTATGGTTTTTGTGTGCACACGTCTTTAAAGCAGTAAAGGTGCCTCTGATCAAAAGTAAATAGTTAACTATGGCAGAAAGAAGATTGCAAAATGAGCAGTTGAGAAAGGCTCCCTTTATTTAAGGCCACAACTTGAGTGGGGAGATGTCCATGTCTGCCCATGCTAGGTGCAGAGTGCCCATATGTAAAACATATTCCCTGTCAGTGGTGGCAGCTGCCAGAAACTACACTGGACCAAATTTGATCTATGACCAATCATGGGAGATAAGTGAGGCAATTTTTCCATAATCATAGGGTCAAATTTGAAGATCACCTAGATATGGACCCAGAACAGAATATGTGTTTTTATATAAAAGTGGTATTGGAGAGGACAGAGATATTGTCTAATGATAATGAATTCACAGAACTGTACATTATCATAAGTGGTTAGAAGCAAAAGTCAGAATTTAATATGCTGAAATGAGGAGGACCAAGTGATGATTAATCGTACAATTATAAGGCATGGCATATGAAACTGCTAGTCAGATCACATAGATTTTTAATAAGTGCCTCAAGTTGCAACTTACAGTGTGTAAGTGAAGAATAGTGTCCCTGCCCATGGCAGGGGCTTGAAAACTAGATGATCTTTAAGGTCTCTCTCAATCTAAATCATCTCTGATTCTGTAACAGAAAAGTGGTATATTAGTTGGAATACGAGTGGTTTTAGGTCTCGGGCAACCCTCCCCTTACTGCATTTGTTCTTCTATATTTACTTCCTCTATAGTGTATGCCTATATCTTCCTTTACCCTCTCTGTCCAACCTGGGTGCAAACCATGCCTTTTATCAACTAGCCACCTCTGCTACTCTCAGGCAGTAAAACCTTTTGATCATAGAACTAAAACTGTCCCTGAGTTACAGGAGTGTTGCCTGTGAGGAAAGGAAGGGCGGAGAAGGAGCTGTGACCCTCTGATACCAGGGGAAATTTCCTGTGACTGAAGAGCAAAATGACACCTCTCCATGGGGTCTTTCCCTGACCCACAACTTCCCTGAGCATCCTGGTTCAGCAGGGATACAGTCATGTTCACATTTGCTCACCAAAAGGTGTCATGAGCTCTTCAAAGTCCTGGGAGCATGGTCTGCAAAGGAGGCTGAGTTGTACACTTTTAGATATGGGGGGGGGGGAGGGAAGGAAGAAGGTTAAGGGAGATGAGATGACAGCCCTTTGCGTGTTTAGGGCTAATATGCCCTGAAGAAAGAGAGAACTGAGTAAAAGAAAAATTGGAGACCAGCTAATAACAGTGCTTTTTGGACATTACAACAAAAACCTGATAGGATAATGCAAGACATGAAAGTAGTAAATGGTTAATGGGATAATTTGCAACATGAGTTCTCCAAAAAGAGATTGTACTGGAATAACCTGCTTACTGACCTTTTCTTAGATTACATCTGACGTCTTTCTATTTCCTGTCAGGGCTTTGAGCACACATTTTCTGTAGTGCCACTTGGGAAATGTTTAGTTAAGCTGGAGAAGATGGATATTCTTTCAAGATTGTAGTTGGGCAGGCACCTGGGTAAAGGAACATTGTCAGTTTGCCATTTTGAAGATGGAAGTAATGGAAAGGAAGGGTGCTACTAAGAAAGTCCCACAAGGAGGACTCTTTTGGCCACTTGAAAAATACCTTTTCATTTTATTATCTTGACACAAAACTCTGAAATAAGCCAAGGAAACTTCTTGATAGTGGAATATTAGGACGCATTTTCCAAAGAGAGGAAGATAAATCCTGTGTAGAAAGAGTTTTAAAGATTGGAGGGAAAGAATAGAATTGGAGCCAAGGTGATAAAGCACCTAACAGGTAGTTACATATTCTGTATCTTTGGCTTCGAACAAGAGTAGGAAAAGACCCGTGTGACCTACTTGAGTACAGCACATCTCAGCCACTTATAGTGGGAACATAATAGAATATTTCATGGCCTAATCACATAACAAGCAAAACTGGGAGTGTTATATAGAGTGTTATATAGACTTTGTCCTGTATGGTGAACTATATACAACTGTGACCGTCTGTAGGCAAGAGAGACTCTTTCCAGCTGCCTTCTCTTCTGAACTGTCCTGCATGAATGATCAAGAAACGAAGAAGGTTCTTGAATATAGACCTGACTTACTATGTTTCCTTCTTTTCTTAACGGAGGAATGGCTGCTAGGTTGCATAGCTGCTCTTAGTAAACAGAGGTTATGCACTAAGACTGCTGAATCCTGGTAAGAATAAATAATTTGATGAAGGATTTGCCAGTCTTTCTTAAAAGACAAGATTATTTGAGCCCCTGGCAGATTTTAGGATAGCGCATCCGTGCCCATGGTGGAGGGGGGGAGTTGGAACTAGATGATCCTTAAGGTTCCTTCCAATCCACACCTTTTTATATTTCTATGATTCATCTCTGACCAAAAGTGGGAATGTGACCAAAAGGTGTCTTCTGAGTGGCTTTTTTTCACCAGCAGTCTTTGCTTTTAGGGCTTTGACTAACCAACCATTATGTGTTCGACTGCAGGATTTTTGTGAGCTAGTGCTCCTCCTTTTTCCCTCAAAAGATTTGAAACTGGTAACCCTGTTGAATACAATGACCCTTGAGCCACAATGGCACTTTGTCTGGTCTCTGAGCAAGCTTCAAAGTTTTCAAGGTTTATTCATTGAAATTTTGCATTTCTTCCAGTCTGAAGTTGGAGTTCCTGTCTAGCTTGTGTCATCCTTGTCCGTGTTGCATCTTGAGATGCTTTTGGCAAGAATCAAGCTAATGCTGAATGTAACTGAGCAGTCTCCTCCAAAGTAATTTAATTTGTGTCCTGCCCAGCTTAAGATCCTATCTTGTGAGTCCAGGAGTTCAAGAATTAACTGTCTTAGCTAGAAATCTTTTTTTCTCTGAAGTTTGTCAAGGTTGTGATGTCACTGCGTTTTTCAGTCTGCAGTAGATTTTGGACTGCTTTGGTAAAATTGGGCAAAACTTGATGCATATGTCTTCAGCCAGCCATATGGTCGTGGAATTGTTGTCTTCACAGGTGAGGCATCCATTTGGCATGCAAATTGGTTCAATTTGCATTTATGAATAACTAGGAACTAAGTGACAGTTCAGAATGCCTCAAGTGCTTGTCACCTTTGGACTAACATGCATCTCATCCTTCTAATTGATATTGCTTTTAAAGTCTGTCTTGAAGCTGAACGCTTCCAGTGGTTTATTGCAAACTGCTGTGAACACGTTTCTTAGGTTCCTTATCTTGGATCTGCTTTCCTTTTGTCACTGACTTGCTTTCACCATTTGTCTCCTGCAGCATTTGTCATGGCCATTTTGTTTTAGCATGGACTCTCCTCGAGTGACAGGACTCTTTCAGTTTGCAATCCTTTCCTTGCCATACTTCTCAGGGTTAATCTGAATCTGTGAGATTTAACAGCACATTGCAAAGTCTGTTTTGCTGGTTTTGTTTCTTTTCTTCTGTTGTCTCTCTTTTTTTCTTTAAGTTCCTGCTAAAACAAACGACCTGTAGCCATCCATTTCTTCCTTTGCTTGCTGCTTATTGTGGAAGGATTTGCATGAGATATTTGAATTTTTGGGAGTAGGATACTAAATGCATGCTATTTTGTGATTGTTTTATTAGTAAGCACAATGAATTAAAAGAGAAAACTTTATATTATAGGATAGAGTAACTCTTCCAGCATAAACTTTGCTTAAGTCCTTAAGCTATTCATGTCATGGTGGTAACAGTATTCCTTTTCTTTGTCTCTACACTCAGCATTTCTTTTATTTAGAGCAAGCCTGTTAGAATTGCTTTAGATTATAATGATTTGAATAATAGGAGATTATTTTAAGTGTTTTAATAGAGGTCTCAATGTGTACATAATGAAAACAACCTAAAATCAGCTTGAATAATGGTCTGATAATCTATTGAGCATAACTGTAAAAGTGAATAATTGCTGGTCTAAACTTCTTTGCAGGCATAAGTAAATTCTTTAGTTAGATTCCATTCAAATTGATCATTTATACATTTAATAAAAACTACATGTTTTAACTCTCATATTTTAAATGCAATGAGTCTCAAATGAATAATGAAAACTTGATGAGTAATACAGTGTGTTGCAGAATATCCAGAGATGTCTTCCCTTTCTTGAATGTGGCATTGAGAAAAAGGCAAAGATAATGAACTCCATTTTTTTTCTCCTGGAATGTTACAGACTTTTATCTCATGTCTTGGTGAATTCTAGAAACTGGGGACTGCAAGCAAACATTCACTGAGGAGACAGACATGGGTAGGAGAAAGTGTTTAATGTTCTATCAAAGATAACTTTACATAAAAGAACAAATGCTACTTGATGCTTTTCTCTATTCTCTTAGTGAAAGGCAAGTTTGAATATGAAGTGTTACTGATAAAATTTCCAAAAGTTAATATTGTTCACACATTTAATAATATGCAGTTTTGTAGTAAAAGGAATTACAAAAGATAGGTCGCAAACACTCTTCTGTGAACAAACCCCAGGTGCGATGTCTCGGATTTCAGCTGTATCTATCAGACTGGAACATAGGTTTGCAAAAGAAGTATGAACAATATTTATGATAAGTTAACACTTTATAAAAGGTGCATGTATGGTCAGGATTCATTGGAACTATCTGTTTGCCTCTTCCCTGTTAGCAAGAAACCACCTGTTGGAGCTGTGTACTGCCAGGAATGACTGTACAATTAGATAAAAAATTCAGATTTCCCAGCAAAAGCCAGTTGAGGAATACTGTAGTTGGGCAGACTTGACACTTCATTACCCAACTGAGTTTTGCTTTCTGGTGTTACCTTTTCCGCAGTGTTGCACAGTGACTTTTTGTCCCTTTGGGAACCACTGTTCCACAAAGCACCTTCCTTGTCAAGTTCTCTGAAAATGTCGAGACTTTCACTTCCAGTTGGATTTAAGCTCTAGATATTCTTTCTGTTCTGTGTGCAGCGAGGAGCTGATGTGGAAAGGCTTTCCCCTTCCCCCTGCACCAGAGCTGCTGTGAGAACTTGTTCCATTTAAGGTTGACTGAGCTGATGTTCAGCTTTGGGGGAAGGGTTGAAAGTTGCTGGTTTTTTAGATGCTGTGCTTTTCCACAGTGTTAAATATGATCAGGAAGTTTTCACTGGCGGGTATGAGTGCTATAGTGTTTGATTTGTTTTGCTGGAGGCAGCAGCACTTTTTAGCAAATCATTCATGCTGCTGGAAGTGGTCTCTAGCCCTACAAAGATCTATGGGGTTTCAGATGTTTACCCTACCCTGCTGCTTAAGGAGCAGAAATTGAGTCCCCAAGTTTGCCTTGTGGTACAGTCTTGTGCCTCGGCGGAGCAAGGAAGACCTAGCTTTAGGGAGTTAAGGATGCACTGCTCTTCTCCTTGATTTACAATTCTTGTCAGAGAGGCATTCACTGTAAGGTTTCACAGAATATCCTGTAGAGGGACTTTCTTCCTGGATATTTGTTTCTGGGGCATGTCTCACCAGATACACTAGTATTTCTTTCCTTTGCTTGCTGAGTTGTATCTGTTGCACCTGCATTATTAGCATAGAGCCCATGATCTAACGCAAGCTTTTACAGTTCAAAACATGAAATAATAAACTTTTATCTTTTCTAAGATCAAGATATTTAGCGAAACTTCAAAGTTCTCTTCTTCTACAAAGGTTTGATATTGTTTTCAATTGTCATGAACCTGTGGTGAACTATCCAAACAGCTTATGCGTGGCTGCTTGGCAGTGTTGCTTAGTAACATCTTCCTGCTGCTGAGGCACTCAGCCCTCAGTCAAAGTGCTTAGTGAGCAGGAAAGTTAGGAACAGTGATTTGTATCACCAGATAGCGGTATCTCTTCCCATTCATGCACCAGACTTCTTTTCCATTTTTATAAAATTGTCAGGGTTGAGGACCATGGAAGAGGCAGAGCTTAAGAGATGGGAGTGGAAAAAAACCCAAACAAAACCAAAATCACAAACAAAGCAACACCCAATGTGATCATTCTGTTAATAGTTAAAAAAAAAAAATCTATCACTTCCTTTCTTGCTGAAGGCAAGTTGTTGTTGCTGTGTGGTAGTGGTTGGTTTGGGGGAGTTTTTGTTTTTCGTTCCTCTTCAGTGACAGTTCCCTGGATGAGAAATGAAATGGGAATTATCTCCCTGAACTTGTCTGTCACATTTAATCTGCTGTTTCTTCCTGGCTATCTTTGCCTCTTATCTCTTTGCTCCCAGTCACACTTCTCTTCTTCCACTAACAATTTAGTTTTGATAAAATGTTTTAAGCAGGTGAATGCTTTTTAACAGAATGAGGACAGTAGCCAGAAAGAAGAAAATGCTTGGTAGGAAGCATAAATTTGTGGTATGGGCTTTCTCTGTTTTCCCTAGATTTTTAGAATTATAATACCTGGTACAGTACTTTACTGTAAAGTCATATTGCATGGCTAAAATCATGGA
>JAWWLV010000088.1:79232734-79274191 GCA_035041135.1 Platyrinchus mystaceus
TCTAAAGATCACCACCCCCTGGGGGTTTACCATTTTCTCACCTTCAGAGGGGGAAAAACTGTTTTCCCCCACCACACTTCCAAAGCAGCAGAACATGGTGGAGGGCTGTGTGTGTGATTGAGGTGGGCTGCAGTTGTCTGAAATCCATAAGTTATCTGTGTGACCTTTCCTGGATACAATATAGCACCAGCAACAAAGACAACTGTTGGTATAACAGCTATTAGTTAGTTCATTTTAATATTTAAAGAAAACACACAATAAAAACCTGTTGCTTCTCAGTTGAGACTTGAATAAATTAGTATATGCAAAAACTTTAAGTGCAATGGAAAAAAAATTTAAACAAAACCAACTTGCTATTCCAGTTTTTTAAATACCAACTTAATAGAAACATTAAGAATTATAATGGTGATACGTCTTTTTATAAGTCTTCTGATTTTTTTTTAACTAGATTTAAGAACTTCAAAGACTGTTAGCATTTTGTGTTTTAATATTGATATCTGATAATTTGGAAGTAGTGTACTAAAATTGCTCTCAGGAAAGTATCAGTTTTACTTGAAACTGAACATGTTTAAGAGACATGCTTTAAAAAGTATACTCATGTTCTGATGGCCTAAATTTCTGAAATTTAAAAGTGGGTTTGTATTTAAAATGAAAATATTTTAGTTACCTGTTGAAATCTTCATTTTCTTGAAATGTTAGAGAAATAGTGGCAGTTATTCTCCGAGAGAGTTTTAACTCTTGAAACTTTTTGGGGGGATGTTCAGCCATAACCTTGTTATTCAGATGGCTTCAAATTATTTTTAAGTTGCCACTTAACTGGTTTTGGGCAAGTTATGTTTTCTTTAATGTTTGTCACGTCTTCCTTGTCTTGTTTGCTTGAACTGTAATATATTTTGATCAAGAAGTTTCTCTGGTTATACATATATTTGCTGCTTAATACAGTAGTGTTACAGTCTTAATCACACATGCAATTTACAAATAAACCTCTTTTTAATATTGGCATAATAAACTAATACTAAGCTTCAATTTAGTGTTAGACTAATATTAGCACTTGCAGATTCAGAACTATTGGTAGAGTATACGAAGGAGGTTGAATTAAGCCCACCTCACAAGAAGATTACCACCACTCTTTGAAGCCATGTTAATATCTGGGTTATACTGCCACTAAGTTCAATGGGAAAAATCTTTCAGGTCACAGGAAACAGGATTAAGAAAAAAAATCTGTTGTTCCAAAAAGTATAGTTAATTTGTAAGTGGACAGAAGAATTGTAGTACTTTTAGATGGGTGTGTAATTCTTTACTCTGTGGGAAGTCTGGTTTGTTGATCCAAATATTGTTCAGTGTCTGAAATATTCCCCTTAATTTTCTGTATTTTTTCCTCTGGATACAGATTGAGCCAAGTATGCATTGAAATTTGGACATGATTGTAACAGGCTGTTTTTTAGGCCACTCTGAAGGATACTAGACTTTGATGGGAGCTGTTCAAGTATTCTGAGAATCAGTCTCAAGGGTGCAGGGTTAAAGAACATTTTGGAAATGTAGACCATGAAGAATTTAATTCTGTAATAGCAATATCAACTTTCTGGATAATTGCTGTAGTTATAGATAAAATATGTCTTAGAGATTCTTGGCAGACTTTCTAGTAAGGGGAACAACAGAATTACTTTCAGCAGTGTGCTAAGGGCAAGTCAGTCTGAAAAATGTTTGAAGGGAAAATATATGCAAATAGGGCATTCCACTGAAAACATGCATAAACATTGAAAAATTGAGAAGAATACACATATATGGCACAAACTGATTAGAAAGAAGGAAATGGAATAAATTCTTTTCTTCCAGACAATTTGGATTAAAGTTTAAGTAATGCTGTAATATCCTTCTCATTTCTATCCTATGTTGCTATCACACCTTACTTTATATCTATGTTTTGCATTTTAAAAGTATTCAGTGTCTGTTTATGCAACAAAACCACTGCCAGCACGATGACTGTGGCAGAGATTTTCAGCAGGAATGGCTACAGCAACTGTCTGAGCAACGTAAGCTAAGCCAGTGGGACGTTACCCACATCCTGGACTTCAGCCTTGCAGGACTATCAGCAAGGGGTGTAATAGATGTAACTTTGATTGCTTTTCTAAACATTTAAGTAGCATGCTGCCACTTTGTGGTGTGGACCTAACATTTGTGAAGTGTTCCTTCACTTGCTTGATACTTACCTTCAAAATGTGTAATGTTTGTATGGCATCCTCATGACTCTCTTTGGGAATCTCAGTAACAGACCACAGTGCTGAAGTACCCAAGTGGCAAAAAGACTGAAGTGACAAAACTAATTACAGCTGGAAATATACAAGTCTCTTTCTTAAATATTATAATATAAAATATTTTAATAGTAGAATAAGGAAAAAACCCTGTATCCTTAAAGTTTTTCCAGGAGGCGTGTTTAATTTATTCCTCCTCAGAGGATATTTAAATTGTAGAAAGTCTTGGGAATTTAATTTTTTTTAAATGTTGCGGGCAAAATGTTAAGGCACAACCGTTCTATTGCACTTTAATGAAGCAACCAAAAGATCAGCCTTGGTGAACTACATCCATTCATCAACTTCAGCTTATTTCATTTGTAGATCTTCAGATCTGAGCATTACATGTGAAACTAGTTCTGACTGCTGCTCCTTTTTTCTCCCCTCCTACCTTCTCCAATCCTGGTTCTTCTGTGGACCCGTTTAGTTGAGGGCATACCTGGGTTGCATAACTTTTGCTTTTTTAGGTCTGGGGATGGGGATTGCCTTTTTTTAAGAGGCGATGGTAGTTTTTTGGTCTCTGTTTAAGAAGACATGGTCTCATGATACCTATCTCATCAAAATATCTAGTTACCTTGGAAGAAATGAGGTTTTGGTATAGATGCAGGCAGCTGGATAAGGCAACTAAAGTGATTAAGTGGAGCTGTTGCTATCCTTGCATGCTATTTCTATTTGAATGTTGAAAACACTTATTTTTTAGTCTTGCTTGGGGCTGTTTTTCTGTTTAAGTGCTACTTTCAGGTAAACTTTTAATATTGTCACTTATTTTTTTTCTCTTAAATGTCTCTTATAAATCTATTTGCAGCTGGGTCTCGGGCATCTTACAGCAGCCAGCACAGCCACCTTGGCTCCGAGTTAAGGGCACTGCAGTCTCCGGAACACCATATAGACCCTATTTACGAAGACAGAGTTTATCAGAAACCCCCTATGAGGAGTCTCAGCCAGAGTCAGGGGGACCCTCTGCAACCAGCACACACAGGCACATATCGCACTAGTACAGGTAAGTGGATGTACCTTGTATGAGTGTCCTTTTATGAGATATATAAGTTTTTCTTTAGTACTAACTCTTCTTCTCTTTCTGATGTGCTAAGCTGAATGTATTATGTGCATGCCAGTCAAATAAAATACCTTTTGCAGATGGCAGCTATGAATAGAACCCCAAATACACGCACAAAGTGGAGAAATACCGAATGTGCTATATGTACAGTAGGTTAACCTAATTTGGGGAGGGGGCTTACTCCTAAGGAGAGAGAAAATATTTCTATTAATCTAGTATTGTCTTTGAGAAGGATCTGTTGTCTCTGAAGAAATTGCTAAGGTTTTTTTGCTTACTAAGGTATTTTGTGTGTTGCAAATGACTGGAAAAGTTTCTTTCCACATGAAGCTAAAGCATTGCTCACTTACTTTCAAAGTAAGTCATAAGCAAATATTCTTCCTCTCTCCTACAGAGCTATGGTTAGGTATAGGTACACAGACATAAAGTTGAACTATAATATAGGGGAAAGCTGTGAGCATCACTAGTTATTCATAAATAATGATTGTCTCTGAAATACATTGGTATACAAGTCCTGCTTGCAGAATATCCTCTCAACCAAATGAAATACAGCTGTATGTTGGAACCCATAAATAGATCACAAATCAACAGGGATATTTATGGTATTTAATGCACAAAATAATTAGAGTACATAAATGCTACAGTCAAAATAGCCTAAAGCAGATGTAGAAAGAACTTGCCTTAGGAATTGTAATTATTTCTGGTGTTTTGTCTTTGCTTTGTTGATTAAAGAGGGAAGATTATGTCCATTTTCAGGTCACTCCTATTTTCACCAAGAAAAGGTTAAGTGCACTTTTTGGAGCAAGATATTTTGCTTTCTTTTAAAGCTTTTTTAACTTTTTTTTTTAAACCCATTTCTTCAAGGGCAAAACTGGCAGTTCTTGTGTGTCCAACAATTCCTATTGCTTTATGCAAGTTTTGGGTATTCAGAATACAAGAGAAAATCCTTAAAAGGAAGTTTTTCCACAGAATTTTCTAGTTAAATACCTGTACAGCTTTATCCTTTTGAAGAATACCATAACACCATTTCCTTCCTGTTAAAGAAACTACCATATCCTATGTTTTATGTAGAGTTATATATCTATATGAGAAAAGATTACTATTCTTTACATGAAGGGGACAAGACCTCTGCCTAAATCACTGAGCAGTGGAGGCAAAGGTAATGACTGAAGCTGCTGTTTATATTGAACTTTAAGCCTTGTGTTCCATGTGTAGCTTGTATTGCAAATACGTCTTTTTCTCAGATATGCTCTGAAGAGAGTTTCTAGTTTTGCTTGCAAAATATCCCTTGGTTCTCTGTGCTGCAGTAGCAGGCTGTCTTGTGAATGTAATCTTCACAACTCCTCCTTAAGGAAGGAAACCCTGTCAACATAGATAACGATTATAGTGAATTAAACTGGGATGCAGGATGTTACTTAGTAATACCTGAAGGTGGGGTTTCAGAAGGAAGAGGAAAAACTGAAAAAAAAAAAATACACTGATTTGGGTAGCAGAAACATGCCCTGTGAAGGTGAATTTTGTTTTGCTATTTGGGATATGGATTTTGAACATTGCTTCAGGCTCATTCTGAAGAATGACCCCATCAGTACAGCTTCACATTGGGTTGATCCTGCCTCTCTTTTCCCACTGCACCCCTATCAACAGGGTCAGGGGAAATAAAAGAAGATGGATGTGTGCCAGGCCACTCATTCTGTTGCCCTATCAATAGCTGTCAGCTGCAGATGCTGTCAGCCTTTCACACAACCAGGCTGAAGAACTGTCAGTGTTCAGAGGGAATTTTGAGCTGGATTGGATCAGCTCTCGGACTCCTGCGTCTACCACAAATGCCAGTAGGAACATATCCCTTCTGCTGGAGATATACAATGTTTTTTGAAATAGAAGAAAGGAGGGGAAGGAGTTCAACTGAAGTTTGGCACATAAAACTTTTTTTTCCCCTTCACTGTGTTGTCTTAAGTGGTTTTTGTTTTTTTTTTTATTGTAGGAATGAATAGCTATTTGTCTTGCCTATTTGGTCAAGATATGAGGGGTGCAGATTGCTGTGTCTCCATGAACATAAATGCCAAAGCTTCATGGCCTGTGTCTTCTGTGTGCACGAGTCATGGCGGGTGGGGAGCTTTGAGACTTCACTGTGGTCCTCTGTAGACCGTAGTTCACATCCTTTATTTATCAGGACAGTAGCTTTAATCATGAAGATGATGCATACTTTTTCACATCTGATGGAAGAAAAAAAGGGAAATCAACCCTAGTCTAAAGATTTTGTCCAAAGTCTGAATTTTTTTCTCTGCAGCTAAGGCTGCCCATTAGAAATAAAAATTGTGCTGATTATATCTATCATTTACTTTTGTTGATTTTCTGTGTGGTTTTGTTTGTTTGGGTTTTTGGTTGTTTTGTTTGTTTGTTGGTTGGTTTTTGCTTTTTGTTGGTGGTGGTTTTGGTTTGGGGGGGGGACTTTTTTTTTTAAAGAACATTCTTCTTGAATTTGAAAATTTCACTTAATTTGGAAGAATAAGTTACCAAGAATGGTCACTTAGTAGAGACATCACCTCTTTCTCTTTTGTGAGCCCTTAAGTGCTTACTACGTTCAAAAATGTTTACAGAACTAAGGATAAAGCCCCTCAAGAGTTTTTCGTCTTCTATGTGAATCAACATTCAGTAAACAAAATTCAATAAGCTATAATTTCTCTATGGGGTAAACTAAATTAAGCATGTTCTATATATTCACTGTTTTTTGGGTGATTGAACTTTTGTATTTTCTTTGTATTTCACTTGTGAATGATGGTGATAGTTTTGCACTAAGGGCTACATACAGTAGAAGGTACAAAACAGTAGGGACTTACTGAACATCTCCCTTACTAGCATAGCTTTATGAAGAATTCATCCTGTCCCTGTCTAGAGTCACTGAATGGTTTGGGTTGGAAGGGACCTTAACAAGCATCATGTTCCAACTCCCATGCCATGGACAGGGAACCTTCCACTAGATGAGGTTACTCAGAGCCCCATCCAGCCTGGTCTTGAATACCTCCAGGGATGGGAACTCCACAGTATCTCTGGGCAACCTCTTCCAGTGCCTCACCACCCTGACAGTAAAGAATTGCTTCCTAATATCTAATCTAAACCTGCCCTTCTTCATTTTGAAGCCATTTCCCCTTGTCCTGTCACTGCAGACCCTTGGGAAAAGTCCCTTTCCAGCTTTCTTGTAGGCTCCTTTTGGATATTAGGGGGTGCTATAAGATCTCCCTGGAGCCTGCTCTTCTCTGGGCTAAACAACCCCAACTCCCTCAGCCTTTTGCATATAAGGGTTCTCCATCACTCTGATCATCTCTTTATGGCTCTCCTCTTTACTCACTCCAACACACCCATGTCTTTCCTGTGCCGAGGACCCCAGAACTGGATGCAGTACTCCAGGTGGGGTCTCACCAGAGCAGAGTAGGGGGTCAGAATTGCCTCCCTCACCCTGCAGGCCACGCTGCTTTTGATGCAACCCGGGACACAGTTGGCTTTCTGGGCTGTGAGTGCACATTGCTCGCTCATGGTGAGTTTTTCATCCACAACCAAGTCCTCCTCCCCAGGACTAGTCTCGATCCATTCTTTGCCCAGTCTATGCTAGTGGTGTAAAATATAACCAGGTGTGTTACTGTCATGCTGTCTAAGCTAAAAATAATCTTTCAAATTTGACAGCAGTAGCTGCAAAGGCTTTTTTATTTGGTAGCTTTTACTGAACAATCCCTTTTGGTCTTCAAAGGGTAATGTCTTCTCTCATATAAGAAGTACCAGCCCAAACTTCTGCACTAAAAGTAGCAATAAATGTGAAATTCTACTTTTGAAATGGGAGTTTTCAAATTACGTGCTTGGAGGGAATACTCAAACACAATAAAAGTAACAAATTAATTTACTTACTGAATAACAACTCATAACTTGTATTTGTAACCCAACTAAGTAACACTAATAACTTTTGTTCACATAGGTTCATTACTTATTTTCTTATAAGCCTAAAGGCCTTGAATTATTAACTTAGTAGAGATAAGCTTATATGGTGGGATGTTTACATGAAGACTACTGGTATTTGAAAAAGGCTATTAATTCAGAGGGAGGAAGAGTTGCCTTTCAGCCAGAGTGGGACACAGAATCAATGATTGCTTGCTTATTTGCAGAAGTAGAAGTTTAGGCTAGGGGCTTAGTCCATAGTTATTGATGCTTAATTCACATTAAACATGAAAATAGGCAAAATCACACTATTTTGCAAGGCTGGAATTTCTGTAGCTGCCTTGAGGAGAAAGAAGCTTCACTGCTCAAGTTCTGGGCTGTCAGTGCCGACCTGCAGCAGAGGAGCGTGTCTTCAGCAGCTGCGGGGTCTGTGTGAGCAGTTGCCATCACCCTCTGGAGGCTGGCATCACTGTCTGGAAGCTCGTGCTTTCATCGTGTTCCCTCAGATGAGCTCTCTTCTGTAAAGGGAATATAAGTTCCAGATAAAGTTATTAAAAACCTTGAAAGAATGCTGTCCCCAGTGGTCTGGGAGGCAGGGGTGAGAAAGGAGATGCTTGAGTGGTTCGACCAGTGCACCACCATCTCTGAAGCTGACCACTGCCAAAAGCTGTGCTTCCATAGGCTGTATCACCTCCTGTGGAGAGTGCTGATCCAGGAGAAGAGGCCTGTGAAATTTGGGATGGCAGGTGCAAACCAGAAACGTGTCTGTTTGTGAGCTGGGTTTCTGTGCAGAAGGAGAATTCTGACAGGAGGGAAGGGAACAGCCAAATGGTCTCCTTTTCAAAGGAAAGAGTTATCTATTGCTCCTGGCTGTGTTTTAAAGTTCAAGCACTTGGCAGTGGCTGGGAAATACTCATTATGTCGTTGTCCTGTGATGCAGCTTAGGAAAAACTACTGAGAGTGAGAATTACCACTGCGTTTCTGGACAGATGTTGTCCTCCTCTTCTCCACCTTCCTTTCCACTTCTGCCATTTGCTGATGGAAAAGAGTCTGCACCGAGGGATGCCTTATGTCAAGCACTGCTCCTAGTAATGTCTTTCTCCTGTAAAAGTGTATCTTGCTTTAGTAAGGTAGGAGCAGTGTTTGCTTCTGGAGTCCAGTCTTTTGCAATGGATTAGATGCTGCTGGAGGGATGGGAAGAGGACCCACATAACCATGGCAATGTTTGCTGCTTCATCTCTGCTGAACTTGGCCTGGGCTTTTGCTGCCCTTGAAGAACAAGGTGTAGGAGGAAACCTGACATTCCTTCTTTTGTCGCAGAGCTGATGGCTTTCTCACAACGTGACTGAGCCACGTCCTTATTCCGTCTGATGAGGTGCCTGTGGTAAGTATCAGGTCTCTCTTCATGACCTAAAGGAGAAGTAGAGAGGGAGAAGCCAACCCCCCATTTTTCTGACATCTCAGGCAGGAACAGCCCATGCAAAACTGACTGCATTCTTGGTTTGTTTGGTCTTGGCTTTTTGCAGGAAGGGGAGGTTGCTAGTTTGTTTCTTGCGGCTGCTCAAATGGCTTTGACCTCCTCCTTTCCTCATTTGTATTGCGTAAGTGAAGCAGAGCAGTACCATCTCTTTGGTGTCAGTGCAGGGTTTTCAGAGCCAGATTCATATGCCATTTGTCCCCACTCCCTGTGGGAAAGGCTGGACCTGTTCAAACTTCCATCTCATTGGCCTGGTAGACAGAAGTCTGGCATTGCGGAGTTGCTTCCAGAAAGCTACACTGCTCACCATCTCCTTGCCTCTGCCCTGCCTTCCTTCTGCAGCTGACATGGTGGGGCAGAGACCTGGCCTTGCTCCAGGAGGGAGTGCTGCTCAGCTGCCCAACAGCCCTGCCTTGCTGATGGTCTGTGGGAACAGTAACTGCTGAGTAGGCCCAAGTAATTTTTTTTAACAGATTTTACAGCAAAGATGGAGAAGGGTATTGCACGGGCTGCTTAATGCTGCTTTCAAATACCAAAGAATTTGATTTGCTGCATGTTTTTTATGCTGGTCCAGCTTAGCCTTTCTTTGATTCTCAACCTTTTGTCATGTCTCTCAGCTCCTTTGTTGCCCTGTACAAAAGGAGCATGGGGCTACAAAGGGTGCATGAATTGAGCCAAAGTGCATAATCTTCAAAGACTGTAAATATTGATATGTAATAAAGTAGTGGATATATTTGATATTTTTAGAAGTCATTATGAATATTTTTTTCATACTGTGAAGCAATTTTCCAATATTTGAAAATTTGCCATATGAAAAAAGATGTCTGAATCCTGTAGAGTGATTTACTCTTCTTTCAAGAGTAATTAAGTCTACTTTATTGCGGTTGTGTGGTATCACAAACTGGTAGTGGTTTTCTGTGTCTGTTTTTTACAGATGAAATGTTCTTTTACCATTTTTAAAGCTTTAAACCTTAATCTTTTAACCTTTTAAGTTTGTCGGGTTTTTTTTTAATGGTTATGAAGTTGTTTAAAACAGCATGATAGAATCACAGAATAGTTTGGGTTGGAAGGGACCTCCAAAGCTCATGTAATCCAACCCCCCTGCAATAGAAATGGACATCTTGAACCATACGAAGTTGCTCAGAGCCCCAACCTGACCCTGAATGTTTTCAGGAATGGGGCATCTACCACCTCTCAGTGCCTCACCACCTTCACTGTAAAAAAACAGCTTCCTTATATATAGCCTCTTTCAGTTGAAAACTATTACCCCTTGTCCCATCACAACAGACCCTGCTATAAAAAGTCCCTCAGCAGCTTTTTTGCAGGCCACCTTCAGATACTCTTTCAAGCCTTCTCTTCACCAGGCTGAACAACCTTGCTCTCTAAGCCTTTTCTTGTAGGAGAGGTGCGCTCCAGCCCTCTGATCATCTCTGCAGCCCTCTTCTGGACCACCTCTAACGGGTCTACGTCTTTCTTGTGATGAGCTGAACGCAGCACTCCAGGTGGGGTCTTGCCAGAGCAGAGTAAAGGAGCAGAATCCCCTTGCTCGACCTGCTGGCCACGCTGCTTTTGATGCAGCCCAGGATACAATTGGCTTTCTGAGCTGTGAGTGCACATTGCTGGCTCATGTCCAACCTCTCATCTACCAGCACCCCCAAGTCTTTCCTGACGGGTCTGCTCTCAATTCTTTCATCCCCCAACCTGTATTGATACTACGGGTTTTCCGCATCTTGCACTTGGTACTCAGTATTCAGCTGATTTCTTAAACAAATATGAGTGGGGGGTTTTTAAACATTACTTGGAGACATATCTTTTTGATAGTCAATTACAATACCTTTTAGCAAGCAGTCCCTTGGTAAGTTGTTTGCTTTTAGCTATTTCAAATCACTGAAGTTGTCTGTGATTTAAACATGCTGAAAAAAAATTTAGAAAATTACCACAGCATGAAATGAAATGAGACTATGTAAAATGACACTGTGGGTCTGTAATTTTAATGTCATGGCGAATCACATACAGACAGCTTAGTTCACAGCTTTCTGCACCTGAAAGGTGTGCAAACATAACTTCAGTTTTGGGAATCAGACTCTTGAGTTTGATTCTTGCCCATCACTAGTAGCAGGTTCCACAGGGTAGTTTGTATCCCAGCTGCCCTACCCTATCCTCATCCCATCCTTTCTCAGGTTGTGCTAAGTATTGCTTTTCAGCATAGAACTGGAATTTAGTTAACCAGATGCAATTCCATAGACTTCAGATTAATGAGTAAAAGGAATCTTCAGGGGTTTAGAGTTAAAAAAAAATCCTGTATGCAAGCAGTTAGTTGTTGTCAGGTTCTTACTGGGAACATCAATGAGTATGTTGGTATAGTATTAATGCAGTTTCAGAATGACATCTAGCTGCTAATGAAAAGTTACCTGTTACATGCTAATTCCTGTATTACAAATAATTCATTTAAAAATAAAAAGGGAACATTGGTTTCAAATATGTTTTTATTTGTATCTAAAATAGTCACTTCAGGCAACAGGAGGAGCAACAGAAAAATCACCTTTAATTTGCCCTGTTTGGATTAAACCCTTTGTCCTTTATACTGCTTCTCAAATCTGTATTTAGCTGTTGTTCATTCTGGAACTGCAAGAGTTAAGTTATAAATACCAAATATTGCTTCTTTCTGCTTAGGTTGTGGTTTTTTCTGGTTGGGGGACAGGTTTACTTTTTTAGTTTGTTTTGTTTTGTCACAAGCTGTTGTGCTGTGCACGGATGTAGTGTGATGGCACAGCTGCAGATTAATTGAGGATCATGCTGATAAATCACACAGCATGGACTTCTGGCTATAGGACATAATGTTTTCAGAGAAATTAAAAACTATTCCTACCACTGCATCTCTATCAGTTAGGTAATGTTGTGATAATAGACCTGTATTCCTAACTGACATCCACTTGATAACATTGCTTTGGGAGAAGGAATTATAGGAAGCAAGCAGGGAACAAATCTTCAGTACCAAGTAAATTGAGCAGAAAATGCCTTTGTAATCTGCATAAAGAGTAACAAATCACCTGAAAGCAATACAAAGTCATAATCCCATTTCATTTGACAAGTGTCTTACCTGTGTTATATTCTTGCATATATGTTTTAGGTGATTTTTTTTTCCAGGTAGAGTGTCATCTTCTTTCTTGAGAAAGAATTTTTTGTTTATTTCCTTCCTATTAAAATTTTGGCAGGAGTATAACAAAATACATTGTCTACTTCAGTGGTATCCAGTGGAGAAGTATGGAGGGGCAGGGAAGTGGCAGAAGGTCAAAACTGAGCAAAAGCACCTTGTGTAATCTGTAAGCAATATCCCTGTATAGTGGAGAAGCATTTCTCCAAATAAGATAGTTGTAGTTTCAAAGTGCTGAGCCCATGATTGGATTCCATAGAGGAACTGTACCCATTTGAAGACAGATGAGATTTCACCACTCCAAATAGAAACTTTTCTGAATGGTCAGTATCCATAGTCTCCTTCCTCTGTCCCATGTCTAGGATACCTCCAGAGGCTTATGTTTTGTTCTACATTTTCTAATTCTCCTTTTTTTAATAGAAGAATGACTTTGGATCACGTCTCAGCATTTCTCAGGTGTCCCTTGACTTTTGCCTACTATTGAGAGAGAATTGTATAAAATCTTACTCAGGGAAGTACCTACCCTGTAAATCTCATCTGCCACTGTTGAGAAAATACAGTGTTTGTGCCAGAAACTGTCAGTGTATTTATCATCTATTTACTGTACAGATGTAGTCTCCATTTAAAGCCTTATCACATTAGATTTTAGTGATACAGGACATCTATTCTCATTTATGTACTTCAGTGTTGCATAGAAATGCAAGGTTGTCATTCATGAAATAAAAAGCTATTCAAACATCTTTCATAAATCTCCTTCTTGTAGATCTTTGCTGAACAAAACCACTGCTGTGTCTGAGGTAACTACTCAGTAATGTCTTTAAGATGACTAAAGCTTTTGATAGAGGATCATTCCTTCTGCGCTATTGTGTTTAAAGGCACTCTTAAAAATCACCAGCCCATTATTTATAAATTTTTTTAACTCAAGCTGTAATCTTTTTTTTTTTTTTAATATAAGACTGTCTACTTTTAGAGCCAGTCTCTTCCTTTATTGTAATTTCAGCAGTGTACATGTTTTTGTGAGTACATGTATTCGAAGGTACTAGTTTTTACTTAAATGAGTCCAACAACTTTTAAACTATTATTTGCAAAAGTTAGGTTAATGTTTAAGGTTTGCATATCACATGGTCTGGCACTGGAACACAAATGTTATTACATTAATAATAAAATAAAAGTCTGTTCCAGAGCAGAAACTACTAATTAAAATAGCTGAAGTTCAGTAAAGTGTTCTAAGAAATAACAGTTAGTAGCCACTTTATTACTTAGGATTATAGTGTACTAAATAATAAGGCAAAATCTGAAGAAGACATCCATGTGTTTGATGGCTTGATGGCTGCATGATGCAGTGCAGGCTGTTAATCTGTTATTGTCTTATAGTATTTATACATCTTCTTATATATTAATTGTGATTTTCGTCCATGTGTTCAGTTTTATGCCAGCCAGATGGATAGGAAACTTTTAACAGGGATTTTGAGAGAAGGGAATTTAGGAGTGAAAACAGAAATTTAGTTGCAGTAGACTAGTCTATGATCAGTAGAGTGGTCCGTGTGGTTTTGCTGTGGTTGGGTTATTTTGTCCCATGCACAGACTGTGATACCATGTAGTATTACGAAGAGGAAGAAGGTTATATATATATGTATAGTACCATTGCTCAGGGCTGAATTTTATCTCTAGTGAGGAAATTTACACGATGAATTTTAGTATCTCAAATCCTGAAAGGGCCGTTGCTTTTAAGGGTGGTGGTAATTGTTTATTTCTCTGTTTAATGCTCATGTAACACATGAATTAAACTGCATGTTCTCCCCGAACTGAGAGATGCAACTCAGAGAAAGAAGATACAATCTGAGAAAAAATCTTGGCAATAACACCTTCAGTAGCTGAAGTTGACATCTGATTATCACGTTATGTGTAAGCACCATTTTTTTGTGCAGAGGCAGCATCACTGAAACATGCTAGAAGCTGAGCCTCAGAATGAAAGTTGCATATCTTAGTGAAATTAAAATCTGGCAGATTTAAAATGCAGTCAATTCCTGGAGGTGGAAAAGGAGTATTATATTTTTTAATACTGCTAACTTAAAAAATGAGGCTTCTCCCCTGTTTGGTTGTAAACAAGGAAGTCACTCCAGCCTGGAGCTGGAAAT
This sequence comes from Platyrinchus mystaceus, assembly GCA_035041135.1. Lineage (NCBI taxonomy): Eukaryota > Metazoa > Chordata > Aves > Passeriformes > Tyrannidae > Platyrinchus > Platyrinchus mystaceus. The sequence continues at coordinate 79,246,773 of JAWWLV010000088.1, forward strand.
CTGAAATAATGTATCATTGCTTCAGCAATTCTAATATCTGCATAAAACCCACAGTGTCCCCTTGGACTATGTGGATTTTAAAATGATGCTTTAGCTATATATCTTTTTGAGATACAGCTTTTGAGATGCAAGCTGCGTACCATGATGGACACCCTGTAACTCTGGAACCTGATGGTGCAGGATGACTAGAGGGAAGGATGTAGAATTGGAGGTTATGGGTGTGGGGATGTGAGATGGGGCACAGCAGTGAAGCCTTGTGACAAACCTGGCTGTTGAAGAGGCTGCATTCAAATTTTTACTTCAGTTTCACAGAAGTCACATTAAGCACTGCTGCAAAATAAACTTGGATTGGAACTTGTTCGTCTCAGGCATTATATCGAACGAACGGAAATACAAGTTCCTAAGATACAAGTTGTCACCATTGCTGCTCACTGAACTACTTATCTACCTATTTCTGCATTAAAATTTGCTTAGAGGTACAAAAATCCTATAGATGCGTTTGTTCATAAGGTATGCATTTGCTTCCATTGTCAACCCTGTTGGAACCAAGTGATTTCCAATTGAAACCAGCTGGTCAGATATTTGAAACCATAAATAAAATAATTAGTAGTAAAGAAATGCCAAGTCTAAATTGGTGATTAAGAAAATTATTCTATAAGCTGAGGGTTAGCCAATGGTAGATTTACATCTTCCCGAAATAGAAAGGGGGGGGGGAATAAAATAAAAGAGAGAGTGCTTTCCTTCAATAAAAAAAGATATGTATCTTAAAAATAAGCGTGAAAAGGAGGCTAAGATACAATATGAGAATATGCAAACTGAAGTGGAACAATACAGGCAAGAGGAGCCTTCAAAGTGACGCGATAACAGCTGTTCTGTAAACAGAGGAGTAGCTCAGAAACCAAGGAAGGTTCAGCTGACTCTTTCTGCATTATAGAAAAACATCAGTTTCTTAGCAAAGGAACATTCAGCCGTATTGTTACAATTAGTGTTAGATCTAAAGAACGCTCTTAGAAAATGAAAATTAAAGGATGCATCAGTGCAGTAGCAACTTCAGTTCTTCAGTTCTCAAAGATTGTCAGGTTTTTCATTGTAGGAGGGCTTATTGAATGTGACAATATGAGGAGCATAAGTGATGTTTTCTTGCATTCTCTGAAGCAAGGAGTTTTCCTCCCACGAAACAGTGGCATGTAGATATTGCAATGGTCAGGAGATGATTTTAAGATTTTTGAAAGAATCAAATAGCAAATGGTTAAAAATTCATTATTGGGATGTACAGGTACTTTGAATATGTTTGTGACCTTCGTCATGTTTCATACTTTTCAGCTGCCGCAGTGGCAATGAACCTATTAACTAATTCGGAGATGCTCGCTGAGTATTTCCCATAGAAGGAATAGTGTAGCAGCTAAACAGCTACCTCTGGTTTTGGAGATGGGATGGGAAAGTAAGAAAAAAACAAATTGATGGCATCTGGTAGGCATAGGGATGTTGCCTTGATAAAAAAGGCTGCATCTTCACCATGTCATGAAAACATCTGATGATAAAAATATTACTGAACACCTTCTTGAAACAGCTTGTAGACAAACTAATTACAAGTAGGTGTAACAGTCAGGTATAACCAGTACTTGAGAAAATTGTGACTAACATGTTCATGAGTGGAAAAGACACCTTTTTGGCTATATACCATGCTGTTCAGTATCAATTTCTTTAGTCTGCCTGCATTTCACCTGTACGGCATGTTGGGTTCCCTTAAAAATACATGCCTGGTACAGCAGGGAGACCTGTGATTTGCTATGGCCAGCTGTTGAAGGCACTGAGTTGAGCATGGTGGATCTGACTGGAGGGAAGGAGCTTGTATTTCCTCTGATTTAAACAAAATATGAGCATGTGGAGAAATCTGGAGCCAGTGAAAAGAATTAGGCGGAACAATTCTGGAAGCCCTAAATGCTTGATCTGTTGAAAGCAAAGGCTGGCTGGATGGGGAAGAGCCCATCTCATGAAGATGCAAGATTTGCTAGCAGGTTCTTTTTATTTGTCTTTGGCTAAGAATTGTGAGACTGGAATTTTGATTGCAAGATGGACTAAATAGGACAAAATAAAGAGTGCAGAGAAGTGAGGGAGGAGCAAATGGAAAATGAGAAACAGAAAGTTATGGTAGTTTTGACTGTGTTTTTTTCCTGTTTCAAATACAAGAAATCATGTAGTAATACTGTCAGCCTACACAGAACTTCTGTGGTGCTGGTAATTACATAAGGTCCTGAGTATTTTAAATCTAAATTGGAGCCTTGTATCTTGAAATCCTGTAGTGTTGACTTTTGTTTTGCTCTTGGTTTGCAAGTCTGAAGTACAAAATTCCTTGTGTATGTGTACTTTGACTAGAGGATATGATAGTGCCTTCATAAAATCTTAATAACCTTAAAAGTAGTTACGAATATCAATTATGTTTTTCCCTCTTTCAGTAAATATTTTCTGTTTCCTTCATCCATATATTTCTCTAAAATTTTACTCCCTTGTGGGAAAAACACTTGTGGAAAAGTGCTTCTAAAATAATGGCTAAGCAAATTTATTACCATTATTATTAATAATAATAATGTTATTATTACATGTAATGTTGTTATTATTGCATGTAATGTAATAATGTTATTATTACACATAATACCATACATCTTGAACAGTGTTAAACTTGACTGTTTGTTCTTGTAACTTTGGATTGCCATTTCTCTGCTAGCTTTATTCTAATCTATTTTGTTAAACTTCTATTGCTGGTGCATGCTTTAAAACACTCACTTCGACATTTTGAGGTAAAGTGTTTGCATCCCCCAAACTTGATGAGTTTTTTCCTAATTGATACAGAATTTGCTGTGTTATTTTTATGTCATATTAGGTGGGAAAAGTATCTGTTTTGTAAATCTTCCTATAGTTTTGCTACCAACAGAATTTATATCGTTTGTGAACTCATGGAGGGATGATAGACATGCCTTGCACTGAAAAGACATCTTGCTGGGATCCAATTTTCAACTTTCATGTGAGAGTATAAGTCAACTGCAGGTGCAAATCAGTGAAGAAAAAAAATAGAGGGAAAAAATAATTTTGAAATCTGTATGAAAGGCACTAGGAGAAGGTTAATACAGGAACTGAATGTCTAATAACAAATAATAGGAGGAAAAATTTGCAAGGTAATATCCGCAGATCAAACAGAGACATCAGCTAAGTAGTTTTCAGCAAGCTGATATAGCAAGATAATTCTCATAAATGACTTTATCCTTTCTGAAACTCTGATCGTGCTTAACTGGACAAAATGCCTTCTGACTTCTAGAAAGTCTGAACTTTTTAGCAGTTCTTATATGAGTTCAAGAGAACCACGAGGAGGGCATATATCAGGTCTTCGGAGGGTTTTCATTATAGTTAACAGGGTCTTTTTATTCTCTTTGGCAAAGATTTGTTACGACATACTAAGTGTCTGTGTAGCGCACCAGATGCTCCATTTGCTGGGGATGTGAATTTGAAGTCAGAGTAGTGAGGGGCTGAGAGGATACAATATCTTTAAGGTATTAATGACATGCCAAATTAAAGCAAGATCTTATATCTTTAGGTGACAAACTAAGATCACTGAGTGTGGTTCTTGATTTGCACGGTGTGAAATGCTCACTTGGAAAACTGTCACTTTGGAAATTCTCAGTGAAACCCTTCTCTCGACCCTCAATTAAAGTTTTCATCTGCTTCCAGCTGAGTATGTTCTCAGTCTCTGCTAGCTGCAGCAGAGAGGAGTGCTATGGCCCTCCTGCCAGTGTGAGCCAGCCTCAGCCTACAGGTTGTGGATTGATGGGAGCCCCTCTTGTGTGCCTGGAGTGGGGCACTTGGAAGGGGTGGCCAGGTACCAGTCACCCTCTCCTTGTGCCTCTGCAAGGCTGCTGTCCTGGGAAGGAGCTGCAAGGAGGCTGAGCAGTGCAAAAGGAGCAGAGCAGAACTCGAGAAACTTATCTGACATCCATCACTGAATTTCTATGTAGATTCTTAAAAAGTGAGGGAAACAGTCACTATTAAAAACAATGTTTTCATGTGTGGTCACTTAGATAAGACATGATATAGGATAAATTAGTATTTCAGGCCTTTTGCTTCTTTGATTTTAATCTTGATTTCCTTGTCAGTTTGGACACTTTGGAAGACCAGAAGCAGGTATAGTTTTATGGGCACCTTTATCTTCAAGCTTCTTTTCAAATCAATGAGGTGTCAAGGTGTCCACAAAACTAGACCTTCTACTTCACAATCTATCTATGACTTTTGGTTTTATCTTTATGCAGAGGCAGATTATGGTCAGCCATAGACCCAGAACAATAACATGACTTGACCATGATTCTGCTTCAGCCAGGCCAGTTCCCAGGCTGGTGGGAGACGGAAAACCAGCCCATTTCTCCAGAAACTTGTACTTCTGTTGCAATTCCTTCCTGTCCCTCTCTTCCGTTGCTGGGCAAAGCCCTGATCCTCGTTGAAGTAGTATTGCATCTTACCTATGCTTAACTGATTCTGGTCAAGGTATATAGCTGGCTTGGATTTGAGAGTCAAATGTGAAAGTTAGAGAAAGTTAGAAGAAAGGGTAGGTGTCTTCAATTTAAAAACAAGTAAAAAGGTTGCATGACCCTCTGCAAGCGTACCTGGTATGTGAATGCTTTCTCGTACACTCCAAGTGTGTGCCTTTTGGATGCCCCTGTGCTCAGTGAAGATTTACTATGCTGGGTGAGGCAAATGGACTTCATAATTTATCTTATTAGACATAATCAATATGGCTTTGCTGTTTTAATAGCTAAATAGAAGAGAGTTCTCAATAGCTTGCCATAGCCTAAAAAGCCACACTTGAGTCAGCAGGTTTGGCTGTCAGAGGGATTTGTTTAAGCAAGGCAAGTGTATTGGTAAGAGATGACTTTGCTTCACTTTTACTTATATAAAAATGTCTGCTAAAGCATAACCCTTTTACTGTAGTTAAAGGTAAGTGGCTGTAGACAAATTAGATGTAGAAGTTATTCTAAAGTATCAGTTATTTGAGGTTTTTTTGTTTTCTTTTAATTGATCTGGGTATCACTGTCCAAACAGGCTTAATTGTGAATGTTTAAGTCACAGATTTTCTCATTCTCATATTCTGAATATGGCACTTCTGTGTTCATTGAGATAAAATTCAAAAGGAAGTAACAGTCTGCTAGGAAGATAATTTGAGAAATTAATCAGAGTGACTCAAGAAGCTTGTAGGTGTTGGGGTGACAGCTAGTTTCAGTTCATATAAATACCTATTTTGAAAACGAGACAAAGGAGAAAACTGAAAGAAAGCTTTTCAAATAATTTAAAAACAAACATGATTTCCATTGAACTGTCTTGCAAAGGAGATGAAGGAAAAACTGTGGAATATTTTGCAAAGCAAACAACATTACAATGAAGCTTTTGTTTTCAGCAATATTGGTGTTGTAGGGTTTTTTGCAATTCCCCATATAATTTGTCAAAAGGTAAGAGCATATTCTGTGGAATGACAGTGCTTAAGAGTATGCTGTGTCAGTATACAATTACATTTTTTCTTTTTCACTTGAAAATATTTCTTGTATTTTCTCTAACTTGTTTTATTATTCTTCTTCTCACAAGGCACCCAATTTTGGTTTTGAATTCTGTATTTTCTGTTAAAATGTGATGTTTGCCTTGTTTCTTTCTAACACTCAATTTAGCATGATTTCTGCACGGGATATTTAAATATGCTAATAATGTTATTGCATTTGAACTGATGCAGTTTTATGAAAAGGTCTGTGTGTCTTATTACTCATTTCTTAAGGAGGTATATATATGTACTAACAATTAAACAAAAAAAAATGGGAAAAATGTTGCTATATATGTGATTAAACATAATCATAGAATCATAGACTGGTTCGGGTTGGAAGGGACCTTGAAAGGCCATCTAGTTTCAACCCCCTCCAACTAGATCAGGTTGCTCAAAGCCTCCTCCAGCCTCACCTTGAACGCTTCCAGGGATGGGGTAATCAATAAGTGAGTGATCACACTTAGCTATACTTGTTCTAAAGTTATGATGCATATTAAGGTAAAATTAAATACTTCAGAGCTGTAAGGAAAAGAAAAAGAAAACAAGGTAAAGATTCGATATAAATTTAAAATTTTCAGGTGTTGTAACTTTGGCAAGTACTAGGTCATACAAAACTGTGATAATTGTACTTAAAGCTCACTGTATTTCATTTGCTGACACATTGAGATAAAATGCTTAAAATCCCTTTCATGGACCTATAGTACATTAAATATTTATTTTTAAATGTGCATGTTAATAAGAAATGATTGGGAAATCTATTATAAAAACCTATCTCTGCAATATGTGGTTTTGTCTGCAGTTCAGCATATAAATTTGAAGCTAGAAATAGCCCTGGACCTGGGCCACTCCTTTTGGCAAAAATATTCTTGTTGTCTTGGGACAGGAGGGAATGGCAGCCACCATGAGTTCATGTGCCACTTCAAACAGCCCCCAATTTCCTTCTAAGCAGAGCCAGCATTTAATTTGTATTTGTGTCCAGGCCAAAGATCGTGTGGATATTGGTCCTCTGGCCCTTACAGTGATAATCCATTTGCCATTAACTGAACTTTGGTTGAAAAATATTGCATGTTTAATAAGAATCATAAAGCAGATGTATCTCCAGTGCTGTAACAGAAAGATAAATGACTACAAGAGAGATTAATAAGATTTTTGAGTTGCAAAAGCATTAAGTCAGTTTAAAGCTATTGGTTAAGCCGCTCAAAACTGGTAATGCATTAATCTTGAGCTGTGGTGTGTAAGCACAGCTGTTGCTGGCATGCATTAAGACATCTACATGGTCACCTTGTGCTTAGCTCTTTTTCAGATTGAGTTAGCAATAGCAGTCCCTTAAGTCTTAACTTAAGGTGAAATTTGCAGAAGATGGGTTAACGAAGCATATGCAGCAACTTTCAGTCGCAGGTGTCTGGGTTTACATGCTTCATGAATACCAGGACTACGAATCTGGGATGGCTGGCTATTTCTTCTACCATAGAGCCATCTGTGTGAGTGAGGACTCTTGAGCCTGGTTTGACTCTCCTTTTGCTGAGGAATCTGAGTGACTTTCACCTGTCAGGACTGCAAAAGCCTCGCTCAGTGGTGGTTGTAAACCTTAGCTTGATTATTCCCATGCTGCTTCTGCACTTCTTTCATTTCATCTTAGTGCAGTTAAAATGCCAGGTGAAAGCACTGGTACAATCTGTTTAACTGTTTTTAAGGTCTTCTAGTCCAGAACCGGTATGTCATTTAGAAATTGTTTGATGGTTATTTACTTCTATGGTTTTGAAAATGACAATGTTGCTTGTTTCTTTTGTTTGTTTTTTTTTCTCATTCTTTTTGAACCCCTGTTTTATATGTGTGTGTTTTTGTTTTTTTTTTTTTCCTCTGCCTAGACCTGGTTAACCATTTCTGTGAACAGGTCCTCAATTTTTTACTTTGTCCCTACTTTCCTGTCGTAGCCCCATCTTCCCCTGGTGTCGACTCCGTACCCTTACAGCGCACAGGCAGTCAACACGGCACACAGAACGCAACAGCGACCTTCCAGAGGGCCAGCTATGCGGCCGGCCCAGCCTCCAATTACGCAGATCCCTACCGACAGCTGCAGTATTGTCCTTCTGTTGAATCACCATACAGCAAATCTGGGCCAGCCATCCCACCCGAAGGGACCTTGGCTAGGTCACCTTCCATTGATAGCATTCAGAAAGATCCCAGGTGGGTGAAACCTTCTTCATTGTCTTCTATTTCTTACTCGTGGGGAGCTTTGTAATTGCGGTTTGCTTTGTATGTTTCTGCTGTTGAATATCAAAAAAAAAAAAAACAAAAAAAAAAACACACCTGTGATGGTACATGAAAGACTTTGTTTGCCTAACAGCATTATCCTAATGCTTTACCTTAGAAAGTTCTCATCAGTTCTTCTGTGCAGTGAGATGATAGGTGTGGTCTTGAATGTGTGTGTTTAACCCGCTGTCAGTAGTACCACTCCTCAAAAGCTTAAGAAAAGTAATTTTCTTTGAAAATGGGAGGAGTGGTGTGGCTGTTTTGACTCTGTAGCCATTGTGGATTGAGTTTTCAAGTTGCTTCTTCAGCTGAAGTTGTTGCAGTTCTTGGTTTGTCTATAATTAATGTTCGTTAATGCTGCAGAAAATGGTATTTTAGTATTGTGCAGTGAGACTGAGCAATGGGGAAACAACACACAGCCAGGCTTATGTTTCACCCTGTGTATTGTACAGGCTTCCGATGCCAGTACATGGTAACAGAATGTATGATTAGAGCTTTGCAGAAATGGTTGTTACTGTGCATGCTTTTCAAATGTATAGCAGATTTTTAATGTTGTTAATGACCATCCTCATCTGCCTAGGGAAAGTGCAGGGAGGAAACTTTATAGCCCAAGGAGGCAGATGGATTAGAGAGAGAGTTTTATGGCAAAGTATTTAACTTCTGTGGTAACAGCAGTGGAAATGCTATCTGGAATTCTCAGTGCACCTTGTGATTTTATTCAGTTTTCTGATGGAAAAGGAAGCAAGTCTCTTTGATAACTTTGAGTTTGAACTTGTTGAAAGTGTTAATGTATACTAAGGTTTTCCTGTGTCAAGTAGTCTGATTTATTTAGTTATTTATTGCTATGTGTAGTTTAGTGGTAGGAGAGCCCAAAAATTTGCCATCAACAAAAATGCTGGAGGTGTTTAAGCAACAGTTTGAAAAGACTTCTTTCTCTGAATTAAAAAAAAAAAAAAAAAAAAGAAAAAAAATAATAAACTGATTCTCTGCTTGTTTAGCATTATAGCAGTTCTTTCTGTCTCTTCACCCAGGAACACAACAGCAGATACTAGTTTACGGCATGTCAGAAATATCACTGTTTGCAGATACTTCCACCATTGCAGAGTTTTACTTGTTGAGAAGACTTCTATCTTCAACCTTTTTTTTCCCCCTTATTTTTCCTCCAGAAATTTGAAAAAAAAAAAAAAAGTAAATTGAATTCATCCCCTTCTTCCTCCTGCCCCAGAGCAAACATTGGTAACAAAAGGGAAAACAGTCTTTTTCTGTAACGGTGGTATTTTGATATATTTGTATTCCACAATATAAAAGTCCGTGGAGGAAAAAGAGCTTTGCTTTGTAATTGTCTCATCTTTTCAAACTTAAAGAAAATTACATTAGGAGTGCTCTAAACCAGAGGAGAAATAACTGTAATCCATATGAAATGTTCTTAGGAGAAGCATGATGATGCTGAAGGCGCTATTCCCTACAGAAAGGAAAGATATATTTACAGTGTATCTACAGGTCCTAGACATAATATCTTTGTAAGAAAACATTATCTCTGTTTAGTTGCTCTGCTGTCACTTTGCAACTGCTAGCCAGTTAACATATAGGGTATGTGCTTGTTAAAGAAGATTTCTTCTTGCAAATTTTTCATTTGCTTTCTTTGTTCTTTCTTGTCTTATGGTACCAATTGTTTATTTATGTGTTGATTTCTGTAGGTAAAGTAGGAGCGAGCCGGCATCCAGGTATAAACAGAACTTCATAAACTCTTTAGAGGGGATCATTGAATATTGTTCCTGATTAGTGTTAGATGGACTGGGAATCCGCACAAAATAAGTTTTGTAAAATAGGTTTGCATTACTCTTGATCTCACTCATTTGATCTGTGAACTGTGTGTGGTGTTTCTTACTTAGTATTTCTGTCCTTACATAATCAGAAACCTGATTATGTTGTGCCATAGTCCACCTAGGCAGACTGACCTGTGAAACTGTGGCCTACAAGCAGTTGCTGATCGTTCAGTATTTGAAAGGAGTTTTGGTAAAAGTAGCAAAAGCAATCAGGATGCTTTAAATGTGTTGATGTCTATGAATAGTTTACAAAAATGTGGATAACAAGTGTGGAAATGATAAGATGGAAGACTTTGCAGGTGCTTGAAAAAATAATGTGGAAGGATAGAAATTATTTAAGGCAGCACATTGGAGGTATAACTAGGAAAAGGAAAACATGACCCAAATGCAAAAAGGGCTTTCAGTGGCTATGTTAAGTTGCATTGTATGCCTCAAAGGGTTATCATTTATACCTTACAGAGCAAGAAAAAAATCAGCAGATGGACTTTGTCAACTGAGAAGTTCTGAGTTTCCTTATAGCCCTGTTGCTGCTTTAGTTGGCTGGTTGGTTGGAGTGTTTTGTGACTGTCCCAAACTGTGGAGGGGAATGGCAGGCATCCTTTTCAGACACCAAACCTTTCTGTCCAGCCAGAGGTCCAAACGAAGGCTCACTAGCAGAGGAAAGTCTGCAAGACAAAAACATACTAATTGCAGGCTTTCAATTAGTGTTTGCTATATATCAGTGAGCTCAAGACAAAAAATAGATATCTAGAAGAAAACATACTCCCCCTAATAAGCAATTAGCATTCCTAAAACTGAACATCATTTTCTGGAATCTTAGGTTTAGGCAGAATTTCTATCTGAAGTCCCAGAGAAATGGTTATCAGGCACTGATGTAATTGACAATTTTTTCTTTTGTTTTCACCATTTAGTTTGTCTTACTAATACTCCAATTTTAAATACATGTTCTGAGTTGACATTTGACAAATGAAATTTTAGCTCAACATCTGTTCTGCATCATCCAGTTGTCATAAAATGCAGTTTAATGTTCGTTAACTTAAAGTTTAGGACAAAAACTTGAAAAGAAAAAAAACTATCAAGAAGCTTGCAATTGAGTCTGTGGCAGGGAATAATTTTTAACTTATGCATGTAGATATAGCTCATACGGGCTCATAAACAGGTAGTAAAAACTTTACACATCTATACTGTTGGAGAATCTGAGGCTTTGTTGTTTAAAAAGGAAATAAGCCCCTTATCACTGTCAGAAATAAAACTTAAGTTCTGCATATGAGATGTGGAAGAGTTGATATCATTACAGTTGATATCATTACAGACTGATTCTTTGGAACATTCTTTTATGTTTACTTCGTATCAAGAAAGGAAGAGAAATATGCAGTAGGGCTGTGATATAAACCAATTCATGTCATAATCTCTTTTATAAAAAAGGGGCATAGGGACAAAAAGAACACTATTTTTTTATAATTATTTGGTTCCTACTGAAGTGTGAATGAGAGAAGTCCAAGTATTTTAAAGTATCAGAAATATATGCTAATGTGATGTTTTCCAGTCTACTTTCATTCTGCCTTTTAGTACTAGAAAATTATCTATGGTTTGTCTATTCCTATATTTTGGATTTTTATTATTTTATTCCTTGATTTTTATTTTGTCTATTCCTAAATTTTAAGGGAACTGGGGAGTCCTAGAAATAGAAATGCAAATATCCAGTTGTCAGTCTGTGAGTCTGTGTGCTTTCCAGTTTTTACTCCAAAATCCAAACTTGACAAATCTGTACAAACTACTTAATCTTTGAGTTTTTAACCTACTAAGAAACCATGTAGAGGTACTCCTGCTGATAAATTACACTTACTGCAGAACAGATGAAAAATAGAACATTTTCACATCCCTCAGTTAAATACCAATGAGGCTTTGTGGTAACAGTGTTTTTGCTTGTTTATGAACTCACTGGGTCTGGTTTGAATCTGTCCAGTCAACACATTTCCTTCATTGTCGTGTGACTTCTCACCTGTTTTTATTTACACACTGGTATACACAGATCATCTTCTGCAAAGAAGCTGGCAAGAGGCTGAGTTAACAGCAAGAATTTTGTGGAATAAACTCCATTATGGCTACTAAAGTGGATTTCAGAGTTCAGTGTCAATTGCATTGTGAATATTGATCTACATTTAAAAATTTCCTTTATAGCTTCACCCTTCATGTGTTTCAGAACCTTTAGAACTATCTATTCAGAAAAAGTGGGGTAATTTGGTGAACAAAGCTATAAAAGGCTCATTATTCATTATAGAACAGACTGCAATAACGATTGGGCTCTTGTTTTAAAAAAATCCAGAACATTAGCAGTAAAGAATCATGTTGCAACTTTACAAGAAAAAAAAATTAAAACCAGCTGTCTTGTAGTGGTTGTCACCTGTAGAACTGTCTGGGTGTAGGTCAGCTTAGAAACAGAGTTTTCCAGGTATTGCATGATTTAACTGTAACACACTGAAATGTTTCTGCTCTGTTCAGCTCTTTCAGAGTCAACTTCCCATTTCATTACCTCTGCTGACCCTAATTTTCTCCTAAGTAGAAGATCATTGTGCTCTGTATATCTTCTAAACTTTTAAATTGTCTTTCTTTATACTTATGAAAGGTTATAAATTAGATCAGAAGAGTCTGTGTGAACTGTACATTTCAAAACTCATCTTTTTTTTCTTTTCCTTTTTTTTTTCCAAAAATGTTTTCCACATTTGCAAAATACTACCTAGAGAACATTCTTTTTCTGTAGGAAAAATGATTGATAGAACCAAGCGAATGGTGTTTGAGAGCATTTTGTAGCAAGGAAATACTGGGTTTATTTTCCCTACATAAAAATTGTACAGTATCTCAGGATCTAATGCATACTCTTCTGAGCATGAAAAACTGACCCTAAAAGCATAAATTTGAGGAGTCTAAACAGCACAAAAATACACATAATTCAAAAACAGCAAGTCTGGAGCATAGTGCAATTCTTTATACAGATCTTTTCTACATGGAAAGCAGGAATTTTTACTTAGTGCAGAAATTAGTTTTTAGAAAACATAGCAGGTAGAATAAAGTAAACAGCAATCTGTTTCCATTTCCTAATGAAGGTCATTTAGGATGGAGCCTGCTTCCTTAAAATAGGTGAGGATGGAATCCATAGACTATCCTACAGTCTGTTAGTTTGGTATTTTGGGACCTAGCCAGACCCTTGGCTGGAAGGCACTTTCCTATGGAATATTTATTTCTGGCTTGAGCATGGCAAAATAAACAAGGATCTTAACTGGTCCACGCAAGTGTCAATTTATGGTGAGGTAGAGAACTGATATCCAGAACTTGTAGAACTTATTTTTGTGTACATTTGAGCATGTAGTTCCTTTCTTTCCACTGTTTACATTTAAGTGGTTTATAAAAGACTATGGAGACATTGGACACAGGTGGAGTAATTTCATAGCACAGCAAATGAAATTCAGCATGTACAGAAGCATCCATCTGTATTTGCTATTTTTTTCTCTCCAGAATTTGCCCCATGTTGTTCAGCAACCTCCCTTCTCTGGGAGAAATGCTTGGGGGGGAAAAAACTCAAGCAAACAAAACCAACCAACAACAACAACAACAAAAATTAATAAAACCCACCCATCCCTGAACTGTAGTCTACAGGAATTAAATGACTGTACTTTTAGCTCATGAAGCACTGCTGAACACTTTCGCTCCTTTCTGACTAGTACCATTTTATTGACAGTGCAGGAGGCCACTAATTTTGTTGCCATCCTGTCTTTAAAGAAATTTGATCCTATCATTAGCCAACCTGCCCTACTGCAGTCACAGAACATCACAGTTTCAATACATTACAATAACAAGGATGGTGCTGGTTCATGTAGTTTAAATATTGAATCTCTCCAGGAGTGTTTACACTTCCTAAACTTTGAGCAGAGTAGAACAGGTTATGTGTAGCCATTTTATATGGTAGGTTATTTGTGCCCGTATAGGGTATAATTTTGAGAGAGATGATGCCTTGTCTCTTGTTTTGATTAGCAAGTTTAGCTCTTAAATCCTCTCCCTCTACCAGAAAGTAATTCCTTTCCTTAATGATGAAGGGAGAGAAGTCAGAGGCCACTTATGTACTTGTCAATGATTCAGGGCATTTAGGAGACTCTGGCAGGAGTGCCACATACTGTTGATAAGTGCACATCCAATAACTGGCTTGGGGGGGAGGGGGGAGGAGACTGATGTTTCCCTTTTCAACTGTTTTGTTATTTCTCACCTTCCTTCCTCCCCAATGCTGGTCTGCCACTTGAAGAACAGCAACAAAGCCCTTTCCACTCTTTCTTTCTTCATCTGTTGTGTATTTTAATTATTTCGTTCACCCAGGAAGAAGCAAGTGAACAGTGTATGTCATACTTTCCATAGGTCATTTATGGTTCTTGCATGGCATAACTTCTAATGGCAAATATATGCCTCAGTGCAGTTTCTGCCTTTGTTTGCCACACATTTTGCTCAACATCCTGTGGCTCATTTGCAAACTTTGACAGATGCAAAATATGTGTGGTGCCTTTCTGTGATGACAGACTGTAAGAGCCAGGAAATGTTATGTTTTCTAACCAGACATTAAAAACATGGAGAAGAATCATACTTTCAGGCTTTACTGGGCTTGTGTAAGCTGTTACGATCTCCTGGCAAGATAAACCACATAAGAAGCTTCTCAGTAGTAGCTCTTGGACATCTCATCAGCCAAATGGATAATAATGATCTTACTGTTTACAGGGACATTGAAAATAGGTTAAATTTTTAAGATGCTTTGAAGTTCAAAGGATAATCTTACTTTTACTTTCATGGGAAACATGATAAGAGGGAGGATAGGGAAATATGTTAGGTGGAGAAGATGAATAAGGAAAATTTTGAAGAAGCTAGATAAAATCAGGACACGTCTCAATTTTTTTCATTAAAAGAAGCAACTGAAAATCATCCTCAATGCTAAGACATGAACTGCCGTGCAGAGGTTGTTAATTTCAGAAGCTGGACCTCAGTGTGATATAGCACAACTATTTTATAAGCAGGAAACAAAAGCCAGCATTGAATGTTATTATCTGCAAGATAATAACATGAAGAGTTTGGTGAAAAAATATTCCTAGTGTAGAGCGGAGCTAAAAATGTTTGAAGGGAAAGAATGATCAACAACTTTTTTAGTTTCTATTAGAACTTTATAGCTTTTATAAATTAAGAGATTGACATTAAGAGCTTCAGCTCTATGTAGATTAAATATGTCAGATGGGAATAGACTGATCTCTGCCAGCTCACTCAACATCACAGAATTATGGAATATTCTGAGTTGAAAGGCACCCACAAGGATCATCAAGGTCCAGCTCCTGACCTGGCACAGGCCAGCCCCAAGAATCACACCGTATGCTTGACAGTATCATCCAAACACTTCTTGAACTCTGTCAGGCTTAGTGCCATGACCAGTTCCCTGGAGAGCCTGTTCCAGTGCCCAGTTACCCTCTGGGTGAAGAATCTTTTCTTTTATCAAACCTGTATCTCCCTGGACACAGCTTCATGCCATTCCCTCAGGTCCTGTCACTGGTCAACAGAGAAAAGGGATTAATGCCTGCCCCTTCCACTTTCTCTCATGAGGAAGTTGTAGACTGCAATGAAGTCTCCCCTCAGTCTCCTCTTCTCCTGGCTGAACAGACCACATGACCTGTTTGTATGGCTTTCCCTCATAGCCATTCACCATCTTTGTAGCTCTCCTTTGGGATCAGAGCCTGATGTCCAGCCTCAGCCTTTATTTCTTTAGTGCATCGCTTTTCCCCTGATGATCTCCTCCATCTTCACTTAGATTGTTCTTTCTCACCTGACTCTACTGCCCCACTTCAGGAGCTCGATGGACAAGTTTCAGAGATGCATCACAGTTCTTAGCATTAAGTGGTTTCCTACGAAGCTAAAGACAACACTGATCCCACAGAAAACTGTAGCTCTTGTTGCCAGGGAACCTCCTAGCCTCTAGACTTACTGTGAAATATTTGTACTTTTTGTTTGCTTTTGGTTGGTTGGGGTTTTTTTAAGCCACTGCAGCACCAGTGGAATCGCTGCTTAGCTTGCCATCAACTGTTAATAATTTGGGGGTCTTGTTTGTGCTTACTATGCAGTGAAGCAGAGGGATCTGGATAGCCGAAGACCTGGAAAGAAATGGACAGGTTTTCTTAGTCCAAGGGAGGGCAAAGTGAGATGTCGAGGTCTCCTTAACGTACCAAACATAAAAATATGGCGGAGGGAGGCACATTGGGGAAAGGAGGAGCTGTGTAAACTCTGTCCCAAGATAAAGCAATTAATTTACTTCAGGAAATGAGCAAAAGCTACCCAAGTTTAGAGAAAGTATTTGAATTTAGTTTTTTACTCTTTAGAAATCATTTGAATTTAGCTTTATAATCCTTTTCTTCCATGCAAGGATATGATGTATTTTTCTCATAGACTTCTTTTCAAAGAGGAGGGCTGATTTTTGGTTTTATTCTGTGATATTACATTCTTCTTTCCACCTACCTGAATTTGAGCATATTGAGTATAAAAACCTAGTTTGAAAGTTTGGGCCTGATAGCTGCAGCTGAAGAAAAACTATCTCGTGTGTATGTTGGTGGAAGAGAGAGTGCTGATAACACAGGTATAACATAGTTTCCTAGTATAAGCAACTCTTACCTTCCTGTAAGCCAGGGTTGTGTATCCTTTCATTGTTCCTCTCTCTCAGAATCTCTGCTGATCCATCAGCTTTACTTACTCCAGCTCTTGTTGCTTATTTGAAAAGTGGCCCCTTTTCTTGACTCCCTGCAAGCCCAGGAGATGCCTTCTAGGAGCCTGGGCAGAGAGTGACCCTGGAGCAACCTACAGGTTTTTGTTTTTCTGAGGTGTTATTACTTAGCTAAATGATATTTTGCTGCTGTGCCCGTTCTGGCTCAGTACTTGGAGCTGCAGATCTGAAACATGAGTGTGTAGCGAGTTACCTGCTTGCAGAGAGTCACGGTGTCTGGGCCTGCTCACAGCAGGTGTTTTGCTGTCAATGAAGTTTATTGTAGTTGAAGACACAAAATGTTTGAACTGTTTTAGTCAGTTGTAACTCATGTCCAACAATTCATGAATAGAAGCGGCCTCTGTTGTTTGGTGAAGTGATCCTATAATTACATACATGTATTATGTAGATTTATGGCCTTGGATTGCCTTAAAATGAATGGATTTTTTTTTCCCCTGCAAGAAGTTGGCTTTTGTAAGGGTTTACCCTTTTTATGCCTTTTGAAGTTGTTGTATAGTTCTTTGATTCCTTTTGATAGCTTTTAATGGGAAGGCTTGACATTTTTCTGCCTCAGAGTTGCTGCCAAATGTCTTGTAGAGTTCTGGCTGCACACAAATGGGCATACAGGGGATCCTTTAGATGTTTTGCTGTCAGATAGCTTTTACAGGAAAAAGTTGGTGAAGGGTGTTTGATTTCTCCTGTGGCTTTACCATCCTAACTGGGTAGCCAAATTTCAGAACCTCCGTTTGGGCAAGGCATTTCATCTCCCATGTATGTAGAAATTTTTTAAATGCTTGAAATCATCTCTGCTGGATGAAATCTTCTTTGCATAGTCTTCTCTGGTGGATTTTTTTTTTTCATTTGTCAGCAGCTACATTTTTTTAATGAAATTGTATCCTAAACTGTCAAGGTTTTATCTGCAGCTGCTAAGGGATAACAGATCCTGTCAGCCACTGCTTTTTCTGTGGCATGTCTCCAGCAACCATCTGTTACCTTTCTGCTTCTGCGTGAATTACACACCAGAATTTCCCCTCATTAAAAAAAAAAAAAAAGGGCTACAAAAAAACACCCCAGAAAATACCAGCAGAGAATGCTGCATGAAAGCTTTGTCTGAAGTATGTAAGATTATATACTTGAATTCAGTAAACATGAGTGCCCAGTTCTCGGGTCTGATAAGGGAGACTTCAGAGCAGTTTAGTTATGCTACACAGCAGGAAAGGCCTGCCTGTTCTCAGAAGGAATATCCTAAATGAAATTTTCTTGTCAACACCTGCGTGTGCATGCCTTTCACAGAGAAATTCAAGAGAAATGCATGCTGAATATCTCTCCACCTTTTCCTTTCCAGTTACAGGCTTTTGCTGATCAATTTTCAAGTCACCTAGGTGGAGATACTTTCATTGAGGAGCCTATTTATCACCCCCTATATGTCAGTAATCATATCAGTTGTACACATGTGTACAGTGAAACTGAGCCTAATAGTTCCGAATCCACAGCAGGTTTATTACTAAGCCAGATTTTCCTCATAATAATAATGCAAACAGCTTCTCAGAATAACTTGCAATATGATTGCAGAGGCCTTAGTTACTTTTAACATGACTAAATAGCAAAATCTAAGTCAAAATCTGATTTCATTTTAAAATGAGAGCAAAGAAGATGTAAGTTCAGTATCAAACAGCTTTATGTCAATGAATATGAAACAAAACAGGACTAAGTTTCATTCTTTTCCAGGAAAGTGTTTGTATTGTTAATTTTTTTTTTTTTTAATTAGCAGTAAGAATGGGATAGGAGTCATTGGCTTCTCAACTGTTTTCCAATCTGTGATGAGGAAAAGTCTGCACTTTCTTGCTGAAAGGACAAAAATACAGTGTTTTGAAAGGTTGAAGGAAAGAATTGATGGAGCTCTTTTCCTTCAAAGTATTGTTTCTTGGGAAAAAAAATCAGGAAAAGAATCTGTGCATCAATCTCACTGAAATTTATTTCAGAGGATTATTTATTTATGTTGTCTCTATACAATTAAAAATAGAATGGATGATGGAGGAATGATAGAGCTTATAGGTGACAGCTGAGACTTGAAGAATACTGAAGGTAGCCTGTATAGCCTGAACAAAAATGAAATGCACAAAGTAGTTTTTAGAAATATTTTAAAGAGAAGCTATTTATGAGCTCACTTCTGTAACATTTTATACTTCTTTGGAAAATAGAATTCTCTGCATATGGTGTTCATTTAGTTCCTTGATATTGCAGGTTTCTTGGGAAAGCTAAACTTGTGTTGCTTCCAGTTGTGCTGAATATAAGCAATATAAGCTAAGTCCTGCAATCTTTTCAAAGAGGAAATTCCATTTACTTTGTAATGTAACTTTAAATGGAGTAAATGCAACAACACAAAGAAACTTCTAAGCAGAAATTTGACACTGAGTCTTGATCATCACTGGTGAAGAGGCAAATTACTATTTTTGGAGCACTGTTAATTTTCATTAAAAAATTAAGATAAAATTGTCATGTGACATTTTGTTAAATTACGATGAAAACTAGTGAGTTGAAGGAATTTGGTGATGGTAGTTGAGGTTCAGTATTTGTTCACGGTACAGGCAGAAACTGGGGGTTTTTCAGTATATTTTTATCCACTTTTTGAAATTCCTTACTTTGGGGGGAAATGTTTAAAGGGCACTGTTATCAAGTTCACAAAATATGTGCAGTAAGAAATAAGTGGAGAAAACTATTTCAGCCTGTTTTCTCTAAAATGGTCTTGTAGTTTCCCTGTACCACTCTTAAATGCAACAGCTGAGTCTCTCAGCCTGTTCAAAAAAGCTAGAGGCAGTTCACAGTTGGGGTTTTTTTTGTGTTTTGGGGTTTTTTTTTCTACTTTCAGACAGATAGAGCTGCTTGATTCAAACAAGAAAATAACATTTCTTGGATAATAACTGTCTAATGATATATTGCTCAAATGGTAAGATGTCAATGTAACAAGAGAAGTATTTTCTACTTTCAGTATCTCTTTGGAGTAAGGATTTTGTTTCAATTGGGATGTCATGGATCCTGCTTTAAATTTTTAATTAAACTTCTTGAGAGGCATGGTTTAGATTCTTCTTGTGAGACAGAACTTTGAACTCATGTCTCAGTGGAAAAAAAAGAAAAGCAAAAAAACTTTTTATAGAGCAAATAGTATTTTCATATGCTGGCATTTGGTTTTGGTTAGTAAGTTGAGAAAAATAATAATGCTCTTTTGAAATAAAAGCCAGAAAAAAACCCATTAAAGCTAAACAGCGTAAATGCAGCTTTTGAGTTTTCTGGGAATTTAAAGACTGATTGAGTGTTTAGAAAGTTCAGAGGTAAGAGAGATGGCTGCTTTCAGATGAGTGTTGTAGTACTGTAAAAAATATTACCTCTGACTTTGTTTCTCTTACCTTAGGGAAAGCACATTTTGGCAAAGAAGATTTGTTTCCTCACTCTGACCAAACCCATGTAAAATTTAGGCTTTGTAATATTGAATTCTCTTAGGATCTAATTGAAAAAGAGGCTGGTGCGAAGATTTTTGTGTTTCTCTCAATATGTGCACGTGATAGTGATAATGAGGCAACTCCCTTGACAAGATGAAACTTGGAATGGATGCTATGAAAAGTGCTTGGGCAGCATTCCCTTTTAATATGTAACACAAAGGTAAAAACACAGATTGGTGCTGCTGTTTCTGCACATCTTGCTAGCATTTAAATGGTCTGGTGGTTTCATTTTGCTGTACGTGCTACAGTCACATAAAATTGCATATCTTTGTTCCAAAAAGCCCGTGTTCAATTTGAAATGAGATGTGAAAAGGTGGACTGATAAAGAACAAGAAAAGAAAGTCAGGGTTAGACACAAAAGCAGTTAAATTGTTTAATTATGTCCAGGATTAAGAAAGGGAGTGGTTTCTTTCTAAACAGGTCAGCTGTGAAAGTCTGTAGGAACGATGCCATGTGAAAATTGCAAAAATCTTTTTGGAAGATGTGGGAAAATATGTGCTCGAGGTTTGTGTTAAAGGAGCTTTTAAAAGAGTGCAGCAAAGGGCAGAACTCTGAAGGACCTTGAACATCTATGAAAACTATGTGGAAAATGTAGCCAACTATACACAACCATCTCATGATGTCATCTTATAAAAATCAAAATTGCTTTGAAAACTTGGTTGCTGGAATAATAAAAAACCACACCTTTGAAATAGGCTAGCAATCTAACTGCACAACTATTAAGTTGTTAAGTAACTCAGAAAAAAAAATGATCTGTTTCTCTTTGCCACTCCACATTTAGCATTTGTTAAGCTTAGCTTACTATATATACATATATGTTTGTGTATTCACTGCCATTGTCCAGGCTTGCTTGTTTATGTTTGTATGTATGTATGTATGTATGTAGTGCTTTGAGCTTGGGCACATGCTGGCCATGGAATATCTTGGAAAGAGAGCACAGAGCACAGGATATTTCACAGTGACAGGACACTGGTAGACCTCCTGTAGGAACTTCAGTGTTTGTGGATATAGAATAAATACAAACTATAAATATACATTTATACATACATACATTTTATATATAGTATGTATACATATTTAGAATCCATAATGCATGTTTAAGTGGCATGGATCTATATGCTGTCAGCATGTGTGTGTAGGTGGGGATATGGGGCACAGGAGCAGGGTGTCATTTTTATTCAGAGGCATGTGAGATTGGTTTATAAGGAGCAGTAGAATAGGTACTGTGTGAGTGTCAATACAGATGGCTGCTGCTGAAATTTCTTGTGTAAATTAAACTGAAAGATGATAAGTTTAGCTTCAATGTTAAAAAGAAATTATTCACTGTGAAGGTGATGAGGCACTGGAACAGGTTGCCCAGAGAAGCTGTGGGTGCCCCATCCCTGGAAGTGCTCAAGGTCGGGTTGGGTGGGCTTTGAGCAACCTGGTCTGGTAAAAGGTGTCTCTGCCTGGTGCGGGGGGTTGGAAATAGAGGATCTAAGATCCCTTCCAAGCCACACCATTCTGTGATGCTGTGATTCTGTGAAGTGTTGATAAACACTTGGCCTGATGTAGACTCCAGCTTCTCCAGCACTTTTCACATAGAAGCCTCATGTTCGAAGGACATGGTCTTTCCCGTGTCACCTTCAGAAAACATATACGATTGTTATTCGTGTTCTCTACTTCAGGTAGAGTCATTGCCCTTATCCTTCTATGGTCTTTGTGCTGGTCAGTCCAAAGTATCTTCTCCGTCTTCTCTAAAATTACAAGCTCAGGAGCTGCAAATTTTATATATGCAAATTCAATAGCAGCAGGTAGTTTTATTGATGCCACTGGGATTTGCTTGATTATAAAGTGGAAACTGCAGTATCATTTTGGTTCAGTTATATTTGTGATGTCTTTCACTGACAGACAGCTCAAGGAAAGTCATGTTCATTTTCAGTGTTTTAGTAACGGGCATGTTACAGCGACTCTCTTTTTTATTTCCATGGTTTCAAATACAAAGTATGGGTGCTTTGTTAAAAACAAATAAAAGTAATCTGAGTATTTAAGAAAGAATAACTTATTGCCCTGGTTCCACATTGTTGTAGCTTAATACTTCAACACTAACACAGATCTACTTCAGTGATCAACCAGACTGACATATGCTGCACTAAATTACCTCTGCAGGCATGTTATATGAAGAAGCAAAATAAGTGACAAGGAAATGTAATTCTAAAGTGACAAGAGTTCTGACTTGGTTTATGTCAGCTGATATGTCTAATAAAGCATGGCGTCTTACTAGGGGTGTGATATTTGGAAGCTCTCCCCCAGTAGAGCCAATTTGTAAGACTGAAGTTCTCTATCTTTGTTTCATGACTGAGTTTATGATTGAAAGTAGCTTTCCAGCTCAAAAGAGGTAAACAGATACATAGGTTTTGGTGTAGTCCTAGCTAATTTGCTTGCTAGGATATGTTACTCTTCCTGAAAGGCCTACAAATGAGATGTGGATTTGCCTAAACTTCAAGGACTACTAATACTTTTTAAGAGTATTAGTTACTAAAGAGTCATAATACTCTTTGTATTAATTAAATATATGTGTTTATTACATATTTCAGATATATGTGACCAAATTCTTTGCTATAAAAAGATAAGTTTGCCATATAAACCAGCAAAGTTATTATTTTTCTGATGAGATTTAATTCTTGGCTCATATGGTACTGTTTTATTTTGGCTTTATTTTTATTAACTTTTTTTAAGGACAGTTATCCCTGACTAGTGTTTTAATTTTAATTTTTAGACTCAAAATCCCTTTGCTGGGGACCTGTGGAATAATTTAAATTGATTGCATGTTACATTACATAAGATGATGCTTCCTTCTTTTGGGTAGGAAACAGATTCCCAATGTGTTTAATGGAGATTTATGTTTTATAGCCTATGAGATAAGACTGCTTTCCATGGAAGCTAAAGAAATTAGGGAAAGAAAAATAAAATTTATAGATTTTTTGTATTGCTGAGGAATCTCAAAAGCATTGCAAGAATACAAACCTAGTAAGAGTTAAGTGAAAAATCCCCCTCATTTGTTGCCTTACTTCCAAATCAAAGCCTTTACTGTCTGAAGTCCTTAGAATAGATATCTTCTTCCTTTCTTGTTCTCTTGTTTGACACTTTAACTAGACATAGTTAAGTGATCTTCAACAAGTAACTAAAAATATGTAGGAGAGTGACAGATAAAACTGGTATGACTTAAAATGATCAGAAGATTGACACAGAAATGTTTCTTCTAAATTCGTCAAAGGGTAAAGCAGAAAAATGCTTGAGACCTACAGTAAAGTAGACTTGCTTGTGCACTTGAAGAACAGTATTCCTAGTTGTAAATTTGCTTCCTGCTATTTTCACCCTAAGAGATGTTTCTGGCTTCTGAACCCTTCAAATTTGAAATAGGACTTGCAGGCCATTGTTCAGGATTTCTTGTCTTAATGTTTTTTGGTAACTGTAGCATGCATGTGTCCTGTCAAATAACACTTCCTTGGAATGGTAATTGGTGTCTGCCTTTATTTCTCCTTTCTTATGACTTCTAGAGCCTCTATTGATGGGCTGTGTGATAGGATGTCGTCCCACATGGGTTTTGACTCTAAAGTGTTCTCTGATGCAAGTGGGAATCCTATCCCCTTGCTTCATGCATGTGTGTGGTTTTTTCCCCTCACAAAGCAGGATACAAGCCTATTTTTCTTGGGATAACTTCTAACTTCTTTGCTGTAAGAGGAGGAATTCAGAGCAGAATTCTATTATGGCTATGAGTAGCTGGTAGAGTGAAGCTGAACTCTTTATTTGCTTACAGGCAGGAAAGGTTGGAGGAGGTAGTGTAATGATGCTTCAGCTGTGAAGTCTCAGGCTTTAATGCCTCCTCATTCAGAGTAACTCATACGGCAAATTACAACTTAAATTTGGTAGTGCAAGAGACACACATACTTGCTGAGGAATGAGTACTACACACAGTATGCCTAGAATGTATCAAATTTTGTCCATGACTTTTTTATTATAGTTTATTATTTGAATTTTTCATACTGGCAGTTTTCTAGCTGGCAGAAGTTTTCAAGAGCAGGTCTAACAGGGACAACTATATTGGAGTTGGTAGAAGAAGCTGTGAGTGTTGACAGCTGCTGATGAGAAATTATTTATGCATTAATTAATGGTAAGGGCCTTTTGTGTATATCAGACTTCTGGGAAACTACGCTGGAAACCATGTCTGGATTTCATTTATCAAAGTTACTGGTTATGTATTGTATAATTAAAAAACTTATCCTCACTTCACCTAAGAGTTTAGTGAGTGTAGACATGTTATATTTATACCTAAAAGGAGAACAAAATGTTATTATACATGACTGGTGTTTTGGTTTGTGGTAGGAAATAATTTTTCTTCACAGTGGGTTACTTGGTCTTAGAGCTAGGTGGAGGCACTTGGGGGAGGATGCCTTTTTTTGCCTTTCTTCCTCCCTGTCTACTCCATAAACCGTAGTAAGACTGGAGCAGAATTGAAGAGACGTGCAATTTATGGTATGCCATATGGAATGCCATATGAGGGAAGGAAGCAAGGATAAGAAGCTTCTGTCTCAGAAAGCTAATGAATATTTTCAGAATTAAGGGTGATCTGAAAGCCGTGACTTGACGTTGCAGTTACTTGCAGGTTATATCAAGCTGATGGTCTCAGTAACTTTGCAAGTCATGCAGAAGAATTCTACACCTAAAAAAAAAAAAAAAGCAAGAACAAGAGATGAAGTGTTCCTTTTCCCATAGAAAGGCATTCACTGAGGGGTCAGAAGGTTCTTGTTGCAACAGATTAGTAATGCGGAAGATAATACTAAACCATGAAGTATTAAAATATGGCATTCCTGAATGTTTGCTGTTTTGAACTTATTATGTTCTTACATGAATTGTCTTTGTGTCTTCATTCTGAATTTACAAAACGGTTTAAATTCTCTAAATTATTTCAAACAATTTTCATGTTTTTTCTGTATTTTGCCTTTTTATTTTTATACAGTTGAAGAAGCACATAGATGCATTCAGTAATGAATGTGCCCTTCTACAGCTTTTTATCACTAAAGAAGGAGATGTACAATTGCATTTCAGTCTTTACATTTTAAAATACTAAGCTATGCTTTCAAATACATGAATGCAGTTTTTGTTTAATAGAATTTGAGTGCAGAGAGTATCAGAGGACTACCTGGAGTATAAAATGCTGGGAGGAAAAGGTTTCTCAATGCATTCACATGGAACAGCTTTCCACTTCACAAGGTGATTTACTGTGTAATTTAAACTTTGCTGTTTGCTTTGATGACAGTTACACTTTGCTGTGATCTGCAGATACTAACTTGACAAGAAATTTCATCCACTAACTGTCAACATTTTGTTTCCAGTGTAATAAATAAAATTTAGTAGGCAAAATTGGGGAAAAACCCCAAGTCCTTATGGATTCTGGCAATCAGACTCATTCCAGGGACCCTAATTGCAGTGTGAGGAAAGAGCAATGCAGTAACAAACCTTGTCTGAGGTGTGTTTGAAGGAAACGTTAATTCCTGCTTTTAATCGCTTACATGAGTAGTTTTTGTGGTATCATGTTGCTCATACTGATGTAAAGTTTTTTTGAGTGTCATGAGTACTGAGGATAGCAGGGCAAACAATAAGATACGTAATCAAAATCAAGAGTTTCTTTTCAGTTTACATACTGCTGTGGTGTGGATACTTTTGCTGGTAAATCCCTATTAGAGCAGCCTCTTGGTTGGAAATTAATGACTTTATGTAGTGTAGTCATTTACTTATTTAAACTGCATCATACAAATATATTTAAAAGAGATTACCCAGTTTTTAAAGGAGATTATATTATATAAATGCCTGAGTATTTCACGTGTCTTCTGATAGAAGCTCTCCATTTTATTAACAAAATTTACCTTTTTTGTTTGAACACTTGATCTTAACTCATCTCTAACAGAAGGTATACTATCTGATTGACAGTAAATGCTCTAAAATGTACTGCTTATAACCTCTCTTTAAGTTCTTAGTGTTGAAGGTGATGCCACTTTTCTCTAAAGGTAGATGTACAGTACTATTAGTGTTGCACAGGCAGCATAAATAATATAATGCAAACTTGAGCCAGGCAGCCTCAATTTTGATAACAATGTGCAGAACCAAGATTGTTCTGCAAAGCAGTCTGAAAAATGAGGCTATCAATTGCTGTCTCGGTAGGTGAGGCATCTATAACTGAACTCTAGTTTGAATTGTCAGCATAAACTCCATCTACTTTGTGCATACTCTGAAATTACTGAGTTCCCCAACATAAATTGTCACAGATTGTCAAGAAAATCTGTTTGCTGATTGAAAAAAAGATACCTGTCTCTGGGAGTTCCAGAGGACAGTATTTAAATGCATGACAGTGTTTACAGAGTATACTATTTCTAGCTTGGATTGGTTCTGATTCTTCAAATTTTATCAACCTTCCTTTCCACTGTCATCTTTAGCAGAAGGCTGATCATACTAAGGAAGGTTATAAAATCTGTGTGGGGGTGCATGTGTATCACAGAAACAGGCTTAATCTCTTGAAGTTCAATAAATGATGTGAAGGATAGGAGTTACAGAGAAGAAAAAAGGCATGTGACACCCCTCATCTTTTGTTTACACTATGTAGTACAGAACTCTAGTACAGCCTGTGTCTTGTCACAGGATGGCCATCACACTGCTGTGCAGCTCCAGCATATAATGGTTCAGTTTGGCTACCAGAAACAGTCATAATTTAATATGTAATAGTTTTGCTTAGGTATTTTCCTGTTTCAACCTTAGCCATGAAGCAAATTGCTGCTTTTCTGAGAGTTATAAACACTAACCTTTGATACAGATTGTAATTTTATTTTCTACTCCTTTGAGAGAAGTTGATTATCTTAAATGATCCATTTCAGGTGTCCTTGATAGTTGTTCTACAGTGATCCACACTGATTGTATTGCCATCAATTACTTCAGGCCCACTGATATTTACCTGCTCTCCCTTCATCTGCTATTTGGAAAAAATCCTTAGAAATTTCTTGAGGTACTGTTATCTTAATTCATTGTTACGGGTAGGAAGTCATATTACTTCATACTTCTAGTTCATGTACAGAACTTTACCTGGACAAGAAAGGATGAACTTGTGCTGTAGTTGTTGACCGTGTTTAGAGAAGTGGGATAAGGGGCTGACCCGCAGTATTTTGTTTGGGATTTATTTTCATTGGTTGAAAGTGCCTGCTTAAAGATTTTTTTTTGTTGGGTTTTTTTTATGTTTGGTTGGGCTTTGCGGGGATTTTTTAGATTACTTGTCAGAGTTTGATTATAAACTGTGTCTGCTTTGGTTTATGGTGGTTAAATACCTGCTTGTTGTGGGTTTGCCCTGGGCCAATTTTTTTCTCAACCCCCACACAATTGCTGTAAGTTGAGAGAAGGTTTATGCAGACAAAAGAGATTCGATATGGGGGGAATAATACCAGGATTTATTACTAACAAGATAAAAACTAAAG
>JAWWLV010000088.1:79279098-79289800 GCA_035041135.1 Platyrinchus mystaceus
CTTCACCAGCCTGGTTGCTCTTCTCTGGACCTGCTCCAGCACCTCAATATCCTTCCTGAACTGAGGGGCCCAGAACTTGTAGCGTTCTGAAAGTGAAAGCAACATAACTTCAGAATTGCAATTCTAAGTTAGATTGAAGGTCTGTGGAAACCTGTATCTCCTCTGACAGAGGCCAATACTAAGACATCCAGGGAAGAGGACAGCACAACCTGATGTTATTAGGCAGAATGTTTTTGCATCATAAGCCAGGAACATGGCAGCTTAATACTTCTTTATAGACTTGTCATTCCTGAACATGTCTAATCTCTCTTTGAACACATGTAAGCTTTAGCATCTGTATTGTGTTCAAGGAGTTCTTCAGCCTATATGCACCTTGTTTAAGCATGTCTTTGGAAACCATCTAATTAAACCACTTGATGGTTTAATTAGATGCCCATCAGTTTTTGTACTGAACACAGCTGTAAAAAATAGATCCGTATTTCTCTTCTCCATGACAATCATAATTGTGTAGATCTCTACCACACATACTGTAACTCATTTATTTTCCAGGTGGAGGCATTCGCTGTGTATTTAGTAGTATATACTGTGTAAGTGGTTTCTTAACTATTAGTGCTCCCTGCCAGCCTTCTCTGTTTTCATTAAGGTTTACTTAATTATTTTTGTGAGAGGGATATACTTAATTATTTTTGTGAGAGGGATATTACAACCATTCATTCAAGATACAGGTGTACCATAGATTTGTATGTTAAGATAATGATAATGACTCCTTTGTCTTACGTTGTTTTCCTAATCACATTCATATTGATTTCACAGATGTCTCACAGTATGAAGCTGATACTTTCCTAGAACTGTTATAATCCAAGTTTTTTGCCTTTTTTTTTTTTTTTAATGTAATGGACTGGTTAGCTTCTCCATAAGCTTCCAGTGGCTCATGTGGTTGCATGTGCTCATTAATTCATTTTTTTGAAATAGTTTCTAAAAATCTGACCAGGGTTTTACAGGCCTGTGGTTCCTTGAATAGTCCCTGAAACATTGTTCTTTTTAATTAGTATTCCTTTATCTGCCTCTTAGTTACTTAATACACATATATTTTTAAGCAGGAGCTATTCTCTTATTTCATTCTTTCACTGTGCATGCCATCCTAGAATAATAGAATAGTTTGAGTTGGAAGGATCATCTAGCCTAACTCCCTTGCAATAAGCAGGGATATCTTCAACTAGACCAAGTTGCTCACAGCCCCATCCAACCTGACCTTGGATGTTTCCAGGAATGGGGCATCTACCCGGGCAACCTGTTGCAGTGTTTCACCACCCTCATCATAGAAAATGTCTTCCTTACATCTAGTCCAAAACTACCTTCTTTCAGTTTAAAACTCTTACCTCTTGTCATATCACTAGAGACACTGCTAAAAAGTTTGTTCCCATCTTTCTTAGAGGCCCCCTTTAAGTACTGAAAGGCCTCAGTAAGAGGTCCTCAGAGCTTTTTCTTCTCTAGGATGAACAACCTCAATTCTCTCAGCCTTTCCTCAGGAGAGGTGATCCATAATGTAGGAGTGATAATAATACTTCATAGGAGATGTGATATAGTAATTTTTGTGGTCCTTATTTAGACTCGCTCCAATAGGTCCATGTCCTTCCTGTGCTGAGGAATCCAGAGCTGGATGCAGTGCTCCAGGTGGGGTATCACCAGAGTGGAGTAGAGGGGCAGAATCACCTCCCTCGCCCTGCTGGCCCATACTTCTTTGGATGTAGCCCAGGATACAATTGCCTTTCTAGGCTGTGAGCTCACATTGCTGGCTCACGTCCAGCCTTTTATCCACCAGTATCCCCAAGTCCTTCCTGGCAGGTCTGCTCTCAATCCCTTCATCCCCTGGTCTGTAGCAATACCAGGGTTTGCCCCAGCCCAGGTGCAGGACCTTGCACTTTGCCTTGTTGAACTTCATGAGGGTCAGATGGGAATGCTTCCCAAGCTTGTCTAGGTTTCTCTGGATGGCATCCTGTCCTTCAGGTGTGTCAACTGCACCACTCAGCTGGTTTTGTCTGCAGCTTGCTAAAGGTGCACTTGATCCCACTGTCTGTGTCATTGATGAAGATATTAAGTAGGACTGGTCCTGTCCCTGAAGGACACCACTCATCAGCAGTCATCTCCCTCTGGACATTAAACTGTTGACCACTACTGTCTGGAAGCAATCATGCAGCCAATTCTGCATCCACCGAATAGTCTATTGATCAAATAATCTCTCTCCAATTTAGAGAAAATAATGTTGTGGTAGACCATGTCAAAGAAGTTCAGGTAAATGACATCTGGAACCTTTCCCTTGTCCATTGATGTAGTCACTCCATCATAGAAGGCCACTATATTGGTCAGGTAAGTCTTGCCCTTGGTGAAGCCATGCTGGTTTTCTCAAATCACCTCTCTGTCCTTCCTGTGCCTTAGCATAGCTTCTTGGAGGATCTGTTCCATGATTTTCCCAGGCACAGAAGTGAGACTGATAGATCAGTAGTTCCCAGGCATGGAAGATGGGCAGGGGACTAAACGTGAGTCCCGTGAGGAGAGCCTGAGAGAACGGAGCTTTTGCAGGAGGCTTTGATTAATGTCATATATCATCAGGATATCATTGAGAAGATTTTTCAAAGTGTTGCCTGGCAGAAGGACAGGAGGGAGGCAAAGATTGAAACAGGAGAGGTGTAGACCTCATACAGAGAAAACTTTTTTACCACATGAAACTCAAGCTGTGGAAGAAGTTGCTCAGAGAGGTGCTGCAGTTTCCAGCCTTGGAAATTTTTGAGACAAGAAAGAAAGTTTAAACCCTGGGCAATCTGTTCTGAAGCTTACCCTACTCTGAACAGGAGGTGGGATGAGGTGATCTGATGTCACTTCCAACCTAAACTTCCTGATTTCACTTACATGCTCATCCAAGGACAAGTCCGTTCATCCTTGCCAACTGTTTGACTGGACTGATATATTTCAGAAAAAAATGACAAGTTTGTTTGTGTCTGTGAGTGTATATATATATATATAAAAATGCATATGCATTCATCTATATATATGAAGAATTATGTATTAACCAAATTTTTTTAGAGTTTAGGAGTGAAAGTGGTGTTGATGATGTGAAATAGTAACCATTCCTTAGCAACAGACCACAAAACTCACAACTGACTGTCCTGAGTTACTGTTCCATGACCAAAAGTGTCTTTGCTCTGTTGCATATTCTTACATGGAGTACTCAAAGGCAGGTTGGATCTTCTTAAAAGGGAGTACAGGGTGGGAAGCTAGGGACAAACATAGTATCAAGCAGTGGGCAAATGTACAAAGAGGTGGGACTTTGAACATTCGTAGCTGTTGTTTGGTGCCTGCACAGTTATTGGTTCTGTCATTAGTCTTTGTGAAAGCCTTCTGTTCCTCATTGGATCATCATCCATCATCTTTTATTACTCTTAAAATACTTTCTGTATTCCCTATTTATATACATTGCATTTTTTTAATTAGCTACAACTTAAACCAGTTTAAATTTCACATGACTTAGTGTTCACCTTGCTGCAATCTGAACCCAAGTCACGGTTAGGAAGGCTGGCATAGGAAGACAAACAGTCCCTGAAGCAGAGTCAGATCTGATACTTTTCTATGTTTCCTTTAGAAGAAAGTGTTGCCCAAGGTTACTAATGTTTTGATGGAATTTGTTAAGATTTACTATTCAGGTATATAGAATTCCTAATACACCTGCTAAGAAATCAAGTAAGCCTAATACAAATGTTGGTGTATATGAACAGCATTTTTTTGTTCTGTTTGCCTCAAGGTTGTTGAGCACTTTTTTCCCTAATGTATCTGTTTCATTTAGGCTGAGCTTCTTGTGTTTCTCACAAGTAATATGTTGAATAGATCCATCAGTGTAACATCTTAGTAAAAAATATTGATAGAACACAACACAGAAAATTAATTAGAAGTATTACAGTTATAACTTGGACTTAATGCAAACTCTTACTTCATGAAACATTTCAGTGAAAGGTATGATTTAAATTGTGTATACTTTTCACAATGACAGATAAAATAAAGCCTTCCATTGTTAAACTAGACTGAAGATTAGTTACCAAACCTAGCTACAGTTTTTGCGAAGGTATGACAGTGAAGGAGCTCAGATTAATCTTGTTTCAGGACATCATTTGGACCTAAGGTGTATATGGTCTTTCCCTTTTTTATGTATAACTGATGCTATATGTCCATGGTGCAAGGAATAGCTGTATGTACTAGCTCACTTTGTGGACAGAAAGGAGCATGTTTCCAATCTCTGTCCACGTGTATCTTTCCTGCTAATATACATGCTCCTTTTATCTGGGGGAAAAGAGTATAAAACCCGAGATTATAATAACAATATATGAGGTGGTTCTTAGACACTTAGTTTTCTGAAAGCTAAGAAAAGACTCAAGGTCTTAAATTAGGATGGTACTTTTCAGCACTTTTCTCATGGTCACCCCATAGAATAGTCCCTTGTAGGTAACAAAAAATCTTTTTTTTTTTTTCTCCAAGATAGTAATTCACTTCAGACTTCCTTGAAGCAGTGCAAAAAATAAGGGCTTAAATATTTTATAATAACTGACCCGAAATTGTCCATTAAAATGAGGTGGCAGATTGGGAAGCAGTGATATCCAAGTGAGGAGACAGGGAGACAGGTGCTCTTCTCTCATCCTTATCCATAGCAAGAGATTTGTCTCGGTGACCTGAGACTCCGGTTTCTTGGCCCTCTGAGAGGCTAGTCAAGACTTATCAGGTGCTGTTGCATGAGAAGGCAATGTTTAGGCACGACAGTAGAGAAATATTGCCTTACCTCTACTGTGAATTTCACTTGAGTCTTTTCCTGATTCAGGTGGTACCTAAGGGAAACCCTTTCCCATACCTTCTGGAGGAATAGAGGGAGCAAGGAAAAACTCCAGTTGGTAAAGAAAGTGTTGGACTAGAAGCAGGGAGTCTATAGTTATTTTTATAGGGAGGTTAAGGGGGCTACATACTATAAATTGTGAAGGTTTGACAGGAGATCTCAAAACTGATATAATTAGGGGCAGTTTAGCTATCTGTAAAATTTGTTTACAGTTGCCATCTGAACCATCTGTTGTCTTCCCTTGCATTGTAGTCAGTTGGGGTAGATGATATTTTGTAATAGATGAAAGGTTTTTTAAAGTATGGTTTATGTCTCTGCATATACATTTATAGAGTACATCTTCTAACAAGGCCTGGATCCCATTGGTGCTATTTGGGGATGCCACTATAGTAACAATGATATATTATGTGCTGTTAATGCTGTGTTTGCAAAGCATTTCCAGTTAAAGTCGTTATGCAAATGAAAGTTGCCTCCTTTCTCCATCTGGTTGTTTGCATACAGGCTGTGGCATGCTTTTCAGTGAAATAGTTTTTGGTGTTATATTTCGAAAAGGTTTATCTCTAATGTTGGCAGGGGTAGGGGAGGACTTCTGTCACATGGAGTCCCATGACAGGAACTGCCACCAGTGCATGGACTCCTGGATGCACAACTCTGTGCTCTAACATTTGAGCTGATGGGGAATTGACCGCATCAGTGTTATGTTTTATGCTAACTTGCTGTATAGGGCATGGAGACTACTGCTTAATATCAGGAATCACAGCTGCTTTCTGGGGGGTCAGTTAGTATTAGGAGTCTAGAATAGGTGTTCAGTTCCAGACACAATACTGCAGTGTTCTTCAGGGTAATGGACGGGAAAACATGCAAGATGTGACTGGATCTGGTTTCTGAGCTGCCTGCTGATCCATAAATTTGGTTCCTTCAGGTCATAGTCGGGGAGACCAGAGACAGCTTTTTCCCTGTATCTTAATGAGAATGTCACCATGTAGGCTTGCCCTCTGACACCTGTCACAGGAACTATAGGATGACTAAAAGGGGTGGAAATCAGCTGTCATTTTTGAGAATGAAAAGTAAATTCCATTCTGTGCAGGCATTAACATCAGTTGAAAAAGTAAAGTCTCCATTAGGATTCCACAGAATTAAGATTAACTGACATTTAATGCACGGTTACAGATATCTTTATTTCACCACAGTTTTATCAGGATTTGTCAGTCTCTTATGTACCCATGACAAATCTATTTGAGGGCCCGTTCTGAGTATGTACCTAATAGTTCATATCTTAGTTATTTCACAATATAAGGTTCATTTAAGAGTAATTGCACCTTTTAATTTAATTTTTACAAAGTATTAGGAGTTTAATTTAACATCCGTGAAGGAATGTGTTTAGTCTGGATATGTTGCTCACAGTTTATTAGAAAGAATGTGATTGTGGATCATATAATGATGAATCAGAGGTTAGGTGGTCCCCTCTGAACAAAATAGCAATCAAAACATTTCTGCCAGCATTAACAACTATTTGCTGTAGTGCTCAGTCTTATAGAAGCTAACCCAATAAGTTTTGTTGTCCAGCCTATATGACTCTCCTGTGTTTGATGCAGGGAATTCCCAGCAGTGATGATCAGCACTTCAAAGAAAGATACAGTAAACCTTTCTACTCAGTAGAAAAAAGTAAAACCTTTCTCTTAGCTAGAGGTGTATTACCTTCCTCTAGGATCACAGCATGTGGTTTTCCTTAGAAACAGGGCTTTTAGTTCAGTGCAAGCTTAATCTGATTGCGGGGCCAAATCACAGCAAGTTTCAAAAGCTGGTGTATACTGTGGACTCAGTATTGAAATGCATTTCTTTCCTCATAGAGGGCTAAGGCTTTTTTGACTCTACTTGTGGACTGAGTAGATAACAATCACCTGTTAAACATCTTGTATTTATAAGAACTCCACAGATTTAATTTAGTCTATGAACTCTAATGGCATGTGAAAGGAAGGGATCAAGTCCAGCATCCAGGATAAGTCTTCGCATATTAACAGAGTAAACAGATGCATAAATACCATTGAGTTTGATGACACCGCTCCTCTTAATACAAACTATTGCAGGAAGTTGTATATAGTTATGTATGTGTAAGCATGCATGCATATATAAATATAGTTGTATACATATATTTTAATATACATAAAGTTATGTATTCATATATACACACATAATTTTATGTAGTATATATGTTTTTTCGTATAGAGACTGATGCTGTGAAGTTAGTATTCACACTTGGCAAGAAACTCAAAGATTGGGTACTGTTATCCTTTTACTGATGTTCTGCTTTACTATTTTTAGTTGTTTATTCTGAAATACTAATTGTTTTTAGGGATTAAAGGAATGAAGACAGCCAAATTTTCTTTTAAAGTATACTTTTTACAACTAAGTGTACAGGACTTTTTATCTCTAAGGAGCAAACTAGGGAAAACATATAAGGCAGATATTACAAAGTACTTGTAACTGGCTGACAGCTCCAGACCTGTTTGTCAGATAGCAGCATTTCATAATTCACATCCTATTCCTTCATCATCCTATTCCTTCATCCATAGAGGATGGTGATGGTGAAGTGAATTGTAGAATTTGTCCATTATTTAGAAAACTATGTTGGATTCTTTCTTATTGGAACAACATGGGACAGAGGCGAGAGAGAAAAAAAGGTCAAAATTAAGTTGAAGCCTACTGTAATGTTTCATCATAGTTTACATGTTTGAAGAACTTTGGTAACTTCTATTATTGTATAAATGTCTAACATATAAAGCATCTTAATATTTTATAAGGGAATTAGTAGCGAAATGGTAAACATGATAAAAAGAATTAATGGTTTTCCATTTTAAAAGTCAATTTAAGGATGAACACTACTAAATATAAATTTTAAATTGGAGTATTGTGTATATGTCTCTCTCTACAACCTATGTTTTAGCCTCATGGACAGAAAACCTGTAGCTCTGACATGTGAAACCTCTGAACAACTTTCTGGCTATATGAAAACAACAAAAAAAAGATAAATGGTAATCATTTTGCATTGTTTATTTGAATTAATATTTAATTTGCATTATGAGTTTCTAAAATAAACTGTTTGCAATAAGTCATTATGAAAAAAGTAGTTAGATTTATATTTTCATTATGTTCTGTATGATCATGCTGACACTAGTAAAAGAAAAAAAAGTAGTAGAAATTTTGCCATAATTTGCAATAAAATTTTCATGTTGGTATTTTTTCCCCTTGAACATCATAAATTTAAATTATTTTATGAGTACTTCAGAAGTTAAATATTCTTAACAAAAGGTATAAGCATCTTAAACATGTAGGTTTTCTTCCTGTTTGTATGAGAATAGGCAAATATTAATCACTGCTGATTTTTTTGTTTAAGAGGTCAGAAAATCTTTAAGAGAGGAGTGCTTGTTATGGCAAAAAGATGTTTTAAACTATTTAGTGTTTTCATTTGCCCCTCTATTCCCATTGAACAAGGCACTTCAGTGGTAGTTGCAAGTACACAGAGTTTCTGAGTAGCTTTGTGGTTTAAGTTGGTTGGATTGTTACAATAATTTTCAGAATGAAGAAACAGTTTGTGTTGCTTAGCCTGTAGCTTAACTACAGAAAAGAAATTCAAATTAAATCTTTGTTCAATCATCATGTGGCAACACAATGAACACACTTTTCAAGGTAAAATATTTAAGGTGGGAAGTATTTGGTGTTTCTTTCTCATGGGATAGTCCTTCTTACACAACTAGTCATTATCAGGTCAAGAGATGTGTTTCTACAACGACTCGTTAATAACAAATTTGGAATTGGTGCATATATTTCTCTGAAATTAAGGTTAAATGAAACAGATTTGATGAGTTTTATTTCTGCACCAGCACTGGCCAAGAAACTAGAACCATACATGTGATATGGTTAGACTGTCTGCATTATTCCCACCATGTTTATCTCTAAAGGATGAAGAACTGAATTTGTTACCAGCATGTTGCTGTAGAAATTATGCACCATCACCATCATAGAAAGAAATAAATGTTTTCTGTCTCATGAAGTAAACATTATCAAATTCTTCAGTCATTAAAGTGGAAAAACAGCTTAGTGCTGTTTTAATAAATCTGCAGTGTATGAGCACTAAAACTGATTGTAATCCAACGTTAGTTCTAACTAACTAGGAAAAACACTATATAGACCAAATAAGAAGGCTGTGCCACTGGTGGAGGGGTTTTTGGTTTTGTTGTGGTTTTCTAGTTTCTTTTTTTGTTGTTCTTTGTGTTTAATTACCTGGGTAGGGCTTTCTTGAAAAGAGCTAGTTGGAATTGTAGAAATTTTCACCCTGGAACCTCTTAGAGAGTCCTAATCCAGCTCTCTTTTCAGTGAATGGTCAACACCAAATTTAGACCAGGTTGCTTAGGGCTTTTGTCTATGTGTGCCTTGAGAAACTCCAAGAACGGGGATTGCGCAGCCTCCCTGGGCAGCGTTTTACAGTGCTTAATTCTCATGATTTTGAACATTCTTTATGTCAAGTCAGAGCCTCCCTCATTTAATTTTTTTACTATCTTTCATCCTCCAGCCATGGATCTCAGTAAAGAACCTAGTTCAACCTTCTGTATAACCTCCTCTTTTGTAAAGGAAGGTTACTGTTAGGTCCTGCTCCCCAGACAGTTATTTCCCACCCTGTACCATTGCAGATGCTTATTCCTAGAAGTAGAACTTTGCATTTGTCCATTTTTTATGGCATGAGGTTCTGGCTGATGTGTTATTCCAATCTGTCCAGGTACCTCTGGATGGCGCACCTGCCCTCAAGGTTGTCCATGCACCTTTCAAAGTTGCCTCCAGACAGGATAAGAGGCAGCAGACTCTAATTAGAACTGAGGAAGTTTGGATTAAATGCAAAGATTTATGTTTCTGTTATGCAGTTCAAATATTGGAACACATCCACAGAATCTATATCCCAGAACTCTGCTAGATAAGGTGCTGTGGAACCTGGTCTAACTAGGCTTGCTTTGAGTGAGGAGAGGTCTAACTGACTTACCAAGGTTCCCTCCAACTTTGTTTTCTGTGTTTCTATGACTGTTCTTTGCCATTTTGATACTGTCTGCAAACTGATGAGGATGCATTTTTTTTTGTCTCCTCTATGTATTTAATAAAGATATAAAAGAGGATAGACCCCTGAGAAGCTCCATTTCTAACAAGCTTCCAGGTTGAGTACAATTAAAGTCCACGTAGCTAGATAACATCCCAGCTTGGATACAAGGATGCTGTGGGACACTATGTTAAAACCTTGCTAAAATCACTGTGAATGATAGTCATGGCTCTCCTCATTCACAGATCTAGTTATTTTGTTACGGAAGGTAATGTTGTTGACAAACTTGATTACTCTTGGCTCTTTATTCTCAATTAATTATTTCTAATTCAGAAGTGCCTAGAAGTGGCTTTCCTAACAGCGCCCATGCATGTCCAGGCAGTGTTTCTGTATTCCTTCTTTCACAGCCTGTCCTCACATCTATCCCAGCTACCCATCCTTGCTACACTGGAGCTCAGTGGCGAGTTCCTCAAACTTTTTACTTGGTACTGTAATATAGATAACTTTGGCTTGTGGTCTGTTCAGTATTAAAACATGAGGGGTTTTTTTTCTTCCTGACCATTGCAACCTTTGTCCTGTGAGAAAAGCTGAGGATAAAATTCTAAAATCAGTTGATTTGCCTTAATTCTCCTTATTTGAGTTAGTTTTACAAGTAAATTAGTATTGAAGACTGTCGTGGTTTGAGAGCCCTAAAAATCCAATCCCGAGTTCAGGCCTCCCTCCCCAATTTTAACCCGGTGTGAGAT
>JAWWLV010000088.1:79293315-79350016 GCA_035041135.1 Platyrinchus mystaceus
CTAAAAAATCCATTGCGCAGGCTTGAAAGGTAAAAACACCTTTCCCAGATCTTCGCTCGCGAAGACTGGCCATTTACTTCACTAGAGTAGATTAAATACAAAAGATCAAGTGCAACCATAGCAAAAAGGTCAAAATCTTTTAAATCAGTGAGGCTTATGTATTCAGAAATGTGTGCCAGCTCTGTATTGAGGGTTCCAGGTATTATCTAAGTTAACTCAGCTGCAGTAAAAGAGATGGCGCTCATGTTTCAAGATGTCACATAATAATCTTGATCTCCTTCTCTCACTGTGAATTGATGTTGGTGAACATCAACTTGATAAGAGGTGTCATCAGTGCCAGAAATCCAGAAAAACGGCTCAGTAATTTGCCTGGAAACATATGCTTGAGTTTCACAAAGTACATGATTATGACTTAAATACAAAGTAGTTACTAGAGGGTTGAAAAAGCAGCTAAAATATTGTGATTGTTAGTCGTCATTTATGATGGTCAGTAGACATTTATTCCAGCCTGCCTTTTTCGAAATTATATTCACTAAATCATGTATGACAGTGATCTCATTTTACCACATGCAGTCACTAGTTGTAAGAAACTCAAAGTTTTTAAGTGTCTCAAGCTATTTTCTAATAGATTCAGATGGATTTAGTTACTGGTTCTTGGCCATAAGACTTGATGCAAGTCATACCAAATTTCTAAAGGGAAAGTACTCAGGGGCTGGCTAAATTCCCCAGCTGGCTTATTATGTTAGAGTTTTTTGCTCTTTTATTTTCCTGTATTTGTCCCTTTCCCCTTGTTTTGTCACAGTAGTACTTTTTTTCTGAAGGTTTCATAATCTTTATATTTTGTAAATCATTAGTTTATTAAGATTAGACAATTGCTGCTTTGGTAGCAAACTTTGGTAGCAAATAGCGAGTATTCGTTAGTCACTGCCTGGAGTATTGTTCTCTATATGTCCTTAGGCAACAAAGACTGGAAAATGGTGATTAGTTAAGCAAAGAGTTCTTAATGTGTTTCTCACTTTATTTTCTCACTTTATTGCTTTCTCCTCCTCCTAGTTTGTGCTCCCATCTCATATTTTATCACTTTTGTAGGGACGTGTTCAGATACAGCCTTTCTAAGAATGGTGCTGGGAATGCAACAGGTAGCTATGCCTTATTAGTCAGCTTCTGAGTCCAGAGTGATGGTAAGGGAGTGCCAGCAAAGAGAGAGAATATCCAAAGCCCTGACTCTTTTTCCTCATTTACAGGTCTAGTTTTATTTGTTCCTTCTGTGAGATGATTAGCTAGCTCTTGTTAGCCTTACACTGAAATAATGATATGCTCTTTCTGAGCATTTGGAGACTGTATTAGGTAACTGCTGAGTCCCAGTTAGGATGTGACTTCAGTCTTAAACCAGATGTTTTTATCCATCTCAATAAACTGATTTTTATTTTCAGCTCTTAGAATGAAATGAAAATAGCACAAAAATTCTTCAAGTTTTTCATTCATACATTCTTTATGACTTTGCACATTGCAAAACAGTTTAAATACTACATTTCTGTAATCCTTCACCTCTCTGAAAGTGATTCTTCCGTTATTGAGTCATCTCATGAGTGTCATGCAATCAATGCTATAAATACCTTCTGAATTCCCCTGCACTACGCTATACTTGGGACAAATTTTACTACTTTATCTACTTGCAGGTAGAACCACATCATTCACAATGCCTGTCTTGAGCTGACGATCTAAGTCTGCTCTTGAGTTCATCTTCATTCTCCCATATCACTACCTTGTGTGCTTTTTAGATTAACAGATTTCAAAAACCTCGAAAGCCCTTTCTGAAAATTACTTTTTCTCATTTTTTTAGCTCATCTTTGTCTTTCCTCAGGCTCCTTTTGGTAGGTGATTCATGTTCCTGTAGTGCTTTCTTTAGGGTGTTGTAAAGGAGCATTGATACCGTGTTAAGTATCTTCTCTGCCCTTTTTGTTAAGACAGTCTTTTCTTTCTTCTGTAGCTCCCTTATCTGAAGCAGAGTGAATGTGGTTTCTGGGTTTGGAGAGCAGATTGCTCACCAGTGTCTCTGTAAATGCTGCCCATGACCCATGAACTGTGTTTCTCTTGAGTTCCTTCTGTCCAGCCCCCTCAGAAAAGCTCCTAAAGACGCCATCTGCATCATGGCCCATCAAGGCTGCTTTCCTAGGGATCAAGTGTTTGTATCTGAGATGTTGAACAGACATCTATTTGCTGGAGCTCTAACTTTATTTTTCAGTCTGGATGGGTAACAGCAGTTCTTTAAGATGGTTTCTGTATCATGGTGATTTACCTGACTGGCGAATTTCCAGATGTTGCCAAATTCCTCCTGGCTGCAAACTTCCATTTATCTTATCAGAACACTCCCACTGATGTTTCCAGCAACTCTGCTCACTCTATGCTAGGACTCATGTTGCCTCCAGCAAGGACTTTTTGCCCCATTTTTACTTTCAGATTTTCATTTGCATCCTCCTTCCCTTCCTCCTTTCTGCCACCCCCAGTGTGTTAATGAGTGAATATCTGTCCTTGCTCTTACTCACAAAAATCAGAGATTTGACTAATTTCTTGTTGGTGCAAGAGGGACAAAACAAAAACGTACATGTTTTTGCATAAAGTAATAGAACAGACTTTGACATATAGATGTGTAAATGACACAAGCTTTTCTAGTACACAAGGCTTACATTACAAGCATTGATTCATTTACTTATCCCTATTTTCTCCTGCTATATTTATTCTTTCATAGCCTGGATGTTTTCCTAAATGACTGTTTCAGACTTCAGTATAAATTTCCAGCAATCATAAATCTTCTATGACCATTGTTTCATTATGATTGTCTTGATGTTTGTTTTTACTACAGAAAACTGAAAACACATCTATAATTTTGGTGTTTCTTATTGCAATTTTAATATTTTTCTAGTATGTTGGGGATTTTATATATTTATATGAAATCTATTAGGATTTAGGTTTGCATTTTATTCTATGTCACATGAAATGTGTCTTAAATTAATTCATATATTTTCAGTTCAAATCTTGCCATCTATTCTGAGAGCTTGTTTAAAGGCTTTAGATTAGTCATGATTATTAAAGCTTGTGTTTTAGGTTGTGGAAAAACATATATTTTTTTAAAATAATATGTATGTCTGATCGTTCTAAATGAAGTCTCCATATTAAAAAAGCAAATGAGGGTGTGAGGAAGCATAGCAATGAAAGCTATGCACAAATCTTTCTTGGAAGCCTTCCTTACAATACCTTAGAAGAAAAGAGAAATCCAAAAGAAGAATCAATAAGTAAAATACTTGTATTTGCATATAAATTGATAATGTGTTTGAAAAAGAATGTGAAGAAATAAGGAGGAAGGATGATAGTGGATGGCAAATCAGATTTTTTAGAGGTATGAGATACAATAGTTTGCAAGATTCTTCTATGGTCAAGTGCAAAAAACTTAATTACTTGAAAGCTAAACAGGATAATGTGCAAGAAAGTATTCTTCAGAATTTGTCAGAAGATGGAACACACCCTCTGTACATGAAATTTAACACAGGAAAGCAAAAACTAATGAGGTTTTTCTGTATGGGATGCTGTTTTCAAGAATTTTGCTATTCCCTTGGGTATCCAGAGTAATTGTTTTCTAGTTCATCTGAGAAACATTTGTTGAAAGAATGTAAATAATTGTTTTATCTAAATCAAATTTTTTACTCTTCATTGAAGAAGTAAATTGCAAAATCTGAAAATAATGAAGCAGATCACATAACATTTGTTGTTGTAAAAAGAAGTTTATGAAATTTCTCATTAACTTAAAATTAATATTAAAATATGTAGTTGGAATATTATTTTTTATTTGTCTTATCACAATCCAGTTTATGATATCTTTTCAATGAAAATACCAAAGCAACAAAAACAAAGCCAAAGTTCAATGTATTAAAAGTCAGGTACTGCTGAACAGAGATGACCAATACATGTGAAGGGAATTGCATTCCAGGAGTGCTGCATGCTTGCACAGCTCAATACTGGGAGTCTTGCTCCTCTAAAAATCAGAGATACATTTCATTTTTCCTTTAGTACATTGTTCCAGAAACTACCATATTGTTTAGTCTTGTGCTTATGTTCTTTTAGATGTTTTGTTTTGGTTTGTTTTTTTTTCCTCTTATGGTTAATCTGAATTATACCTTGTCTTAGTTTAAATGAGACACAAGTGTTTTGCTGAGGATGAGTTATGAGGAAAACCCAAACTCCACCCTCTAAGCAATTGTAAATTCAAAATTAAGAGGCTCCAACTGAGGAAAAAATGTGGAAAAAAGGAAAAGTAACAGCCCTTTATTAAAAGATATATGTGCGTTGGCATAACAATGAAAAAAAAATGCGAATAAAACAACCAAGCAATAATCCTATACCCTAATATAATCCCCTTCAAAACAAACAGATAAACAAAACAAA
The DNA here is from genome assembly GCA_035041135.1 of Platyrinchus mystaceus. NCBI lineage: Eukaryota > Metazoa > Chordata > Aves > Passeriformes > Tyrannidae > Platyrinchus > Platyrinchus mystaceus. Next base: position 79,297,756 of record JAWWLV010000088.1, read on the forward strand.
ACAAAACAAGGTAAACAGTTCAGTTTGCACCCTTTGGTGCAATTCTAACCAGTGTCAGCAGGGGGTGCTGTTGGATCACTGGGGTCGCCACATGGGAGTCTCCCCTGGTGTGCTGCAGAAGCTGCGAAATGGAGGTCTTCCTTCCCCCCTCCACTAGGGAAAAGGGGAGAGAGAGAGGAGGGAAAGAAAGAAAAAAAAAAATGTCCTTCCCAACAGGAATTCACTCAATCCTTCTGGTTGAGTCGTGTAGCACAGCCTTCTCTCTCCTTTGATGTGCACAAGAACTGCTGCCAAGAAAGAATAACAGGAACAGAGGAGGGAAAGAAAGAAAAAACCCTCTCAAAAGTTCTTCTCCAATGGAAATCCAAACAGAATCCACAGCTGGCAACCAGGCTGAGAACAAAGCCACCCTCCTGCTCCTACCCCGACCTTGTCCCAGTTCTTGCAGCAGCCGATCTCCTCCCCCGGTTTTCCAGGAGAGAGAGAAAAAAGAAAAAAAAAATAGTAAAAAATAACTCCTCACCCCTCCCCACAGACAAGGTCCTGAGGGCCATTAACTCGGATTGTGGTTCTGCAGCCACTTCTTTTGTGTTAGTCAATGGCCCAAGCCACAGCCAATCTGCCCATTCAACATCCCACTCACACAGTGGGCAGGGGGAAGGGGAAAATTCCTGCTTAGTTTCTAAGAGCCAGCAAAATCATGACATACCTGCTGTCAGGAAAGAATCTGCTTCTTATTAAGACAGCAAGGTTTGCCAAGACTTTAATGCTGAATTGGATCTGCATTTACACAATTCCTTGAGGAGACAGAAGAACGTGGAAAACTGAATGCTTCAATCCATTTTACACATTTTTTTCCTCTCCCCTGTAATTATTACAGATTTTATGTGAAGAAGCACAAATAGACTTAGTAAGAAGTTCTGATTCATAGTATTTAGAATTTAAAGAGTTTAATTGTCTAACTATTAACCTTGAATTTTGTTTCAAATTTTTCATTTAAAAATGTTGATAAATTTTATTTTTGCGACGTCACATTACATTTGATCATTTTTTTCTTTTATGGGCACTGGGCCATAAATAAAATCGGTGTTCTCAGACCAGTGATTGTTCACAACATAATGTGCTAAACCTGCTATATTCAGTGAGTCTGGTATGGGGTTTTACATTATACCATCCCTAATGCAGTAAAAAGGTTTCCAAGCCTACCCACAGCATCTGTCTCAATCTTGTTTTACTACTTTTCTTGTGACAAACACTGATGGGGTAATCTTGGTCTGTAAGACTTCCAGGTTTCCCATTCTCTTATATGCTGCGATTTACAAAGAAAATGTCCAGATTTCCTTTGCTGCTTAAGAGATAATCAGACATTTGGTCCTGTAGCTTTGAGACACATCTGTAAGTGCTACCTGTGAACTTAGTTCCTCCCTTTGCCTGCACTGCCTTGGCTTCAATTTCCACAAGTCTTAATGGCATAGACATATATGCCTGTTCTCGATCCATTTCCAGCTGGAAAAATATCACTTGTCATCATTTAAAATTATATAAGTTTCTGGAGCCAGACATTCTGAAGTAAAGGTAGGCAAAGCTTAGAAATGACAAGAGTTTACATGGCATCAAGAAGAACGTAATAAAACAGTTCAGTGAAAATGCCCTCAGTATCAGATTGTGCAGATTTTGCCAGTAGTAAGTTCAGCCTGTGAATCACAGTGTTTGTTACACTAGAAGAACATTTATTTCTTTCTGAATTCCCCTGCCAGCACTTGCTCACTGAAGAGCAAGTGAAAAGCTTTTGCTTTCCCTGACTTTGAGAAGCCTTTCTGAGGTAAGGGGAAATGAACTTATCATAGGAAGTATCTCAAAATGTTGTGTCAGTTGGAAGACTTGGGGAACAAATACTAAGTTAGGAATAACAAATTGGCAGGACTAGATAGATGATGTTCACCCAAGAGAGTAGCAAGAGCACTCAGAAACAAAATAGCCAAACTGAAGGCTATAGTGTTCCTTTTAGCCCCCACAAAATGTCTCATAGGATGCCTATTTTCCAAATGGCTTCAAAGTAGGTCTAGGCAGCAATGTATTGCATTTCTGTCAGACTAATAGAAATGTCAATCAAGAACAGAACTGATTAGCCCACATACTAATATAATATGGTGTGAGGGAATAAACGTGGGGGTTTTTTTAAGAAAGAAATTGTGATACCAAACCAAAATCAGATAAAATTGATATTGGCTAAATACGAAGTGATGTATATGGAGAAAATGATGACTTCACATATGCAATGATTCATTTTAAGCCAATACCAGGCATGAAGAAGGGTCTTGTGGTGATAACAGGGTCATTCCATAAAAATAGGTGTTTGGTGGTCAGTAATGAGCCTGAGAAGGAGTGCCTGAGATGACCTGGTAGTCCAACCCAGAATGGCTTTTCCTACTTTGTAATATATAAGTCAGAGTGGCATTTTTGAGAACTTTGGTTTATCTTAGCAAGTTCCTTACTATGTCAGTCGATCCTGAATTGCTTCCTGAATCAGCCAGTAACATCTGCCTGTTTCAGATCTCTTTCTCTTCATCAGACCTTCCTACTGAAAACTTCGAAAGAGTAATCAGTCAGAGATCTTGGTATTGAGGAAATAACAGAGTTCTTCAGGCCAAAAACCTTGATGACAACCATTTCGTCATTCAATTGGTATTACCATTTGTGAGTAGCATAAGCACTGAATTAATTTATGTCTTCTGTAGTATTTTTTAGATACAAAAGAAAAAGGGTGGGTTTATGTTGTGCATCAAGAGGATTGGACAGTGCCTATTCTGCTACAGTTGTGAAAACTAATAGCCTTAGTTTCTGATGGAGTAAGAGAATTTAGTCCATACGCAATACTTAGCAGTCTTCTTAAATCTACCCCACCAGTGAGACATCGTTTTTTACTAGAGGATCTTTCCTCCAACTTAATAAAAAAGTTGAACCTTTTTTATTAAGTTTAATCATCCAGATTTACCAATTACTGTCCTTTCTCCCATGGAAGTATTAGCCCTTATATCTGTCATCTTTTACTTTGTGAGTCATAAATGATGTTAATAAATGTGTCTCAAATAGCCTTTCAGGTCATGTCTGTGGTACTCCATGACCAACTGTCAGTTTCCATACTGTCCCAACAGTACCAGTCTAATTCAAAACCTGATTTATTAACAAATACAATGACACAGCATGATCCAAAGCAGTGTTTGAAAATTAAAACTGTAGAAGACTGATGATTTCAGAAAAACATATATAAAATGTACATTTGTGCAATGAAAACACTGCGCCCCTTACCCCCCACCAAAAAAAACCCCAAACCAAACCAAGAAAAAAACAAACAAAAACCCCCACCAAAAACTTCACCAACAAACCTACTAGAAAATCAAATACTCATTCATGCTGTCTGTGGTAAAGATAAATTTTAATGTCTTCACACTCCACAGCAGCAAAAAAATCCATTAGCACACAGTTTCTCAGAGTCATTGACTGTGTGGGAAGATACAGATGGGGGTTTTTTTCTTCATTGCAACAATATCACTAACAGCGGGAGCTGAAACATACTATGTCATGTCGACCTGAAACAAATTAGGATTTAAGAATCTAATAAAGTTGGGATTGCTCAGCGGTGCAGTTTGCTGACAGAATGTCACTGTGCATGAATGGCATGTGCTCAGAGTTGAGTCGCTCTGGCACGTAAAATACCCCTGTCTCCTGATTAAGCCAGAATGCCAGCAGCTACCCCACTGAGGGTTTCAGTGTGATATAATACACTCATCCCAAATTTTTGTTTCACTGGTGGTTAAAGAGCTGTATGGCCAAACAACTGAACTGAATTTAAAAAACTGGTAACCCATCAGAAGCTTAAAATCCACCAAGTTCAGTGGTTGCCATGCTGTGACTCACTGTTGCTATCTATACCTCACAGATTTAAATAAAAATGTGTTGATATGTTCTGTACTATGCTTAATGACAGTGTTTTAAAAATCTTAAAAGTTCTTTTTTCATAAAGAACTAAAGTATTAGTTGTATCAATTTTGTATATTCTTTCTATTACAATGGAAAGGAAAGCAAAAGTTTCATGGGCAGACTTTTCATTTTATTACCAAGAACTGCAAACGTTTGCCTTTTTGCTTCACATATAGCCAGGGCTAAGGAATACTTAAGAACTAAATAGGTCCCTGTGCAAGTTTCCTAAATCTGACTTGAATTCCTGGTCACAGCAATATGTGTACACTCTAAAAGAAAAATCTGGATATAGAGATGTTAATTGCATATATTGTCCCTCTTGTTTTATCCATGATAGAAGAAAACTTGTATGAGCACGTGCTGTATCAACAACAGACAGTTAATAGAATTCCAAATTCAGAATACTTGCTCATAAATACTGCAAATGCAAAGCTGTGGTATCCTTCAAAAAACTGGCTATCCTTACCTCACTTGTTTTTAGAAGCAGGACACAGCTCACTTGTTCCCAAGTGTCAGCAGCCCATGTTAGAATCCTTTATATGGACCCAGCTCTTCTGTGCAATAGTAGTATCAGCTTGACCTCATTCCTGTTGCAAAGATGTTTTCTTTAAACTGCTGTGTTTTAAAATGTAAAGACTGTTGTATGTATTAGCTGATAGTTTTTCATTCACTTTAGTGAACTCTCTGTCCTTGAATTAGCTTAAAAATATGTGAATTGTTTGAACATCAGTGTCATATATAAACAAAAAGAAATGGTTTTACACTTTTTTTCTATAAAATAGAAAAGGCATGTTAAATATATGTTAGAAAATCTTCATTGTCTAGTTAAATGGTGCAGAAAGGCATCTTTTGATTTTGTACTTCTTTTGTTTAACCTCCAGTGTACATATTTGTGCATTTTTAAAACTAATTGATGGTAAAGCTGGTGATGCTGTATTTTTCCCCTATTTTTGTGTCTGACTAGACAGTTAGACCTCATTATCTTCTTGTGTACTGATATTTCCACAAAAATTTAGCACTATCAATTGACAGTATCAATGTGCATGGAAAGATTTTAGAAATAAAAAAGTGTCTGTAGATTGTAAGGTTTTCTGTATCTGTACCTAAGATCAATCACTATTTAAAGGAGAAGAAAACTCACCCCTGCTACTTTCACATCCTTTACTGAAAGAGTAGCAGGTCTTATATATGGAAAGTGAATAATCTGTTTACTGACTAAAAGCTAGTGTAGAAGGTCACAGGGAAATAAAGAAATCCTAGTGATTAACTGAAAAACCCTTTCTGCAGCACACATTTTCAAGGCTGACTGAACATTTCAGCACTCCTTGAGGGTGTTTTATGGCACTATTTTCTTGTGTCTTAGGAGCTGCTGGTACAGCTTTGGCATCCTCTGCCTGTGTGGTTCAGAAAGCTGTCCCAGGACTGCAATGTTCCACAGCTAATTGCTGCTTCTGTCATTGGATCTTACTGAGTTAAAATCTGGTAACTCCCTGCTCTGCATAAATGGCTTGTTATCTTTTCTGTGTCCTTTCATCTACCAATTGTAGGACAACATTCTTGGAGTAGATAGTTACATAAGGGTTTTGTTTTCTTTTGGGGAAGGGAGAATAGCTGGTGGGTTTTTTGTTGGCTTACCATGTCTATGCCAACCTTTGAAATGGAAATTGAGATATCAACAGCTACTTTAAGGCCAGCTTATTCCTAATACACCTTAAACCAAGCCTTTGCAGAAAGCAAGTCATTATTTAGTTTTTCTGTATTGTCTTTTGACTAGTCCTCAGCTTCCAACACTGCCTAATGAATCTCAGAGAGAACCATACATTTTTTTAGGCTGTATCCCTGCTGAGAGGTGAATGGTCTTACTCTTGAGGCCCAAGCTGAGTTTCAGCAGTAGTGAGCCTTAGAATGTCATAAGGCAGTGTGGTTAAAAACAGATCACTTGAAAATATTAATAATTATTGCTTAGTACTCCACCTTCATTACAGCTCTAGGAAGTGTTTGAATTCTCATGGATTTTTAACTGCTAGGATTTCATTAGAAACATTACAAATGCGTAAAGATTTCTACATGACTTTGGAAAACCTCTGAAGGTTTTGGAATAGAGGGAGAGATGTGACATTCTGCAGCATTGGTGTTACATAGTGGTGGGTGCCGTGCCTTTTGTTTTAAAGAGCAATTTAATTTCTTTTTAAAAACTCATGAGTTGTTATCTCTACAAAATGAAATGTACTGAAACAGATCTGGTTATTTCAGAAGCTCCATCAGTGTGTATGTCTCTAAGGGCTGGGCACCCTGATCCAGTTGCAATGTGGGTGGACAGATGCATGTTTCCTTCCAGAGGAATGTTAAGCAACTTGAACAGGCTCCTGGCTGAGTCCTTCTTTGATCTGGGGTTCACATGATATTCTGGGGAGGTTCTTGGACTGGCCATGACTTACCACAAATTACCTGTCACAAACTTTTCCGTGCTGTCCCAATGGGAGCCAAGGCACCATCTCTGGGTAAGTGGGAGAGCCACCGAGACACACCATGTGTGCTTCCTGCAGTCTCTTGGGAGCGCCTAAAATGAGCTAAAATTTCTCTGGTTCCAGGTCCAAATGAAAAATAAGACCAAAAAAAAAGCAGAAAGGAGAGAAACAGCCTGATTTTATTCTTCTTCCTCTGTTAAGTCTGGACTGCTGGACGAAAACAGGCAGTTTTCAAAGGCTCCATGAGGTTTGAGGTCATGTGGAAACCTGGTAAACTCTACCCAGTACCTCCAATGAATTTAGGAATCACTGTTCTGTGTCAGGGAGGCAAGTTTTTTCTTTCTGAAGGGAAGGGACAGATTGCAGGAGAAAACTATATCCCAACTGGTGCCCAATTCCACAGATGTAGTTATTAGGAGGCAATTAGGAATACTTGCTCTCCTTTTTGCACTAACAATTTGAATAAGCTTGTGAGTATTTTTAAGTCTTGTTGGTTCATATTAGTCTTTCATATCATTAAGATCTGTAATCTCTTAAAAAATCAGTATTGAAATTACAGATGCAGTACAAGGAAGAATGAAGTAAAGTTTTCAAACTCTAAACATAACATGAGATTTTTCAGGTGTCGTTATAAATATTATCATGAAAGAAATCAAGTAATTAAGATAATAATTGATCTACTTTAAGTAGCTTTTTAAGTTAATAGGTAATTTTGTAGAGGTCCATTAGCAGGACAACTTTTTCTTACTTGATTTTACATTATGGTATTTAGCTAGGTAAAGAATGAAAACACTCAAAAGCTGAATTTCCTTCACTCTTCCCTGAAGACTTCTCAGTCTTATATTTAATCACAACTCTGTAGCAAGCTAGGCAGGTCAGCAGTGACTGCCAATGCTACTTTTTGGCTTGGGGACTCTCCTTCCACAGTTTGTCTCTTAACTAGCCCCCATCACTCTAACTGCTCCAATTCATGATGAACAGCAAGATAAGACATTATATCCATAGTTCATATTCAGGAAAATAAACAGACAGGTTATTATTATAATCTGCTCCAACATCCTTTGTTGATTGGTAAAGATTGCGGTGTTTTGTGGCTCAGGAGATGACTCATTTGTCTTGTGAAATCTGTAAAGGCTCTCTGAAAGACAAAGGCTGGTAAGTTAAAGACAGATAGATCATTTTTGCAATCGTGGTGACTGTTTTAAAAAGTTTTCCTTCAATGATGATCAGTGGGCATGTGTCCTGTGGCGTTTTGTAGGGCTAAAAGGTGGAACAAAATAATAAAGATGTTATCTCTTTTGTTCCCCCCCCCAGCTTGTTTGTTGTTTTTTCCGATTCTGCTGCAATCAAGATAAGATTTTGCACTAAAGCTAAATGCAGTGTATCCTATGGTATTGAGAGACATTGCGAAAAAGCAATTTTAAAGATGTAATACATTTGGTAAAGGAAAAACTTCTTCTGATTCCATGGGCTGGTCTGTTGTGCAAATGCAGTCAACTCAATGTCTTTTTTGATTTATGCAATTTTTCCCCATAAACCTAACCAGAAAGTTGCAGGGTCATAGATTTTGTGAGTAAGAAAAGTTTGGTTTCTTTTTTCCATCTTCTCCCGGCAGGACAAGGACAGAAGACAAAAGGTATCTCTTCCACTTAGTTGCCAAGCAGCAGCCCAAACTTTGAAAGGTTTTCTGGCTGAAGCGATGAAGGCCTCTGCCCCGTTGCTAGGCAATAGATGGTTCTTTGAACAAGCAAATTTATGACACCATGCTTGCAGATTCCTATTCAAAACCCTCACTCAATACAAAAAGTTTAATTCCCTTCTCTGAGGTATCAGTCCTATCTTCAGTATCTCTGTTAACTCTCTTTCTAACAAGTTTGTCCCAGCCTGAAGCACTATTAACAAACCAGTTTTAATATTTCCTCACTCCCTTATATCTTTTCTGGCCCTGTTACTTTTGCCTGCCCCCATCCTGAGATGTCGGGGTTCACACACTTTGAGAAAGGCTTTCCCTCCGGACCCAGGTATCCCTCAGAGCTACAGCCTCTGAGCTGAGGTGCTCTGCCGCTTAGCCGAACAGCTCAGTTAACTGGGTTTTCCCGAAAAGCTTTCCTTCCGGAACTTTCTACCCAAAGACGGATCCCCCCAAAATGCCATCTTCCAAACCAGATTCCTCCTGAAACTCTCTCTCAAAGCCAGATCCCACTGAAATGCCTTCTTTCTAAAGCCAGCACAAATGCACACTCGCTTGACCTAACCACATGAAAATACTTTGAGGATAGCCCTTCCCTTTTCTTACGGGTTCTCTTGCACGTGGTTTAACAGTTGCCGTGGATTAATTTCTATACCAGATCCCATTTCCCTTTTCCCCTTTCTTTGTTTCACGCTGTCCTTCCTTGGGTCCTCCATTGCTGCCATCCCAGGAGAGGGCACAGGTTTCTGGACCGCTGAAATCAGCAGGGCGCACCTTCCAGATGCCCTGGTCCCTCAACTGGTCTGGTGGACATTGGATCCTGGACGAGCCCCCAAATCTGTGAGAAATTTAGAAGATGGCCTTTTGAACAGTTTTTCCTTAAAAATCCTTGCTCTGAAATGTGTAGAAGTCAGGAAGAAGGTAGGTTGATAAACTCTCAAAGTTAGAGAAATATTTGGATTATGAGTTTTACAATCCACTGAAGATAATCTTGCAAAGACATATAAGGTTTAAGGTGCTAATAAATGTGTTCTTAACAATTACTTAACTGAACTGCGAATAAAAGATTGAAAATGGCTTGATTAGTTCAGTTACCTATTTCCTGGGTGAATGTTACCTCTGGATTGATATCCCATGGCATTTCACCAAACTTGTGCCCTCAACTCATGAAATAGTCACATAGCTTATTTGATCTCCAACTCGCAGAAGTCTTCTCCAGGATATTGGAAAATTGCATGTTGTGTTCCTGGTTCTCTCTCATTTACATTTCACTTCCCTCATAAGCAGCCCCCATGAGAGTCTGATGCTGTGCCTTGTACAGTTTTAGATACCATTTATGAGAAAAAAGAACACTGGACAAAATGCAGTGTCAAACTCTTAACCCAAAAATTGCAATTAATAAAATGTGCAGCAATGAATTTCAATTTTAAAAGAAACTATTTGGTAGTTTAATTTTGCTATCACTTTTAGAATGGAACAAAACGTGCCATGTGAGTATCTGACTACAGTATAAAAATTAATATGTCTGAAAAGGAAATCTAGTGTTGAGCAATCATGTTGGTAACTAAAATTTTGACCGTTCAAAATGTTATCCCTTGTTGATCCAGAAGGAAATCAGTTCCAAGGCTAGCAGCATTCTCCAGAAATGTAAGCTTCTTATCTTGTTATAGTGGATGGTGGAAATGTTTTTAGGGAAGATGGTGGGAGTAGTATGTAGATATTCACCAGTTGGTAAATGACTGAGACAGCTGAACAGATGGCAATAAAGGCTGATAGGTATTGGTGAGTCTGATGATCAGTATCTGGTATCAAATAAATTCTCAGCTATACTGTTTGCACATCCCAGGCCTGTTCAAGATTTGTCATTAAATTGCTGTTGAGAGTATGTAAAGTAAAAGCCAACTTTTCAGGCAGATGAGTCTTTCTTTTGACATCGCTGTATCAATGAGTCATTCCATTATCACAGTGAAAATTAAGAGCAAGTCTAAATTGCTAAACAGTCATGAAACCTTTCCAAGTGTTCAGCTGTGAGAGGCATTTATGTATTTTATCAACAATGTGGTAACATATCAGGTAAAATGCTGGTTTAAGGTGTCATTTTATTAAGGGATTATCCTCAGTGAGTACTTGTGATTGATCATTCTTGCAACTGCATACACTGGGACTATTTTTAATGAGGTGAGGAATTTTTTCTTAATCCACTCTTAGGTACGTATTGTGCATATATTCTCCAGTCAGCATTAGTTCTCAGAACTGGCGTAGGAGGAATTTATTCCAAGGAAATTCGACTTTTAGGGCAAAACACCTGACAGGACAAAGGAAAAAAAGAACCTCTTTAGGCATGTGAAACAAATTGCCTTTTACTAGGCTTCTCTGATTTTCTTTTTGCACAGTGCTTGTTTAACAAATGGTAGTCAATAATCTGCCTCCTGACGGGTTTTTTTTGTCTTAGATCTTCACCCGCTTTAAAACCAGCCAGGTCTCAGTGACTACTCTGCACCTCTGTGGCAGCACCGATAATAACATTTTGCCCTGGAGTTAGTGATTTTTACAGCAAGCTCTCAAAAATCTTTCAGAAGAGCCTTTCAGAAGGGCATTTTTTAATAGATAGCGAAACAGATGTAGAGAGATGAAATGACATGGAAAAAATAACATTATATTTATGCCTCCCATTTCCTCGTCTCTTGCTGTGCTTACTCTGCATGATCTCTGCCTGACCTATAGGGGTTTTTTTCGTAGTTTAATTCATGGAGTTTGTGGCTGTGAGTATATTGCTTTGCTTTTATCTCATGTCTTCAAGCCATAACTCTTTATCTCCTGACTCAAAGCTGCAGGACTGAAGGCTGAAGCTGAATTGCTTTCTTCTTTTCTCAGTGCTCTGATGTTCTGGAAGGAAAATTTGGCAGGGGTAAATAACTGTCAAGGAGAAAGAACAAGACAAGCCTAACAGATCAAGATTTTCAAAATTGGCTAGTAATTTTAGTTACACTGATTTTGGGTGCACAGTTTGGCAAATAAAAGCTCACTTACAGCCAGGCCCTCATACTTTGGCCAAAGTCATTAGCATCTTTTGATAGTGTCAGCTACCATACTATCTTTACAGACAACCTGATTTTAAACAGATGTCTAAAATGAAATTTTATTAGCAAAGGTAATTCAGTCTTTTGGAAAATATGATTATTTTTATTGTTCGTGTATTCTGATCTTAACTATAACAAGAAAAGTTAACCTTCTAAAAAAGGTCATTACTTCGGTTCTGGCAAGATAGCTTTTAATTTCTGGTGCATATAACTCCAGTTCAAAGAGGTGGCTGTAAACAAAAATCCCACCTGTTGTTGGCTTTGTGTTGCAAACTGGTGGGAGCTGCAAAGCTGTGGCTGTAAGCAGACCTGGGTGGTGCTGATTTAGAACAGGTGAAAAGATGCCTGTCCCAGGAGCATCCTTCTAAGCAGCCCTGGGCCCAAAGATCAGGCAGATTTTGCAGGTGCAGAACTGGTTAGCCATGGCCTCATTCCTTCTCTCCCTGCTTCTGCCAAAGCAGGGGCTCCCTCAAAGTTGAACTCCTGGGGGGAAGGCAGAATGGGCAGCAGAGCAGCTTCCCAGGGCATCTTCAGTTTTCCTTGTGCTTTTGAAACCTCTTGAGCTGGCTGTGTTTATATAGTCTGGAGACAGTAGTTGATGCGTTGCTTATATGTCTGAATAAAAATTCTTTTAGAATCTAATTTATGATGTATTTCCTTATCTCAAATTCTAATCAGGCAGAGTTTGCTTATTCCTAAGAAAACAGAAAGTTGAAAGAGGTATTGTGGATTTGTTTTTCTCCAAGAACTGATTTATCACTTTCTGTTTCTCTGAATTTTTGTTGAATTTTTAGGACATCTCACATGTTATGTTTCAGCAGCAGGAGTCCATGACTGATTAGTATGCAGAGTTCGTTTTGGTCCTGATCTTGCCTAATAGTACTAACCTTGAAATAAAAAGTTAATTAGAGCAAGTAAAATTATTAAAAGAGCCTGTGTGATTTAAAAGCTGAAGTCTACATTTTCAGGAGAGTCTTAGGCTTTTTGGAAACCTGATTAAATTAAAATCCTTTATGAGGTTACATGAAAATAGGACTTCGGCTTTAAATCACCTTGTGATTTTGAAAATCTTAACGTCTTTCATCATCTCCCACAATAAATGGTAATCCTTCACAGGTGAAATTCACCATTCGTAGCTATGGAAGAATACAAGGACATCCTCACCAACAGTGCATATTTAGTCAAAATCTCTCACAGAACCCAAGAGCACTTCAGACAACAGCTCATTTCAAACTTTAGAAACAGTTAGATGAGGACACCAGCAAGGATTTTTTTTTTTTTTTTTTTTTTCATTTTAGGTCTTGACTGTCAGGAGAGACCCGTGGCTGTTTGTGTTATGGTAGAGGTTACATTCCACAGCACAGGTGTGTAAATCTGACACACACTGACACCCAGAGCGTTGCGGGCTTTGGCGGGAGAAGAACACATTGAATCATAGGGTTGCTGAGGGAGGCAGAGCCTTTCCTCCAAACTCACTGTTAGCATCAAGCACAGCAGTACTCAGATGCCGCTATCCACATACACACTGTCCACATTGGCCCATAGAAAACTAGTTTGGTGTTGTAGTACCAGGGAATAAGGTGTCCATATGAGGTGCAGTTGCTATTAAACGGGATTCTCATTGCTAAATCCTCACTAGCAAACCAAAGACTATACGAGCCTGGAGACTGATCTGTCTCTTCACCTACTGTGACTCCCTTCAGTGGGAATTGACTGCCTGTGCCTAAATTAATGTAAGAGACGCAAGACTATATGTGTTTTGTTTTAGAAGGAAACAAATACACTGAATAGGATGAGTAATCTGCAGGCTGCCCTTGGTGAGGAGATGAGATGTAGTGACAGGGGATAAAGGAGCTGCGGAAGGATGGGAAACCACTTCTAGTGAAGTGGCCAAGGGACATCTCGAGTCCTTAAAGTATTTTGCTTATCTTCAGTGAAAGCATGTTGAGATGCTTGTGATAGTTCAGATAGTATTGAATTCATACTCTTGTTTTATGTGTACTATCTTGGTAACATAATAGGTGTTTAATGCAGCCCATCTCCCTTTTTCTACTTGTCTGGAATATCCTTGGTGTTTAAGAACAACCCTTATGTCAGCTTCTTTATTAAAGAATGTGCTGCGGAAATTATGCTAATTAAGCTGGAGTGTAATTATGGGCTAGAAAGATTATTTCACAGTCAGAATTGAATTGTTGTAGATAAATGTGCATTAACTTAATAGTGTGCAGCTAATTAGTTTTGCTATTTACTCGTAAAAGTTAAAAAAAAAAAGATGTAATCAGTTATACAAAAGCTTGAGAAATGAATATATTGCAAAACCAGTGAGAAGCATGCTTGAAATCTCTCTTAATTATTGCTTGGTGGAATTTTTCTTAGTTTTCCTATTCTGAAATTGCAATGGACACGAGTAGCTAATTAAGATACTTAACTTTATGTCTACTTAAAATATACATTGTGCAAGTAAAATGTGTGGTTACTAGTTTGACAGTTATATATCTGTAATTCATACTAAAGTGATTACAGCATTAGGGTGTCTTATACTCTTCACAAAAGTTAAATTGCTTTGCATCTCATAGTGTATCAAATGAAGATAGAGACTTTATTTTCTGTGTGTATCTAACTTTATTTTTTATGTTTGTCAGCCAGCTGACATTTGTCTTTAGTATGGTTTAAGGAATGAAAGAAGGAAAGTACTTGCATACTTGGACACATATACAAAATACCACATAAAATAATGCAGGTACATAGTCCCGACAATGTACTGAAAACCAAATTTCTTGACCCCCATCTGAAAGACTGAAAGCCCTGAGGAGTTTGCCAGCAAACATGTAATTTTGTGTGTTCCAAACATGCCCATATCAGCTCTACGTCTCAGACATTCACAGGTGTGAAAGGAAGGCTGCAGAACATTATCCTTAATGTAAATAAGTATCAGCTTCTGGGAAAATCTAATACAGTCATCTGATTTGTGTATAGAAATTAATCTGTAGAAAGTTTTTATAAGCCACCTCTGAGCATCCATTTCTTCCACTGACTTCAGAGTGAAATAGACTCCAATATAAAGTAGTGGTTAAAAAGTGTAATCTCAAACTGAAGTGTGGTGTAGTCTGAACTTCATGTGCAATGCTGCCTACAGGGCTTTACTGTATGATCACCTTGCTTTACGCTGAAATGAAAAAATGTAGAAGAGGGACATACTTTTATGAAACAGAGAAAAATAATTTCAATAGTCTATATAGTGATTTCTCCCCTAATAAATAAATAACACCAGATATAATATCCTCTGTTGCAGAACAGTTCCACAGCTTTTCCACACTGAGTTTTAATGAAATTGGATATCAGTTTCATTTTTATCAAGTTGTATCAAGAGCTGGCTCCTTCGTGATTTATATTTGCCAGTGGAAGACAACTTATGAACTTATGAACAGCAAGTATTGACACAAACCTAAAAAATCTCTTACTTTTTTCACTCCCAGCTCCCCTTGTGCAAAAAACTGTTAGTGGACAGCTGAAAATCTGTTGACCAAAATGTAAAATTAAGGAAGTGTAAAAAATTTTTTTTCTGCTCTGAAGGATTTTATAGCTGGAGTTGATGCTGTCAGTTGAGCACAGAGAGAACAGTTTAAAAGTTTGAGGGAGTGGTGTTGTTCTTTCACCTTCAATAAGGAAATATGGGGGAAAAGATTACCAAAGTCTGAAAAGAAATTAGCTCTGAGGTAAAAAGGGAAAGATGCAATTCACAATCTGTACGTCTTGCTGTTGGCAGAATATATTGTAGGGTGTCACACACCAGCTAAATCCTTGGATTAGTGAAAATAATTGGCACTGGAATTCAGTATATCAGATGAAAAATCCACCCAGAACATGTTGCAAGGATATAAGTACCATACATACAACTAACAACTAAATAAAATACGAGTAACTCATCCTTTTTCTGTCGATTGCTGCACTTTCACTGGCTGAGGAAAGATTTTTGATAGATTGAGGCACATGTTTGCCCTTAATATATTCAAGTTCCAAAACCTCTTCAAGATATTCATTCTGATTTCTAAATGACAGATACTTGGCAGTTTTTCTCTCATCCATTAATAAGGGCAATTGCCCTGAATGAGTACCATGATTATCATTTGCAGTGGATTTATTAGCTACATACAGTGTTTCACAGTTCAGCTGGAAACATTTCTGTAGAAATGCTGTGCAGAACAGTCTGCAGACTCATTCTTTTTGTCACAGATAGAAGAGTTATGTCCCAGTTGTAACCTGACAGAATGACAACTAAGGGAGGAGCTAGTTTTCCCCATTCAAAGGATGTTGCATTTTACTGAGGTAAAATAATCGAATATGCATGTGAGATGTCTATTTTATGTTTATTTAAAATTTACAGCCTACTTCTGCACTAAACTCTGTCTATGTATAATAATTTTTTTCTTATTCAGCTTTTGCATTAATTTTAGGTGAGACACTCTGCTGGTTTCAGCTGGGATGTACTGTTTTTGGTCTGCTTTTTTTTGATGATGTATCAATTGAGGGTTGGGGAATTCCAGTGTGTTGTAGAGCACTTGGTAGTACTTTCTGTTAGTCATATTGGTCTGTCAACAAATTCATAATTCTGCTGGCTTTTGAGTCATTGTGAAGACTTTCTGGGTTATTCTGTGGCCCAAACAGAGAACAGAGACATTACCATGGTAGATATCCAGCTAAAAAACATCCTTTCTCCATTTACTTCCTTCTGCAAGTGCGGAAGTATAGCCTTGTTTTCTTAGTACTCTGAAAAGTGGGATATGTGTTATGTTTGTTGGTGCTTTGAGTAGAATAGGAAAAAATTGAAATTGAAATACCTTGTTAGAAACAACGATACGAATACCAAAAAAAATTGCTTCTTCTGAAAGGATGTGTGGCAAATCTTTTTTTTATGATTGTTATTATTTTTAAACAGAAACTGTTGTTAGGATCAACAGAATCAAAGATCGATTAAAATTTCCCTACAGAAAGCCTTCTTTAGCTTGAGCAATGTATACAGCAGCATCCGTGCCAAACAGCAGGAGGCTTGTAGTCAGAACTTGGCTTTGGTAGCCCAGAAGGTATCTTCTTGCCCTGCACTCCCCTGAAATGCTGTCCAGATCCTCTGCATTTTTTATACACTTGAAAATCTTTTGCAGTCAGCTAACAGTAAATTGCTGTCTCTGGCTTCAGAGAGTTGAAAACTAGGACTGAGGATTTAAAAGTGGCCCTTTTAACTTGTACCATTTTTTTTAATTTTTTTTTATTTTTCCTCTGTGAGAGGGGCATGTAAGTGCTGTCTCTCTTTATCCATGCCTGGCATGAAGGTGATGATATCTGTACTGCATTAGGGGGGTTCCCTAGAATTTCTACAGTGCTTTGAAGAAGATAAAGAGCATGTGATGGGAAGTAGCAATAGTATTTGAGTATCACTATTCATTGCTGGTGGATATTTTTCCTTCCATACAACAGCTTTCATTTAAGCAATTCTTTAACAATTCTACTCTCTTGTTATTAATCCTGTGAACTTTCTGTCTCATGAGTGTCAAGTGCATCTTGCATTATTACATTGTTTTGGTGGTTGTACATTGAGGTACATCAAGCTAGCATGCAGGAGATAAGTTTTTTCATGTTTAATGAAAACAGAAATAAGGACAGCAAAGGAAAACCATTAGTCTGTATTTCTCTGTGACAAAAAGATCAAATTCAAGCACTTTTATAGAATTGTACAGCTTGCAACTTTAATGAATGGGATTAGTCTCACTATTTTTCTAGAAGATTGAATAGGAATCTAGCTGTAAGAAAAGAAAATTAGTACAATTTGGTGTTTGTTTGTTTGTTTGTTTGAATTCAGTATTAGACATTTATGTAGGTTTTTTCCTTGGCTTTCCAGAGTTGATGTTTCAGGACAAATTTTGGGCTTGTCAATTTGTATGATATCTTGAGTCACTGTTAAGTTTTATAGTTTAATATTAATTATTTAAGCATCAAACAAATGTCTATTCTGAAGAGTTTGCTATGCTCAGGAAGACAGGGAGTGCTGCAAAGTGTTGCATAGATAAGAATGTCTGGGCACTGATGTGTGGAGATAAGAGTTTCTGCTATGCAGCAATAAAATAAGCCAATAGTGGACTCAGTGGAGTAATCATTAAGGAGTGAGATAGCACAAGATATTTCAGATTAATACTTTCTGTTAGTTTAGGTGAACATCTTTTCCTGGCCCCTCACCCTGGATGTAAAAACTATTTCTGTAGCTTGTGTTTAACTGTAAGCTCTATTGAAATTTCCTATTTTCTGCTATTTGCACACATAGAAAACATCCAGTTTTAGCGTCGGTGGTCCCTACTTTCCTGTGGCAGCCTCCAGGTTGCCCAGGTGGTGATATGTCCCAGCTTTTCATTTGTGAACAGGAGGGAAACATCCAGTTTCATTGTTTCTTGATTTGCCCAAACCTGAAAAGGCTTGATTTTCAGTCATCCCTGATGGAAAAGTTCTTCTGTCTCTGCCATCCTACTCAGGAGTTCCGCTGGAGCCAGAGGCTTGATCAGGCAAAGAAAGCAGGAGGGAGAGACAAACATTGTGCTGTCACATCAGTTATCACAAAACTCATTCTGCTTAACAACATGACTTTGAAAAGCTTTGACTGGAGAGAGGTGGAATGCCTCAAAACCTTTTGGGAACTTTTGTGGTTGTAGTTATTTCAAAAAATAATGTGGATGCTCTGAGTCTTTCAGGGAGTACTGTGTGTGCCAGCTTCCTCTCCTGCAGATGAGTGTGGTTGAAATCATTAACATTGGTGCTGTTAGGCTGATGTTCAAGTGTTCCTGCTGCTTTTTTTGCTTTCTTTTTATAGCTGCAATGTTTAGGTGTTATCATGCATGTGGGGAAGTTAAATATCTTCATTGCTGAAGTGCTTCTCTCATTTTCCTAGGAAAATCAGGGATTTGCAGAGTAACATTTGTTCTTTATATTTTTATGTGGCCAGATGGGAGCAGGATCTCAAAAGCTTTTTTACTTCTGTTATTGAAATACAGAAAGTTTTAGGAGCCTCTGAATGGGAACAGCAGTTCTAGAAAAGAAGGCAATTTTGATTTACAGGTCTCTAGAAACCGAAAATCTCTCAAACCTCAGAGAAAGGCATTAAAGTAAATGACTCTGTCTGACAGTGTGAATCAATGACAGGGTCAAGGCTGGAATCCCCTAGGTCTGTGTACTGTTTTAATCTCCTGTCTATGTTTCCACCTTTCTGATCTGTGAGGAAAGCATATCTGCATCTGTAACAGCAGTTCTGCCAGTGAACAGCATTTCACAATCTCCTGAAATCTGCCCTGTGACCTGTGAACTCCTGTAGGTGGAGAGAGGCCAAGTGTAAGCTGGTCTCTCAGGGAAGGGTTAACTTGACATATTTTCACAGCTGCAATGTATTAAGCTTCTGTAGTAGGAGGTCAGAAAAATGTTATGCATAGTTGGGAAAAAGAAGAAAAATCAGGCAGCTTAAGACATCTTGATAGCTTACCTAATTTGCCTCTACTTTGCATTTGCAGAAGCAGTCCCTGCAAATGCCTATGAAGGAAAAGATAAAACAAGTTTTTCAAGACCGTTTTAACTCAACAGCCCCAAAAGACAAATACCACTTTCTAACAAAAACAAATTAACTAAACAAATCAAATAGTACAAATGGCAAAATTAAAGATATTCTAAAGCACTGAAGTCCCTACTCCAACCCCACAGTCTAGAGGAGAGATAACACTGTACCGACTACAGCAGAGTATGGCTACCTCAGGACACTGACAGCTTTTTTCGTAAGAATCAGAAATGCAAGATCTCTCGCAGGGAATGAGAGAAGTAAATATTTATAGATCAGTACCAATAGAGTGAAAAAATATTTCATAAAGGCTCATAAATACATTTGAATTAAAAAGACATTTGTAAATGAAATTAGGGTAACCTTGAGCAGATAATACTCACACCTATGAATATAATCATGTTGTACTGGAGGCAGTAACCTGGAACTGTAAATAGTTTCATGTGGGCCAGTGTCATTAGATAATTTTTACTCAACTGTATCATTTTAAAATCTTTTCCTTTTCAATGAAAATGTTCATGAAATCTATAGACAGTTCAGCTCTAGGACGTTTTTGCTATGTTGGAGTAGTTCTCATCTTGCCTCTTCACAGGCTCACTGCTTAGGGTTATTTTATTTTAAAATATAAATCACAGGTAGTAATGTAAAAACAGAATACTGATGCCTTATCAGAGAACACGTAAAGGATGCAAAGGCAGAACTGCAGGAGGGTATATTTACCATTGTACAGGTCAGTTTTAGCCCTTTGCTGTATTGGAGATGTGATTTTTTTGAAGTACTGGATTTACCCAGAGACCCCAAGTTTATGATTCTTTTAAAGACCTGGGACATGCTGAGCATCTCCATCACTGCTTGGCAGAGCTTGGCAAGAATCCTGTGCATCTGACACATCACATCCTTCTCTGCACCTCATTAGCAGACACAAATATATTGTAAAAAACACATTTCTGGTGAATCTGTCTAAACACTACTGCATGGTGGTTTTAGTTCAGGCCATATGGATACATAAACAAAGGAAAATATTATAATCAAAGAGCGGCATCCAGGTTTTTGTCAGGGTTGCCAAATATTTGTACAGCTGGTTTACATTCATATGTGCTAAATTTGAAATGGTCTTACAAGACCAGCTCTTCAGAAAGTGTAAGGAACTCCATAAGAGGAAGAAAAAAATGGTGAAGATTTGTGAGATCAGAAATTGCAGGTTTGGTGAAAGGTTTACATTTACTTTGTGTAATACTGGATGCCTGCACATCAGTCTTATGGAGCACCCACACAGGCTACAGTTTTCAGGTTGAAATAAAAAATAACATATCCTTTGTTTCATTAGAACTTAACATTTTTATTCATAGAAGATGCATCTTCGATGCCTTTTCTCTGTCCTCACTTCTGGTGCTTCCAAATTTAGAATAAACTATGTCAGATTGTTTTCTTCCTACATTTTCTGGTAGTCTGGATTTTGTTTATCTTTCTTGAAAGGGCAAAAAGATAAGTGCTGGGAGCTTTCTGCTGATAAGGGTTCATTGCTGTCCTTAGGGAGTTATATTAGGCCCAAATGGGCTGTTACAACATCTTCTGGAAATAAGTTGTTCACGTCACCATGGGTCTGAGATGAAGGTGATCAATTGCTTGTTATTGTACACTTTTTTGACCAAGTTTGACTGGAGAAGGCAGTATGGTGAAGGGTTCTGAGGGTTTTGCAAGGTGAGTAGAACAGAGATTGACATATCTATTTAATTTCCTAAGTTGTGTGCTAAAGTTACCCAGTATTCATGTGTTACATATTCAAAGCAAATACAGTAGTTCTATCTCCTCTTAAATATAGCAGATCATTCAGACTGGGCTGGCAATATCTGCATAGGTGTGTGCATGTATATGATGAAGTGTGTTTGACAAAGGGAACATACTTAAGGGAAGCGCTTCAAATTTAACTCACAATAAAATAAGTGTAATAAGTATGTGTTCTCTTGTGTTTGACCAACAGTATTAGAAACACAGAAAGAAAATAGGGGAATGAGCTGTTAGATGGCTTATTCCTCTTAAAATCACAATCCTTGTCTGTGGATTATGTTTAAATATTTTTTCTTTTTTTTTTCCGGTTAAGTTTAAAATCTTGTCTTTCCTCTTTCTGAAGGCACCAAGATAAAGTGCTTGAGAGAGATTCTTATAGTATTAGTATATTGCCTTCCATATATTTTTAATAGAAGATAATTTATCACTCTAAACATAGGACTTAGTTCTTTGATCTTCTCTTGGCTTTTGTTTAGTTCTCCTTATGTTTGATCCTGAGCTACTCGTAGTTTGTTTTTTCCTAATACTACCAGAAAACTGTTTTCACAGCTTTCCTTTCAGAACCTAGGGAAAAGAGGTTTTCAGGCTTTATTTATTGAATCGAGGAAGGAAGTAAACAGAAGGGTCTATGTCTGTAGTCATAAGTTCAGCAGAAAGTCTTGTAGACTGACATTAGCAGTGCCACAACGTATACCAATTATAAATCAAGGAAAGATTATCCTTAGCTCATATTGAATTGTCTTTGCCTTTGAGAACCACTTCACATATGTAAACCTCTCCTTCTCCAGTTTAAGACTGTTTCACATATACCCATGTGTATTAAGACAGGAAGGAACATACCGACACATCTGTTTTAAACATACAGTCTTGTAATGAAAAAAATGTGTATTCTCTTTCTTTGACAAATGCTTGGTAGTTCAATCTTTGTCAAGCCTATGGGTCTTCATAGCAGGTGTCTTCACAGCACTGCCTTTGGGGAATGCTGCTGAGGCAGGAGTAGCTCTGGGTGTCAATGTTTGCCTGTGCCAACTGCTTGATCAGATGGGAATATTCTGCTCTAACAATGTAAATCAGAAATAAGAACCCAAGTGCTCATGAGATTTGCTATGACCAATGGCTGGAGAGTAGACAGAGCCATCACACCTGCTTCTCTAATGCTTTGCAAAAGCAATCGGTATCCTTAGTTACCAGCTGGAGACCTTTTAGTAGCCTTTTTAAAATCAATGCACACATAGATGTAACAGGAATTTTGCTTTTGCTTTTCTATGTGCCATCAGCATTTTCAGTAGCAGAAGAAGAAAATTCTGGCATAATTAAACAAATACTCAGGTGCAGTATATACTTCGTGTTCAGCAGCACCTTTAACTGACCCCACATAGCCAGGCATTCAGCTGTGTTGCTTAAGAGTCTTTTAAGTCTGCATCTCTTTTACTTTCTGACATGTGTATGTGATATGATGGCAGGAGCAGGAACTGGTTTCAACGCATTACTTGCAGTTCCCAAATCAGCCTGGATTTCTAGGTGCTATTGATTCTATGTCAGAGTTGTTGTGTCTCACATCAGTTCCTTGTTGATTCTCTTCAGTTGTTCACAGATAAAATGGAGCCTATTGTGATAGTCTAGACATACATATTGCCAGCTTACATACAGCTTCCCCTTTGGGTCCTCTTCCACTCCTGGAACAGTAGTCTGCTGTAATCCATGGAACATCTGCCTTAGTCCCCACTTCAAGCTAAAATCTTCTGCGGGATTCAAAATGAGACCAATCCTACATTCCTAGAACACAGTTTCCATAAAAGAAAGAAGGTAGAACACCTTGGTGTGCTCTGGTCAGTCTTCTCTGATGAGGATGCTTCTGAGAAAAAATGCGCTTTGACAACCTGCCAAAATATTTAGAGTTTACTTCAAATGCCACTTTCCAGACAAAACTGTGAAGTTCTTGCACAGCTTGGATACTCTTGTGGAAAAACACCACCATCAGAAGCCTTTAGCTGACCTGAACAGATTAGTGTTGCTATTCCAAGGAAATCATAGGCAATAGCAGAAGATCTTGCACATACAGATACTACCTTTCTCTTTATTTTTGGATCAACCACACAGATACTTTGTTAACATTCTCAAAATGTCACGCACCTCCTCAGATTTACTCCAGCCTTCTGGCTTGTTTCACCATCTGTGTGGATTGCCTCACTCAGTTTTTGAAAGCATGGAGATGCTAATAAGGGAGACGGACTTAGCTAGTGTTTGTGTAGGATATTCACTACAGTTTCAAATTTTGCGTAATTCTACTTTATAGTTTTACTAGGGATTAGATTCTCATATGTTGCCAGTTTAACTAATTTTTGTGTGGCACAAAATCAGATGTTTCACAGAAATAGAGGTAGATTTGATTTTCATTATCCTTCTCCTTTCCTTTAATCTGACACTTATCTTTGCCAAATACCACCCTACTACTGCTTTTTGTGGTAGGCAGTCAAAGATCAGTTTATTCCAGCTCTTGACTTCCCTACTAGTTGTTTTCTCTTACTTTTTGTTTGGCTCTCTATTTTAAAACATATTTTTTGTCATACAGGTATGCTTGGAGGCATTGCCTGACCTTTCCTCCACATCTATGCAAAATATTCCAGATACGTTTTGTGCCTTTGTCTTTAAGAATTTCCAGTCCTTCTCCCTTCTCCAGACCTCTGCCAGTTGACTTCATTAAGTAGCCTTTCTAACTTTTCATAGTGAAACTAAATTAAAAAATAATTAAAATAAATATTGTTAATAGAGCTGCAAGCCTGCTGTTCTTAAAAAAGCCCCCTCTTTCTCATTCTCATTTTTTTTCACCTATAAAAGACTAGTGTAAAACAAATGAAAAATTTAAACCCCTAGAAACGTGTCTTTCTTGCCCTGAAGGCTGCTAAAATTATCACAATTATTCAATCAGCCTTAACTGTTGACAGAAGTTCTTGTTTGTTTTATATAGCTACTGTATTTCATTTAGAAACTTCTAAAAATATTGTCATCTTAGAGACCATCTGCTTAAAATGATAGTGCATGCAAGGGCTAAATTTTCAAACTTTTTTTCCTGCTTTGTTCATTTTCTCTCCTAAAACTGGTTACATAACAAACTCAGTATACAGTGCTAAAGATTTCTTCTCTAAATTAATTTTCTACTTACATCCAATGTGTATACAACCAGTTCCAACAGGTATTCATACATCGCTCATTTGCTGACTTTTCTTTTGGGAGATGAGAGGGAAAAAGTAGGGAGATCCTTGTTTTCATATGTAAATACCATGTCAAGACTACAGGTTCCTCAGAACAATTAACTGTACCTTTGATGAAGGGACCTTTTTCCTTTTTCCCCCTCATTGCCTCTTCTTTCCTGGATTCCAGTACAAGAGGAAGAAGAGGAACCTAAGCTGGTTGTCAGGGCCGTGATGTACTACTGCACATAACAGCCCTGTTGTTCAGTTGGTTTTTGTTTGTTTTGTTTTTTGGTTGGTTCAAGTAATACACATATTGTGAAGGAGGAAATTTCCTTTCGGAGAGAATGTGGTGATAGAAGTTCCAACACTTTGACAGGTACTTATTTGCTGTAAAACAATTAATTTCTAAAGTTCCCTCTTGTTCTCGTGTTATACAAGCTGTTTGATTCTGGTATTTTGTATCCTCCCCAAAATACTGACACCTGCACTTGGAATCTAGGATTGAAAATGAGAATAAATTAGAAGTGCAGATAGGATAGTTTACCCTTAGTAAGGTTGGTGGATTTTGCTTTTCATTCCTTATTTTTATTTAAACAAAAATTCTGGAATATGTCTTTGGTTTACTGAGAGCCATTTATATAGAAGGTAGGTCTAATAGGTTTGAAGAATCTTTTAGCAAGTGTTAACGTGGTTAACTGGAAGAAAGCAAATATATGAGGAAGCTAACATGTCAGATAACATTATGTCTGGGAATTATGTCGGGGAATTGATGGTTTGTTTATGGGTTTGTATTACCCATCCTTAAACAGAAATAAGTGCTTAACCAATTAATCCCTTTCTTTTCCCCTATTAACAGAGTCATGGTAAGCTGGTATACAGAGGAAACTGTGGTGTTTGCCATCTTTGGCTTCTGAAGTTTCTGGCCTTCCCTGATACCTTTTACAATGTTCTCTAACTTTTCAAAATATCAGTGAAATGTTAAATCTTCCTGAATCTACGCAGATGTCTCTTGTAGAAGCTTCCAACAGTCTATATTATCTAAAGGTTTATTGGAATAGTTCGTATGTGATTTATTATTACATCTTCATTATCTCTTTATATTAAATTCCTAATGTGAAATTAAATAATCATAAGTTAACGTATGCTTTGTCAGAAGAGAAATAACCAATGAAATTCTATGTGTATTTTTTACATCCCGTACTTATATTCTGAATCTTCATAGAGATACAACTGTAATGACAGCTCTCAATCTGGCAAATGTCCCATATGAGAAGAGAACAGACAATCCCACTGTTCTGTAGCAATTCATTATTATCGCAAAATGAATCTTGTTTCCAAGAAGTGTCGTGGAGAAATGTCGTATTTAAAGTGTGCCTGATTTTACTTGGGGCAGATTGCAGAGATACCTTGAATCCCCTCAGCGACATATACTTAGCCTCAGTGCAGCAGAACCCTTATAATTTGGGAAGGAAACTAATGATCAAGACTATTTTTTCAAATGTTATAGCTGGACTCTGCAACAGGTCTTGCAGGTGTTTTTTGGCAATAAGCTCCCAGGTGGTAACTGCAATAGAGAACTTTTTCAAAAGTCACCTCTTTTCCCTAATTTCCCTCTGTTAGCCTGAACATGTAGCACCAGATGAAAGATGGTAAAAATATTTATATGGCACTTGGGGAAAAGGCATGTGATAACTAAGTATATCATGCAGAGCAGCTGTGTGTATCTCTGGCTCTTGGAACACAAAGTCCAAAGCAATTTTCATGAATGATTCTATTCTTAAATACAGAGGGGAAAAATTACCTGAAGTGACAGATTGATTTTAAGTTCAGGTCTTGAAGCTGCAAAATACCTGCAGGGACTTGTTCAACATACTTGGATTTAGTTCTTTCATGTGATGCTAATGGCATTTCGTATTTTGTAGGATTAACGAAAAGTGCAAACATTGAGTGTTTTTTGCCTGGCTGCTTTGGATAGGGTAGAAGAAATAAAGACTTAAAAGTTATCCAGTGTATAAGTGGGTATTGCGTAGTTGTAAAATTACAGAATCACAGAAGGACTGAGGTTGGATTGACCTCTGGAAGTCATCTGGTCCAACCCTCTACTCAAGGACGGCCAGAGATGTGTAAGGGATACATTGACTGTATCTGGAAAAAATAAAAGACAAAATTTGTCATTGCTTTCTTTATAAGATAGAAATTTGTTTCCCACAAAGATTGCAGTAACTGAAAAGGACTTTGTGACAAATTAGCATTTTGTAGCAAACCATTTGTGGTTCTGATTCTAGCCTCCATATTTTCATTTTAATAAAGGATAATGGTGTGAGCATGTATTTTCTTTATTTTTTATATTATAAATTCATATAGCCATTTTATTTAGGAAAATTTATGTTAGAGAACTTATTCCATTAATTTATTTCTTCTTATTGTACTTTATGTATTTTTTTTTTCAAGAAATACAGTTTAAAATAAAAAATATCTTCCTATTTGATTTAATGTTTGCTTTGAAAATAGTGGGGGGAAAAAAAATCAAGATTTTACTTAGACATTTCTGTGTTTCTTTGTTGACCCAACTGTTGCCACACTTATCCACTAATAGCAGAATTTTTGATGAATCTTTCGTGTTTGCTTTCACACAGAGAGTTTGGATGGCGGGATCCAGAGCTTCCAGAAGTTATACAGATGTTACAGCATCAATTTCCCTCAGTACAGTCAAATGCTGCAGCCTACTTACAACACCTGTGTTTCGGAGACAATAAAATAAAAGCAGAGGTAAGATTTATAAACCCTTTTTTCAGCAGCGTTGCTGTTTGCCATTTATCATTACCAGTTATTTATATGTGCTTTAAAAAATCTTACAAGAGAAATCATGGATGTATACCTGGACCCATTTTACTCAAGCTTTCACATAAGTCATTTGTTACCATTACAGAAAGTAAAAAATGCATAAAATATTGTTGTCATTGTTTTGTTTTCTTTGGAGTATTTTGATTGATTGCATACCATTAAAAACTGTATCAGTAGTTGTTTGGTAATCAGCTAGTAGTGTAGTCTTGATCTCACTGAAACATATGGGCATTTCCTTAGTGTTCTCAGACATTTGGACACTAAATACAAACACAGAAGATGAAAATTAAGCAAAAAGGTTCTGAATCAAAGCCTGCTTTAATGTATAATTGTGTGAATAGAGTCTAATTTCACTGGGTTTGCAGCTTGAACAGTGATCATTGGTGTATGAACTTGAAATTCAGTGAGGATTGCATCTAAAATGCAATTCAAACAGCAGTATAGACTTTGTTCTGTACCTGTAGCTGATAGGCACTTCTTGCTTGTTTGTTCCCTGTGGTTAATGGGACCATTGCAGCTTTTGGCACAAGTTGAAACAGAAGGAAGGCGGCTCTGAGGGATCTGACAAACACACAGCAGTCAATTAAAATTGAATGAGTGAAGCTGTTACCAGCCCCAGATGCCTCCCCTGGCCCTCTCAGAGATACTACTAAGCAGGGACATGTGGTGTGCACATAAATCTGTGCTGTACTGGCATCTTTTAGCCTGGCATGTAAAGGTAAACTGAGATCAGGATCTGCTATTGCTTACTTGTCAGAACTATGCAGTGATGCTGGCTTGCTAGTGCTTCATTTTCCTCAGCCTCAGAACATACCACTCCCTGAGTCTATTTGGCTATAGCAGCTTTCCCTTCCAGGCTTTTTCATGCTGAGGAAATTCTTCAGTGAGTAAGCATGTGGTCTGCTGGCACTGGCAGAATTGCACTGGTTGTGTACATCACCTCAAACATCTTAGAAATAGTGATAAAAATATATTTACATGATTGTAAAATGAAGGATGTTTGTGCACTGAGAAGAGAACTCTGGTACAGCTATCACTGAAAATTTTAATGGCGCTCTCTCCCTGTAATCTTCTCTCATCCTTATTCAGAAATTAGTTCTTCAGTAAAGGAATTTATAAATCTCTGAGAAAGGAATTTAAATTATTAAAACAATTCATTCATTGTACAATCTCTGCTGCCTTCTGTGAGCCATAGACTTTAAGTGACTATCCCATTTGAGGGAAGAAGATGTTTTGATTTTTGTTGCTAACCATTTAGGGAAAAAAAGGCTGATTGTTGTTGATATGATCATTGTTGATCTCACCCATCCCAGTAGGACATCAGCCTTTGTAAGCTTCAGGCTCATGAGCTAGAAGGGTGAAGGTAAGTATAGGAAACAGTAGAGCACTAGGGAGCATTCTGAGCTTCTTCTGTGAAAAAGGATAACAGATAAAACAAGGATTTCTCCACTTGTTTTGTTATTATTCAGGACTTTGATATACTCCTTACTCCATAATACTTACACTGCTATGGAAACAAACCAAAATACTTTTTTTGAAACAGTTCATCTGAGAATGTGCTTTACAACTTCTAGTACTTTGGATTTTTGTAAGACAACAGAAAAAAAGCATGTATTGTACACTCTTCTAATGCTTTGTGGAGCTTTTCAGACTAAAGCATCTAACATTAGCAAACTATTATGTATCTATCTACCAACCTATTTAATGATAAGTCTTCTTGTGTTCAGGTCACGATTCATCAGACAACTTAAAGCAGTTTCTGTGTTTGTTTGTTGGGATTAGGGTCAATCCAAATGGCTCTGTAGTATACTTAGGGTCTGTTTGAGCTCTCCACTGAATCAGAATTTTTTGAGGAACCTTTTGTATGAGAGCTCAAAATCCTGTTGATAAGGGGATATCACAGCAGATATTCCAGATTCTTGCTAGGTTTATACCCAGGCAGAGTAACTTGAGTGGTCCTGTTGAACTTACCTGGGACAGCTCCTATTATAACTGTCAAGGATGTGTCTGAATTATGAGTTGAACTAACACCTAAATAATAGAAACTGATACAAAAATTCTCATTTCTGCAATGTATTTGTGTTGCAATTGCGTATTGTGGCCAGTTTCCTCTAACTGAGAATGATCACATTTAATATCCAATGCCTTCTTCATGGAAAGCAGCATTCCAGTTCTGCAGCACATGGTCACAGGGAACAACCCCACCAGCTCAAACACAAGATGCAAGGAAAAGAAGCGCCAGGACACATCCCGTTTTCCTTGCAATCTCTTTTTGCAATTACATAGCAGAAGAATTTAATTTCTTTTTTAACACAGAAAACGCTGCTCTTTGACTAAATACATAGCTTTAACATAGCAGATGACTTGGGCTAAACAAAAAATGCTGTCTTGGTGGTCCTTCAAAGAGTGGAGAAAGGACTCACATAGAAATATGTAAGTTAATATCGCTGCTGGTATTTCACATGCCTGACAGGCACTGAGAAAAAAAGCAAATTGAATTCACTAAATAATTTATTAAGTGTTAATCTGTAATGTACACAACAATGTAATGTATACAGCAATTTAGTTTATTTACCTGGTTGTATTGAATTTGAAATGTTATGCAGTTGTTAAAGTTTCAACTCTGGAGTTATCTGACAGGAAAAAAAAAGTTCTTTTGCCTTTATCAGTATTGAGCATCAAATTGTCACACTGCTGTTAATGACTATTTCATCCAGAGTTTCTGGAAATAACTGCCCTGAAATACTTTTTTTTTTATTACTCTTTTAAGCATGATTTATACTGTATCATCTACCATAAAGGTGATTAATGATCTGTCCTCTTAATCTGACCATTGTTTCAATCTCCCTGGTTTTTTTTCTTTTGTAGTGGCGGGACAAAGACCTTTATATTCCTTTTTTTTGGAACAGGGTCAACTAAACTTTAGACAGAAATAGAAAATAGCAGCTGTGACTATATGCATTTCTGAGATTGCTAGCACCTTTTATGGTTTTACCATTAAGTTTTTATCTTCTAAAATATTTCAATTTCTGTGGCTAAAATGGGGAACAATTACCCCTTGCTTCCTCTGTCCCCCTAAGAAGAGGAAGTGGAAATGCTCTTTAGAAAACAACCATGAAAAAGATACTGAGTCAAAAATGTTTAAAGTCTGGCATGGGAAACTAGAGATATTTTTACCTTCATGACCAAATTCTTTATGGTAGGTGTTATTTCTAAAGCACAAGTTGAACACGAGCGTCCTTCTGCATTGGGTGACACACTCTAAATGTACCTTTATTGGTATGTAAGTGCAAATGTCCTGCTCAGTTTTATGTAGCACTGAGGTCTGCAAATGCCTTTCTCTAACTTCAAGGACTTTCAAACAAAGTTGGTAACTGTTTATGTGAAGATGCCCCAGGCTGGATACTAAGGTGTCAGAAGCCATTTACTTTTTCACCAAAAAAAACCACCACCTTCTGGAATGAATTTGTTTTATATTTCTGGCAGAATTTTTATTTTTCCCCTTCCAGCCCTGATCATAGCAGAGCAGCAATAGGTAAATGCAATAAACGCTGGCCATTGTTAAAGATGGTGTTGTTATTTCTTGCAGGTGCTGCCACCTCTGTGCTGCTCAAAACCATTTAGTGGTAGTCTTTATTTCAAAGCACGATTGAAACTGCTGCTCTTACCTGAAAGTTTTTCACAAATGCTACTTCTGAGTCCCTTTAAGTCTTGCTTAACTGCAAGGCAGCTGCTACATCTGCTCTCAGTAGTGCTTCTCATTCTCTACTTTTATTCCCTGTGCTGGGTGGTTAGGTGGTGCAGCAGACATTAGAATAGAGTTGAAAAAATTGGATTATTTTTTAATGTTTGATAGTATTGAACAGTAACCAGTCCTCACTGAGGGTAAAAGGGGACACAGGGAGGCAGAAGGCTAAAGGTTGTAAAAATTACCAGGCAGCCCATTCCAGTTAGGCGTAATAATTCTGAAATTCAGAATCTCAGAATACTTCAGTAATTCTTTATATAAATTATTCTTTCATTGGTGACAGTGAAGAATGTAACTAAAAAGCAAAAGGAAAGGAGGGAAGAAGTTTTGATCAGATACTTGAAAGCAAATGAAAAGCTGATCAGGCAGAAGAGCACAGGAAGACCCTTTCAGATGGCATTTTCTCCTCAGGAGAGGGCTCTTACACCAACAATGGTGAGACTGTGAGCAGAGCCAGAGTAGCTTTCCCTGGATGCCAGGAAGGAACAGACAGGGGATATAGGAAAAGAGAAGCATTTTAAAATACTCAGCAGAGAACATTTCTTTAAAAGAGCACATTCTATTAAACACAGGATTCATTCTTCCACAGCATTTTTTCTTCCTATAATGACATTTTCCTCTTTTGTATGAGGTCACCATGTAGAGGCATTGAATTGTGCAGTTTCACACGCCAGCATCATTTTACTCTCATGGAAAATGGCAGCCTGCCATCAGCTGCAAAGGTGTAACAGGTCACTCAGGGTTTCTGGCACCAATGATTGCTTTCTGCAAGCTAGGAAATTAATTTTTGCCAGCAAAGTCACAACACTGGAGATTCTTCTCTCAAGAAAATAGTGCAAGGATGCCAAATAAAAGAACAGTAACTGCTGAAGTGTCCTGCCTGAAGCCTTCCCTTGCATCCTAAATAATACTGCTATATTGGACACTTTCCTCTTTATCTTGGAGAGCATTGCCATATACTCCCTTCAGGAGAAAAGTATCAGTCCAGACATTACCACATGGAATTCTAAAACCTGAGTGATTGCATGATGAAAGCATCTCTTTTCTAGCTTGCTGAAATTCAACATTCACATTCATTTTATCATTAAAATAAAGGTATTTCTACATCTTCTTCTATGAGTTTTTCAGAGTGCCCAGAACCCTTTCAACACGGTACTGCTGCTTGTTCACATGTCAGGCAGCGGACATAAACCACGCAAAGCAAAACAAGGAATCAATTCACCACAGCAAAACAAGGAATTTCGTATTCCACCACTTCCTATGGGCAGGCAGTTTGCCTGGCACCATGCATCTTGTGGCAGTCTTGCAGTCCCATTAGTTTGTGGTGGGATATGGGGGCTGAAGATCTTTTCCCCTAGCCTGTTAAAAGATTTGTAAAATACAAACCTGGAAAGGATGAAAGATAAATCCTCTTTTTTTTTGATTGATAGAAACTAAGCCCTTTTTTGCCCCATGATCAAAACCCCATCACTTGGATATACTATGTCTTGTCTCACCTTCTTTCCACTGAAGACTTTTAGTAAGCAATCTTTGTTTTCTGCTATTGCTTTTTGTTGTTTTTTTTTTAAATCAGACCCTTTTGATCCCATCTTCTGACCTGTGTAACCACTCATGATCACTCTGCTCCCTTCCATTTTATTTATTCCAGCAGTCAGTGGCTTGAGTTCTATTTCTCTTTCAAGGCAAGCATATATAAATGGTTTGTTTCTCCCAATGCTTTGTGCACTTCAAGCTCTTCTCTATTGATAGGTGTACAAAAGAGTATTTGTGATAGCGTTTCAGTAACTACAATGCCAGTTTGAAGTGCCTAATACGTCTGCTCTGGATGTCTCTTTATGCTATCTCCATGATACCCTCTGTCCTCTTCTAGTTTGAATTGTGTGCATCAAAGAAGCACTAATTCGTTGCCTATAGTACAAGCCTGTGACTGAATATTAACTAAAACAAGTGAGGCAGAAATGGCTGCATTGGTCTTGACACAATAGTCCAAGTTAACATTGTTATGACCACCTAAACTCTTAATGGTCTTAAAATATTTTTATTATTTAGAAGAATGCTAATAAAAAACATGCTTTCATTCACTATCATTAAAGTATTGTAATTGTATTTCTCTCTCTAGCTAGAGTCCAACATTGAATTACTAAACAATGTTTATGAGAGTATATCACTGGTTTTTTCTTGCTAATATATTGTCTTTACTTTCCTAATAAATTCCAGAAACATGGATAAATATAAATATAAATATAAATATAAAGTGGTAAGCCTTTTCACTTTTTTTTTGTGGAAAAAGGCTTAAAAGTTTACTTTCTGTCTGGTAATTAAATCTTATACTGACAGCCTTGCTTTCAAAAGCCTTTCTGAATGCATTTCTGTGTTTAGTTTTTCCGTCTTACTTACACATTACCACTTCATGATATTTATCACTTCTGATGAAAGAATGCGTGTCTTTGTTTTGTGCACAGTCTTTACATTGATTAAGGCTGAGTATTAATGAATGTCACTGAGTGCTGTGAAATATCACCACAATCTGTGCTTTCTGTAGCACAGAAGTAGTGGCATTTTATACTCTGGGATCCCTCTGGGGTCATTTAACCATGGTTATTCTTGATTTCCTTGTCAGGATACTGTGCCTGAATTATAATAATGATATACTGTGTACCTGGCATATATTTCACTTGATTTAAGATTAGGAAGATGTTTCAGTTGTTCAATAAATGAATTAATTATACAGGCCCCAGAGGAGTAACATTTGGTTAAAAGAAGGAAAGGAGGATTTAGGATAAGTTAGGATGTTAATGGAAGACTGCACAGCAATGTGGAAGGAGATTGCTGGGGTCAGTTCTTGTCTTCTAGTCCTCTGCTCTGCTAAGGAACCTGATGAATGCTTTGGGTTTATTGCATTCACTTTTCAAAATTATTCCTTTTGAAAAAAAAGCCTCAACTGGGAATAAAGAATCAGGATTGTAAAGGGACATGATTTTAAAAATAAATAAATAAGAATGTATTATTTCATAAATGTAATGCAACGTCTAGTTGTGGTTGGGGTTTGAGTTAATGCTAGATAAGCAAAATCAGACATTTTGCTTGCCCTCCTGTTTTCAGTCATTTTGTAACATACCATTCTTTCTCGTCTTGAAAAGAGACTGAATCAAATTAATTTAAAAAGTGACTGAAAACATTATTTTACAAAATGGGGGACTTAATATTGAGCATATGTATTGGTATTTTCATCCCACACACTGCTTTACACTGCTTTCATGTTCCTTCCCACCCACAATCCAATTATTCCCTCTCCAGGGAATAACCAAATGGACAATATATTTCCCACTCTTCCCAGAAGTTCTTTTTTAAGGTTTTTCTATGATACTAGAATAGAGTCAGAAACAATTATTTAGAGCGAAAGCAAGCCAAATTTTTTTTTCCTAGTAGTTTATGAATATTCATGTTTCATATGGATAATTGCAAGTTTGGTCTTTGGACTATCCTGTTTATGCACTACACAGCAAACTGTTAGCAGTATTCGCAAAAATCTTTGGGATACGGAATTTGACCTCTCTTCTGCTTCTGTTTAGGGTCGTGGCACTAGTCTTCTTGTGGGCTGGGGTCTTCAACAAGAATGTGTCTAGACCTCCTGTTTATCTGGGTTTGGCACTCACTCCTACAGTGTCTGTCTCACTGGTTATAAGAATACTGGCTAAAGGTTTCTATCTTTTTCAGCTCTGGACAGTCCAAATAAACACATGACAGAGAATTTTAGGGATTAAACTCGATTAGCCAAAAAAAATCAGATGTGAATATCTGGTGATAATGCTTTTTATGCAGTTAGGAGAAGAGAAAAATGAATCAGTATTATGTGTGCAAATGAATGCCTTCATGCTACTTTCTGTGGTATGCATCGGATGCAGGAAGAATACTGCACTGTGTTGGGAATCTCTCTCCACTGGTCTGAGGAAAGCATGTTGCCATTGTATTAAAACGTTTGCAGAAGCTGTATCTTTTGTATTTGAAAATATTAGGTGGTAGAGAAGGAAGGGTAATACACACTGAAAGACAGTGTCATTTGACATAAGGAATATGACATTCCCACATTTTGAATGGGCAATAAATATATTTGCAGCTTTTTCTAGCAATATAATGTTCTACTGTATGTGCCATGGATTTCTTTCTATTCATAACTCTCCTGTCAATTGCTTCTTTGATTTATTAGGCTGAAGTGTGAATGCATGGAATTACTTTACTATCTTAGAGCATATTTTTTTATTACTGCTCTCATAGTCCAGCAAGCCATGGTAAAATTTTGTACACAGTATATAGAAATAAAATAACCTAGATCAATATCAATATCTGTAATTTGATGTTTTCTCAACATATCTATACTAAAAAGGTTGGCAGCAAAATTATTACAATAAGGTGAATCATAGTCCTGATAAAAAGGCCCTGCCAAATAAAACTTTTAAGGTAAAGACCATCAGTTAATCTTCAAAATGTTAAAAAATACAAAGAGATGGCTGTTACTAAGCTACTGAGAATGGTTGCAGCAGAATGCACAGTTTTGTAGAGGCATTAGAACACCTGAAGCTCTAAAATAAAAATGCCAATCTGTCTATCCAGCCACTGCAGAAAATTATTTGAAGTCTTGAACCAGCCCTTAATGTAATTTCAGGGTAAATCTGTAGCAATGGTGCTGAAATCAGTCCTGCTCTTACAGGGTTTACACTGGTGTAACTCAGACTATGACTCATACCACAGAAGGGATAAAGGAAAAAACAAGATATTAAAAATTATCCATTTTGAAAGTCTGAAGTTTTGTACATTTTTTTTTACTGGTCGTGGGCCAGATTCCCTCCTTCTCATCCTGGAAAAGTACTGCTTACTGATGAATGACTGACATTTATAAGGTTGCTATGTTTTAGAGACCTTGGTTCAAGCAGATATGGAAACGCATTAGATCTGTGATATTTAGCTTGAAATGTCATTTGGAATGCAGTATATTTGGAATAAAGTTTTTTAGTTTCACAAAGAGATTCGGTACATTCCTGCATTCTTATCTGTCTAAAAAGTAAAGATTGTAATGCCCATTATAGGGATCATTTAACATATATAAAGAATTAGTTCACGCAAAATGATGAATGACACAATGGGTCCAAATCAGCCTTTTATACTTGAGCTGTTGCTGCCACCACAGTTGCTGAGGAATGGGTGGGCAATCTGCCCAACTGTGTCAGCAGCACTGCTGGGTCTGGCTCTTTGCTTCACTAGACATGTTGCAGGCACATGGTTAACCAAGCAAGGCCCTAAAGAAAGGGACACACTCCTTACTCCACATACAAAAGTATTACATGGTTTTGGGTGAAGGTTTTGGTGAGGTTTGGGTTTTTTTTTCAAAACTGCTACTTTGCTATTCTAATGTCCAGAGGGAACTGAAAAATTGCTGCAACTCACAAGCTTTATGAAGTGGTAAGCAGAGTTAGTCTATTGGCAGTGAAGTGGCACCATTCTTTATGGTTATTTTTCTTGATTCTCATTTCTGTATGTTTTTTCTGTATTCTGCTGATTTAAAAAGATGTCTAGAGTTATGCTGGACAGCTTTGGTAAGTGCCATCTGAAGCTTATTGGCTTAGTTAAGGTAAAGTGTCAAGAAAGTAATAAAGAATGAAATAGAGGAACATTGCTGGGACCTTCTGTAAGTCTGTGTTCACATGCCCTGGATACTGCATGAAGTTCTGTCTTCCCCTATGTCAATAACTTCAATAGGAAATCTAGAAAAGAAATAGAGAGTTGTGGATTTTGTAAGGCAATGAGAACCTGAGCTAAAAAAAGGGGGGAGGGAAGTATTCAAACCAGTACATGTATATATAGGTATACACATACATTTACTGTAATACATACTTTTATACATATATAATTTTGCATCTTGAACTGGGGGTATTACAAAATGCATTAGATATGAGACAGGTGTTTACTTGTGCTGACTTTTACTTCATTTATAAAACTCATGTAAATAGGGAGATGGAGGAAAGATTCTGCAGTGCAGCTTTCTGTAGCACTGAAACTCTTAAATTACAGGTTGTAGGTTGCCTTTGTGACCTTAGACAAATATTTTAATTTTATGTGCCTGAGTTTCTATTAGCAAAACTTCCTAGCAAAGAAGGATGTTGTGAGAATGTGTTCATGAGCTTTTGAGGCAGTAGCTTGTTCCCCAAATACTTCAACTTTAAGACCGAAAATTCTCATGTGACTGAAAGATTCTTTGAAGGATAATACATCAGTTATAAGAAGAGAGTACTTTAAATCGCAGTATATAATGCCCTGGGAGCAGAGGTCATTAGAGGGCAGTATGATGTTTGACGTAATAAATTGTAAATGTATTTTTAATCTGAAAAGTGGCATGTTGTTTATTCTGTGAGGCAAACTGTCTGAGGAAGCTACAGCAAGCATTGAAAAAGGATTTTTTGAATTTCTATTTAGAGCTGAAATGTCAGATAGAGTTGTTCTGTTATTTGGGCTTAAATGACTGAAAAATTAATTTTCTGTGGTCTTTCTTTTGGTGACCCGTCTTGTTCCTAGATGGTATTTGTGTTCACATTGACTAAATCCCACTAATAATATGCTTAACTGAATAGAGTTAAGTACAGCTTCAGAACTCTTCGTCCAGTGCTGAAGTTATGTCCTCTACTGCTGCAAGAATTTGAAATAGTGACCTACTGCTTTTTCTAAAAAAATTAGGTTTTCTTTGCATTTAAAAAAAAAAAAAGTTGAATTTTCTATATGTTGTTTTACTTCACTTGGTATCTGGTTATAGGAATACAAGGATGCTTTTAGTGGAAGTATATATGTCAGTTCTTTTCAGCAATTATAAATGTAATCCTTCATTTTCAAATAGATCCTTAATTATTTTTAAATACCAGAAAGTAAATGATCCACGCCCTCAGTGTTAATCATAATTTTTCATTTAATTTCAGGCAGTACTAAGTCTGTGCTTGAGTAATGCCAATGTCTTCACATCCTAAATTGATGTTGCCATTGCATCATCTATAAAGTGAACTATGCTGAACCGTCTTTAGTACTGAGTGGTTTTTTTACTATTTCGAAAAGCAAAGACCCCAAATCGATATCAGGTAGTTACAATATCTTCTAAGGGCTTTGGCATGTGTGTATTTTACCTTAGTTATGTGTGTTCCTCAGTGTTAGTTTATAATGTAGTTCAATGCCAATCTGTTCATTTTAGGAGATACTTTAACAGTGGGCTTGAAAATTGCTTTTCTGATGCCTTCGCATCAGACGAGCACTTTAGGTCAGCTTCTACACTTGCAGTTAGAAGTGTTGCTTGGAAGATCCCACTAGTCCTTGACGTTTAGAATAGGATGTTTGTGTTGTCCTTCAAATGTAATGTTTTTTAAGAGTTTTAGGGTAAAGTGCTTTACAATTATAGGTAACTTATACCTAGCCAGGGATTTTTTTAGTCAAATATAAAATCACACTAAAACCTTGATTTATAATAGGTATAGCCTTCCTACCAAGCATGAAAAACAAAATGTGTCACAGAGCAGAATACATTAAGGCTTACGGACTGAGAAAGCAGCACATTTATTCATACCTTCCCAGGGCAATTTTAGAACATGATTTTGAGTCTCCTCCTGTTCGGAAAATGTTTTTGAGGCTCTGTTAACCTCACATATAGATCCCAATATCTAAAAAGGTCATTTAAGAGACACAGGGAAAACAAAACTGTACTCAGTAACAGAAATAAGATAGCCACTCCCATAAGGAAAGCTCCTGAGTATGGACCCCGTGCTGTGGCTCCTCACATCGCACAACCATTCCACCAAACATGCACCTGGTTTCTACAGACACATGAAATAGATGCCCTTCCTTCTCCATGCAGTACAGTTTAGCACACAAGGGAACAATTCTTATTTAACTTCAAGTAGAACATTGTATATGTCCTGGTGGTTGAATTTATTTACATTATACCTCTTCATAGCTTTATGTTGCCTTTGTATCTGATCTGAAAAGTCCTAGTGAGAAAGCCATTCTTAAATGGGACCTAGATCCAAATCTCAATTTAGATTCCTTAAACAAATTAGATTTTGGAGTTAATGTGCAGCAATTTGCATAACATTCTGCTCTATTTTCAGCTAAAATTGCTCAGCACTTTTTTAAACTTGTAGCAAATTACTTTGCTAATGAGACTAAATTACCCTGTGATGTTACAGGTAAATTTGTCTGTAATAAATCTCACATGCCTTTGCAATGTACGGATTTTGTGTTGTCTTCCTGCTGTTCCATAGACACATCAGAAGAAATAGTGGAGAGGATTTAAAGTTTGAACCACTGCATTTATCTTAAGAGACCTACTGTACTATGTTACTATTCCCATATTCTGATGGAGATTTGTTTTCTCCCCTTCACATCCATTTTAAGTTTTAGGAACTAAGTTTCCAAACCTAGCTAGCAAGGAGGCTGCCTGTCTTCTCTGACAAATAATGTGGGGTTTTTGCCTCTTAGATGGAAGCAATTTTAGTAATGTAAACAAGACAAATAACGGATAGAATTTTTAATTGCAAAAAAAATTCTAGAAATGTAATAATGTCATGGATATAAATGGTCAGTGCAGTCAAGTTGCTCTGCAGCCTGTGGCCTCTTGGACTTTCCTGTAGTGCTCTGGTCTGTGTGGGCACACCAGTCTGCTCAAACAGTGAGCCTGAGAAGAACAGGGTGGCTGTAGTCAAAGAGCGTCTCACAAACACTACGCTGCCTGCCACCATTTAAAAATTCTTGGGCATTTGGTTCAGCTCACTTGTAGCTTCTCCTTCCAGCAACAGAATTGCTTGAAATCGATTCACATGTGAAATAGTAAGCACTTACTCTGCTCATCTAAGAACATTAAAACCAATTAGTACAAATAATTTCCAGAAACAGACCTAAACTGAATTGTCTTTTTAATTTGATGCTTATTGAATATATACTGCCACCTCTGCCATCGTTCAGTTAGTTTTTACTTCTGTTCCCTATGTAACACAGTGACGTTAAAAGTAATTCCATGTGTTTAAATACTTATATTTTGATATATTGAAACATGCTTTCTTAATAACAGAAGTGTCATAGAATAAGTGGTGGATGATGCAGTGTGTTATGTCAATTAAACTGGCAATTAATATCTATGATGTGTAGAAAGGCTTGATTGTTTTTAGATTTCCTTCACCTCCTTTGGATGAGGATTTATTCAAAAGTAATTATTAAGAAAAATGTGGAATTAAGCATCTAACCATGAATTAATCTTTGAGTTAGGAATGTGGAGCTGTTAATAGTGGAAGACCTAATGTCTTATTGTTAAGAGGAGATTGTGTTATTTTAGAAACACACTTTATCACTCTGTCAGTCTCAAACAATTTTTGTCACCTATTCTTAATCCTCTTCTGTTTCCATTATATTTTACTTTGTAAGACAGGGTGGTCAGAATTAAATGCAGAAAAGGATATTCCAGTTATACCTACTGGCAAAATTTGAACAATATCTCAGATACCCACTTGCGGAGTATAAATAGAAGAGGAAGGGTGTTTGGGTTTCTATCACAGCTGTATTTTTAGTCTGTTTTGGAATACTTCATTATCTAACAATCCTTGGCTAAACTGTTTTAAATTTAAAGCTTCCCTTTTCTTCCTTTTTGTATCTCTAGCTCTAATTTTTGCAGCCTTCCAAGGGATGGAAGAGGCAATTTCCATTATGCAGTGATTGAAAGAAAAGGCTTTGCTTCTTTTCTTTGCAGCTGGGCAGAATAGAATAATTTTTATTTCACAGATTTCACAGCATATATTTCAAAATAGGGTTCAAAACCTTAGTAGCAGTCAAAACAGCTAATGTCAATTAGCTTTGACTTGCTTCTGCTATTGCAAAGCCATAAGCAATAGCCAGATTCCAGGGTCAGTTTTCTCATAGCTCAATAAGAAGAGAGGTCACTTACCTATATTTTGTTCACTCTTGTCTCATCAGTATCTATCCACAGTGTCTCTGATAGCTCCTTACCACATCTCCTATCCAGCTCATCAGCTATTCCAGCTCAAGGTTCACTAGTGTTACACCAATCCAGAATGTAGACCATCCTCATCCAGGAAAATTATTAGCAATTAGGATTAATAAGAAGATACAGCAGGACTGCAGTGATCAAGCAAAGGTTTGGCTCGACCAGCATACTGAAGCACAATTTGTTTATACAGAACTAGGCCCTTTCATCTCGTTCTTCTCTATTTTCTCATGTTATTCCTCCCCCATGCATTTGGATGTCTCCTGTTTCCTATCTTTGCCCTTTTGCCCAAACATCACATAGTTTGGCACGTTGTCACAATCCCTTGCAACATCCCATCAGCATGCTCTTTCCCATAGGACCTGTGATGACCTTTTCATTCATTCCTCTGTGTGCCCACTTTACCAGTTAACAAAGCTCAGGCTGAACCTCTCCAAGCCTTGGAGCAGTTCCTTCAGTAGGCCATCAACCAGTGACCTTGCAAACCTGTTTTTTTGTATTGTCTCTTGCTTTATAGGGTTTGTGTATGTAAGTGTGGTTTATTACTTTTCCTGTCTCATCTGTGTTTATATGCGGGACAGCCATTGAGCAGATGTCCACATAAAACAGATCTCCTTACGTTCCAGGTATCTACATAGCCTTCATACCCTACATTTCATTTCCTTCAACACATCCAACCCATCTATTGTATTGAATTAGAAAAGCACGTTATCAAGCAATTCATGTGGTAAAACCATACAGTAAACAAGTATATATGTATAGAGTTAAACAGATATAGATAGATAGATATAGATGTAGGTAGGTAGGTAGGTAGATAGATAGATAGATAGATAGATAGATAGATAGATAGATAGATAGATAGATAGATACTGTTTCAGACATATCATCAATGTGTTATTGACTTGTTTTGCCAACACATATGCTTCAGGCTGGTCATATGTAACTCCTGGTAAATTAAGTATCGAACAGTCCACTGTTGTGGTAAACACCATTGAATCAAAGGTTTCAGTTTGAGACAATTTGGAGGGGCAGAGACCTTGGATGGAAGGCTCCTTACTCTGATTCAATATCCATGCTTCTCTCCAATACAGAGAGAGAGAGATATCAGGTACACCTACATGTAAGTGAAAAAATGACTCTTTATCAAGAAGAATGCTAAACAATACTGATAAAA
This sequence comes from Platyrinchus mystaceus, assembly GCA_035041135.1. Taxonomy (NCBI): domain Eukaryota; kingdom Metazoa; phylum Chordata; class Aves; order Passeriformes; family Tyrannidae; genus Platyrinchus; species Platyrinchus mystaceus. The sequence goes on from JAWWLV010000088.1 coordinate 79,339,332, forward strand.
CTGGATTGAGCTAACCAGAAAAATTCCCAAGCTCACACCCACCAGACCAAAACAAGATGGCGCCAGCATCCCCCCACCCATTAAAACCTGGCAGGAATAGTTGGAGGGTCAGTGGTGGAGTGAGGCTGCAGTGCTGGCACAGGCACAAGACACCCACCGGATCCAGCAATGAGACCTGGTCACTGCAACTTGGATGGTGGTTGTAGTCCTGATCCGCTGAGGTGGCGATAGAGGCCTGGGTGGTAGAAGTCCCATGGAGAGAGGGAAAGAGACCTTTAACCTGCCTAGTGAAGTCTGTGTGGTCTTTTATTGGGCTCAGGGTAGGTGGAAATGCCTCTGGTACCTCCACTGGGGCGGGGAGTTCTTCACTGGGTGATTAATACTGGATCACAGAACATTTCAAGAGTTTTTGACACCTTCTAAGTACAGGTAGATCTATTATGGCCATCAGTAGAGATTAATATCTTCAGGTCATGTGAGTGAATTGTCCTGATATCTCACTGAGGCAGTTGAGTTATTTGTGTAAGAGCAAGGAAACAATACCCAGCTCTTAGCCTGAGGTGACAGCTTGCACACCTGAGTCATCAGCCTTCCAGTCTTTTCACACGGGTGGATACATTCTTCTCCTAGAAGAGTACCACCCTTATCTTAAATCCCTCCCCACATTCTAAATTAGTAGGCATATTTGGAAAAAAGAAAAGAAAAAAGGTGAATATCAGAGTCTTTGTGTAACCCAGTACAAAAGGTCAGCCTTGAAACTGATAAATTACATTTCTCAAAGGATCTTGGCATGAGATATCCAATCTGTCCTTATTGGGAACATAATTATCACTGCCTCCAGTACTGACCTGAACCCCTTCTTGAGTCCAAATTCACTTTTTATTTTTATTGTGTGGGTACCAATACCTTCTCAGATGTAATGCAAAAAAACTTTGTATGATACCAAAGGAGAAGATTCTTGCATCAAGGTGACATGGGACTTGACAAGAGCAAGTGCTTCTGATCAGCAAGTAGACAGTGCCATTAATGGCAAAGACTCAACTTTAAAAGAAAAGTTTGAAAATGTCCTGGTAAAAGCACACATGATTCATCAGATGAAAGCAGCTCTCTCCTTACCATGGATTTTTTTTTGTGGCAAAAATCATGTAATTTCTGTTCTGTCAGTTTTTAGTTTGATTGGAATAGATTCCTGATTTATTAGTAAAGCTGAACAATGAATTCAAACATATGCATGCTGAGCTTCCTGATCTTGATAGGGTTTGCCATACACTCCATAATGCCACGGGTGAAAGAGCACAGCTCTTTATTTAACAGCTAACAGCATTTTCCAAAGATGTACACGAAATATTTCTAGTGAGAAAAAAGAAAGAAAATAACTTTTAGAAATTGACAGTATCCATGAATTAAGAGAGTCACAGGAAACAAGCCAACACAGATTCACCCAGCATTGTTAATACTTCTAGTCTGATCCTCTTTTTAATTATTTTGAGAAGAGATAGCATGAAAAGGGGACAACGCATTCAAGACATGATCGTATACGACTGGGCCAACTCAGTTATGCTCCAGAGTTAAAGGTTATTTGTTTGTGGCTCCTTTGGGGTTGGACTGTGTGAGAATAGAGTTGGTCTCCTGTATCACCTGCCAGCTTGGTACTCTACTGTTGGTTTATTTCTACTAGGCAAACAGACTCTGGCAATATTCTATTTTCTTTTTCTCCTAGATCAAACAAGGCAGCTGCCACAAATATGTCAATAAATATTAAATTGAGAAATTTTCTTTTCATCTTGAGTTAGGAGAGAGGCAGAAGTATCTATCAAAAGTCCTTTGAGGGCTTGGGATTTGATGCCCCATTGGTGCAAATTGCTGCTTATCCACCCATCCCAGTATTCTTGGCAAAGACATTTGGCAGTAGCGCTGCTGAATTCATTGGAGCCGTGACTAACCTAGCTCGGCTGAGATCTGCCCCAGGAGACTCCGTTGGTCAGAAATGTCCCCCAGGCTGTGGCTCTTAACTCCATAAAAGACTTGAACAAATAGTTTCATTTTCTTTGCCTCAAACAAATAATTTTATTTCCCTTACCTCTATTTCCATAACTTTAAATAGATTCTGGTAATACTCATCACAGTCTCACAATTTGTCAGGCATAATTGAACCTGCTGGAGAATATAGTTTTAAACAGTTGTATAGATACGTGATAGAAACACAAAGTTGGGGTGAGACTTCTGGTGAATAAGGGCTTTTGAAAAAAAAAAAAAAAACCAAACCAAAAACAAACCAAAACCAACAAAGCAAGACAGTAATCTGGATAAAAAACAGCATCAGAAACTATGTTCCCAGTTGTGAACAATCAGTTTCATCTCTCCCTGCTTGACACATTTCTCTGCCAAGTATCTGGAAATTCAAAGAAAGTTTGCAAAATAAATCATGTCTTTCCCAGGTAAGAATAGAATCTTCAATAAAATTTAAGAATTTTTTTCAAGTTATGTAAAGTGTTATGTAACATCTCTTTCATTTCTGTTGTATTACCCATATTTTTTTTTTACAGAAATGCATTTTAGATTAATATTTTATGCTCTCGCTTTTAAGAAACTATCTTTGAATCATTTTGGTCTGCTGCTGACTTCAGGTTCCTGGGAGAGGAGGAGCTGTGTGAGCTGAATACTAGTGTGCTGTCAGCTACCACAACTGAAGAGGGAAGGTGCATCTCAGAAATACTGTCTGAATGTGTCAGAACCACACATTTCCCCTTAGAAATGAGCAGAAAATGGCAAAATCTGTCACCCAAGAGCATCCATAAACAGCTGAGGAGCATGAGATGCCACTTGGTTGTGTCCAAGAGGGAGAGTGGTGAAAAAAGCACAGGCACAGTCCCTCTGAAAGGAGGCAGAGCCCTTTGAGTCTTTAGATGAATTGCAGTACACAGAATGATTTTAGCTACAAAGTAATAATTTTTTTCTCATTCTTAATCTTTTTTTTTAGCAGTGAAGCAATTAAAATATTCATTCAACATATTGTGCTTTGAAAATATAATTCACGAAGATCAGCAGGCATGTTTTCATTGTGTCGTTCCTGATGTTACTCATCACACCAGGCAACTCATTTATTTTTTAACTGTATTCTTTCTTCTATCAGATCTTGTTTCTTTTCAGAGGTTGAAGTGCGAAGCTCAGTGGTAGATTCACCTTTTGTAAAACTGATGCATAAATTTTTGTCCCTAGTCTGTTAAGCAAATGTCATCTGTTTTGTCATGTAGGTGGTTCTTGGTGTAGTTGGGCTGGTTTTGGAAATCTGGTTAGCAGAGGAAGCAGATGTATTTTGATATAAAGGTTAAATGGTGATAGATTGTAAAACCAAGCAAACAAATAAGCCTCACCCCTCACCTCTCCCAGATAAACTTGGTAAATTTTTCCTGGCTCAAAAATGAGCTAATTGATTCATTGCAAGTCATCCTGTTCACATGGGAAAGTTTTGACCAGCGAGATATATTGCAATACCTTTTCTCTTTGACCTTTTTATCTGGTTTCATCTGAAAGATGTCATGGTTTCTCTGAGCAGCAGACGCATAGATTCTCAAAAAGATTAGTGAACTTTTCTGCCTGAAATCAATATATTTTACCAATGTCCATTCATATCTCTGCACTCTCCATATAGTGCTGGTTGCTGTGGTCTTTGAAATGACCTGCATATTGCTCAGGAAGTTGGACATGAAGTACTCATATAATGCCTATTTAAGGGAAAATATAAATACTAGCATTTTGGCATTTAGGACAAGGCTGAGTTGTAAGTGTATAGGCATTAAAACATTTTAATTTAACACTGTAACATCTTGGTATGTATGCTTTTTGACTACACGAGTGCTTTATTTTTTGGTCGTCCTGTTATTAAAAAAACAAGAATGTGCCAGATAAACTGATAGAAGAAAGATAACTTCTGCTTCAGCAGTGAGTAATTTCATATAGCTCAATTTTGGAACCTCAAGAGCTGAATCATTTTCCAGTCCTTATTTGCAGTGAATCATAGAATCATAGAACAATTTAGGTTGGAAATGACCTCTAAGGTCATTGAGTCCAACCATTAACTCCAAAGTCCATCATTAAGTGCCACATCTACATGACTTTTAAATACCTTTAGGGATGGTGACTCTACCACTTCCCTGGGCAACCTGTTCCAGTGCTTGACAACTCTTTTGATGAAGAATTTTTTCCTAGTATCCAACCTAAACTTCCTCTGACATAACTTAAAGCCATTTTCTCTTGTCCTACTGCTTTCTACTTGGGAGAAGAGGCCGACCCCCACCTGGCTACAACCTCCTTTCAGGTAGTTGTAGAGAGCAGTAAGGTCCCCCTCTGAGCCTCCTTTTCTTCAGGCTAAACAACTCGAGTTCCCAGAGCTTGTCGTCAGGGGACTTGTGTTCCAGACCCTTTCCTGCTCGGTTGCTCTTCTCTGGACTCACTCCACTACCTCAATGTTTTTCTTGGAATGAGTGGCCCAGAACTTGACACAGGATTCAAGGTGTGGCCTCACCAGTGCTGAGTACAGTCACTGTCCATGTCCTGCTGGCCACACTATCGTTGATACAGGCCAGAATGCCATTGGCCTTCTTTGACACTGGGAACACTTCTGGTTCATGTTCAGCCAGCTGTAGACAGTTCCTTTTACAACTGACATCTTTCCAGCCACTCTTCCACAAGCCTGTAGCATTGCATAGGGTTGTCGTGACTGTAACACATGACCTAGCACTTCACCTTGTGTTAGCTAGTGTTAGATCATGAAATGCCATACGTCGGTATGACTCCCCTCTGCAGAACTGCAAGAACACATGCCCATGCAAGAACAGCTTCACAAATATTTCGAAACCTTTTCGTCTTAAAAGTAAAATGGCCAGCTGAAGTGCCTGGCTGGCTTTGGGCCTCAGCCAACTACACATATGGGGAAAATTTTTGACAGAGTTGTCTGTATAACTTGCTTGAAGTAAAAACGTTGTACTCCTTGGATTTTAGTTCTGAATCAGTGTGGCTTCTTAAAATTAGATTCAAGACTGGTTACTGTTTGAGTGAGGAACAAATAGTGCCAGAGAGTAATAGATGTATTTGTTGGGAACAGATTTTATAATAAATTGTACTTGGTATTCTTACCTTCTTGATCATTTGCTGAAATACTTTTGTGCTTTTTCTGTAATGATATTTTATATAAGATACCACATTAAAAATTTATTTTGTAGGCCACATTGTGTATGTGTAAGACTACTGTTCCTCCATCACTGAAGGGTCTCCCTCAATCTTAGTAGAACAAGCTTGCCATGATGTATTTGTCATCCTCGTCTGTTTGTGCAGACTTCCTCCTTTCGCTTTCATTTTTGCTCATCCCAATTCAGTTGATATAACATCCTTGCTGAGAGTAGCTGCTCACAGTCCCAGGGATTAAGTGTAAAGGCAGGACTACTAAAAACTTTATGACATTAAGTGCTTTCTATTGTTTGCTACAATCTTGTGGTTTTTCCTCTAGCTTGTGATGTGTTACACTCTTGAAGGAGATGATGTTTCTCCTGCGCAGGAGAAACCCTTGCCAAGGCAAACCTTGATGAACCATGAGAAACCTTCATAAGGCAACACTCTTGGCTGACTTTCACTACTTTCACAGAGGTTCAGGTTTGTCAGTGTGTACAGTTATGTTGCCACTGAAAAAATGATACAAGGAATCAAAGCACTGTAATGTAGCAGCGTTGCTGTGCTACCAGCACACCTTTGCTGGCCCACAGCCTGCATAAAGCACAGCTTAATTTCATTGGATAACATTTATTAATACCAATATTCATTCCCTAACTTTATGATTATCACTTTGTTCTGTTTCAGATAAGAAGACAAGGTGGAATACAATTACTGGTGGATCTATTGGACCATCGGATGACAGAAGTCCACCGTAGTGCCTGTGGAGCTTTGAGAAACTTGGTATATGGGAAGGCAAATGATGACAACAAAATTGCTCTGAAAAACTGTGGTGGTATCCCAGCATTAGTACGGTTACTCCGCAAGACTACAGATTTGGAAATCAGAGAACTGGTCACAGGTTTGAATCTTTCAATATTTTTGTTCAAACCGTATATCAGTCTTGCAAGCACAGTTCTGTGCTGCATGGCACTTACTCCATCAGTAACTGTTTTATTACCACATTATTTCCTGTAACAAAAAACTTTCAAGCCCTGTGGATGTATGTAATGTATGATTAGCTTTGAATATTATGAAGTTTACAGATGTAGGCATGGTTTAAGCCTGTGATTGCTGGTTCACTTCGTTCTTGGTTAGCCATGAATGCTCTTGCAGGAGATGTGCTCCATACGTAGATATGTTGTGGTGGGAATCCTCTCCCTCCTGTCTGGTGTAGGGCTGCCCATGCAGAAGTCATATTTTCCTGAATTTACTTACAAGCTGTTACTCATTCGTTTTATATACTATATAGTGAGAAGGAGAATTTGTTTGGGGGTTTGCTACCTTTCTTGAGATTCTGATAGGAAAATGGAATACTGTGTTGGAGTGGTGGACGACATCATCTTCTGAAGCTTTTCTTTCTGAAATTTGGTACCATGCTGTGTGATGTGCTGTACACAGATCATGCAGATAGTGAGAGTTTGTTTCTTTTCTTGATAGAGTAGAATCTGGTCTTTTTAAGATTGTTTGGGCTTTGTCCCTTATGAAATTCAAGGGAGAGGGGAGTGGGAGTGGTGTTCAGAAATACAGGAATGCTGTCAAACAGGGCAGATCTGAAATGTTTGGAGGTTTTTTTTCCCCTTGCCCCTAAGCTATCCTATTTAATATGCACAACAGAAGCTGGATGGCGGGTTTTTCTATTTTTCACTTTGTGACTTAATTCTTAAGGCTACAAATAAAAAATATTTTAATCATCCTATTTTCGATGCCTGTATTTGCATTATGATTTTCCTACTAAAATATGTAAAAAAATTTCTTGTTTCTCTCACAGAATCATCAGAGTACATGTTATCTCTACTTCTGCAGAAATTACTTACCTTTTGTTTCAGGCCTCATTTAGAATACAATTGATAGGATTATCATCCTTTGGTTGGCTCCAGTTTCCTTCCTTGAGGGTGTCTGAATAAATTGCATAGTGTTTATTAAATGTAGATTTTTATATTTAATTTTGCGTCTTAGTTGCAACACTTATCACCTCCTACTTGTTAGTCAGGATTAATGGGGCAGAGATACAGAGTTGCATGAGCTCAGATAATGCCTCATGTAGAGTGACAGAATTACTGACGGATCTAATAAAGTGTAACCACTACTTCAGATCCAACATACTTTTTTGTCTCTTGGTTATGTTGTTGGTGTCCTGGCTCCAGGGAACATTTTGCCTATTTACTCTGAGTAGTAAGAGGCAAATTGCTAATAAACATCAGCAGTATACCTCATCAATCACAGTGACACTTCCCACACCATCTGTAAATGGAACACATAATGTCATTAGGTCATTTTAAGAAAATATATGAGGGTATGATTTACGTTGATTCCATTGCACAGTGTGTTGTTAAATTTTCCTAAATTCCCACAGAAAGAAAGGATGTGTGCGCTAGAAGTGCTATCGCCAAGAGGAGTAGGTCCTGACCTTCAATGGTAGGCAGTAACCTGCCTTTGTACAGGTAGATGCAGCTCGCCAGGATAGTGAGCATCAGGAGTGCTGGACATGTATGAAAGGGGAGAAGAGCGAGATGGTGACCCCGAGGAATGGAATCTAAGTCAGTGGTACTTCAAGATTTTATTTCGGGTTTTGTATTGGGGTTTTTTGTTTGTTTTTAATAGCCAGTACATCCCAGAAGGCCACTGCTTGCCCTGGCCCTGTTTTGCGCCTTTCAGAATGTAAATCACTGATCCTTGCTTTCAAAATGCAAACCTGGTTGTGGTAGTGTTCTGCAAAGCATCCTTTCAAAGTAAGGCTCGTAGTTGCAGCTCTCATCTTGCATCTCTTAGGAAACAGGCTGAAGTCACGCATCTGAATCAGTTCTCCTTCGCTTTTTTTTGTAAAATCTTGTAGTGTGACAGCTACCCCAGCTCAATTCCTTCCTTCTGTTCTTTCTGGGAAAGGAAAGGTAGCTCCTGCAGCAGGTTCCTCAGTAATGAAAAGATCTGATTTGGTGGCAGGCACAAGGAAAAATAAAAGAAGTTCCTCATGCTTTCCATCAGCCTTCCTGTGCTGAGGTGGCAGGAAGATGATTATTTCCGTAGGGTCATTATAGCCTGAAAGAAATACAGAGAAAGTAATAGCAATTGTCTGTTTTGGGAGTAAACATAATACCTCGAGCCTTTCTATCTCATGTTCATTGTGCATCCTGTCTATATAAAACCTGCACTTGTTCATTACTTTTAGAGAGGACACAGAGTTCCTGCCTTAGGAATTCATACAGGCTCTGACATTGCTACCCCTAAATACTTCTCTACCATTTGTCCTCAGAGCACTTCTCTTAGGTGGGGAAGTGTCTGTTATCTCGGTTTTACAGATGGGGAACTGGGCCTATCAAGTGTAAATGACCTGTCCAGAAATGTGGCAAGATGAAGGTGTGAATCACTCTGAATAGGCACTCAGCTGCAAGGGAAGAAATATGGGCAGGAGAGGTTTTTTTAGCAGCTCAATTTGTCTGGTAGTAGTGAAGCATTCAGTGCCTGCCCCAAGTACTGTGCAGCACTCACTCAACAGAGCGAAAGCTCTGATATTAGTTCCTTCCTCAAACATGCACATTTTCTTCCTTTTTGTTGCTTCTCTCTAAGGAGATTATAACTTAAATTTCCAGCAATCTCAAGACTGCCTTTGGAAGGGTATTTAAACCTGCAGACCGGCTTTCTATCCCAGTAGCTCCTTGATTGTCAGGGTTGCCTTTGGCACCATTTGTGGCTTTTCCTCTTTTCCAGATACTTCTTTCTGGCATAATCTCTCCAAAAGAGTTTTGGAGTTTTTCACTTTTCCTTTATCTTGTCTTTCTCCTCCTCACTAGCAGAGGTCTTGGGCTAATACTCGAAAACCTTACCATGCTCAAATTTTTGTATTGCACAAATTTAACCTTATAGCAAAATATTAGAGCTTCAAGGCTCTCTCATGTTGAGCAAATGGTTTCAGTACAGGCCCTGTGTAGAAGCCATGAGGGAACTGTGCTGCCTGGCTGTTATAAAGTTAAATGGTGTTAATGCCCAGAAAATGCTTCCTAAGATATGGAAAGATTTTTCTTACAGAAACAATTCCATAGTCACAGGTTTTTACTAGAAGAATGTGGATAAACTGGGGTATACAAGTGAATGTATACATTTATGTGAAAGTGAACTACTCTGATAGAAATAGAGATGTTAGCATGGCTACAGCCTCTGGTAATTTCCAGAGACTCAGGAAGAACCAAAATTACAATACCTTGTTGCCTCTAGGTCTGTAAATGAAAATAAAAAGTGTAAGCTGGATGTGCCATATTTAACTTAGCCATCTTTTCACCCCAGCTCTACGCTACTAGTTCCCACAGTAGCTCCTGTTGATAGGAAAAAACAAAAGCCTTCTATTTTAAAATAATTAAATGTTAACACTTTTCTAATAAATATAAATAGACAAGAACACAGTACAAAATTAGCACAGATCCTGCAGATGGTAGAAAGAAATGTTTTCACTTGGCAATAATGAAAATGAGTAACTGATTTCTGATTCTCTTGCCTTTCTCGAGTTGATTATGAACCCTTCCACAAAATTCTATTTTAGCATTCTTTCTATTTGTTATGCTGTCAGGGGAAAAAAATTACATGAAAAATGTGACGTGTTAGCGAGGATAACACAAGAATCCCATGGATCCCTCGTGGAGAAGGTGAGGTCAAGCAGCTGTTGCTAGATCCTTTCCAACCCAGAGTATTCTATGATTCTGTGATTCAACCAATCCTTGCTCCCTGTTCCATCAGCTCCATTGGATAACTGGGTATCTGTCTCAGAAAAAATTATTTAAACTGCTATGCTTCTCGTTGTTGACAAACAAAATCCATCACAACTAGAAAAACAGTTTCTCCCTATGAACAATAAGCTAGCTAAATAGAAAAAAAATCCATTTAAAGATGGCCCTTATGACTGGTTCACCTGTTTTCAAACTGTACGTACTGTTTTTGATTGAAAGGTATAATTGGATAATCCACTTTTAGAAAGCACATAATGATAAAGAGCTATAGCTATAAATAATGCCAGGAGAAATAGTTTTTTCCTGTGCTAGCAGCCAGCCTCCTGCTTATTTTGGTTGACAGTAAAGTGTCAGAGATTTAACTATTGTCTACTGAAAATGTATAAATTAAAAAAATTATCACATTTACAAAAAAATGGAAAAAAGCATAAACTATCTAATATACTATTGTGGTGGTTTGGAGCTGGCTCCCTGCCAAGTCCCCAAACCCCACCGTGAGAGTTCTCCTTCCCCCCCACCCAGAAATGAGGGGAAAAGAAAAAAAAACAAGAGAATTGCAATAAGAGAGAGAGAGCTAGATCAATATATATATTTATATATTTTCACTTATATTACATTTATGTACAATTTACAAAAACTATATACACATAAAAAAAACCCAAACCCAACCCCGAAAACAGAAAAGGGGAAAAGGGATAAAACAAAAACAACAAACTCGATAACAGGTATACACACTCAATAAAGGACTAGCCAAAGGAAATC
>JAWWLV010000088.1:79350116-79379474 GCA_035041135.1 Platyrinchus mystaceus
CTCAGTTCAGCGCAGGCTGTGTCTCACCTAAAAAATCCATTGCGCAGGCTTGAAAGGTAAAAAGACCTTTCCCAGATTTTCGTTCGCAAAGACTGGCCACGTATATATCTATATACTATATGCAGATAGGTAGATATTGACTCTATGTATTTCATTCACATTTTTGTTCACTGAAACAAAAAGCATATATTCCATGCCTGCAAAATATTATGTTTTGTACAAAATGTTTCTCTCAAAGAAGCACTAGTTGTCCAAATAGCTTTGGCCCACAGTCAGGTTGGACAGGAAAAAAAAATCATTTACTTCCCAGATTTTGGATTCCAGTATTCATTAACGTTGTCTTTAATTTCAGCTATGGCCAGTTTGTATTTTGGCTTGGTTGATCCTCTGTTGTCACCCCATGTTATGCAACATTATTATGTAGTCGTTTTGCATTTCTGTTCCGGTTTTAGTAGTTGCCATATGTTTATAATGACGGATTTATAACCTTATTGATAGTCTCTCAGTGTTACTCAAAGCAATTACATGTTGTCCACGTTATATCTATCTGGTTTGAGTTAACTGCTGCAGGTGAAACCTCCTTTTTGATTGCATACTGCTTATTAGTATGTGCATAAATTATTGGCAGATTAGTCGAGACACTCCAGAAGGGTCCCTTTGAGCCTTGTATGTGTCTTTGCTAATCTGTGTAGTTGCAAGTAAGTGAGCCTGCAGTGATATGTAAAGCACGTTTAAGGGAGTATTCTATTTAAATGGACCTTTTGGTTTACTTCAGTGGAAGATTTAATTTGATTTCATTTTTCTTTGGTAATTCTGACCAGTTCTTTAGAATTTTTAACTTCCTAGTACAAGCAATTCTTCTCTTGGGGGTTCCCAAAATCAAAATTACAGGCCTGCAGTTGTTTCCTATTTGTGATGTTATTTTCTAATTGACTTCATAAGGTATTACACTTGTGACTTTTTGTAGAGTAAATCATATATTATGGCAAAGGGTTGACTATTTAGTACTTGGGATCTTGAAGCAGTTTATCAATTTAATAATTTTCTGCAAAAGTGCCCTTGACATTAGCTTAGTTACTGGAGTGTGTAAACACAGATGTGAAATTTTATTGTGATATAAACATTCATTTAGAGGTGGCACTTATTTGTAACCCTATTGCTCTCTGGAAATTTGATTTGAAAATGAGTAAAGGCTGTTTTATCCCACTCAGAGGTGACCTTCCCACAGACTTAAGTAAAGAAGAATCAAACTCTTCCATGAGCTGCATTCTTACAGTATTTTACCTTGATGTAATTCTTAAAATCTCTATTATAACCCTTTTCTTTGCAGGTTTATATTAGATATTCCAGTACTGATCCTATTAAATATCCCATTCCTTAGTTGTATTCAGGTTCTGTAATGGAGCAAAGCAAGTATAAGGCCACTTGGCCAGTGAAAGGCCTAATTAATTAACAGCTTTTGATATATAATATAAAAAGATAGGAAGGCAAATAAATGTATAAGAGAGGATTTCAGCATTACTTCAACTGAAAATTAGGTTATAAAGTTCTGTGGTTTAGGTTCAGATACATATCCTGTCTATTACGAACTTTTCAAACAGACAATATGAAAAGCCATACATGTGTTTGAAATTGTTGTGATGGCGTAATCGTGGTAAAACTGCTGCTACAAGGCTGACGTAACTTTGGTTCAATATATGCTTACCTAAGAGAGTAACACTGCCAAATATCATTTGGGGCTCATAACTCTATGTAATTAAAGAAAATGGAGATGGGATAAATGCAGAAAGTATACCAACTGCCTCGTAAGATGCAGCTCTGTGAATTAGATTCTCATCTGCCTCCAATATCTGATCACTATGTCCTGTCAAGTCAAGGAAATTAGAAAGGTTAAGCATGGAGATAGATAACTGCTAGCACAGAACACTGCTTTCAGAAGTGCTTGGCTTGATTTTGGCAAGAAAATATGTTCATTCATTTCTTTCTTAGTGTCTCCTCTGCACATAAGCAAATTCTGTAATAACTTTAAACAAGTGTTTGGAGAAACTTACCAAACACAGAGGCAGGTAACTTACAGAGTTTAAGCTTAATTATTTTTTAAATAACATATTTAGGATGAGATTCACAAATTTCAAATCTACTTGCTTAGGCACTAAAGTTTTCTTGGGTGTTTTAGATGCTTTTCTTTCAAAATATAGATTTGAAGGGTGTTAGCTCTAATAAGTATTTCCTACTCTTTCTCTAAATTGATGTAATTGTAAGTACAATATCATACCACAGTCAATTTTAAAACTTGATTAAATATTTTCACCTAATTTACTTCTAATTAGGTGTTTTAAATAAAAGCTGGTTTTAACATTAACAGCATTATTTGTGTGCTGAAAATTCCTGTTTATTTACTCTGAATCGAAACCAGTGGCTGAGTGAGGAATTACATATTACAGTTTCTCCGGTATTTCTTTCTTCAAGTACAAAAGCCTTTTCATTTCCCCAAGGTTTCATAATAGTTTGACTCCCTCCCTTTGCTTGAGATACTTTTAAGCAAGGTATTTTTCAACCTCTGCCCTGAATTTTGTGAGCCAATGAGAATTTCATATAAAATGCCAAACTCCGCAAAATCCCCCGCAAGTCCCAGATTGCTGTAAAAACAAAGCATTTAATCTCACAGCCAAAACTTTTCATGGGCTAGTTTATGGTTCCTTGCTGTTACATTTAAAGTCTTGTTACAGGGAAAAAAGGAAACCAAGGATTTCATGAACTAAGAAAAAGTACTTGTTACTGCTGCCTTGATAAAATTGGGCTTATGCTGCACCTTTATCAAAGCTAAGCAAAAGCAAAACAAATGAAGTTACCCTGGTCTGCAGAAGCAGCTGCTCAGTTTAATCAAGTTTAATCCGAGTGCCCCAACACAACCTCAAGCAACTCAGCTTCACCAAGGTAGTACAAACCCTCTGGCCTGTTACTGGCAATGGCAATGACAGGTTAGTGGGCTGCATGGCTGCTCTGTTTTTCCACTCCAGTCATCAACTACTTTAAGGTTTTACCGAGAGTCTCCAAAGATTGCTATTGCATCTTCATAATTTTCAGAAAGTACTTAAAATACCTATTTGTGTTTCTCCAGACTAATAACCTGACATTTCATTTTCTGTGGATGTGCTATAACAAGGCACAGCCATATAAAGAGGAATGCTGTTTAATTTACATTATGATTCTACAGTGTGGCAGTTTAAATTTTAGATTTTAGCATCACCTACAGAAAATATTGCCATCATTTCTGGAAATGTGGAAGTGATTTCCAAGAAATTCAGGGCAGGAGTTAATTGACATTTTTTAAAGTCTTCACATGAACCCAGTGGGGAACCACTTACAGAGGCATCAAATCTTTGTAATCATTTTCCTTGCAAAACAGGAAGGTAAGAGTTTATGTTGGGAAACTGATTTCCAACCTATAGGCTATGACATCTTCAAGATATTCCAGAGTCATTCAAAATGCATCCTATTTATAGTTCATATGTAACAGCAAATCTCTAAGTAATTTAATAAATTGTATAATTTTGCTTCAGAAATGATGCTGTCTTATCAAATAACACTTAGGCAAACAATATTGACAGTTCAACTGGATCATTTTACACCAAATCTATTACAATTTACTGTCTAATTATAAGACAATCTTTGCCCTGTTTCTCAATGTTGTCACTATTTTGGGTTTGAAAATGGGAAAACCCACTGACAGAATCTGTTGTCTTCATGGAAAGCCATTCTCAACTTTTTCTGAATTATCAGGTTAACTACTTCACCCCCTGCTGCTCCCAGTTAAATAAAGAGAGGTTTTAAAATAGATGCATTCTCAAATGTTCTGCCCTGCATTCTTAGCAACAGGCTTGGGCTCCAATTTATCATTTAAGGTGTTACATCCAAAGAATTTTTATAGGTAAAAGGCAACATACTGTTAAACAGCAATACACCACCTTCCTGAGGTTCACAGTGCCTATTTCCCAGAGGTGAATGGGGGAGAGACAGAACAAGTCGATAGGGTGCCAAGGGCTGGGAATAGTGGTATGTCCCTGGCATGGGAGTCCATCTCCTCTGTCTCTTATAGATCTTTCCCATCACAGCTGCTTCCTTCTCCCTATTTCACAGGCAAGTTTCCATTCACTTGTCCTGCATTTATCACTCTCAGTCCCAGCACAAGATCCAAGGTGGTCCCTTTTTGCTCTCCTTTTTTTCTCTAAATGGAAAATAACTATTTTCCCTTGTGCAGTCGGTAAGATGCATCCTCAATGAAAAATTGTTGTTTTGATTCATGTGGCAGTGAAACTGATTTAATAATTTGCAAGTTAATATACTACATAAATGATTTTTTTTTTTTTTTTTACTTTGGTCAAATCTTAAGTTTAAGAGGAAATATCAAACAAGGTAATCTGCAGTGATAAATAGAGGACATCTGTTGCAGCATATGGCTTGACACAAC
Organism: Platyrinchus mystaceus; assembly: GCA_035041135.1. Taxonomy (NCBI): domain Eukaryota; kingdom Metazoa; phylum Chordata; class Aves; order Passeriformes; family Tyrannidae; genus Platyrinchus; species Platyrinchus mystaceus. The sequence continues at coordinate 79,354,588 of JAWWLV010000088.1, forward strand.
AGCTGCACTGAACTTTTTCAGAAAGTAATAATCCTTTGGAAAAATTCGGCTGGACATATAATTTTGATGCCCTTGCCTGAATGATGGAGTATTAAAATGCTTGCAGTTTAAAACCACTTTATAATTTGATATGTTTGTGATTTCCAACACAAAAAAATTATGTTTTGAATATAATTTATATATTCTAAAAATATTAACTATATAATATAGTTTTTGTTTAAAAACATATTGAAATGTTTCACTTTTTTGTTTGCAAAATGAAAGTTTGAGGATATGGTGAAACATGTTCATTTTTATGATCAAATTACTTTTTTCACTGTGAACACTATTTCTTAAAAAAATTATTTATTATTTTTAGGCTCAAAAGACAACCTCCCTTTTTCCATCTCAAATAATCCTATTTTCAGTGCTGTCTTTTTCCTAGGTAACAATTTGGCTAGTAAAGAAGTGTTTCTTTTTTGTTTTTAATTTTCTTTTTTTTAGCAACTATACACTGAGACTTTCATTTTGCACATAGATGCAACTTTATAGATAGGACTAACTTTCTAATTGGTTCTTATCAAAAAGGAGTTTTGTATTTAGAGATGTTCCTTAATGTTCAGCTTTAAGTATAGAATTTTTATTTTCTGTATTAGGATCTGTTATCAAACATATATTTTGATTTTGGGTGCTAGAAAAAAATTATTCAGTAAAATATGTGTGTAAGCACTGAAAAAAAATCTTCGCATTCATATATCCATACTTGTTTCATTTCTTTGTTTTCTAATAAGGTATTTAATTGGGAATGGTATTGCTGCTAGTCATGTATTAGGATAATATTTTCTCTGAAAGCAGTTGATTTATATTTTTCTGTGTTTCTCTCACTTAGAATAAATGGCTTTTGGGGTGGTGTCTGTGTTTTATAGGACCTACTTAATTTCATCAACTAGAATGCAAGTTAAGCAGGAACCACTGATCTTTCCACAGTAACTTAAATCAACTCTTGTAGTAATTCCTCTACTGTTTAACATGAAAGCTAATAGCTTTCTAATGTTCTTGTCTGACAGTTCTTCCTTATGTGTTAATTTGAAGTGTACAGCAGAAAGAGAGGAGCAACCTTAGGTCAAAAATTCAGTCCCATGAGATGAATACAGACTTTTTTTAGTTAATGCAATAGCATTTGGATAGAATTTGGTTTTAAGCCATATTAAAATTGGTCCCTCTGTTTTGTTTTATAAAATTCAAGATGTAATTTTGGAATGAAAAGAGCAATAATTGAGAAAGAAAAAGTTAGCTTTTCAGAGTAAATGTTTATATTCTTTATACTATGTAGTGTATACTTATATGTTGTCAAGATCAAGCTGTGTTTATAAATAAACAACAAAGACCCGACCACAATAATCCTTCTCCTCTGTGGAAGCTTTTCATAGAATCATTGAATCAGCTGGGTTGGAAAGGACCTCTGAGATCATCAAGTCCAGCCCTTGATCCAACACCACCGTGGTTACTAGACTATGGCACTAAGTGCCACATCCACTCTTATCTTAAAAACCTCCAGGGACGGAGTGTCCACCACTTCCCTGGGCAGCCCATTCCAATGCCTGATTACCCTCTCTGTAAAGAATTTCTTCCTGAATTTTTAAGGCTATGAATGTGTGCAAAGGGAAAAAAACTCTTTTCACTGCAGCTTTCCTTAGTGTTCCCTAAGTTTTTGTCTGCTTATGACTTTTACTGAAAGCTGGTCTTTCTCAATGTGGACTTTTCCTACATCAGCTTATACACAGATAGAAAACCACTTGTGCATGTAAGTGAATTACAGGAAGGTGTGCATAGGTATTCACTCACCAGATAAAAAAATATTTCAAGAAAAATGGTGAAAATTCCTTGTCTGTTATGCCAATTTTAAACTTATTTTCACGGTGTGCTTTTAAGGAGCTGCCTTATGAGCTGTGAGTTGTTCAGGTGCCAGAATTCAAATCAGCCACTTCTTGTTTCCTACGGAAAATCTGTTACCAAGCCAGTTCCTCACCTTGACGGTTGAGCTGGTTGTGAAGTCTTATTGCACTTTATATTAAGAAATGTTGTAGTTGATATTCAGCATCTCTACAGCAGAACCACTGTAATATATCGGGAGCCCACACCTGCTGCCAGGGAGTGGATCCAGCTCTGCAGAGCAGCCTTGCAGTTACAGTGGGGGCTCCGAGTGCCAAAGCTGCCAGCAAATGACTATTCTAGCACTTGAGAGCTTGGGGTAGAAAATGCTTTTCCTAAAGACTCCAGCAAAAGATCCCTTGTGCTTGGCTTCTGTGTAGAGTATTTAGCACTTAGATTTCAATCTTAATTGTCATGTTCAGGAGGCAGACTCCCTATAGTATCCCCCTGCCTTCAGAGTATAAACAAAAAAGCCTGCCAATGCTCTGTTCACTCATCCTGGGATGCAACCTCCCAGCAGTCTCAAATGGTTTTCTGCATCAGTCCATGACCATACTCTTGAATTATGATGGAAAAGAAAAACCTGGATGTGTTTAAAGACTTTTGGATTTTTATTTTTACAAAGAATATTAAATAAGCAAAACCATAATATAAATTTAAGGTTGACTTAAACATCCCTTATTGAGAAGTATCAAAGTCTTGTTTCTCCTAATAATATTCATTTACTCACAATCTCTTTATGCTATCATTTATTTTGGCAAGTACATCTTTTGCAGCGCAATAAAATATATGTATAGTGACAGTGTGGTAGGAGTAATGCTTTTTGGAAAAGATGACTTGTCCAGTTTCTTGGTTTCCATTTATATTTGTAGTCTAAGTTGTTCTAGGAGGTTTGTTTGTATATATAAAAGTCATAATTTGAGTTAGCATTAAATCATGCACAAAATAATTGGTTTGACTTCCCTGATTTTGCATGTGCTCCCTTACTAGGATAATATCCTTTGCATAGAAGTGTATGATCTCTACTTTCTTAACTTTGAATGGAATAAGGATAGCATGTGGTTTATCAGGTCTTCAGTTATATCTGACTGTAGATATACATATGCAAGTACCAGTTTGACTAAAACACTGGAAAAAATGCACTGAAGTGTTTAATCAGGATGAGTTTGAGCTACAGCATGATTCAGACATTATGGCGTTTTTACTGAGACTGCTCTATTAAATTGAGTGATGTCAAATTTATAAATATTATGCATTGATTCTTTAGGGTAAGTGATGTGGTATCTATTGTAATAGCTTAATTTATGTAAGAAGGACTGCTCTTTCTAAGCTGAAAGTATGTCTTTGTCTGTTTAGCAGTAGTAACATCTCATCAGCCTGGACTGTGCTTTTAAAAGGGTTTGTCTTATTTTCAATTTTCTGGAGTTTGTCTAAGAGAAAGTTAAATAAAAACTTTCCTGGTTCTCTGTTCTCTCAGTTCCCTCTTCCAGTGGCAGCAAACCAAAATTGCCTTAATAGATTTTAGAATCTATGTGCAGTTTTCTTTATGAACTATATCTGTGCAGTTATGTCTTTTAAACGGACAATTACAACCTTTCTTCAAAATTTATAACCATTTTTAAATGTAATTGTTGTTATCTGTGAAAGACCTTTTTAGAAAAGATGATTTACATTTAATGCAATAAATAACCTGTTGCCCATAGCAGATGCATGTCCTCTGATAAGCTGCTCCAGAAGATGTAACTTGATGCAGTAAGATCTCCATAGCAAGCATTGCTGTAGACTTCTCTAAAAGTCTTTCATCTGGTATCTGCCAGACTGGTAATTGATACTCTGATCCAAAATCCATCTTCCAACTGGAACCAACTGAATACTTTCAATACCAGTTTCTCCTCAGTTTTAAGCGTAAAATGAGATTGCAAGATACTTTTTCACTGTATTCAAGTTTTTATATGTAAGGGTGAAAAACTTCAACCTGTAAATAGAGGTATGTTCAGTCTGGTGTAGCTGTTTTTCTCTTTCTACAAGGCATCCAATATAACCTAAAGTGATCTGCAAATGGGGACAAAAAATGCCTCTGAATTCCTCACAGCTTTAAAAGCAAGAAGGAGATAAGATACTATGAATGCAAGTGATTAAGTAATAGATGTTCAACACTGATTTATTCTTTATTTCATATCTCTTACAAGAGTCAGTCTGCAAATGCTAAACTGTTGTGTTGGACTAGCGAGTTGTTGGATTAACAGCTCTCTTCCCATACATATACAGCAGGGTGAGTCCCACCTTTTGTCAAGAGTCACTGGTGAGTCTGACATGCAGATTCTTTAGGGGGCAGTCAACCCACCCCTGAGGCTGTTGGCAGACCTGCTTGTTGTGCTCAGAAACCCAGTTCAATCAGGGCTTTCAGAGTAAGGTGTCAAATGTCTCAGTAACCAGCTTTTTACTGTAGTCTTAAAGAGTATGTCATATGTGCATGCTTGAAAAATGTATTCATAGTCATGTGGTGAACAGGTAGTTTCATAATGCAAAGTGCCTTGGGTAAAAGATTTATTTTATTGTCACTCTCTCTTGCAAAGTCAAGGCAATGGATCATCTTCTCAGACCCCACATAAATCTAGCTCCAGGTCATCCTCAGCCAAAACAATGGGAAGTGAATTACCAGTGCCCTTTCATAACCGCAAATCCTTAATTAAGGAAGGTAACAATGAGGCATGCAGAACACCAGCCTCAGCAAGTGGCAGACTTACTGCTTGTGAGAATAAATTTTAACATGTCAGAAGAAAATTGGTGGGTTTTTTCATTCATGTGGTTGGTAGTATTTCGTCTTTAACTTAGATAAAACTCGTTGTTCTAGGGTGGAAGAAGATTATGTCATACCTTAAAACTGTGAGGAGCAAAAACTTTGAAGCCGTCACCAGGCTTACTGGTGCCATTTTGCTTGATTCTGCCTTGATTTCAAACCATTTTAGGAGAAGGTAGAACAGCTATTTTAGCCTGGTGATCCTATCAGACTCTTTCTCCGAAGGTTTAATTTCCGGTTTGTGAAATTGGAAAGAAAGAGGGCTTAGATAATATTTCTAGGCATCTCAACTATTCCTCAGTACCAACTTACCATGATGTTTATGTGAGTTTGCTTTTAATTAGCAAGAACTTGAAGTGAATCGAAAATAGTGCAGACTTATGCATTTTTAAGCATTTTGCTAGACAGGTCTCTTGTGTTTTCTTCTTTTATATTCTTTTCTGCTTTTCCAGTTCATGACTAGTTCTTGAAGCCCAAAATACTGGTTTTTTTGCCAACAAAGCACTCTGCTGCTTCACTTTCAAAACAGGACTTCTTCGCAAAGATGCAGCACCTTGTCTTGCGTAAGAACTAAGTTAAACACCAATGCTGTGAAATATATTGTTTTGGTTTGGGTTTTTTAAAACAAAAACCTTTTTTTTTTAATGTTAATTATTAGTACTTTCATTTCTTTATAGGAGTTCTCTGGAATCTGTCCTCCTGTGATGCACTGAAAATGCCAATCATCCAAGATGCCCTCGCAGTGTTGACCAATGCAGTGATCATCCCTCACTCTGGATGGGAAAACTCTCCGCTCCAGGATGATCATAAAATACAACTCCATTCATCACAGGTGCTGCGCAATGCCACAGGGTGCCTAAGGTGAGTACTGCAAAACATCTGCTTTACCTTGCTTTGGTTTAAATTGATATTTCTCATTCTTAGGCATCTGTAAAGTAAGTGATTGGTGTGTATGTCAGCCAAGTTGATGACTTTCAGTGATGTAAGCTTTAAGTTAGAAATAAATTAAAAAAGAAGATGCAGGTCATTCAAAAACAATCCCTAGAAAGGCTGCTGGGGGGTTCTATTTTTCTTTTCTTAGCTGCTTTCATCCAAGCTTGTATATTACATATGTTTTCTTCCTTGTGGATTTGTCCTGTTTCCCCAATTGCTTAAGTGAAGTCATTAGGTTCTCACTATTACGCCCAATTTAATCAGCACAAAAAGTAATGAAGATGCTCACAAAAAGTAAGATCTTAAAGTTCCAGATGCCATTGCTAGAGTTATGATAAATATACAAAGTAGATTTTTTTCTACTCTGTGATGATGAGAAATTAATTTCAATAAGAGACCAACCAATTTAACAGTGTCCAACTAGAAGACTTAAATAGATCTTTAACAAGTACGATAATTATTTATGTTAATAATTGTATGCCAAACTTGTATATGCAATGCCAAGGTGCATTTATATAAATACGTGCAATTTGACCTGTCCATTCTTAAAAGTCATAAAAATATGATGAGTAAAAAGAGTTTCAGTTCTGACAAAATCTTACTAAAGGATTGAGTCATAGCAACTTCAGAATTCCAATGCATATCATTTTCTAGAAATATTTTAAGATATTAGCCAAGTTCTTTCAAGCGTTGATCTTTTTGCTCCAGATATATTGGAGAAAATAATCTGTAATCAATCTCAGAGACACATAAATTGATTAGTTAATATTTTTACGTACATCACAGGAAATTACACAGGGAATAATATGTATCAGTAATACAATCTCTGTTGTATGCTCCAGCCAAAGAATACATCATCCATTGAACAGGTAAATTAAAAAAAATAAATTGATAGGAGGCAAAGTAAAATAAACCAGTATTTTTTACATATCTTTAGCAAGCACCTTTTTGTCTTTGTAGCCTTTTATCAAACAAAATTTCTCCCTTTCCAAAGTAGTATTTGAAAAGTTTAAGGGAAAAAGTAATAAATATTATTGGTGGCCTATATGTAATCAGAAGAGAATGAATGATAGAAGGTAATAACTTCTATACTGCAAATATGCTTGCATTGGACAATGCAAATGTGATTTTGTCAATACCAGCTATCTTGAGGTATATGACTGAAACCAGGTATTGGTGTCTGAGTTGTATTGACTTTGAAATGAATATTACATTCAAATCACTAGGAAAAAAGGTTGTTCAAATCACTGTGACAGAAGTTATTACACAAAAGACCTGCACCACATTATACGTCTCATATTTCCAATGTTTAACATATCTCAGTTAAAGAGCTGCCTCTGAAAAGAACCATCTGTTATAAATTTGGGGCTTCACAGTACCCCTTCTCTGACTGAGCGTGTCTGGTGTTGATCTCCCCACACTGTAAGCTCCATCTTCCTGTTAATTTTTCCCAACTGCTTCTCAGGGATTGATGCGCAACCCTGATCCTGCAAATCTCAATACTTCCTACCTCATAGTTGACGGATTCATTTGCACATTGGTCTTGAAATCTTTCTTCTTTCTTTTTTTTTTTTCCTTGTGAGTGTATGTGCACGCCCATTTGCAAACTGATGTGAGCTTACTGTAGCCTGCATTCTGAGTCAGCCTGAGGACTTGGGGCCACATGAGAATGGTACGTTGCCTAATCTAATACACACTGCTTTGCAGCAAGGCTTACTACCAAGTGCTTCATGGTATGCTGTTGTAGCAGAATGGCTTCTGGTCAGCTCATGCAAAATAAGCTCATATCTGCCTGCAAAAGACTGTGCATATTATAACTCTTGAGTCTTTCCCAGATAGCTGTAGCAGCAGATCAAATGCTGTCCTGAGCAGGTTGGTCTTCCTTCTAAAGCCAGGCCCTTCAATCGTAGTATGGCTTTTTAATATCTTTCTAATATCAAACCTTCCCTATTTCCCAAAGGCATCTTTATGTCCTCTCTAATGGCTTCAGATATTTATTTGGCCTCCATCCATCTTCTTAAGTTAGTTTCATCCCACTGAGTCTGTATGGATGCTCTTTGGCAGAGCCAGAACATTTGGAGAGAGTTGAAACTTACTACTGCTTCACACCAGCGGGAACGCTCTTGGTTACTTTTCCCCAGTTGCTGTTGAAGATATCTCTCTCTAAGCAAAATGTCAAGTTTGAGTTTTTACAAAAGAGAAAAGTGGAAACTGACCTCTGAGATAGTAACTGGATTCTTCTGTTGAATTCATGTAATATAATGGGACTGTAAGCTGGTGGAAATCGTGAATGACAGAAAAAAGTATCATAAAGTTCTGCGGAGATGATTGGAGTCTTGCATGCTCCGTTCTAGTAGTACTTTAGCTGGCATTTCTTAAATACCCACCACCCTTAGTGAATTGGACAGCTCTCACACTTTCCACTGGGGACTTGGTACAAGTTTCACATTTCCATTTAAAGATCTCAATTGACAAGGGAAGTAAACCAAGAAGATGTAATATGGTTGCTGGCTCAGATAGTGCTGTGTTTATCTGGTAAATGGGAAGTTCATTGTCATCTTCCACAGGAGAATTTTTTCTATGACTGTTTTTTTTGTCCTCTGCTGTTTTCTTTTTCTGCTTTTACTAGAGCTTATTTTTGAGGGGACACAGTTAAAATCCAGTTGCATCAGGATTATCAGTGACAATGTCCAGTATCAGAGGAAGAGTAGTGGTATTCAGGATACTTGACAAATGGTTCTGAATATGTAATGTTAACAGACTTTAGAGACGTCAGGTTGTACTACATAGGTTTAATGCTAGTAACTATGTCAGCAGGATTTGGGTTTGGATTCTAATCAGTCTTCTGTGACTTTGGTTGTCTGTGTATTCACTGCTGAAAACTTTAAATAATATCTGAGAGGTGCTGTAATATAAGTGGTCCCATATACAATGCTAATAAGTAGTTTGCAATGACCATTATGCAGGAAGAGTCAGATCTTTGTTTTGGGATTTTTTCACTACACACTATTATTCCTTCTGCTGATCTTCGCCTTTCTCCATTTGATGAGAATTTCTTATGCCTTTTCAATTAAAAAGCTGGTTATAATCTAAACAATTTTTAGTATTCTTGTCTGCTCATTCATTATCTTTTCTAACCAGTTATAGACTATAACTAATCTATAACTCCAGTCACCCAGTAATCCAGCTGAAATCTTTATGAGATCATATGAAAGACAGCAGCAGCATCAGACCCTCTTTTCCTATTATTTTCTCTGTTCCTTAAAGACGTTATTTAAAAACTGCGCTTTGCATACTTTCCTGATTTGAAAAAATAGTTTTAATACAATATTGTACTAATTAATTTTACATAGCTTGAATGCTTTGAAATTGTTTAGATAATTCAAATATCTAAATACAGCATTATACCTATCATTTATATATTTAAATATTCATCTTTCATAAATTGCCAGACCTCAGTGTGACACATCTTGGAGTAAGCACCCAATTTACTTGCCTCCCCACTGTGATGCTAGTACCTTACCTCATTAAGCTTTGGTAAAGTTTGACTTCTTTTTTTCCCTTTTGGATTTCAGCTGTGACTGTGTTATTTGTGCTTGGGAAATACCATATCTTTGGTTTATAGTTTCTGATTCACTTAAACTTATTAGGGATAGTCAGGTGAAAACTGAATTTAAAATCTCAGTTGTTTATGGAGGGGTTACAATTCCTAATCAGAAATTTAAAAATCAACAGTAGACACATTGCATAATGTTGTCTTAACCTGAAACTTCAGGCTTACTTATCATAACACTATAGATCCCTGTCCATAGACTTATCTGAAAAAAGTCCCAGGTAAAAATATTTTCAAGAGTTTTTGTCCTGATGTACAATCCGGTGGAACCTTGTTTTTCTCCAAATTTAAGATGAATTTGAGTTAACAGAATATTATCTGAAAACTTTAAAGAGTTTTAAGACTTTACTGGTTTAAAATTCTGATCTGGGTTTAGATGCAAAAACATAAAATGATTTTTCTTTCTTCCATGTTCTATTTAATTTTTCATCATACTGTGAAGGTACAGGGGCAATTGTAAAATCGTAGACCTATTAAAATATTTATCTTCACACCATTAGTTGATTAGAAATTGTATGGGAGAATCATTCAAGTAGTTTTTTTGTTTATAAAGCCTTTTCGGTTTTCATACTTCATACTTTCTTACTTGTAAAACCTTTCACAAAATACCTGTAATTATTTTTCAACTGAATGAATATGTAGCAAGCTCTCAGAGTAGAACAACAAAGGAGGAAAGTGTTTTTAAAACATGAATTGAGTATAACTGACCCAGTAATATTTTTTTAATAAATCAACTTTTAGAAGGAAAAAATTGCCTTGTTAAAACAATTTCTGTTAGCTGTGAAGCCTGAGTATCATGTTTTAACTGGTTTATGTGTGAATGATCTATTTCACAAACATATATAGCTAATGCATTTTTCTCACCATCTTATTTCTCCTCCAGTTCTCTTCTAAGCATCCAAAGTCTATCGATTCCTATTCTTAGGACCTTCTGTAATCTGTTTTGAATAGAACATTCTGCTGCATACTGACAAAATAAGACGTGAGGGCAGCCTAAAATAAATAGCACAGACCGTATTATTTATCGTCTGGTTAGTTACTAAAAAAAACGTACATGAAGACACATATGTATATGAGAAACACATTTCTGAAAAGACTGAAATGATACATGTATGGATGTGCACATGCATGTGTGTGTTTATGTGTACATACATTCAGATATAGAAGGGCTGATTGTGGAAGCTGCAATACCTTTCTGTCTTTATTGACCGGTGCAAGCTCTGAATATTTTCTGTCAATCATAAGTGGAGATGGTTTCATTCAGTAGGTCCAGGAACTTTGCTGCTGATTTTATGATTCTTCTATTAACAAAACAGTCACATTTTGTCCATCCTGTGGATTCTGTGGTGGATATAGACATGTTGAACTTAGCAACCCATCTTAATACTTCCTATGCTTTTCTAGAGCCCAGGAGCTCTTATCAGGCTGACCTTGCCATTTTGTCCAAAGCCCACACTTTCTGTCAGAAAGAAGCATGTCAGAATGTAAAGTTAGGACAAAACTCAATTGTGTATTTCCACTGGCAGCCTACTCAAGGGAGGGACATGTACTACAAGCAGTTCCAGCAAGCAAGAGGCATAGGAGAGAGAAAACTACCTAGAGGGATACTGCGACAGGTTTATCTATTTCCAAATCCAAACTTGCACTTTTTCCTCCTCTTAACCTCTTCAAATCCAATCTTATCCTGCAGAAAGGAGTATTCACCACTGTTCTTGTCTTTTTAATGCATTTTTAGCTATTAAAATTACAAAGAACATCAGATCAGAAGATTTGATGGCAAGTATCTTGCTTCCTTATGTGAAGGTATATATGCTGAAATTCGTAGTATTTTGCATAATCTACCAAGTGGCACACCACTAATAAATTAAACACCATTTGGCCATAACTACAATGTTGAATCAAGTTAGAGGATTCCTAAGCTTCAGGGTTATACTGGTAGTACTGATGTATGTGTCCGTTGTGGAAAAGCACACATGCTCCTGAGAGCTCTCCTAATTTTGGGAATTTCTCTGGAACCTGGAGTTGGAAGTCAGTGCAGAGGAAGGCCTTGTCAAGAAACCAAGGGAAAACTTAGCTTTAGTGTCTTGATTTTTGCGACATTCAATCCCTTTTCACTTAAACTTAAATCCTTACTAAAACTGTATAATTTTGCATCTGGGTCCCAGCAGTTACAAGCTGTGGAGAACACGGAAGGGGCCTTGTCAACTTTGCATTATTTTGAAGAAACTGAGAAGGGTCCCTGACATGTACTGTACAAATAACTAGGCAACCTGTTCCAGTACCTCACCATGCTCACAGTAAAGAATTGCCTCCTAACATGTAATCTAAATCTCCCCTTTCTTGTTTTGAAATTGTTCCCCCTTGTCCTATTGCTATCAGCCCATGTAAAAAGTCGATCTTCATATTTTTAATAAAACCCTCTTTAATTGCTGAAAGGCCACAATGAGGCCTCTCTGAAGCCTTCTCTTCTCCAGGCTGAACAGACACATCTCCCTCAGCCTGTCCACATAGGAGAAATGCTCCAGTCCTCTGAATGAGTGGATGTCAATACAAGGTCCTAGTTTTTAGAGGCTCTTGAGTATTTCTAGACTATCACTGACTTACCAGGTCTGAAAATCATTTGTAGTTTTGATGATGTTGATAATGAGTTTGAATGTCAAATTTCAGGTACCCCGATTCAAAAACTTTCAGACAGGCTGCTTTCATGAGCATGACCTATGCAAGATGTATTTCTAAAAAGGCCTGAGATTTTCACTAGCTCATGTAAATATTCACAGGTGTATTCCTAGTCTTCCAGCCACAAAACAAAATGGGAAAAATCACAGGGAATGAATAAGAGTCAATCTGCTGTGGAATGTGTATTTCACCTTTTCAAGAAGCTGAAAGGTCCAGTCCTGAAAAAAAGTCACAAACCAGTCTGAGAGGCCACAACGTTTGCATCCCAGTTAAGCCTAAAGTTTCAAGGGCTAATTTCTGCAAGATACTAAAGAGATTGTTCCTTCCTGAATGCTACATTTGTTCAGAAATGTAGCTGAAATAAAAATCTAGTGTTAAGACACAAGGAGAGAAAGGCATTTTAGTATGAATAGATCATGTCCTCTGATTACTGCTGTAATATTTTTATTCAGAAAACACTCAAGGGAAAAGTATTGACAGAATTAAATGTGTAGCTGTGTCAGACACTTAAGCACCCCACTTTTTCTTCACAGTGTAGTTACTCCTACTTTGCATATTCATGAACAAATTTATAAAGTTTATGCAAGGTCATACTGTATTAATTATAGCAGTGGCATTCAAATAGCACTCTGAAGCGTAATGCTTTTTCAGCATTCCTTGTAAAAGCATTATTTCAACATACCAAACTGATGCTACAAATTTCACATAGCTCTGGAAGTTCATTCTGGGCTCACGCTGATTAAGATCTTAAATTTGATTTTTAAACTGATGTTATGGAATGCCCCTTGTATTCTTCTTCTGATCTGAAAATTAGTATAGCATGACTCCAGACACTTTTTGCTTTCCTGTAGTTAAAAAAACATACAATAAGCTTCAGTGGCATACCTCCTTCCTGCATCATTTTATCTGAGATGCTGAGCTACTCTGCGAAAATCTTCCTTCAAATGCAGAACAAACTCCCAATGTATTGATTTTGCACTGAGATAGCCAAAAAGTGATCTGTCAACATCCATCTTCAAAATACTATTTATCTTATCTCTGGGCAAACAAGGAAACGTTTCACTCATTTTTCTGTGGAACTTCATGTCTGGATACAAATTGGAAATACTGGACTGATATGTGAATGTGCTAACTTAGGACCTAGCTGAAATTTAGTTCCTATTCTTCAACTAGCATCTGTTATTCTCATAACATGAATGTACATGGGATGTTTTTATGGAAAAAAACCCTCAGCAACTCAACTGGGGTTAAAAGTTAAAAGTATTTGCTTATTGCTATGGCAGAAGTGTGCTCTTCCTGTAATTTACTAATTTACTGTTTATCAAAATTATACACACGTTTATGAAAAGAACGAATGTGCCTCAGTACCTTTTCTTGCATCTTACGATATTCTTAGGCTCAGCAACAATGACAAAATTATCAAGTGCCGTCTCCTAGGCTGAATGGTCCTAGCCTTTGATGTGGAGTGTGTTAAATATCTCAAGTACATTTTGAATGACTGATTATTTTCCCAGCTTTTGGTAATTTTAATTCCTTTCAGGTTGCATGCCTGCTGTTAGCTAGTGCCTAATGTGAAAATTAAATGTCCACTCATATTGCATGGTTAGGTAGTGTTAATTTACATTTCCTCCTGTCAGAGGTTTAAGCTGTGTGGAATGCTCTAAAGAAAGTGAAATTGAATTGTGAAAAGGCTTAAACTTTGTGGGGTTTATTTCATTTCAGAACAGTTTTCATTTATGCAGTAACAAGTGTTACCTTGGCAGACACAATATGATCTAAGTCTTGGTGTGCCGCTGACTAGATTTGAGCTGACTCCAAGCCCAGCTGACAATAATGCATCTCCTTCTTGCTGGCCAGTGCAGAGCTGAATATCACAGTGACACAGCTGTTTTCTTTTTGAGAAGAGTCCCCTAAGCCAGTGTGGCACTGCATGTATTTTAGAGTATGCCCGTGCATTCACTGCATGGGAAGATGAAGAGATGGAGCCAATTCTGTCTGAACTGTGTGAGCCCATTGGAAAGGATCACAGGGCCACAGGTGTCAATGGGAACCAGAATGTACCTCTGTTGAGGCTTTGTCAACTGTCCAAAATCCTGGATAGTCCTTTTGGAATGGGTACTTCGAAAAACTCATATAGTCTGGCTCCACAGAAAATATTATTTGTCTCAGCATGAAAACAAAGCTGATTGTGACAATTCTGTAGCACCACTTAATGGTTGTGGTGACTGTTGATAGAAAATGATGTTTTATTTACCCAAGAAGGATGAGAAACACAGAGTTTGTATGCTTACTCAATTCCACCAGAGATAATAAAATATTACTCAGTAAGTTTTGGGCTCTTTGGTGCTCATCACTTGATTTGTATGTTGACTAGCTTTTCTCCTCTTAAAACTGTTTTTAAGGCAATATGAAATAGGGACATGTAAAACACATCTGTGCATAGAGAAGAAAAGGCTGGGTGTACTTCTGCAGCTTTCCCTCTTTTTCTTATGATACGTGGCATCAAATCTGAAGATACTTTGCTTAGGAGTGAGAAGATCATTTGGTCTCTTTGCTCAGTCTGAGGATTTACAGTAGAGAGATGTAGTTGAAGTACTCTGAGCTTGCTTCATCCTTTTGGATAAGCCAGCCAACATCACGGAGTAAGCATTTTATCACCTCCTTTCATAATGTTGTGGGCATATGAATTCACTTCAGGCCCAAGAGTAATTAATGCCAACAACTCAAGCTGAGCCAGTACTCAAGTCTTTTCCCGCAAGAGGGCTTTGACAGCATTTCACATGTCCACAAGTTGGTAAGTTACTGAGAGCTGGTGAGAAATGCTCTCCCGTGATAACTGTAGCACTGAAGCCCTAAGGCCTGCAGTCCCTACTAACCACACTTACAAGCTTTGCTACTTTTATCTGTTTTGGAAATATTTTTCCAGGAACCCTTCTGATGAAATAAGTAAATTAATAAAAATAGGGCTCCTGAGGAGTGTGATAAAACAGGCTGCAAACTGCCAGGCCTGCTTAGTTTGCAGTCCACCCAGAATGTCTGAACTGAAGACCAAAAAGCAGAAGCTCATTTTTAAATGTCATCTTTTGTGAAACTTTGCCCAGCAAATGTTGAGATGGCGTTCTTATTGTCACTGAACATCTCCTTACAGGAGTTTTAGCACTTTGTAAGATTATTTTTTTGATCAGAGAGGACAATATAGTAAGAACACATTGATAAAGAGAGATGAAGACCATTACTTACGATAAAATTGGTTTCCCACTTTCTAAGAGGATTAGCAAAGTGGACAGTTAATTGGGGGATAAATTGAGGCTTCTGTAAAGACTGAAATAAAAAGCAAGTGATGCCCTTCACTAATTCAATTCAATTTCATTGTTTTTATCCAATTTGAATACTTCTGTGAACATAATACAAACTAACACTCACACACATGGAGTGAGAGGGTTCTGAGCTCAGGCAAGGTATAAGGTGATGCTGGTTTCCAGCTGTAGCTCATTGATACACACACAGCCTTGTGGGCAGTGCCTCAGAAAGGCAACATCAGCACAGGAGGAGATGATTTCCATATCTTCTGCCAGAAAAATCTGTCCTAAATTTCTGTCTATTATGGTAAGCAGGGTGGATGACTTCCCTCTTTAAAAATGAGTTAAAGATACTAGGGGTTTGTAGATGTTAGCGGTTTTTTTTTTTCCTACTGCCTTCCCTAAATTAGCTTCATATTGTATTTTCAAGTTCTTTATTACTTTTGGAAAGTTTTCTTGGGAAAGAAAGAATATGTTGTCTTTAGCAAAAAGTTTAAAATCCAGTATTTTAACTGCCTAAGCATGTACTATGAAAATATTTAATATCTGCCTTACAGATGTCCTTTCACAAGAGCTTGTAGTGACAGGACAAGGTGGAATGGCTTCAAACTGAAAGAGAGTAGGTTTAGGTCAGATATTAGGAAGAAATTCTTTACTGGGAGGGTGGTAAGGCACTGGAACAGGTTGCCCAGAGAAGCAGTGGATGCCCCATCCTTGGAAGTGCTCAAGGCCAGGTTGGATGGGACTCTGAGCAACCTGATCTAGTGGAAGGAGTCCCTACCCACAGCAGGGGGGTTGGAACTAGATGATCTTTAAAGTCCCTTCCAACCCAAAGCATTCCATGATTCTAGGACCGTATTTTTAGCTAGGATTGCACACTACAGGTAGACCGTTTCAGTGACAAAGTGCTCCTGAAGTATTTGTCCTAGTGTAGCTTTTTTACTTTCACAGCTCATTTCTTTTTGTCAGATAGTAATTTATTATAGTTAGTTGGTTACAGCTTCAGCATTTTCTTTTGAAGGACAGTAGCATTGTGAAATTCCTCTTCCTCTTCCCCTGGCTGTCATTCATCCATCTTTATATCTGATTTACTGTAAATTTCATACAGTTTACAGCAATGACATGGGAATTAATTGTTTTTACAGGAACAATGTATTTACTTTTTTTGTTTCCTTTAGCTTTGAGAGAACTGTTTTGGTTTTGCTTTCAATTAGTTTATAGAAAAGGAAACTAATATAGTATTTGGGCACTGAATTAATCACAGATTTCCCAGGGGTTTTTTTTGATTATTTTTTTTAATAAAGAGAACAGTGGTACCCAAAGTTAAGTGGGCGGCATTTCCACCTTGGAGGCGTTCAGGGAAATAATCTCCTTCCTTTGATTATAAAAGCAATCTTTGACTTGTTTTAGGTGTCTTATTTGACTAGACACCTGAATGAAGACACCTGAACTTGTTCAGAGGCATACTACTGCTGTATGTCACATTTGTGTATGCATGGATGATCTGTAAATTATCAGTTTGTTTTACTGTTTGTTCGCCTGAATATATAAGTACGTTACACACTTTGCTAGTATTATTATCTATAATGGAAACACATAATTACTTGCAAATAAAACAGAAAGATCTGTGTGCATCTGTGTGGGAGGTTGTATGTATTTATATAATTTTCTTTATTTTGGTGCTCTTTGACCTGAATACCAACAGCAGTTGGTATTATTTCTTTTAAGAAAGTGGGAAGTATTTGCATTAGCACAAAACATTTTATTCTAGAATTGTGGCTCTACATATCATGAAATATATGGAAAGCATTAACTGATTAATTATCCCCATAATTCTCCAACGTGTCTCTGTCTAGACTATAACGCATGCAGTATCACTTCTACCAGGGTTACATTTTGCCTGACCTTATGGCAGACAGACAGTGTAATTACTAAATGGGGGCTAATTTATGTAAACAAATGTTAGTTTTTCATAGCATGAGCTCTATCATTATGTTTTATAGCTAGTGGATGTGTTATGTAGTCAGCCATTCTTCAGGGGCTTGGGTAGATCATTATTGTAAATTATCTTTACACTATAAACTCCAAAGATTTAGAGGTTACAAAGTAAAAGTATCATAATCCCTAGATATGATTTTTGTTTCCTCTCCTACAAATATGTGAGAACTTTAATTGATCATGCTTTAGCAAAGTAAATATATTTCACTTTGTATGAAGGTACTCCAGTTATATTCTAGTTAGTACACAGAGAGTTTGGGGGATGCTAATGCAAACCATATCTCATATTATCAGACGTCATAGGTAAAAAAAAAAATGCAGGAACTGGAATATATTTAATACTTTGATAACTGTCATGTGCTGACCTTCATCTATCAAAAACCTTTGAGGTAGGTGCTGTATAATAAAAGTAATTGACTTCCATTGCTCTTTATATTCCAAACTAACCTAATAGCTCCCATTCTTAAATTAAGTGCAGGAATGTGTTGAGGAGAACAATGAACTATCCTCCAGTTTTCTTCTCAGTTTAAAATAGTACTAATAATAATATTTCATTATTTCTTTCCTTATTTCTTATTCTTATATAAAGAAAGAAAGGAGATTGATCATGTTTACAGTAACGTTTGAATAGCTGGAGTTTTCATTGGTGCAGACATGCAGCAGTATTGGGAGTGTGACTCTTGGCATGCATCTAAGCTTATTCATTCCTTTCCTGCTTAATCATTTCACATTAATTCCTCTCTGCTGGAGGTCTGTCCTTGTGCTGTTCATTTTTTGAAGTTCATGTGTTCAGTGAGAAACAAAGTATTAACCTCTCTTATCAATAATAAATATTTGTTCATGCTCAAAATCTGCAGTGAGAAACAGAATGGTTTCCAGCAGATGCCAGTTTCAAGTTTGCTCTGCTCTTTTCATAGTTAGAGTGAAATTAATTTAGTGGCCTCAGCACAATTCCTCCTACTGTCTCGCTCAAAGAAGTACTGCTGTTGCCAGTCCTTGATACCTAGGCAGGAAACAGGAACGATGTCGGCAGTAGAATTGGAAGGTAACTCACAGCACTGGGTAGGTGTACCTGCAGCAGCTTCATATCAGCATGTTCAGCCAGCAGTATAGACCATTTCATTTGGTATAAACCTCCTGTGGGCCTGGACTGTACATTTAACTTGTTATTCTCAATTGTAGTGGCATACTTTCCAATTAACTTTGTTTGTTAACCATACCTACCTAGGCTTTGAACATTCCTCCTGACCCCAGCACCAATCATGACAGTCACACATTCAGTGAATTTTGAATCCTCTGTAGAGCAGTTTCAGAGCAGAAGGGTGTGCATTGAATTAAAAACAAATGACCAAGAAACCCATCACAACAAAAAAATCCAAACAATCAACTTGTTGGGAACTTGGGAACAAACCATACTGCTGTACAGGAAGACTGGAAATTATGGCAGAACCGCTCACTTGCGTAAACAGAAAGCCTCCTGGAAGCACAAGAAGAGACTAAGGGGTAGAAAGCATAAAAACAAAGGAATATGAAAAGCTACATTTGGGGATAAAATGAGAAAGATCAAAGACCAGCTGGAGCTACTAGGGACACAAAAAGTCACAGCAGGGAATTTTACAGGCATATGTATCCTGAAAGGTGAAAGAAGTTGGGGGTAATATAAATGCTTTACTGCATGGAAAAGACAAATCAGTGATGGACAAAAGGGAAACGACTGAAGAACTCATCACTGGTTATGCCACAGTCTTATCAGGCAAATCCTGCTCTCAGACTCCTGTACATTTCAGCATGCTTTAAGAAGGGCAAGGAGAAGCTAGCCATGGGCAAGCAACTGGGTAAGGACTATCTGGAGAACTTATATATATTCAGATCCATGACACTGGATGGAATTTACCCAAGGGTAAATTCTTACTACTGCAAGAAAAGCTGATTGATACAGTTGTGAGGCATCTGTCATGCTGGTGTTTTGAGGAGGTGACTGAGAACTAGAGAAAGGCTAAAAATTTATCTGTCTTTGAGGAGAGCAGAAAGGGCAGTCTGGAGATCACCTTTAACTCAAACCCTGGAGAAACCATGGAGTATGACTTCTTAGAATCCATTTCAAAACATATGAATGAGGAATAGTTAGGATGGACTTACCAATGCCAAATCATGTTTAAGGGGTGTTGTTGCCTTCTGTGATAAAGTGTTTGGCCATGTGGATGAAGAGAGAGCACTGATACAATACATTATCCCTTAACTGTTTTATCAGTACAGGCTGAAAACCCTCTGACTCAGCAGCACCCCTTTTGAAAAGGAGCTGGGGTTTATAGAGGACACCAAAACCAAATACAAGCCAACATTGTGTTCTCATCATGCATATGGAAGACTGGGATACATCTGTGACCAGCGAGTCTGTGGAATATTTTCTCCCTTTACTCAGAACTGTTATGACTACCTTTGCAAAACAATGTCCAGCTTTGGGAACGCTCCAGTTCAATAATAATTCTCAGAAAATGGAGAGGGTGCAAGGAAGAGGTTACAAGTTTCAGCTTGGAAGGTTCAAATTACACTTTACCAGGGCAACACTGGAACAGAGAGTTGGTGGAATATCTGTCATTTGGTGTCCTTAAGGCTCTCCAACGAAACTACTGACCTCGTCTGTTGTTGATATAGTCCTTCCTTAGGCAGCAGGCTGGACTTGGATAACTTCCCATATGTTTCTTCCAACCGGCATGTCTGAGATTATGCAAGTGACTCCAGAGTTTCAAGTCAAGACCCTGAAAAAATAAGAATACAGAAATTGCAAGCTCTGAGACAAAAAAAACAAGAACAGAACAAAATTCCCTTATTTCTTTTCCCATCTCAGGGCCATCATTCCTCTTCTCTTGCACTGGTCATGGAGCACTTGCTGACAGAGGTGAGCGGGCTCATAGAAAACAAGCCCTTCTACAGAGTAACTGTCATTTACTTCAAAGGAGTCCATCCCATGCGGTGGATGCCATAGGTGAGGCCTGTAGGGGTGAAAAGCGACAACGTAGGCAACACATCACGGCCATTCTGTATAAGGGGATTGAGTTACAGTTGCAGAGGACGGCTTAATTTAGGTGTTACTTAAGTTTTCAGTGCTAGACTTTCTAACTGTACTGTTCTGTAAAGCATAACTCATAACGATGAACTGATTAGCAATTGCAAGTATAATTATTTTCAAGTGTCAGCCAAACAGCTAGAGAAAGATTTGTATTTGAAAATCTTTTTTCAGGGACGGTAGTGTAGGTTAATCAGTGTTAATTTGGGTTCTTTTCATTTCTGTTAGGACTAATCGTAAATCATAGAATAGTTCATTAAACAAATAAATAAAAAAGTGCTATTTTGATGGGGTTTAAAATTGAAATGTGTAGTTACAACCTTGGACATATGTAATTAGTTGTTTGTTTAAATAGACAATTTCAGAATTGCAGTTGCAAACTGCTTTTCATAATTCTTTAAATCAAGATGAAATTACAGTCAGAAAAAAAGTACTGACCATTACACAGTGGCTAAAGTGCCATATGCAAATCTCTAAATTCAATCAAAGCCCCTCAAAATTGTGATCAAACTTTAAAATTCTATGCAAGATATTAATATTATATTTTTTGAAGAAATGGAGATAGGGCAAACCCAATAGATTTTTCTTTAATTAATTCACTTAACTAATACAACTTTCGGACAGTCAGGTCGTCTTATTTTCCAAACTCATTGATACCTTCATATTTTTCTGCAGTTCTCTTAACCTCTATGCTGAATATTTCTGGAACGCTCTGCTGTTTGCTCGGTCTAAAAAACCAAAGATGACTGCACTTAATCTTTAAAGTAGTTTGAAAGTTTATGCTTGTTACTTCTGTCCTTTCTGGTATTAATAGTAGTGAACAACTTCTCTGGCATTGCAATTTTTTTTGTCTTGTCATGCTTCGTTGATTTGCAGGACAGATTTGTAAATCAAGTTTACAATCTAACAGGCAGCCTGAATCTTCTGGGGCAGGTTAAAATGCCACTTTTTAAGTGTAGTTTGGGTTACAAATGTGTAACCTAAGTGGTCTAAAGCACTTTTATTTGGGCAGAGAGGGCAGGAGGCATGCTGATAGTCATGACATGATTATTGTAAGAGGCTATAACAGATAGCAAAGGCAGGTGTATGAGGTTTTGTTGTCTGAATTATAAATGTTTAACAGCTCAGTTTAATCAGGCATGTTGGGATTGAATTCCCAGCATTCACCTATATGCATGTGACTGGTTTTGGCTGCAGCCATCACAGCAGTACCAATGCCTGGCAGATGCAGTATTTGCAGCAGCCCAGCACATCCACAAAAGGTGTGGATAAACATCAAAGTTCGTGCTTTCCATCTGCCAGGGTGCTGCTTTCCGCAGACTGTCAAGAGAGCAGATGACATGGATGGCAGTGGCCACTTAATACCATGATGCTGAGGGCAACATTGTAGGCAAAATGATGAGGCAAGAGTGCAGATATGGTTAGTGAGAAGTAGGCATAAAGATTAAATTGAAGCTGGGTTACTACTTGTTTGTTATAACCAAGAGTTTTGTCTTAGGAACTCGCCTACATTGTGGAATAGCAGAAAGCAAAGAACTGCAGAATAGTTTTTTCTCAGTAATTGTCCCTGTGAATACTTCAGGGTAGACCATGTATCTGCAGAGGAAGTTAGTGCAGGATAAATACTGTATATGAAATACAAATAACTTTTTCAAAACTTTCTCCAGCAGAAGAGTCCATACAGTGCCTGAATGTTCCTGGTGTGCTTGGTGGCACCCACTGGTGCCATTGGGTGTTTCTGGAGTGCAGGTGTACAGCTCTTCCCTTCATCTGAACACTGATGTGGTTTCATACAGCTAAGTCTCTTCCCAAAGCTGTGCTCAGAGAGACACCTTCTGCCAGAGTGCAAAGATGCAAGGAGAGGTGCTGTACCCAGCAAAGCCCAAATCGTAGTCTGATCCTGATTACAGTAGGGAAGAGAGGGTGAGCCTCAGCTGAGGCTCCTCCAATGCCTCTACCTCACATGGTGGATAAGTAAATAGCTGGATGGACGTGGACAGGGAGCTTGTGGTTATTGGCTCTTATCTCCAGGTGGAGGCTGGTAATGAGTGGTGATCCTCAGGGCTCTGTCTTGGGGCTGGTGCTCTTTAATACCAGTGAGATCAAGTGCACTCTCAGCAAATTTGCAGATGACACACAGCTGAGCAGTGCAGTTGACACAACAGAAGGACAGGATGTCATTCAGGGGGACCTGGACAAACCAGAGAAGTGGGCCCAAAAGAGCCTCATGAAGTTCAACAAGTCCAAGGGAAAGGTGCCACACCTTTTTTGGGGCAATCCCAGCCAGACATGAGTGCCGACTGGGAGAAGTCACTGAGGACAGCCCTGCCAAGAAACACTTGGGAGTTATGGTGGATGAAAAGCTGGACATGAGCCAATAATGTGGGCTTGCAACCCAGAAGGCAAATGGTATCCTGGGCTGTATCAAAAGCAGTGTGGCCAGGAGGGCGAAAAAGGTGACTCTCCCACGCTGCTCTGCTCTGGTGAGGCCCTGCCTGGAGCACTGTATCCAGCTCTCGGCCCCAACATAAGAAGGTCATGAACCTGCTGGAGCCAGTCCAGAGGAGGATCATGGAGATAATCACAGGACTGGAGCAATTCTCCTATGAAGACAAGCTGAGAGAGCCGGAGTTGGTCATCCTGAAGACAAAGCTATAGGGAGACCTTATAGCGGCTTTCAAGTACTTAAAAAATGCTTATAAAAAAGATGGAGAGGGACATTTTACGTATGGTGATGGGACAAGGGGGACTGGTTTGAAACTAAAAGATGGGAGATTTAGATTAGATGTTAGGAGGAGATTCTTTACTGTGAGGGTGTTGAGACACTGGAACAGGTTGCTCAGAGAAGCTCTGGATATCCCATTCCTGAAAGTGTTCAAGGCCAGGTTCGATGGGGCCTCGAGCAACCTTGTCTACTGGAAGGTCTCCTGCCCATGATAGGATGGGTTGGAACTAGATGATCTTTAGGGTCCCTTCCAACCTAAGCCATTCTATGATTCTATGGTATGGGAGGATGTAAGGTGCTCAGCAGTGTAACATTCCATGGAACACAATCCACAGGATGAAGAGGAAAATACAAGACTGATATTACCTTCCAGTTTGTGCATACATAAATTTACATGAGCAACTGATTTTAAACATGACATAGTTCCAGCTTTTGGATTATTGAGGAGCTGAGGTTCAGGGGATCTCAGATGGAGAGCATATACTTTGCACTTGCAGAGACCAGTGAATTTCAGCCTAGTGCCGTTAAGAATGCAGGTCTTAGGTGTTCAGAGTAATAGACCTTTAAGCAAAATTGTTGCCCAGACTTTGCTCAAGCCAGCTCCGAGGCTAAGACAAGAAATCCAAGCAACGAGCCAGAAACAAGGCTGAGGACCAGCACTGCTACAGCATTCCTGCAACAGGAATATGGCTCCAGGCTCAGGGTCCTGGGCTGTGGGCACTGGTATGTCAAGTTTGCAGGTGAGAAGGTAGATAAGTGAAAAATAAGGTAAATCAAATAAAAAAGAAGTGGTAGGAATTTCTTCAATCATAATTAATAAATGGCTGGGTAATTCTGCCCTTCTCTGTGCAACGTCCATAGATGAATCATCTCATGCAAAACAGACAGGTAGTTTGTTGGTTACAATCACATGAGCCTCCTGTATCCCTTCTGCTCTGGGCAGAAAGATATCTCAAGCACAAAGAACTGAACACTGCAATACTTGATTCATACACTTACCATCTTGGTGGAGTGTCATTTTACCAGAGCGACTTGTTAGGGAAGGAAAAAAAAATCCTCTGGTATTTGGTATTAGCATATGTATTTAAGCAAGGTTTGGCAATGGAAATAGCTCTGAGCTGGGGAATAAGTGCTGAGCTTTCTAAAATTGTATTAAATAATTTGCAGTCTTTATACCTAATATAGGAAATTTTAGTGTAATTCAGGGAATTGTGTTTGCAGTGTTCTGGAGGAAGCTGTGTTTTTCAGTAACTGACAATTAACTGAGAATGGTAAAGTAATAATCACAAAATTAGAATGTTTATTCATAAAAGAATATCAAATACACCTTTATAAACTGTAATTATCTTTTTGCTAATTTGTTATGATTGGCACACAAAGCATACAAAGGATGAAACTTTTCCCAGGCATAACACCACTGAAGCCAAAGCTGTTAGAGAGGTGGGGTTTGTATATGGCCTGTGTTGTAAAAGCAGGTCACACGGCAGCAAGTCTGATGGTGCTGAATCTCTCTTGCTCAGGGAATGCTTACCTATCAACTAAAGAGTAAAAGCAACTACAGAAATTCCTTGGTATAGGAGTAATTATCTAGAGACCGAGGCTGAAGGTTGCCACAGCATCAGTAACTTTTTACTCAAAACCAGCTCTCAACTTTTTCTGATTGTTCAGCTTGCATATTTTCTCCCCACTCTTATTTTTGTTGTTGGTCAGTCATGGATTTCTAGAACACAAAAGCACTCTGCCTTTTGGCACAAGAAACAGTAAAACTCCTATATAAGGAGAGACTTGATGGAAATAGGATGCACAAAGATGATCATAAGAACACAATGATAATGATTCTGCAGAAACCTTTACTCAATCAGATA
>JAWWLV010000088.1:79387689-79413218 GCA_035041135.1 Platyrinchus mystaceus
CTGACGAGCTCCATCTGCCCGGGGGAGTGTCCCTGAAGCAGGACCGGGAATTGAACCTGCGACCTTGGCGCTGAGAGACCAGCATCTTAACCGCTAGACCACCAGGGGTCCCCGAGTAATGTCTACAGCTTGCTAAATATTCCCATATCCAGAGGTTGTGCCTCAGCATACTGGCTTTCTGGATGATCTTTCCATAGAAATCTATGTCCCTTCCCTGCATAAGGCAGATGAACTTAGTTATCCTAGAATCATAGGGATATTGCTCTGAACCTCCCACAGCTTGTATGAGTGTATGGAAAATGACGCTAAAGGAGAAAGAAATTACTTGGCATCACCCATCTTCCCCTACCTCAAAGCTTAGTAATTATATTGAATAACTAATGCAAGTAACAGAGTTGACAGGAATCAGGTATGTGTTGCACAGTACATTCCTTTATTGCACACACTTCATATCCCTAGAACGTTGGATTGACACTCCCTAGGTATGTGTGAGGATCATGCCTTCTGTTACTTACCAGGTGATGGCATGATAGTTGTCACATATTCCCACAAAACTGGATTATTATAGTTTTCTTCCTGTTCCTACATAATTGGCAAAATCGATCTGCCATTTGTTCAGAAAATAGCAGTTTGATAAGCTGTGTGTCTGAGTTCTTGCTCTGAGTATCTGTTCTTGGTGTTCCTCTCTTGACAAAAAACTGTTTAGATTAGCTGGATTTATGTTAGCTGGGTCTAAGTGGGCCCTTCTGACTAAATTGACAGTTATTCTTCAGCACTCTGTATTCTTGGTATTCCTGAGTGTCTGGATTCCATTTGAAATAAATTTTACTTGTTTATGGCAGTCTGAAGAACTCCTTGTCCTGTTAGATTCAAAATGACAGCCTATAGCTCACATACACCCTGTGGGTAGAGTTTACACAAACAATCAAAATTTACAGGGCAATCAAACTGGGCTGCAGCTTTACAATGGAAAAGTATTTTTTTCCTGAAAACCTGTGTATCGTATCTCCACATCTCTTAAAACATCCAGAAAACATAGTTTCACCTGTTTGAAAGATGACACTGGAGAAATAAGCACTTACTTAGTGGGACATTTTGGCAACAGTAGATACTACTAATGCTCCAATTTAACACTTTCAGTGACCTGTAAATTCACAAATGACAAATCATGTCTCACTCCCTGTCACACTGACAGCTACAGCATGTTCAAGTTAAGAATGAGAAATAAAATTATGATGGCATGTTTTCTTTGACAGCTCCTGTTATCTGGAACTTGCTTCTGTTTTGCAGAACCATATAGACTGAATATGGTGATATTAGAGACCTTATGTGAAAGATCTCAGTTAAGAGTGATTACTTCAATAGAGGTGACATGGGATTAGTTAGATAATAGGATGTATTTCTTTTTAAATAATTGATTATTTCTGCCAAAATATTGATGCAAGGTTTGGATTTGTCTTGGGTTTTAAGCTATTTCCTGTGTAAATAAATGTGCCATATCTTGGGGAGAGCTGTAGTAGCTACACGTCATTGCTGAAAGTAGACAGCAACTTTTGTAAGAAAAAGAAAAGCAGTCATGGGAGTTCAGAATATCCACCTCTTGGTTACAGAGGCAACTGGAGCATAATGGGGAAGAATGATAAACAGAAGAACCAAACTCGACAGCTCTTCCACAGAGCAAAGAGATGCACTGTCTGTGTAAGATGTGCCCCTGGTGTGTCTGTATAGCTTTGTGTAAAGGCCTCATTTTTTTTTTTTTTCTGGGAATGAATGAGGCAGACAGCTCACAGCTCAGGGACTGTAAGGTTGTCTACATTGCTGTCTTGGTAAGGAGGAGTTTCTGGTGAACTTGGAGAGGAGCTGAGAGGCTGACAGTCTCTGCAGACTCTGGACAGTCAAGGTGACATGCATTTGGCCATGACAGAGAGAAGGCAAAATCACCTCAGTGAGATCAGGAAGAATATATCTCTCTGTTTCTACTCATGTCTAAGTCAATCTATTTTGAAAACTTGCACTCAGCGTATGTAACTGCTGAAAATAAAGAAGCCTGGACACATTATGTAAGTACAGACTGTTAGATCTATCTCTGTCTAAAAGGATTCAGTAATATTTCAGCTCTTTTTTTATATATATATAGAGAGAGAGAGAGGTGTAAAGAAAAGTCCTTTGCTGAGAACACTTCCTCAGCATCCTCCTATTGTAATTTGTGCAGTTATTCCTGTAGGGCTGGATACAAGTCTTTTTCTCTATCATAAAATGGTTTGGGTTACAAGGGACCTTGAAGATAATATAATTTCAAACCCCCTGCCATGGACAGTGACACCTTCAACTAGACCAGGTTGCTCAAAGCCCCAGACAGCCTGGCCTTGAACACTGCCAGAGATAGATCCACAACTTCTTTTGGTAACCTGGTCCAGTGCCTCAACACTCTTGATCTGTGTTTATCTACCTATCTCTATCTTCCTAGAGGGTAAGAAAATAGAATTTCATATAGAAGTCAAATAATCCCTCTTGTCTTCACTGTCTACCCCACAATGCACTTTTCCAATCCATGATTCTGCTTTTCCTATATGTTCTGCCCTTTCAGAATTTCAGTGGAGCTGTTGCCTTTAATAAGGAGATAGTCTATTCAAAATACACTTTAGGTGGAGTCCCCAGCCCTGCAAATGTAGGGCATGGGCACTGTTTGGGGAAAACCATGTTCTGTAATTTTAACTTCTTACTTCTGCCACACAAAGGGAAGTCAAAAGGTTTCCATCACTTCAAAGGGGAGAGAGTTTTTCCAGTTGATGTTCTCCAGACCCGACTTCCTAGATGACAAAAGGTTTCCCCATGAGCTAGAGGAAAATCCCTCACCTGCTGATCTTATAGCAGCAGAGATGGAGGGGAAGAGCTATGGAGTTCAGGGACCAGAGGAACTGGACAACACAAAAAATATAGAAATTCATTCTAGTGCTCCTGGGCTGTATGTTTTTTGTTGAGCTGTCTTCAGAGGTAAAGGGAACAGTATTGAATTAATTGTGTCAGTTTATGTGTGGAAGAGCTGAACTAATTAATACTGTGTGGGAATGCAAGTATAGTAGTGCGAAAATCCTGTATATTTAGGGAGCAGAATCAATTAGGAACCTGCATTGGAGGAGCTGGGGGATTGTCCAGTTATAAGACTCTTTTTTTTTTTTTTGAGATGATAAGGAGGCAGAACAGAATGAAATAGGTAGAGCAGAGAAAGAATTGAAAGGAAACTATTCCTTTCTCTCAAATTCCTTCATCTGAAATTCATTCCCCCCTCCCAGAGGGGAATATCCTTTTTCCATTTTTAATGCAAAGGCAATTGAAAATGACATAAGACGTAGAAAGTGCCTCGCTTTCTTCCCAAATCCAAGGGCCAATGTCTCCCTTCCATTTCCATACACTGGCATTAAATACATTGGACTGGAGAGTATGCTCTGTTATTTTCTTTCTTTGTATAGAATGCAGTAGTGGGGAGAGAGGAGCTACAGATAAGCCACCTCAGCAAAGGGTTGTCTTCCTCTGCTGAAGGAGACTATGTGAGAGGTTTTACCCGATTCCTGAGATTGCTGATTTACCTATTTCCAAATCAAACCTGCTATACAAATTTGAATGCAGTTGTTCTCAGAGAGACTTGATGTTAGCAAATATGGATTCTGTTTATATATACTGCTTCATTTATATTTGTTTCTTTATATATCAGTATTTTGAACTTTATGACACATTATGTTATGCAGTAATTTTTTTTTAATATTACTATAATAGTCTGAGGTCTTAAGTTTTGCAATGTAAAAAACTTGAAACTACATAAAGAGAAGATTGAGGCAATAATGTTCTCTTAAAATGACAGAGAAAAGGAAGTACTCGTAAAATGAGAGGCAAGCAACACCAGGTGTTTTATATTATACTTTGATAATATTTTTCTCTCAGACTAAGAGCCCTAAATACTGGGCTCTTCAATTCCTACGAGATATCTTTGGCAAAACCTCTAGACTTTTAAAACCCTGATTTTATATGTACATATGCACATTTTAAAAATGTTTTCTCAGTACTATAAAACCTACAAAAAAGAAAAAAATTATCAGCCCTTCTCCAAATTTTAGTGGGCTGTGAGTCTTCCAATGTAGGTGGGCGCATGCTGCTTGGCCACTCAGCCCTGTCCTGTGGAGGACCTGATGTCTTCCATTTGTTCCCGTCTGCATTACATTTCCTAAGCTCATTTGCAGCTGTCTCCATTATTCACAGCTCTGAACTGGTGAAAGGAGAAAAGAAAACATATGTTTTATCTGTATGTTAACTGTGAGAAGGTTTCAGGTGGGGCAGTGGGCAGGAGAGATGTGGAGATGGTGACCCTTGCTGTTGCCTTGCAGGAATGTCAGCTCTGCTGGAGAGGAGGCCCGCAGAAGAATGAGGGAGTGTGATGGCCTGACAGATGCATTGCTGTACGTGATCCAGTCTGCTCTGGGGAGCAGTGAAATTGATAGTAAGGTTTGTCATCTTTGTCTTTTCAGGAGCAAATCCAGGTATTCAGGTACATGGGAACTATAAAGTGACAGGGTTTTTGTGCCTGTTTTTTTTTTTAAATGCATTGTGAGGGATGACTTAGCAAAGCATAATTTAGCCCATCTTTTCTTTTTCCTTCTGCTGATCTGTGTATTTTTGTGTGCTAAGCATTGTATTTGTGTATACCTGCAGAGTGTGCACAGGTAAGCATGTCATCCTCTCAACTGAATTATTGAAGTAGAAAATATGATACTGGTTTAAGAAGAGCAAATATGTCATATTCCTTGTAAAGTTCCTTACATTGCTCTGCCAGTTTTACCTTAAAATTGATTTTCAGTACAATTTTAAGTTACCTTAAAATTGATTTTTTTAGTAGTACAGAGCTAATAACAGTGAAGTAGGCTTAGAAAGCAAACAAGCAAAAAAAAATTGGCCAATTAATTGGCAGTTTTGCAGTAAAGCAAACATTATTTCTTCTTTGAAGAGAATCAATGAATGCTTTCAATAACAACTGTGTTAAGATTCCTCGTTATGTCAGCTTTACTTCTCTGAAAGTACTCGGTTATGAACAAACTTCTCCAAAGATGAAAGATACTGCCTAATTAAAAAAACTCCAAGCATTTACAAGCTGAAGATTTGTAATACATTAAAGTATTACAGAGAGGAAGAGAAAGGCTAGTTTCTTTTGCTTTCAGTATACAGTGCTAAATTAATTACAGTTGCTGCTCTAGGGCAACCTTGGTCCATTTGCAAACCTCTAGGAATTGCAGGAGAGCAATCTTTTATGCAGCAAGCTTTTAAAGCCCACTGGGTTTGTATTTCCAAATGACCCTTCACGGAGTTGTATGTGGACCTCTGTGGGTTTACAGATCCAAGAGGGACAATCCTCAGAAATTTCTGGTCATTAACCTGAATCAAATGGATGAAAATTGCTTGTGAATTCAGGGGACAGAGAGAGGAATTAAGAGAGGTGCTGGGCTAGCAGTATGCTTTTGAGTTTTTTTAAAGAAAAAAAGCACCCCAAAAAGTCCCACAAGCATTAGTCTGTAATCTAATGAGGAATACAAGGAAAAAGTTCAAAGGTACAAGTGAAGAAGTGAAATCTGTCCACCTGTGTGGTTAGAACCAGCTTTCTTGGTTTGTAGGGGTTCACCTTAGTGAAGAAGGTGTTGGTTGCATTTGAGCCTTGGAAGTTTGCTCATCAGTTTTAGTTTGAGGTAAAATTGTCCTCCTGCTGGACTTAGCTTATGTTTTCCACAAAATAAGAATTTTAAATGCAAAATCTATTATTTTTAAAAAGGAAAAATTAAAGTTTAGAATCCTAATCAACACATGCAAAGCTTCAACTTAAGCATACTGTGGCAAAACTGAACAAAATTCACGTATGAGTACATTAAAGAAAAGGCAAAAAGGCAGCAAACGTTTTAAAATATTCATGGTCACTCTGATGTCTGGAAAGCTTTCAGCTATGAAAGGTGCTCTAAGAACTCTTTCTACCCACACATACGCACATATATATTTTTTACATGTGTTTGCATATTTGGCCAGAGATTTCAAATTCATAAAAGTTTGTTGTGAAATTTCATCTATGTTAAAAAATAGATGAATAAATATTCCTGCGTAAATGAATCTGAATTAGGTATTTTCTCTGGAACTTAGTGTCATCACAAAAAGTGTGTGCTGAATGCATACCTGGCAGAGGCTCATACAGTATATTAAAGTAAACGAAGCCTCATCTGTTTGCCTCACTGGAAAATATGGTAGAATACCATAGAGCTGAAAGCCTCACAGTTAGTCCGTTCTGGGTTAATGGAGCAGCAGTGCTGGGATGTAGTGACTATTCTTTTTATCTCCAGGGAGCATTAGAAACAGTTGAAATAAATATAGATAGATAGAGAATGGCTTTTTTAACCATGCTTTCCCTGCCTCCAGAAAATTAAGCTCATATCCTTCTTATTAGGGATAATCAAACCCAAATTGAACCAACTAAATGAGTAGGTTTCAAGTCTAAACTGAACTTCTTTTAGACTTGCAGAAATTACTTTGAATTATAAGTGAATTTTTCTCCAGTGCGTCTCATCCATTTATGGATTCCTGCTTGCATCTTCTGTAGAAGGCACAACCTATTGGGGGAAAAATGGATGAAAGGGAAAGGCTGTGCACAAGGTATCTATCTGCTAGAAGCAGTAAAAGCAACAAGACTCTCAAATTTCTAGTTTTACTTCTGGACTCGAGAAATGTCATCTGTTCATGCTACAAGTACTTGTGAAATGGAACTCAGATCCCATTTTTCTAGTAATTTACATAGAATTTCTGCAAGAAAAAAAAGGTTATTTCTGGTTTTAAAAGTATAAAACTAAAGACAGAACCTATTGCCATCTTCAGTTTGTAGCATTTTCTATTTGCTGAGGTGGGAGTTTGCTGACATTCTGAGTGTTCAGATTCTCTTGATTGCTTTTTACTTCAACATCTGTTTCACATGGGACTCCACTGTGAAATTCAGAATGACAATAAAAAAACACCCAGAAAAATATTGTCCAGACTACTGATTTGCTACCATAAAAATTTCTAAATATCTTAAGTTGGGGACCACTCAGAATTGTGCTGGGAAAATGTATGTGCAAAGATAGATGAAATTCCTTCTGCTTTGTATACAAAGTGAGCAAGGGAAGGATTTTAACTTATTTCTGGTTTTGTTTTCTGTATTTTTCTTTTTGTCATACTTTTCAGACCGTTGAAAACTGTGTGTGCATTTTGAGGAATCTCTCATACAGGCTAGCTGCAGAAACATCTCAGGGACAGCAGATGGGAACAGATGAACTTGATGGATTACTCTGTGGTGATGCCAATGGAAAAGACACAGAGAGTTCAGGGTGCTGGGGGAAGAAGAAGAAGAAAAAGAAATCACAAGATCAGGTAATGAAAGTTGCTTGCAGCTGTGTTGAGAGTAGTTGAAGTGCCCATCATTTAAAATATAAATAATTAATCCACTGTATTAGAAATAAAGTGCATGATGCATAATATACCAAACTGTTGCCTTTGTTAATTAGCTGAGAGCTTAAAGTGGAATATGGCTCTGGAGTAATGAATTATGTTTGCCTGAGAAAGTTGTACATTATGTGATGCACCTGGAAACTGTAGTCATGAGTACACTGTGAACGCCATAAATACTGTAAATGCACTATTAAAGGAAGCCATTTATAATGAAAAGTGTGATCTGCATATATTTTACACTGTACTTCCACATAGCCATATGTGTGTAGAAAGGCCTTGATGCAAGCAAACATCAGTCTTATATTTGTATACTTATTTGCTTCAAAGTTAGTCTTGTACTGTGCCTAGTTATGTGTTGGAAGAAAACTATACAGAACTGAATCAAGCAATATGAGTGAATGTTAAAAAAGCTATATTTTGAGATAATTTAATATAGTTACCAAACAAAGATTGAAAAGTAGTCTTGATAGTTTCCTCAAGTTATTTGAGGTGCTGTGGGTTATTATTTTGGGTGGGTTGATTTTCAGAGTGTATTTTTCTCTTTTTTTTTCCCATTAAGAACTTAGAATTTGTGGGATGCTGACAGTTATATTTCAGAGAAGGACATTGTTGTATCAGTACACACACTAAATAGCAATGAGAACAGCTACTGCTTTATGAGCTTTTCTAGATGGCCTGTGATGGCAGCAGGTAATTTTCCATCTCTTCCTACACTTAGTCACTTTCTTGCATTTTAATTTATTTCTGTTTCAGATTGCTCACAGAAAGTATGTGTTTGAGTAAGCAATTAGGTGCACTGGGTATTTGAATAAATTATGTAAACTGGTACTGAAAATATTCCTCAGTTCATAAAGCTAAATTGTGTTAATGTGGAAAAGTTATAGGAACATTAATAAGTTAAAATTTGGTTACTGAAAAATGCAGCACTCCTGACTAGTAAGACTTTAATTTCCCCTACTCTTCTAGTTAAACACTTCAGTCATCAGATAACTTGAATTTATTGTGGCCTTTTGTTTGGATTCCTGTATTAGGCTGTAGTGAGATTAAAAATGCCAAGGCAAACTAATTTTACTCCATAAAGCAGTCATCATCCCTGTTCCTGAATTAACAGTTCTCACACACTATGCTTGCAGTTGTTCAAAGTGCAGGAACAAAAAATAGCATGTCTGGATATGAATGAGTCACACTGCAACTTGTCTTGCTCCTTGATGCTCTGTTTATGAACACATGCACACTCATACTATGCAAGGTCTTTTGTAAGAAGTCTTCCTTTTATATTTCTTCTGTGACTTTTGGGTCTTAGATTCATACTTTTAACTCTGTACAACTGACTGTTTCAATGTTCCTGTCAGGCTTCTCTTTACTTAAAAGGATCCCTGTAAAAGATCTTTCTCCTCCTCCAGGCCAAAGAACTAAGCTTTATTGGCTGATTACCTTTACAATGTACATTCTTCTGCCTGCTCTTAGATAACTTTTGTCTGTTCCTATGAGCGGTCATTATCAGCACACAGCATGGTAAAGGTCTCTTCAGAACTGTTTGTGTTTCTCTAATTGAAGAGTTCTATATAATTTTTAAAATCCAAAGAGAAGTAAAACTATCCACATATTTTCAGGTTTATGATTAGTAGGCTTTTCTGTGGCAAGGACATCAATTCCAGAACTGATATTGTGGTGCAAAGGATTGTTTTGCCTTACAAATACTATAAATATTTTTTATAATTATGTTTTATGCTTTCATGTAATTTCTTTTAAATCTGGCATCCTCCTTCATCTTGCCTTATACAAGTTCTCACATGTGGATATTATTTAGTTTAGAAATTTTAAGGGGACTTTGTGAGCCTTATGCAGGTTATTTTCACCCCCTGATCCTTGACTGTTGTTGACCATTCCAAATGTTTTGAAGTATATTATGAAGTTAATATATTATCAAGTTAACTAGAATGCCACTAAAAACAATAGCAGTGAGATCAACCATGCTAGAAACAGCTCTCCCAAGTTACCATCAAAAGTGGAAAAGAAAATCAATGTTTTTCAAGTAACTGTGCATTTATATTAGTAGCGTAGAGCAACTCAAACTGTGGTAAGGGCAAATGGAAGTTTTTTGACCATTTATTTTGCAAAAATAAGTACACAAATATATTCAGAGGCTTTTTTTTTTATATGGAAGACACCTTGTCCAATTGTGTAAAAAAAGTGTTCTTTCTTCTTTGGCTCTGTCATTGTCTTGAGGTTTTTCAGGACCACCTGTAGATTCATACTACTGAAAAGTAGGAATAACTGCAAACCCACATTATTATCTTCTAGACTGTGTTGCAGGCAGGAATACCCTGTTTACTATTTCTCTGTGTGTCAAGAAAAATCGGTATTTTTGGCTGGTTTGAGGGATTTTTTTTTTTTGAGGCAAGAGTCCCTAACAACAGGATCATATTGATTTCCTCAGTTTAGTTAGAATTCACCCATCTACACTAAGCTCATCAAAACTTCCTGCAGGAGGACTATTTTCCCATATCCTTTCACCATACATTGTCTCCCTATGTGCTGACATGTGTATTGCACATGTACCTATTTTTTTTACAGTAATCTCATTGGTTTTCTTCAAGACTTTTAAATATTTCCAAGTAATGCCTTTCATAATCTCTTTTCAGTTGCAATGCTTAAGCTGTTACCTCCTGCTTATTCTGTCCCTCAGAACAGATCTCATGCTCTCCTTGGGATGCTATTTTTAGAATGTTCATTCCTTTAAGTGTCTCAGCAGCAAAGCTTTTGCGCTCTGAAATATCTTATAGTTCTGAAGATCATGCTCATGATGGACAGTGTTTTACATGTCAATAATGAAGGAATGCCTATGGAATCCTCATCAGATGCAATGATTTGCAACATCTGAAACACTGGAGGCGCTACACACCACCATGGATTTGGGACCTGTGAAAGGAAACTTCAGAGAAATAAAAGACAAGAAAGATATTATAGTAATCAGTTACCCAGATGCCCATGAAGAGAGGGCACTGAGCTTCAGGCTACTTTTTAACAGATCATTCACATTAGACAATACAAACCTAGATACCTGTCAGAAAAGTTCTTCACAAACAAAGAACCAAATATTTCTTT
The DNA here is from genome assembly GCA_035041135.1 of Platyrinchus mystaceus. NCBI lineage: Eukaryota > Metazoa > Chordata > Aves > Passeriformes > Tyrannidae > Platyrinchus > Platyrinchus mystaceus. Next base: position 79,398,304 of record JAWWLV010000088.1, read on the forward strand.
GGGCTCATTATTGTTGTCACTTGTAGATACACAAAATGGAGTTCAACCCTGGCTTAAAACTTCAGTCATTTACCTGTGTGATTCCTTTAATATTTGAGAGTTTTAGCTTTCTGTCAGGCAAAGGACAGGGCACAACTACATCTCTGAGTTGTGAGACCTCAGGGGAGTAGTATCCAGTCTGTGGTTGCTACATTTTATATCCCCAGAAAGTATGTGTTGAAGACAGAGGTATTGTTCCTTTTTTGGCAGTGCATGGGGGTTTTGAGTAACAAAATTGCTGTTTCAGTCTCCCTCAGAAGATAATGTTTACAAAACTGGGGGGAAAAGAATGTTCAGATTTATTGAATGCAATTTTGAAATTTTCCTATTGCATCATTGCTGTTGCTTAGTTTCTCAAGTGTGTATTTTCTTGAACTCCTTTCATTTATACATTTGTGGGGGTTTCTTTTAATTTTTAGATAAAAGCGTCCAACACTACTAGTAGCAAAACTACTGTAAATGGATAATAATACCAGATGTATCAATTTAAACAGAGGATGTGGATGAAGCTGCAGTTTTCCATACTTAAAAGAAAATTCCTTACACAGCTAGGGAGTGTGTTTCTTAAACCATAAAACAGGAGAAACTTGACATTTAAGTCACTTTCTCATTGGCTTTCTATATAATGAAAGTAAGCGTTAATTTCTTTGGTTTATGATTTAGGAAACAATTGTCTCAATTTTTCTAGGTTATGTTTCAGTCCTAGGTAAGTAACTTGAAGAGAAGAACAGAACTGAGTGGTAGTATAAAATGTGGCTTCTTTGAAAGGCCTTTCAGTAACAAACTGGAATTTATTTTTTATTAATGACATCAGTTGTCTACACTAATGGCAACTTCCCTACATTTTGAAATCAGGTAAGAGATTTGTCTTTGTTCAGATCATAGTTAAGTCTAATGACACCTTTCAAATTACTTTACTTAAGGAGTTCCCTTAGGATCACAGGAAACAAATGTTCTCCTCTTTTCATGATAAAGGTGGGTGGTGTTAAAAAAACCTGCAATTCCTCTCTTCAGTGGTTTACCAGAGCTCAGAAAGGTTCCTGAGGCACCTGCTTTGTCACACAAATTGAATGCTAGATGAGGAGACCCAAACCTTTTAAAGATTTGCAATAAAAGCTAGATATAGCATTGGTTTTAATTATGGAAAAACAGAAAGCAAAACTTCTGTAAAGGCCTCAGGAAAAATAAGTGAGACTCACCTGACTTTATTTCCGTCTCAGACCTCTAGGACTTGTAATTCTCAGCTTTAAATGTTGTTCATTAGTTTCTCTCTGCTGCTTACCTGTGACCAGCTGTTACTGAACCCTCACCCCAATAAGCTCTCCAGCTGTAGAGGCCTTCATTTCCGACTGGGAGCTTGTAAACATCAACCTGTCTGCCTTGTATTGAAAAATCAGATGGAAACTGATTTTTCCACTGCTGAAAATTTTGTTCCTGCTGTTGGTATGCTCACTGCTTACCAACAGGTTTATGCTTCAAGCTGTGCTAGAAACAAGAATTATGATAAAAAACAGTTAGGGAAAATAAGGCATATGGTCCAATTTCATTAAAAAAAACCCAGGGACTTGTCATTATTCCTTCTTTTATTTCTTGCTGTCCAGCCTGTTATGTATACATGTGGCACTATTTTATTTCTTTTTCTTTCTTCCCTAAGAAAAAACAGGCTGACTTTTTGGCTTCATGCTCATCTCAAGTTCCCCATCTGTGATCATTCTTGTCAAACCAGAATTTCGCCCAAAGTCTGTTTTTTGATTGGAAGTGACACGTTTGAAATGAGCCTGACCTTCTTTTTCACCTTCTGTCAGGAGCCTTAAGGTATAACAGCAACATTTCAAGTTATATATCATTATGAATTGACTGGCACACCTCTTTAGCATGCTTGCTAAATGGCCTATAAATTCTTCTATCCAGATGAAATAGCAGGTTTAAGGCAACAGTACTTCAAAAAGAATAAAAAATAAACCTGTCAGATATGTCTTTTCATGTGATGAGACCCCTATTTTACCAAGTGTACTTCTATGCTCCTACAAAGCCATACCAAACTAATAAGTGCAGAAACGGAGAAATGGTGGTGACTCCTAGGTTTAACTAATAATCTGAATGAGATTAGGGATGAAAGGCTGTGTTACCAGAATGCTCTTGCTCAGAAAGAGTATTATTTCTACTTGTTGCTTCTTTGTCTTGCACGAGATGTTATGCCAAGTGTTGAGCAGCAAGAATCAACTATCTTGAACAGCTTCTTGACATAATTTCTACTTTCTTGCTTGCCTGCACAACATCTTCACATATACTCTGTCAGCCTCTCAATATCATGTATGACCAATTTGTTTTCAAAGTCAAAACTATAGAGTTATTACATACAATTTGTATTTGTCATTTTGTGGAATATGCTGCAAAGCCAGTCAGCATCAGCTTCCTATGGAGAGGAGAGGTTATGAGGAGAAAGGGATATAGTGACATGCTAAGGACTGTTTTCAACTTCATACTCCTTTATTTGAGAGGGATCGGGTTTTAAGCAAAGACAAAATGCACAAATTGATTTTTTTTTTTTCTCAGCTAAGCGTAATAACATCAAAAAGTTGAATAAAGGCATTGGCAATTATTTTAATAATGTAATATATAATCTAAAGTACAATTCAGATTTATTAGTATCTGAGATTAGTAATAATGATTCAGTACATTGAAATGTTTTGAAAGCATTCCAACCACCTTTCCCATAATTGTAAATATTGTTTCATCAAACTGGGCAGAGTACCATTATTTATGCAGTAAGTTCTGCCCTCTCCCACCATACTCTTGTAGTCCCTGTGTCAGTTGACACCTTCCTTTATATTCACCATCTTTATTTAGGCCTGCTTGTCTAAATTGAAGTTTGACCGGATGTAAATAGTGGCATTCCTGCCTCTTTTGTATCAACTGCATGGATTCTCGTTGTCCCTGAAAGCAAGTTCTGTGATTTTGATGAATTTCTGTTGCTAAATTGTTGATTTCTGCTCTTGATGGCATTGGCCAATGCATCTCTTGGTTTCCAAAAGAGGTTATTGTACTGACGTGTCTAGAGACACCTGGCATACACTGTCACAGCCACTAAGACATACAGGGGGAGATAAAAGCGTCCTCTTAGTTTAAAAGTCTTTGGCATTTCAAAAATGGTTTTAATGAGCACCCTGTAATTGCTGATATGAATTTTGCCACTGCTGGTACAAAGGGCATAGCTACAGCGTTATCAGACTATCTCAGATGTCTAGAACCATTGGAGAGAGGTCTGGATGGCTTTAGACCTTGCTGGGTTTTGTTTTAATTTTTTCCTAGACTTTCTGTTTTTTTAGTAGTGGTATTTTGCACAGACTAGGGAAAGGGAGTATTCATATTTAATACATTAAAATTAAATACTGTTGTTTTGTTATCACAGGAAAACCTATTGTCCTGTGATACCTTTGTAATAGTAAACCCCACCAACTGGAGATTGTTAGTATAAAAAATAAAATTTTGAGAGTGTCCTTCTCTTACAGAAGCCTTCCCTGGTATTCAGTACAATTGCACTATAAATATAGATTTGCTTTCATTAAAATGAGAAAGGTGGTGGTAGATAGTCTGTTGTGTGGCACAGGAGAGCATCTCAATGAGTTATCTTTTTCTCTTCTCAAAGTTCTGTACTAATATGAAAACTTTGAAAATTTTATTAAAGTACTCTTAAAAGTCTGTTGTTCTTAAAAAATCTTGGTATTTGTCTTTTTCTTGACTTTCATCCTTTCTTTTCACCAGTCTCAGGAAATGAGAGATTTGTATCTCACCCACGTAACAAACAGTTTGTCAGCTTCAACAACAATATATGTGTGTAATTTCAGCTGAAGGAGGGAAGCCTGGAAGGAATATTTTTTTATTACTTTTTTTCCTCTTTAGCATAAGCTACGAAGAGTAATTGCATGTAGTTGCTCTCATTCTCCTACCACAGCCCCAGTCTGTCTCAGATAGACCTTACTGATCGTTCCTGTTGGTCTGCAACGATACAGTAACTGTTCCAGTAATTTACTGAGTAGTTGTTCAGCACAGTGCCTCAGTTCATTAATATTGAGTAATGTGAACTGCAAAGCAAGTACTGCCATGCCTTAGCCCCCGTTTCAGACGGAGTCTAATATCAGTTTGAGGAAATTTTTTTTGCTCAGGCAATTGATGTTTGTATTTATAAAATACCAAAGATATGGTTGAGGATCATGAAAACCTCCTTTGCAATAGCTTTTTTTCTGACCTGTCTCAGCTCTACATGCCCTGCAACAGTTGGGATGTACAGCTGCAGGCACTTGTCTCAGCTACACAAAAGATGCCAGGAGCCATTGAGCCCTTCAATGAAGAGGCTGCTATAGGCGCAGCAGGTATGTTATGCAGGTGTCATGGTTTGACCCCAGCCAGAAACTAAGCCCACACAACCAGGATCAGAAGCATAAAAGTGAGAAAACTTGAGGGTTGAAATAAAGGAAGTTTAATGGGGAAAGCAAAAGGCACACATGCAAGCAAAGCAAAGGAAGGAGTTCATTCATCACTTCCCACAGGCAGTGGCATGTTCAGCCATCCCCAGGAAAGCAGGCCTCCATCACATGGAATGGTGACTTGGGAAGACAAAGGCCACCACTCTGAATGTCCTCCCTTCCTTCTTCTTCCCCCAGTTTATATTCTGAGCATGACACCATACAGTATGGAATATCCCTTTGGTCAGTTGGAGTCACCTGTCCTGACTGTGTCCCCTCCCAGCATTTTGTGCACCCCCAGCCTCCCCACTGATAGAGTGGGGTGAGGAGCAGAAAAGACCTTGACGCTGTGTCAGCATTATTCAGCAGTTACTAGAACATCCCTCAGTAATCAACACTGTTTCCAGCCCAAATCCAAAACATACTCCTGTACCGACTACTGTGCAGATAATTAACTCTACCCCAGCCAAAACCAGCACAGCATGCTTGGCAGTGACACCCTCCCTGTGCATGCCACTCAGCTGCTCTGAGCACACACCCCGCATCTGGAGAACAGTGCTGGACATCTTCCAGTGTCACTGAATTTCCTGTGCCTTTGCTGCACATGCATGTGTGGTACTGAAGGTTTTCATCATTATTACATGGACCCTGAGGCATCACAGTGTCTTGAGAAAAAGATCTTCCCTCACAGCTGGTGATAAATTAATACAATCATGCTAAAAGTGAGTTGCAAGAAGGGCAGGGAAATGCAGTAATTTGTCTCACTTGTTTTTTTTAATGTTTTCTCATTACTGGGCAGAATGGCAAAACAGCATTAAATATTAATTTATCTACTAGATAATTTCTAATGCTGTATATGTAGCAGCACAGCATGAACATATATATGCAGCTCTATTTATATCAGCTGATTTTAAGTAGTCCTTGGAATTATAAGAGTGTAAATATGTGAGTTTCAAAAAAAAATATACACCCACATATGCACAAAAAAGGTATTGGGTATATCTGCACTTTATGTACTTTGTCCTTGAAATGATATAGTAAATACCCTTTGCAATCACTCTTTAGTTGCATAATGAGTCCATAATTCGTGCAAATAGTAATGTAATGAGTGAAGACCTGAATCGGTGTCCTTGGGCATTGCAAGTCTTTTCATAAGTGGACTTACTAAGGTACAAAGCCTAAACCTGGTTTGAGGTCAGATTTGACCTGTAAGATATGTTTCTCATTTGTTTTCCAAAAAAAATCTGACAGTGCAAATGATTGAATTCCAAGAGTTAAAATAAGAAGCAGGCTTTAATGTATTTTTTATGAGCTGAAGAGAACTCATTTCTGGCAAGGTTGATGATTTATAAGGAGGAAAAAGGAGAACTGAGTCACATACAGTGAAAACAACTTATTGGTTTAAAGGCAGAAATGTATTAAAAATTTCAAAGGCACAGGCCTATAATAGTGTCATTTAAAGGCATTGTTTCTCCAGAAGGCATTTGTCCTCTAGTTTCTCAACCATCACTGCTATGCCAGTTCTTTAAACTATGGTAACATTTGTCCAGTGTAGTGAATTTCATACCTGAGCAGCTTTCTTATTTTCGGTAACTGCTCATGTGTATTAAATGGTCCCACTGGCTTTCCATTTGGTGTTTCTTCTGCTTTAATTTAGAAAAAAACAGTGGTTTTCCTTCTCAATGGTAGTAATCTCACAAAACCTTGTTAAAATTGCGGTAGTTGTTATTAGGTAAGACTTTATTGATTGTGCCTTAAACTATATGTATATTTTTAAAGTTATCTTAAATGATGATTGATACTTCCTCAAAACAAGGGGTCTTTCCCAGTGAAAGTATTATTGTGCTGTTTGACTCATAACTAGTTAAATTGTTGCGGATCTAAACGAGGACTTAATTGGACTTATGCTATCTTTGTATGTCTCCTATATGTTTAATGCTATGTTACAGATTTTTTTATCTACATAGTCCCAATAAGATGTAACCCAAGGCATTATTGTATTGTGCATTCTGGACATGTCAGAGGTGTTAGACAATATATTCTATAAAAAAGTTGAGGCTTGTTCCTAACAGTGGCAGTAGGGCTGTGAATTATTTAAATCCCTTTATCTGTACAAAGCACAATGAAATACACAATAAATATATAGATAGAAATCCCATTTAAAATTTCATTGAAATTTTATTGAAAGTGCATACCACATCTTACTTTTGTTTAAAAGGGGAAAAAAGAGTCCATGCATTTTGTTTTAAGATGTTTCATGCTTAGGTGTAAGTGCTGTGTGTTCCACCGGAGAGGTGAATCCCTGTTCTCCTGAACAAAGTTTTTCTTCCTGGTAAGAGTGGGTTTTGTGCAATAATCTGATTGTTATCCAGATTTTAATATTGTACATTTTGAATATCAGATTTGGGTTGTTTCCATGGCACAACTCTGTATGTGAGGAGAGGTGGTTCTACCAATTGCACTGAAGTCTCAGACTTGTATGGGTGGCTGGCTGAATGCCTCCTGCACTCACACTGTGAGAAGCCAGAAGTTGTGCAATTGAGGAAGACTTTTCACACTTGTGCCTTCATGGGATGGAGGGCTCATGGCCTTGAATGATTTAGTTTTCCATAGGAGCATTTTGTGTTCTTTTTCCCCTTGTGAGAAGAGAGAGATTGCAGAGAACTAGGCAGGATGCGAAAAGGGAGGATCTCTTCTTCCATGCAAGTTCTAGATTTGCCTCTTAAATATGTTCACTGGGCTTCTGTTCCCACCCAAAAAAATAAATGCAGTGAAAAGTGATTTTGTTATGTCTGCTAGCTAAAACATTGTGATTTCTGCCAATGTTATAGCTCGTCTGTAAGGAATGTTGAGTAGGAAATTTGGTTCCTCTATGAAGTAACATGACGTGCAAAAATTGAGAACAACTGTTTATTGACAGATGCCTTCACATATGCAGACATAGATGTTATAGCTTCAACTGAGGCAATTCTCAAGTATATTTCACTGTTCCTTACTGACAATCTGATTTGTATTTTCCAACAGTGGGATGGTGTAGGACCTCTCCCAGACTGTGCAGAACCACCCAAAGGAATCCAGATGCTGTGGCACCCTTCAATAGTCAAACCCTACCTCACACTTCTTTCTGAGTGCTCAAATCCAGATACGCTGGAGGGGGCAGCAGGGGCACTACAGAACTTGGCTGCTGGGAGTTGGAAGGTAGGAATATTAATCCAATATGTATTTCTTTTTCAGTTCAGAAGCAAACCTACAGATGACAGCAGATTGGTGATATAAGTGTATCTAAATGCCTCTGGTTGTGGAATAACCGTCTTTTTCCACAGAACTAACTGCAGTCAAATTTGAGATAATATTTTAAGTCCCAGGTAGTCATTTCATAGCAAATGTTAGTGTACAGCAGCGAAGATCACATTGGTCAAGTATGAAAAATTGACACTGATAACCAACACCCAAATGAGGAGAAGCAGTTCTTTATGAATCTGGGTGACAGAGCCATGAAAAATGAGCCAAAAATGCCACCAGTGGCAATCAAATGAAACTGTATTGTTTTGTCACTGCAGAAACTGGCTGACATTCTGTCTCTTAGGAGAAACCAGAGCACAGCAGAGCAAGATATAAATGGTGTGACACCAACACAAATAATCTTTCCATCTACTTTTTTTAAAAGTAAGACAATAAAATACATCAGCAATATGGTTAAATATCTACAATGAGCAAGGAAATGCTCAATCAAGCCACTCTGTTCCAGCTAATCCTACTTTTCAATTATATTCAAAAGATCCATTTTTTTCTCTTGTGTTATTTGCAGTGAGTAAAAAATTTAAGAAAATACTTCTAAATTTAGAACAGATGAGTAAAATTCAAGATAACATTGAGTTTGGTTTACTTTTTAGGGCAATTCCTTTGTTACTTTCCTGATGGTAAACTGGTTTAATTGGATGAAAGTACTAACTGTCTAATCCTGTGGTGTAACTGTAATGCATTGATTTAACTCTCAGCAGGAATTTTTCTCATTTACTATGAAAACACTCATGTATGTGGAAATGCAGTTATCTAAGTTATGTCTCAGAAGGTATCCTGTTGGGGTTTAAGCAGTTGGGCATGTGATATGTAAATACCAATGTAATTAGGCATTCATTTTGAAATGTGAGTGCTGACACCAAGAAATTGGGGTATTTTTCCCATACAGTTTTATGGGAAGTTGGGTTAGCACATTCACTAGATCTTCAGAGGCATGTGATTTGGGGGTCTTTTAGCATTGTGTTCCACCAAACTTATAAAATGTTTCTGACTGTTGCATTCAATGACATGTGAAATGATTTAACAAAGTATCTGTCCAGTGATTTTTGTCCTATGAAGGCTATGTAAATACTGTGCCTGAAAATCATTATCCTTGTATTATTCTCATATTGTAGACCACATCAGACTGTGTAATCCTGGCACAGAAACACAATAAATGTCTTCTATCCATCTGGGAATGGGTGTAGCCCTGGTCCAAATGAGAAAACAATGCATGCATATTTGCCAGGACTTAATAGAAGTGCTAAAATCCAAGTGGTGCCTGTTCTCCCATTTCTAACAAAGCTGTATACCTGTCATCCTTTAGTTGGCAGAAGTATACAGGGAGAGGAAGGAAGGCTCTGTGGAGCTCTTTTGCAAGTGCTGGCTTAGAAAAACTGTTTTGAACTTTAATACTGTCTGTGCTGATACCATGGGAAAAGCTCAGTTGTTCTCGTATTGCTCTATTTTCTAAAGATTCGCCAATTCTATTACAAGGAATGTGCAGACACAGAATGAATATCCTTAATTTCACATGTCATACTAGCCATTTTTGTAAGGGGAGTAATCCTCTTTGGGGATTACATAAGCATTGATGTTTCCACCTTTTGACCTCTCCTTTCCACTACTGCAGTCTAGATGTAAAATAACTGAAATAAAAGATAGAAAACTATTAAAAGAAGAGGTTATTCCTAAGGGAGATTTTAATTTTTTTAGTTCCTCCAAGAAACTGTAATTGTATAAAGAATGGGGAAAAAAAATGCCTTTTTTTTTTTTTTTTTAACTTGAAATCTTTCAAGAAGAACTTTATGATGGACTGAAAGAGAGAAGAAGAGCAAACTGCATGAAAATAGTCTTGCTATTAATATTAACAGCAATAGCAGTTGTGGGCTTTTTCCAATTAGCATTATTTTAATGCCAAGAGAATTTGGGAATATATGAGGCACACAGTGCACCAAATATGCTCACACACTACGGAAGATACAGTCTCTTCTGACAAAAAATACAGCACAGTTGATATACTTGCATAATTCTGTTTCACCCTTTTGGTTCCTCTGGTACAAAGCTGTCTAATCCTCTTGGGTGACCAAGAGGTAACATTTTTAACACAGGCAATGCTTAGCCAATGCTATTACAGAGGGAAAGTGAGCTGATAAAAAGGAACCCTGAATAATTTTTGAAAAATAAAAACTTGTGTAGGGGATTTAGATGAATGTCTGCCACTAGAATTAACAGACGATATGTGTCTAAATCCCCTAGACTACTTTCGAGAATTTCAGACACAAAAAAAAAGCAGTAGTACGTAGCTTTAAGGATTAATAGCTCAGAGAGGCTAAAAGTTTTCATTATTTTAGGGAATATAGTTTCTCAGTGATACATACACACAAAATCAACACATGCATATAGTGAAACATAATCTGTAGGACATTTTTAGCACTGCTTCAGTTGCAGGAATTCCTTCTAAAGCCAAATACTAACATAAAAGAAAAAGTGTCACATATGTATATTTGCATACGATTTTTCTGTGTCAAAATGAAACACTTTTGACTAAGGTCTTGCCATATATTACCCATCTACGAAGTAAAACTTGGGGTTCTTTTACAATGACTAATGCAATACTTGGTCCATGCAATTATTATTAGAACAAAGACAATCTGTAATGAATTGGAAAGGGAACATTTTGTTGACAAGTATATTAACAGGTCCAGATGAAAGGTTATCAATAAAACAGGATTTTGTGGTATGTGGAAAATGTGAAAATTTGACCTAGCATAGATCACATCTGCGTATGTTTACTTTGGTGTATATTCTGGTTCTGCAGAAGATTGACAGTTTATATACAAAGCAGAACTCATTTTGGAAGGGTCTGTTACAGATGAACATGGACGTTGGTTCATGTCACTATTCTGCATCAAGATGTCATTACACAAGGACAACACTGGTATTGGAATCTGAAGGAGAAGAACCACCTCTGTCATGGAAAATTACATGTGTATCCTTACTTAGATCTCTTCTTTTATTCAGCTGCTTACTTGTCGCATCTATGCAAAATAGAAATGCTGTTCTGGAATAATATCTGGAATAATATGGAGACAGTCAAATATGTAAGCTTTTGGGGAAGCTTAGACAAATTAAAGTTTACCACATCACTGCCAGGGTACCACTTGATTTGAGGTCTAACTGCTGTGCCTTGCACAGTGACCTGTGACACCAGCACCAGGTCACTGCATGTCCCTATTCTGATGGGGTTGAAGGCTGCTAGTAATACACACTCTAAGTACAGTGCCACCTGACACCCTATGGGTCAGTTTGTCAGCACTGTGCCTGCATGCACCTACCACCTTCTGCAGAACTCAGCTGACACTTGAGGTTTCAGAATCACAGAATATTTATTCTAAATTGGAAGGGACCCACAAGGATCGAGTCCAACTCTTAAGTGACTGGCCCAATCGGGGATCAAATCCATGACCTTGGTGATATTATCACCATCCTCTAATCAACTGAGCTATTCTCAGAGTCTGTACCTGGGATTGGGTGGTTTTCTGTCTGAGGGAACTCATTACTTTCCAAAATATTTTATCCTATCAAATCATAATCATGGTAATTTCACGGTATCCTAAATATCCTGCAAGGCAGAAGGAGCAACATGTGAAAAGGATGGCTATTGGTTTTGACTTTGCTTCCTTTCATTGCCACCCTGAGATATTTTCTTTGAAAAGTAGACTTTTTCTAATTATACTTAATATGAACTTGCATTTTAAAGCTACTTAGAAATATGAAATAAAAATCTTGGGAAAATACATTCTTCATCAATCTTAGCTGGAGTTTTCCCTGAACAAATAAAGTTTGAGACATTGCCTTTGGAAGCAGTGGAAATTCTGTACTTCCCATTCGGTAGTGACTTTTCACTGGGAGCTTTTCTATTACATGCAGTTGATAACACAGTGTTATCACCACAGGCAGAATTTCCTTAGTTTTGTGAAACCCTTAAAAATAATTTCTTCATTCTTGTGATCCTGTTTTGTTTTAAAAGACCATAATAACTTTTATAGGTAATACCTATCTTTTAAAACCAGGAAACAAGATCTACTATGTTTCTGCTGACAACATAATGGGTTACATTAGAACAGATAGCACACCTGATCCTGGCCTTGGTTAGTCCCATCTGTGCATCCAATCTTCTGTCTCAGTTACTTTTTTCCTGAGCTCCAGCCAGAGCTCTCTGTTCAGCCAGTCTGGTGGTCTTCCCCACTGGATCATCTTTCAGTGCTTGGGGATGACTTGTTACTGTGTTTTTAAGACTTTCTTCTTGAAGAATGTCCAGCCTTCCTGGACTTCTTTGCCCTTCAGAACTGTCTCACAAGGGACTTTGAGAACCAATCTCCTAAACAGCCCTAAATTTTGCCTCTGAAAGTCCAAGGAAGCAATTCTACTGATCCTCCTCCTTACTTATCCTTTGACTCTGTAATATGAGGAGCAAGTGCTGCTCTGTTTAAGTTATGTCAGTCTCCTGAGACTATAGCATTCCTTGGCTAGTTCTTTCTAGCTCCTTTCCTTTCAGTTCCATGTTTGATCATACTCAGCAGGGAATAAGAGGGCTCTTTGGTTAGAAAACTCAATGTCCCTGCCTTTGATCCCCAATATACAGGTACAATACCCATGTGAATGGGGTTTATGGGTCATTGGCCTGATCTCTTGAGATAGCTAGATGCTGTCTCAGTCTTTGTTCCTTAGACAAGCAACTGCATTGATTTTGTTAATTCTGACCTAGAGAAATTTGACTCTCATGAGAACAAGAGTTCCATTAAGTAAATTATTAGATAAGGAAACTGAAAACATAAAAGGGACCAATTTAGACACAAGGTCAGTGCAACTGCTTCAAAGAGTAGTATGAGAAGAGTTTTAAGCTCCTTACCATCCAGACACTTGCAGATAATGAGTAATTATTTTCTAAAGCAGCAAACATCTAGGTTATCAATCTTCTCTTATCAGGCAAGGACATATTTTGGGTTTCTTGCCAGACTTTTCTGATTACTCCAGTTATTTACAAATTAACCCTTTGGAGTTTCATCAGGCTGTTACAGGAGAAAGTTTTTTGGATTACAGTGAAAAACCTTACTTCTGTTTTCTCCAAAATAGTAGTATTAGGAATCTTTGTATGATAGGATGGAGAAGACCACTTATAACACATCACATAATCAACAAAGGCAGACTTTTTAAATAACCAGTGCTTTATTCTGTCAGGAATTCTTACCTGGGTAGAAACCTCTCGTAGATGAGGCAGCATTAATTAGTACAGGGAAATGTATTGGCTCTGTAGGAAGGAAGACAACATTGAAGGGACAGGACAATATTGAAGAAGCAAGACTTGCTGCTACAAATACTTGTATCACAGACATCATGAGGAAATCAACATGGACATCAGTGTGTGGAATGGCAGCACAGTAGCTTATGGTGACTCAACGTAGTCCTTTATTATAAGCAGCTTGTTTCCCATGAGATGTGTCACTTTTGTCTTAAAGTGTTTCTTTTTTAATTATGTTAGTTACAATGTCTGGAATACTGATTATAGTGGTTCTCAGGTAATTTTGAATACACAGTACATACCTGTACTGCAGAACCAAGAATGATGATGTGCAAGGGCAGTTCCTTCTCAACTTTAACTTCCTATTTAAGATAACTTCTGTTAACACTGTTTTATTTTTCTCTAGTTTATTTATTTAACTGTTTATCTATACACCCTGGATTTTTTCCTTTCCCTTTAAACTTGACTAAGGTTGTGGAGCAAGAGAAGAGTGACCAGTTAATGCTTTTGTCTTGTTCCAACACAAAGATGTAGAGAACTTACTGGTGGCCTACCAGGTGGAATAATTTCTGAGAACAAAGAACTGCAGTCAGGGAGCAGAAAGGCCCAGGGAACTCTCTTTCTGCTCTCTTCAGAAATTGAGGAAAGATAATCAAGATTTCAGAGCCTTGCTCTGTCAGGTGGTATGACTTCTTAGGGACCCTGGTAGAGTTATTTGAGTAAAGTAGATCTGTTATTTTCCAAGTAGAATTTAAAAATATTTTCTTTTTTTCCTAATATAGATATTGCATTGAGTCTGATCATACAGATGCAATTAATCTTTGATTATTCATTGATCTTTGATTATTTAATATGCAGTTCTGTTTCATGGTCTGTTGTTTCACTACTGTTAGCAGATAGACCCTTTCTAAAGGCTTTCCTAGCAAACTTCTCCTGATTCTCTTAGTAATTCAGTTTGCTTTGTCATGCTTGCTGCCCTGATTTAACTTTCATGTTGTTGTTTATGTCTCAGAAATTCTCATTAATATGTAATATCTCAATAGTCTTTGGGTCTCAGTGCTGAACTATACCAATACAATGCAAATTCTAGTTAAAACTGAAGTATGTGATGAAATGTTCTGGAGGTACTTCGGTAACACTGATATCAATGGCAGGAAAGTGAATCCATTCAAAATACCAAGTCTACAGTACTGATATTCCTTGGGTTCTTTGCGGGGCTTTATTATGGTACTTTTTTTCCTTTTTCATTTTGTGCTGGAAATCTTTTCATTGTTTACTTTGGTCTCGCGTGTTGATGCTTGATAGAGGAACAAAGAAAACCATAAGAAACACTAAATCACACGAAAAGAGGAGATTTCCTTGACCCTTAATGATTTATTTTTCTGTCAGTGCCCCAGGTAAGCCAAGACCCTTGTGCCCAACCAGTCTGTCAGCATCTCGTTATGGGAACCCTTCACTGAACAATCCCACCAGATTGGAGGGTGATTTGACTGCCCTTTTCAGGGCAGTGTAAGAGAGACCCCTCAGCAGGTCTTCCCACTTTATTTGGATGTGTTACCTGCTGCCAGCAACTGCTGGTGCCTGTAAAGAACTCATTCTAGCAGTTTATGGAATAACACTCTTTATTGATACAAATTGTGACAGGTTAAGGTTCAAAGATTGCCAGTGATAATACCTGACTGCAAAAACATATTTAAAGCAATACACAAACAAGCTGTAATCCCAATAGCAATGTTCAGCATGCGTAGACTATGGTTCTTTCCCAGTAGATGTCCCTACAGGGGGAGAAGACAGGTTCAGACTGTCAACTGATCCCAGCACTTACG
>JAWWLV010000088.1:79413318-79424672 GCA_035041135.1 Platyrinchus mystaceus
GAACCAAGTTCATCTGAGGAGAGAGATTTTGCCACAGTTGTTGGCTCAGCAGCAGGACATCTTTTATCTCCCTAGGTTTACAGGTGCTATGCGGTCTTATCAACTGCAAAGTTACTGCCATGTTCCCCTCCCTGCAGCAATTTCCATGGAGAGAGGCCACGGCGTCTCCACTCCACCATCCATTCCATCCCCCTTTGCAGGTGCAGATTTTTGTATGGGTTATTATCGTGGAGCACACCGACCGCATTCCATCCAGGAGTAACAGATGCATTGTACCCTACAATTTCTGTACTGTTGTAACTTCTGTTAGGCTATGAATATAACTTCTTGGTTCCCCTAATTTTTATCCCCAGCCATCTTACCAAACACTGGAAGGAGTTAATTGGCTAAAAGCTTTTCCGTTCTTCTGAAAAATATAAGTAAATCTTATATAGATTAATTACTCTTTTGTTGAGTTTTAGCCTAATGTAATCTTAATCCCTGGAGGCATTCAGCTCTGGAAAGGGTCCTTTATAATAATAACTGACAAACAGAAAATAATTTTCAGGTTTACTGTATTTTTCTACTTAATTACTGTGACAAAAATAAAAAGAGAAGTACTAATGAAAGTGGACATAGAGCTCCACTATGTACCTTCAGAGTGATGTATGGTAGTTATGCCCCCCCGAATTCAATTATCAGTAAAGCATATTCATGCACAGATTGTGGCTCCTTTGCTTGTCTCCGATAATTTAGACTCAATAATAGCCTTAGCAACAATAATGATTTTATTTTATTTTCTGGCTCCTTGTTCCCTCTAAAGTGTTTGTGGTTCCCACAGGAGTGCTTTCATTTTACAAACTGAATGGTTATTTGATCATTCACACTGCCACTGATTTGTGGAGTAACAGAATGATTAAGTATACTGGCAGAGTGTCTCATTTACTTACTGATAGGCAACAAATGCTTTGTCTTTTTTTTATGAGTTTTCATCTCTTTGCTTTTATACTTCACTGAGCTCCTATTAGCAATTGACCCACAATGTGGAAATGCAGGCGCATTCCATGATGGCTTTAGGCAAACAAAAAGATCATCAGTATACTCAAGAGCAAATCAATTTTTCCATTCTCTGCAAGAATAAAATAGCCATTTTGAGGCATCTCAATTTGAGCCTTCCTGAAATCTGCCCAGCGCAGCGTAATTGCTTACAGAGACTTGTCCTAATTGGCAGTTTAAGGAAAGAGAACCAGACAGTTCTTACCACTTTCCACATGGAAAGTTCTCCAGAGACTGTTGAAACAATTAATAGGCATTTCTGTCTTTCTGCCTAAGGTTCGTGACTTGAAACAGCAGAAGAAATGATAGCAAATCACACATTGAGGAGTCTATGAACTTTTCCCAAAGCAGATGACATCCTCTGGAAAAAGACAGCTTGGGAGGGAGAGGAATGCACAGGGGAGAGAAGAGGTTTCATACGTACTTTTCTGTAGTTCTCCCCGTGTTTTATGTGTATGTGTGCATATGTGCATCTATAAAACATTATATCTGGATTTTTCCCCTGTGAAAACTTTGGAGCTGCATTTTTTACTGTTGTGATCGAATTAATTGGTTTATTACAGATCCTGAAGGCTTGCATGTCATTTAGTCAGTAAGAATGTTTATACTTCCTCTTTTTTGCATTTTAAGTTTTTTCAGTGATTCTCCTGCAACGTCTCCTACTCTCCCTAGGGTTAGAAGAAAAAGATTTCTTAAATTATTGCTTTTAAACTTTTGTTTTGGAATGGATGATGAAAATACTACATCCCAAGAAGTCTGTTGTAAACCTGGTTTCATGAAACAAGTGCTTATGTTTTCCCTTGGTAGCAAAAAAAGAAAAATCAAGGGAAAACTGTTTACTGAGGTTTTAGTATGGAAGTTTTTAAAATATAGTGAATAATCTAAAGGATCATTTTACATCCTCTCTGGTATTGAATAGACACAAATAAGCTTTCTTTCTCAAAACAAACGCCCCCACTGATTCCCCACGTAGTCCATTTTGAAGATGCTACATCTATGATGTATTTCTGCAATGAACAACAGCATCTTTCAGAATATTGTCTGTTAGCTTGAACTCTCACCTCAACCAGGCTCACTCCTTTCTCAAAATATTCTGCCACCATGAACTCTTACTCTGACAGTCTCCCTGTAGGCAGAACAGACACAGCAGAGGCCTCCCCTGGGAGAGATGTGCAAAATACAGCATTTTTTAAGTGCAAAGAGCTATTTCTCATTTCCCAGCTGCATCTGAGAATGTTTAACTGGCAGGTAAATACATATTTATTAAAACAGGAAGGTTACAAATATTCATTTTGTGTTTTCATAGCATCCTTTATATTTAATGTCCAGTTAGAATCAAAGTGTAGGAAAGAAAATATTTTTCAGCAGACACTTTCTGTTAAACTCATTGATCCTTAAGATGTGTTTTAATTTTTAATCTGATGACCATCCTATACACTGGTTCTAGAGAAGAGACTGCAGGAGAGAACCTGGGATAAGATCAACCAAGAGTCTTGCTACCACTTCTCTCACCTAGGAGCTATTTGCTTTGCTGCAGAAAATGACAGCATGTTTAAGTTTTAGACACTTTATTGTGCTTAGTGATGCTGAGAACCCCTTGTCTAACTTACCTGACTGGAAAGCTTATTGTAACCATTATCACTTTCAACTACAGCAAAGTCCAACTGGCTTTTGTTATGCGTAGTTACTACAGGGAAGAATTAATAAAACCATTTTCTCTAAATGCTGGTTTCTTTTCCTTTTCCCCAATTTTCCCTGAATTATATCACCTGGAATGAATTTGCACTCCAGATATTGCAGCATTGCAGTTCTTGTCTATCTCCATTTGTACTGTTCTTATCATACATATATATTCCAGGTTTTGCTATTCAGGGCACCTATCTATTATATAAACAGAAGCTAGCTTTTTAAAGTGAGCACAACTGTGGTAAGTAGAGACCATATGCAGGGGTTAAGCACGATCTGCTGACAGAGGATGTGCTTACCTTTTTTTAATGCTTTGTTTCATGAAATTTGTTTTTACTCTGTCTGGTTATGGAGTAACACTATTTATTGCAGTGTGATCTGAAAATCCTAAGGCTTATTGTCCTAGTTTCTGAAATATTTGAAATACTTCAAAAGTTAAGGCCTTCCAGAACTTGTCTTCCTTCACCTTCCAGTTACAATGGCAAGATTAGTGTCCATGCCGTAGCACTGAAAGGAAGGAGATGCTCTGCTTCAATAATTTCCTTTCAACTGTCAGTACAAGAAGCATGAAAGTGAACTTTATGAAAATTCACGAGAAAAATTCATGAAGTGGGAGAGAATATATGCCTAGCGATGATGGCTTGTTTTGAAGTGGGCTAAGCTGAGGAGATCTGCACATCCTGCAGGTGTCCAAATGTCTTAAATCTGGCAATACCCATAGATTTCAAAACCACATGGTCACAGTTTTGGTCTTGTTTAATTTTTTGCTACTGCTGGAGCTAGCAGCAGAATGGAGGAGAGGGTAGTACAGCTAATCTTTTATCCCTTTGGGTGCCGGGAACCCCAAGTTTTGCAGCACTGGATGGACTGCCTAGTCACAGCATACTACACAGATCCCTTGTTGACTGGCATGATGATCTTTAGAGCTCCTAGAGGATTTCTTAGAAGTAAACAACTCTATTCATCATTTCTATTGTCAGATAAAGAGGATGTTTGCATGAGAACATTCTGCTCTCTTTGATATGAGGACAAGGCCATGTCAGTGATGTCGTGACCAGCTGTCAAGTGGGAGATGGTTAGGGGCTTCTCTGATAGAATCAGCCACTGGGTTTATCCTGCAGCCACATGATACAGCAGCCAGGCACAGCACAGGCCTGTACCACCCTCAGGTCAGCTTTTGAGGGAATCTAACACCTCAATGTACAATAGTATTCCAGTTAGGATCACTACAGGTGCCAAAACCACACATATAATTGTCCTTATTTTTCCTTCTGAACTGGTTGACAATCACAAGAGAAATAATAACAGCATTTTCATGTTTGTAGACTGTTTGTGGTAATAACAAAGAAATACTCAGACCTCTTGAACATGCTTTGTAATATATATTTTCTAATATAAATTGTGTTGGTTTAGCAGTAAACAAGCATCATTAGATGTTGCATATGAAATACTGATGCAAAGGAAGTCATCTGCAGACTTGGGCTGTAAAAATGTAACCAGGTGTGCTAGGAGTAAAGTCAATTCATCATTTAATTTCTCTGTAACCATAAAAAATTAGCACAGATTGCCAAATCAAGTGGTTGCCTAGCATTATAAATGCAATTATTTCCCTTCTTTTGAGTTTTGCATCCAAGTGCTTCTGTAACCCCTTACTCTGTTATAACCTCAGACGCGTTGCTTTCTCTAGTGAATTTCTCACTTTCCTCACGCTCTCCCCTGTGTCTTTGCAGTGGTCAGTGTACATCCGTGCTGCTGTCCGCAAAGAAAAAGGATTGCCAATATTGGTGGAACTGCTTCGAATAGACAATGACCGGGTGGTATGTGCAGTTGCTACAGCTTTACGAAACATGGCCTTAGATGTGAGAAATAAAGAGTTAATAGGTATGTTCTTTCCAAAAAAACCTATTTGTTCTGTGGGCTTGGGGTGTTTTTTCCAGTTTTCAGCAGAATGAGCACAATGAAAACTATTCTCACATTTCTAGAATGATTTATTTAATTCTTTCTCTGGTGTGTCACATTCAGATTTTTTGTGACAGCTTGCTGGTATATTGCAAGGAATTGTTAAATTAATTAAACATCATGCAATGTTTCTTGATCTCTCATGCTCTAATCTCTGTAAGGAAAGCAATGGCTTTGTTCTGCTTCAGCACTTCATTCCTAGGCTGGCAGTAGCAGGATCTAAGCACTCCTGATCCTCAGATTACCTATTGCATGCAACTTTGGGGTCATGAAGTGACAAATCATAAAAATCTTAAAATGGTTACAGGAATTTACTGGGCAGATTAGTAACTCCAGCAAGAGAACTAGGAGATTCTTAATTCACAAACACATACAATTAAGGAAAAGGACAGTAATTTATGTAAATCATTATTGCCCCTGAATTTTGATTGTATGCTAAACACTCATCTTGGGGGTTTGGACTTTTTTAATTTTGTGTAGGTTTTTGGTGGGATGTTTTTATCTGAAATTCATCCAAGCACTGTGGATCATTAAACTTCTATTTTCATGTTCTATTTTTAAAATATAATTACTTCCTTGATTTTTAACTGTTTCAATAATCATGACAAAATTATTTCTACTTCAGTACATTAAAAGCATATTTTGTATTCATTTTTGCTAACTTGTTCACTTATTATCATTACAGCATACTTCTCCTTCTCTGCTTTTAATTCCAGAATTCCACAAATAGATACTTTGTTCATAATGTTTATTATTTTTATCCAGTGCTATCTTAGGGTTAATGCTTCATTACACCAGTGCTCTGCAAGTTGTTAAAACAAGGCAATCACAGGTCTCACACGTTGTACTAATGTTCCCAAGTCTGCAAATTTTGTGTAGGAAAGTAAGACTATACATGTGAAATTGCCTGTCTTATCTGATGTGCCATTCAAAATACTGGTTAAATTATGGATAATAAGTTTGTGCAACCTCAGAATTTTAATATTTTGTTAAATTCTTGAAGAACAGGTGATAAAAGCAAAGATGAATTAAAAAAAAAAGGTAGGAAAAGTCTGTTGAAAAAAATTACCGAATAAATGTATGTAGCCAACTAGTAATAACTGTACAGTGCTGCTCAGTTTTAAGTTATTTGTAGGGTTATTCTGAGGAATTGTACTTCATAATTGCAATACAAATTTGCTGCAGTTTAAAAACCATCCAAACATGCCAGTATGACAGGGGAGTTATGACTATAATTCTTATACTATTTCAGCTGTGATCTTTGTATGTTCATTTCTTTGGCTTTCATCACTGAACTTCAAAGAAGCTAATAACAGTCATTACTGCTCTTGTCCTCGAGTATTTTTTAGCAAATAGGGCCTATCTTAAGGCTGATTTTCAGAAATGCTGAACATTGCATTGGTCAAGGATTTCAGCTCAAGTCGTAGGCCATCCATTTTTGTGATATTGCAGTTCCACGTATTGCAGGGATACCTTAGCTGTTGTTATGGAAAGGAAGATTCAAAAGGGGCTTGCTTTATCAGGTTAGTTGCTCAAGCATCTTTCTGCCTAAGCAGAATTGACATGGTATTTGTCTTTTCTCTTTACTACTTTAATTTGTGCATCATATTCTTGAGGTGACAAACTCTACCTCACAAGCTGTAATCTCCCCCTAAGAAAACCTTTTTTTAAAGGTGAATTTTCCAACTGTATATACTGTAAAATTACATAGGTAGAATTGAGTTGGTTGAGATTTTTATTGCCTATGTAAAGTTTTCTTTTCAGTGGCTGACAATTTTTTATTAAAATGTGCCAGAAAATGATATATTTTATTCTGCTGCTGCCAAATAGCCCATAAATCAGTGTTAAGGCACCTGGAAAATACATCGGAGAGCTTGCTAAAATCCAGGCTCACCTATACTAAACTACAAAACAAACAAAAAGACCCCTTTTTCAAATGGCCAGAAGTTTCATACTTGACTTCATTGAATTGACCAATCTGCTTTGTTTTTCGCACAGATCGATCAACTGTGTTGTTATATCGCCAAAATTGGTGCCAGGCTTCTCTATAAATTATCTGAGCCATCCCCATAGCAGCATTTCCTTTATTTATAGTGAGGTCTTCTTTCTAGGTTTCATTTCAAGCATGTTCCATGTCTTTAAAAGGACCCTTTTTTTCCTTCTTTTTTATCGCTTTTGCATTATGCCATGTGTCATTTGACCAAGACAGTAGACATATTCATCCTTTTTCATCCCAAAATTAAACTTCACTTAGACAAAAACATGGTAAACCTGGCCTACTTAGTCACTAGGTAATCCAGTTTTCCCTCCTTGGGTATACTGCCCAGGTTTCTGGTAACAGCTTTGTTGCTCTTCTCTGGACTTGCTCCGGCACCTCAATGTCCTTCTTGAATTGAGGGGCCCAGAACTGGACAGAGCACTCAAGGTGTGGCCTCACCAGCCCTGAGTACAGGGGCAGAATCACTGCTCTGGTCCTGCTGGCTACGCTGTTCCTGATACAGGCCAGGATGCCATTGGCCTTCTGGGCCACCTGGGCACACTGCTGAGCATATGTACAAAGTAGGAATTTTCCTCTTGAAGTAAAATTTGGAACCTGTATTGGTATTGCATTTCATACTGTTTAATACTGTCCATAGGGTACAGCTGGAGTGAATGCAGAGCTGGGTTATAAAACTTCAATGCACAGTTTTGTGCTTCCAGTCTTTCTGTCAGTTTTCTTTTATCCTGACAGTGGTTTCTAATGCTGTTCTGGGTCAATGTTGATTAAGAGAAGTATTGTACTAGTAATTGAAAAATGCCGTTCTTTCTCTTGGCCTGTATTTTTGTAGGTTTGGTTTTTTTTAGAGATTAATAGTATTTTAATCTCTTGAAAAAAGGACCGTTCCACCTGAAGGTTTTTGTTGACTTCTTGTACTGTGTAGAAAACAAGTCCCAAGTATCTCTGCCTTTAAAATGTATAGGGAATCCAGGTGCCTCTTCAGGGGTCTAGATTCTAGGGATTTTGATGGTATAAGTTGAAGTGTTGTAATACTTAAGACATCTTTATTGTGGCTATTGCTGTAAAAGCTTGATTCAGATAAGTAAAGTTAGTGGTACAATTTCTTCTGCCTTCACAAGCTTTTGAGTGAGATCCTGAAACAGGGCATTTAGCAGGGGTCATTTTTAAATAATTGTGAGTTGGAGGCTACAAGTGTCAGTACTGAAGGATACTCCATTCACTACTCATCTGTCCATAATGCAGTTTTAAGATATACACAAAATTCAAGGATAGCATATCAATTAAATTGTTACTTAATTGTTACTTAATACGTGCTAGAACTTACTTAATTGCCTTTCAGCTGTGAGGCTGAAAACACCTCAGAAACAAGTATTTGCATTTCCACCGCAGAACGTGACTTTTCTGGAGCATAAACAACTGCATGGTGTCCTCCTATTTTAGAACATGCTCCCATTTTGTTTCAGGAATAGCAATAAACCCAAGTGAAAAGAGTGTTTAGTGTTGTAGTTACAAGAACAGCAGCTAAGTCCTAGTAATGTACATTGACAGAAAATATAAGGATGTGCCAGGAGATGATTAAATCAAATATGCAGCTTTCTTCCCACTTAGAGAGCTTACATGCAGTTTTCTCTTTCTAAATGGGAGCATTTCAGAATTTCTCACACATGCATCTACAAGGATCTGGGAGACATTGAATTTTTTATTGAATTGTTAATTGACCTATAAAGTTTCTTAGTCGCTGAAATATTAAATTGACATAAATTTGCAATGCAGAAGATGCCAGAAAGCATTGATCGAGACTTGCAGACATTTGTTCAGAAGAAGGTGAAGACAGAATATATACTGCAATTTGTCTAATTTGTGCCAGTTTTTATTACACTTCATTTGTTGTGTTTGATAGTTGAGCTATGCAAAACAGTAAACAGATACCTGAATGAGAAAAGGCTGTCTCAAGAAGTTGATTTTCAAAATGGAATGTATGGTCATGCATTAATAACTGGTGCTCCTCACGCTATATCAATGAAGAGAAAGATGCTAGTTAAGTTAGTAAATGCATAATTAAATTTTGATGGTTTATAGCATGTATGGCAACATCTGGACTCTCTGGTTTCTACTGTATACATAAGTTAGCTAAGAATTTAAACTGATTAATGTTTAAATGTTAAGTATTTTTTCCATCGCAGTGTAAAAGCCTTGTGTCAAGGAGATCTTGACTTTTAATGTGCCTTCAGCTACTTGTGTATTGCCTTTTGCTCCAGTTTCTCTCAAATATATTTCTGACAAGCAGACCTGGTAGTTAGAGGGATTAGAGGAGGTTTTCTCCCTCAGTCACTTCTTATTAAATAACATTCTCACCTGAAGGGATTTAGGTGGAAAACCAACATTGGTAAAACTGATAACTGATAATAGTATATTATTATTTTTAGTATCAAAGTCAAGATGAACTCTTGATTAACTCTTCTACGTCTGAACTTCCCTATTGCCTAAGTACACATATCTGTATTTGGAGGGATTTTTCTCTACCATGAATCATGTGAAATAAGTTGTGTTTCAAGTAGTCAGTAGGCTTCTGCACCAGAGAGAGAAAATGACACCTCTGAATGTTCATCCACTTATCTCTATCACCTAAAGTGTTTGATCTTTGTGTAATAGGTCCTGTGTGAGAACCTAGAGAAGTAGCCAGAGACTCAATGGCTAACTTGTGTGTGACTGAAGATGGGGAAGCAGTATCCCATCAGAAGTTGTTCTAGTAATACAGACTAAGTACTGTCCTGTTCCCCTTTAAATTAGGCCAGTAGACTTTGCAAGGGCAATTAGTGAAAAAGCATGACAATTTTTCATTGTCCCCCAAAGCAGCAGAAATAACTGCATGCAGGCTTAAATCTATGATAATGAAAGATACTGCTTTCACAGATCTGTTTTTCCTTGTAATGCTGAGTCAAAGAACCATACAGTATTCCACCTTTACCATAGTAAGATCAAGGTGCCCCACAAACACTGACCACAACCCAGCCATAGTTTAGCTATTCCTTGTGGTAGAATAAACTGTGGGACAATTCCTGGAAAATACCTTTGTTTCTATCTTAAATTCCAGTTTCAAGAGAACCAGCTTCTGTATTGTACCATGACAGCTTATCTAGATGGTGGCCATAATTTTAAATGATGTTATATAATGTTTTAAGGTTATAAACCATAAAGTCTTTATTATAGGTTTTATCAGTTTGTGTTCATGTTTATTAATACTTAAAGTTAAATTCTGAGTGGAAGTCATAAAAATCACAAAATCTGGTGGAGGTGGCCCAGGAAAGACTAGATTCAGTGTGACTGCCAAAAACACCACCACCAAAAAACCAAAAAACAAGCAAGAGATGTGCCTTTTCACTTCCTTGATGTGTGTTTCACGTATAAGAAAGTGCCTTGATCTGAACCTTGTATTTTTTTGAGATAAACAATTTCTGTTTTACTCTATTCTTCTGCACAAGGTAGCAAGCTGCTTTTCTCACTCAGAAGATTGACATTTCAAACAATTTAATATTAATTTTCATCTCTGTTTCTCAGTATGTTCATGCTGAGAAGTGCTACTTATCTTTTGAAAATTTGGAGTTCTGATCTAAAAAGTGCATATAATTTAGTTACATATTCCATAAAATATACAAAGGTAGAGATGCAAATCTCACAAACTGCCAAAGTAATTTTAAAAGTACTTTTAAATCCATGTGAATGGCAAAGCAGTTTTGAAAATCCAAGTTTTGTGACAGCCTTACAATAACAGCTAAGTGTATCAAAACATGTTTCTAGCCCGTTCTCTATCGGCTTCAATTCACAGAACAGTGAGGTAGTTTTATTCTCTGTAAGATGCAAAATAGCCTTTCCTCCTGAAATACTTATCAACTTAAGTGATTTTCAAATTATGGAAATTACATATATGGCATTCTTTACTAAAAGCACTTTCCTTTGAACAAAGTCAAACTCCTATTCATGACACATGTCAGTACCAGAAAGTAGAACATGGCAGGTGAATTAGCATTTAATAAAGGAAAGAAATGTCCTTTTCTTCTCACATGTGAAGACCCTGGGAATAAGTCTAGTGCACTGTAGTTTCAAAGGATGTTGGAGGTGGAGCTGAGAAATGGAAAAATTTAAACAAATAAGAAAAAAAGGATGAATGTGTGTTGTTTAAATTTAAACTGGTTTTGGTTATATTAATAGTGATTTTCTCTGTGCATCTACATCCTTGCACTCTCTAAATTTGTGCAGTTGTTCCTGCAAAATCTCATTCAATCCTAGTCTCTGAGTTAGATGTTGATAGGTGAAGTGCCAGTACACAATGCCCCTCTCTCCACATGTGGCTTTTGAGAGACACTCTGACTTCTATTTTAGTGTCCCCAAGGTTGTCTTCTTTCAGAGTGCTTAAAAAGGCATAATGTTAAGGACAAAACCCAAACACCATTCACAAAAATGACACTGATATAACAATTCAGATTGCAGGGACCTAAAAGATTTCTATGCCCCTGCACAGAAGGACTAACTGTAGGCTAGCAAAGAAGTAAAATGCCTACAAATATGCAACACAGATGTTTATCCATTAGATAAAAATTTGTCTCATTTTCACAGGATAAATATATGATAAAAGTAAAAGATACCAGAGAGTCAGTGTTCAAAAAATGCAAGATTA
>JAWWLV010000088.1:79431914-79455358 GCA_035041135.1 Platyrinchus mystaceus
AGGCTCAGGGGAGACCTCATCACTCTCTGCAACTCCCTGAGAGGAGGTTGTAGCCAGGTGGGGGTTGGTCTCTTCTCCCAGGCAACAAGCAGTAAGACAAGAGGACATCGTCTTAAGCTCTGCCAGGTGAAGTTTAGGTTAGACATTAGAAAGAAATTTTATACAGAGAGAGTGATCAGACATAGGTATGGGCTGCCCAGGGAGGTGGTGGATTCACCGGCCCTGGAGGTATTTGAGACTGGATGTGGCACGTAGTGCCATGTTCTAGTAGATGACATGGTGTTGGGTCATGGGTTGGACTCGATGATCTCAGAGGTCTTTTCCGACCTGGTTGATTCTGTGATTCATATCTCAGAATATGTTCATATCAAAAAGAATGCAGTCCATTGTGGTCTTTATGTAGGAAAAATTCTCTTTAAGATTTGTACTGGGACAAGAAACTAAACATGCATGTGTATACATGAAGAGACACATCATATTTAAATATTTCTTTCATTTTGAAGAGTAGCCTTTTTAGCAAGAGAGCAGCTAATGGGACTATATGAGCCATCCAGTGTATTGTGTCAACTATATAACACTTTTTTTTTTAACAGTTTTCTACATATCTGCAGTTATCTGTTGTGATGCTTTTGCATTGTATTGCTTTTCAATTTGTTTTGGGTGGGGAGGTTAGACTAGGCAAACTCCAGATGTCCTTTTTAACCTCAGTTATTCTGATTCTAGATGTAATTATGAAATTTACTTGATATTAATACAAACATTTTTTCATATGTATCTATCTAAAGCCAAATACTTCTATGAATTATTAGGAGAGCATTATCTGACTCAGTCTCTGAAAGGAAAAATAATTCCAGACAAAGAGAACTTGAACATAAATGACAGATTTATCTGCTTTAATTTGCTTTCAGAAGAGGATTTCATAGCTCAGAAGTGGGCCAGCTTCCAAGATATTCTCCAGGATGTTTACTTTTAATATTTGAAATAAATATGTACTAAGGATATTTTTCAGACATTTTCAAAGATAAGAATATGCTTTTCAATAAATCTGGAAGCTAACAGCTTTCCAGTAGAATATCACATAATTGGTAAGAGAGTGCTTTATATTAATGGTTTTTAAAGAATCTTTTCAGTATGATTTGCCTGCTATAAATTTCATACAACATGACTGCAAAATATGTTTTATATTGCTGTTTATATTAGATAAGGAGCTCATGTTTAAAGGAACATGTGGCTGCACGATATTGCTGTTGACTGCATCTCAGTCAAAAGCTGATATGCCAATACTAATATTCTCTCTCTTTCCCTCATGTTTTTTCACAAAGTTTCATTTATATGAGTGGATTTTTTTTTTATTGATATTCAAGATCCACTGAGCTTAGTGATGCCATTTAAATAGCATATTTAGCATAGTTGTCAAAGGGAAGACCAGTGCCACTTGCTAGTGCATTGAATCATATCCATCACTATCCTCCATGTGCTTTACCCTGGATTTGATTCATAGGCAGGAATTTTAATCGAGTGTTTCCGTTAAGTCAAGATGGGAACCAGCTTGTGCTGCAGGAAAACCATGGCAAACAGGAGTAAAATCCTTAATTTTCCCACACAGTGAAGACTAATGTTTGCTTGAGACAGTGATAAATGAAGCCTTACCTCATTGCTCCTGATCAGCTTTATGAGAGCAAGATCAAGCCGAAAAACTGAGTTTAGGAATACTTGCCCAATTCTCCCCCTCTCTTTGGAAGTAGCAGAGGTCAGCCAATGTTGCAGAGGTCTGAGAGAGATGAAATTGAAGAGTTATGGGCTTTGCCTTAAGCAGATCTCCTCTATCCAACTTGATCTCCAAGAAGGAGATCAAGTCCAATATAACAAGGCTCACATATAGATTCTCTGACTCTCACCATGTGGGCAGTTGCATCCCCATAGAGGTGAGAGAAATTGAGTGCACAGTCCTGGAAATCCTCACACCATGTGTTACTCAGATGTTGGTGAGCAGCTGTGACTCAGGTTAAAAAAGCAACAGTTTAGTGACTCTGAGCAAGCTCAAATGGATGTCTGGAGGCACAGTTTCTTTGAGGGCCACTAGAGAAAAGACTTGATCAGCTACTAGCCTGAAGGTGACAACTCAAGCTGTTACCTTGAAAGGATCAGCACTAGCACAACCCAAAACCAAGTCACTTTATGAACCCCTTGACTCCCACCTCTTGAGGAAGCACAAACAGAACTGTGCTCTAGTAGATCTGTACTCTGATTGAGCAGTTGTGACTAGGATTCATTTGACACAATTTCTTTAAACACAACTATTAATTATCTTAAAAGCTGAGAAAGTTTTTTTATGAGAAATGTAAAAACTAGTCATGTTGTAGTCAACATTTTTAAGGAAGGTTATTGGATGCATTTTTGCCCATCCCATGGGAACACAAAATTTATTTTCACACTGCACTGTATCCTTGCTTACATACCTACTGTATTCAGGTCTTATATTGTAGCAGCTTCAGGTGAATTAAAATATAAAACTACAACATAATTTGCTCTGTCGAGAACAGAAATTAAACTCAGAACATTTGTATTATCTGCAAAATTAATTGACCTCTAAAAAATACCTATAAAGCTGAATACCTGTCCACTTTTGCATGACTAGTGTGAGAAACCCCATTACTAAATGTACCTGTAGCTTCATTACTGCAGCAGACCTCTGTTGGTTTGTATTAGTTATACTGATACATCAGCAGTTCAAGAGATGAATACTGTGTCTTCATGAGGTTTTTGCTAACAATTCTGAATTGCAGGAAAAAAAGCAAATACTGCATTATATCCTTACCCTTTCATGGATAAATTGTCTTTGAAGTTTTCTTTTACCTTCTGTCTTTCTCCCAGTCATTGACATCTGTGAAGTTAGGGTGTGGTGCCACTGAGCCTTAGATACTAACCAGGATTTTGTTAGTAAATCTAAATAATTCTGTGGTACACAATACAGCAATGTGAAATAGTGACACATATCCTCAGTATTTTTGTTTTGCCACAGATTAATTATCTTAAGTGCTTCATGTAGAGTTTTCATGCTGATGACTTAAGAAATGTTTGAACACTGAAGTAATTACGGAATATATGAACACTGCAGTATGACTTAAGTGGTTTTGATATTCGTTGGAAGAGTTGTTTTCAAAAGGCAGTACCACTTATGAGATTAATATTTATTGAGATAAAACGCTTACATCTATGCTTCTTATTTAACCTTTAATAATTGAATATATCATGAGATTCCATTTTGATTTTATTTCTCTTAATACTTTAATGTACCACTCTAAACATAAGAATCTTTGTATTTTCACCATGTTGTTGTCCTAACTGTATATAAAAGCATGCAAAACCAATCAGTCTATCAGATCATACTGTGGGGACAAATTTGCTCATGAGTTTCAGGCAGTATTATAGCACAAATAAAGAAGCAGAAAAATAGTAGCAAATAAATGTTGATTGCTTCATGGGCAGTGAAAGCAGGATCGTGTCTAATTGCAATTCACTCTGGCTACTCCTATCAGAGTCTTGTTCTGTTTTGGACGCAAAATAAAAAACAAAGTGAAAAAGAAAAGCTGCTTTGTTATAAATCTGATGTAATACCTTTTGACATTGGTAGACATGCTCATTAATTTCTATGGGTGTTGGATTAGGGCATAGATCTGGAAGCCTAAACTTACTGTCCAAAAATAGATTATATTCTTATTTCTTCGTTATGGCCTAATTTAAAGTCCCTTGAATCAGACTATTAACAAAATATTATCCTATCTCAGAAAATAATGCAAATAAAACTGAAATTCCACTCAACACTCACATAGCACTTTTCCTCTTCAAAGCACTTTAGCAGCACTGATTAATCGTAACATTAATTAAATGACTATATTTTTTAAAAAATTCAGCCTTCCAAAAGCTCTGTTCTCTGCAGGGAGCAGGGAAGAGGATAGCAAGGGACTAAAACCAGCTCCAGTAATCAGAAAACTTAGCCTGCAGCAATTAAACTGAGGAATCACTTCCCTTGCAGAATCTTTTTTACCTTGGGCTAGTGGAAAGATGAAAGGAAAGATGACAGTGCAGTCTAAACAAGAAATAAATCTGTAGGTGTGTGAAGGAGCTGCTGGTTAATTGGATATGTTTGCCCTATCTGAGTCAATAGGTAGGCTAACAACTCCTTTTCATGCCTTTTCTAGTTTGTATACCTGGCAGGAAATGTAATCAAAATTAATTAGAAAGGAAATTATTTGAGTTATTGCACACATGGACTCCATCCATTCTGGTTATAAAGCCCAAACATACAAGAATAAATTTCTTGGTCCAACAACAATAAAGCCTGAGTTTGTAATTTTTATTCCCAGACAACCTTCCAGAGCTAAGACTACAGGGAGACAGCCAAAGCCACCACCCAAATCTCTTTTTCTGGCCAAGGGAGTAGGAACAACAGAAGAGCAGTAATACGTGATAGTTTGTCTTAAAAAATGCTGAGTTCCTCTACTGCTGAGGGTGACAAATAGAAGCTTATTGGTGGAGATTTTTCTCCTTCTGTGGACCCAGCAGTTGTTTGGCATATCAGGTCAGCAGATAATTAGGCAAGTCAAGCTGAACTTTAACTGCCTCATTTTTATAGTCCCAGTGTGGGTGAGACAGTCAACAAATTATTGCTTACACCTTTTTCCAAATTCATTTTCAAAAACCAGGTTGCAAGTCAGAGAACACACCCTGAGTTGGGCTGCCTGTGTTTGATGTTTGGTTTGCTTCTCCAGTATGGGAGAGGGAGGATAGACATTGCTCAGCTGATATACGGATGAGCATTCAAAATAGAAGCCATCCACTATGCTGGGTGAGAGGTGCTGTTAAGAAACAGAAAATCCATTTGGCCATGGTACACATAAATCCACTTCTGTACTGCTTTTCTGACTGTTCTGCTACAAACATATACTCCCCCAAAGGAGAGCTAGTTTCTCCAGAAATCCACATAGCAGGCAGCATGCATCCCATGACAATTGCTAAAAAGAGAGCAGCAAAGATGGAAGAGGCAGAGATGTACAACAGGGTCTCAATACACTGCTCTACTTCTGGCATTAGCTCCAACAGCAGAACCAGCTGCAGTGCTTCTGCATGCAAAGTGCAGACATGGATCTAGCTTTTAAAGCACATGTTGGGACATGAATTAGCAGGTTATGGTCAGCTAAAGAGCCCTGGAATTTGTTCAGTCTCTAGTTTTTAAGATAACTGCTAATATAAAGTCTGAGTATCTGCAGTCTTGCTGTGTAAGAGACATGCAGAATATGAAGGTGTTCCATTGAGAAAGGAGTAAAATTAGTGTTAGAAATAACAGCAGATTAAATAGTTGCCTGTGGAATTGAAATACACAAGAGAGACAGTAGCAAGAGCAATAGCTTTTAAACACACTGGTATTTTTGAGTCTAAAATCTATGCTTGTAAACTAGCTAAAATTTCCTTTTGTTCAGAACATTAAAAAGCATGACCCTGTGGAGGATGGGGCATGGACACGCAGGGGTGTGACAAAAGCAGGATCTAGCTGAACATCAAACTGTAGGTGTTTAAACCAGTATGAGGAGAGAGTGGAAAAGCCTGGCAAACAAGGCAGATGCAGAGATTTACAAGACATGGCAAAGGACAATGAAAACTTCACAGTTAAGACTCAAAGGTCTGAGAGGATACAGCTCAAAGAAGAAAAATTATTGGTCTTGTAATAGAGAAGAGAGGGAGTAGCCCTGACAAGATGAGTTGAAAACAAGAAAAATAATCATCCAGAGGGAGGCTGGAAATATATGTAATGGAAAAGTTACATTTCTGGAAGCAGGAAAGCTGAAGGAGGAAGGTAACTGGGTTAAAATGCTGCTATAGGAATGAAAATCTATGAAGGATCTGAGAAAGCATTTTGCTGAAAAACGGTGATTGCATTGCACCCGGTTGTGATTTCTCATGGCATGTTCAGGTTCAAAATAACAAAATGCTTCTCTTTTTCTTTGTCCAATGCCAATAGCTTCTATACATACTGCTCCTTCATCCTTCTTAGGGCTGTGCCCATTGTCGTTCCTTGTTCTCCTCATGCCATACCTTTTTGCAAAATATAGAACCAACATCTTTAATCTTTCTCAAAAGATAAAGGCTTCTATATTGGTTCCCTTTTAGAAATTTGATTCTTTTACAAGCAAATCGCAATTGACATTGCCACACAGTTATTGGTGTTTCACATACTTTCATCACTCATTGGAAGTTTGAGGGTTTCTTCCCTAAATCTAAAGATGTAAAAGATGACTATTCCTGCTCCCTGTAGAGCTTTATATGCCACACTACCAATGGCTGAATTTATTCTTGATAAAAAAGATTTTCAAAAAAGAAAACCAATGACTGGCACATCACATAAAATACATCAGGGAAGATACTGTTCCTCTTTGTCATGGTCCAATCCAAATACCAATCTTTTATCTTGAAATCTTTCTGCCTGTCATTAGAGGTGGTGAAAAACTGAAAACAGTGTATCATTTGTCTGAAGAGGAGAGGGAATCTGAGACCTCCACCTGGTTCTTTTGTTCTGTCTCAGCAGCCATGAGCAAAGTTCACATCTATCCTTGGGGGCACAGGAGGGCATGAGTGTGTAATGGTTTTTATTCATTCTGTCTTTTAAAAAAATAATTTATCTCCACAGAGTCTTAAAATTTAAATTCAAATAAAACTGTAAGGAAATGAAATCTGACATTGTTCTCTAGCTTTAACTACTCATTATCCCAACTTAAATGACAGGCTATGCTTAATATGAAGGAGCTAAAGCAGTGGCTCCAGGCCATGAGCTTTGAGCTGCTTACTGGAAGCAGTTTAAGTTAATCCTTCACTCTTTCCCTTTTCAATTATTGAGCTGAGGTGAGAGTTTTTTTGGACAGGGATAACTGCAGTACTATAGTCAATTACCATTATGTAGTGAAATGCCTTCATATGCATTTACTCTGAAGTGCCAGAGATTACGAATGTTTGTGCATGTCACTACTGGAAGAAGTAAAAGGACTTGGGTACCTAAAAACCCATTTTTGGCCAAACGTATCTATGTGCCTAGAGATAAGCATTGAACATTAAAGACCATAGGGTATCCTACCTTGTTTACATCTGCTTTTCTAGAAGGCTGTGTGTTTTCCATAGGTCTACTAACTCTCAGGTATCCAAGGGAATTTGAAACTGCATTAGCTCCCTCTGTACACAGAAATTTCCCCCTACATGCCTGAAAATGCTTTGATCTTTCGTTTTACACCTAAATCCTAAACTGATACAGAGTCCTCTGTTCTCTAATACTTGCTAAAAGTGGTGGGGCTCGTGCTTTTGGGGGCATGCTTTTCAGTCCTACTGCTCCAGTTTTTTTCCACTTTGGTCTTTCAATAACAATCCATAATTCAATAACAATACCCCCTCAAGTGTCTTCAGTGGCAAAAAAAAAACTCCCTGTGAAAAGTAATGAAACTTTACCCTCTTAAATGACATGAGATTAACTGCTACTCTGATGCCTACAAAATACGTTGTATTGTCTTGGCAGTCCGAGTCCAGAGTTTACAACATATTTCAATAAGCACAATCATTCTTTTTTGTGGGCTATCACACCCCCTCTTGCACTTCAGTATGTACTAGAAGATTTTCAGTGTTCAGAGAGGGGACAGGGTTCCTCTGGAACAGCAACAGCTGGATCCAGAGAGGCACTTGTAGGTGCTACACTAGTGCCAATTGTGCTAATCAATTATACCTTAAAACCATGGTATCTGACAATGAAAGCATGGTGCAGAAGTGAACTTTAAAATGCAGTAATGGTATTACTACCACTGCTATCATGAAATGAATACACTCTAATTTATTAGACTATCAGTTGAATACACTGACTCGTGATCAAAATTTGTTCAATACAAATTAAGTAGACAGTTTTGGCATATTTATTAATTGATGATTGAAAGTAAGAATAAAAGCTCTTCCAGTTATACTCTTTCCATAAAGTCTGTGAAATGCTGAAGTTGAATGGTATTAAAAATACAAGGATGGTAAAATGCCCAAACCCACATATGTCTAAGTGTAGTGCATGTTAGCACAAAAAGAAGAAAATTCCCATGTATTGTGACATACATCTGGAATAGGATATCTGTATCTTTACAGTAAAGTACGGTGACATTTTGCCATTTTTATATTATCTAGCTACATATCTGAATTAATGGATATCTTAAAGGGGGAGAAAAGTGGTGAACTATTACTTTTATAGAGCAAGCTCTACTTCTAGGTCAGGATTCTTAGTTTGAATTAGTAACTTTTTGAGGTTTCTTGTTTTTTCAATAGGTCAATTTTCCTAGTCTTGTTCCCTCAAACTAGGAACTGTGTTACAACTATTTAATAAATTGCCAGTGTGTCATAGTAATTTTTCAGAGATGACTGAAAATGGAAATGAAGTCAACGAGGTTACAACAGCAGTGAATTTGTCTCAAGGCAATAGTAGGGAAATATTTCCAGAAGTAGAACCTTATCTGTGATGCTTTTACTCTGGTTAAATCTACTAGAAGAATAGTTTGCTCTACCGTTTGGCTCTGAAGGCAGAATCTCTCTTAGGCCAGCTATCAGTTTGATCCTGTGAAGTGAAAAGCTCCTGAATTAAGTAATGGAGGCAGGCCTTAAGGTGCTAATGAGACTGTATCATGCAAAGGAAAAGACATTAAATCTTCATTGTTGAAATAATAAGCAGATACTATCATCTTACAGTCAGAGACTTAGTGCATGGTGTTAGATGAATCACCCTCTTAATATGAAAGTGATGGAAGTTCTGGCTGAGAAAAATAACTTTTAAATGTATAGTATCAGGAAAATGCTGTCCCAAACACTCATAGGAGAACCCCTTTCCTTTTATGGCTTTGTATTGTCTTTCTTTCTTCCTTTAGGAGTGAAATTGAACAAATAAATATGATTTTTTTTTCTTGTCAGGGTGTTGGCTATGTTTAATCATATTACATAAATCCTCTTTAAAAGCTTCAAATAATTTTTGAGTCTTATAATGTGTGTTGTTCAAATAAAAAATAAATCTGTTTGTAGATCAAAGTAGTTCTTTGTGAACCCTAATGAAAATTAACAGTGCTATATATTTTAAATATAATCCTCACACACATCCACCACTCTTCCCAGGACCCTCATCAGTTCTCACTTCTTCCATTCAGGGAGGATTCTTTTGCTGCAAGCTGAATTGCTCAGCCTTTCTACTGGTAGTGCTAGATAATACTTTGCTGACATTACAAGACTAGTTTTCATTACACATTTCAGTCTACTTTCAGAATATGTTCTTAAAATCAAAAAAAAAAATTCTAAATGCAAATGCTCTACAGAATCTAACATAGACTAATTCAAAAGTCAAGGATCACGTGTTGTCAGCTGTGTTGGGCTGATGCAACAATACCTGTGGCATTACTTGACATTTATGCCACTCTAAAGTAGAGCAAGGTTTCTTCTATAGCTAATGCTAGAAAAACATGACTCTTCTTCATATCTATAGTAAAGCAGTAGGAATGTAATTAAGAGAAGTTAACTGTAACTGATGGGTTTTTTCTGTGAATGTAGTACAATAATTTATTACCTATCTACATGTATAGTTTTAGAAAACATGGTTAGAATTCAAACAAGTTACTGTGGAATGGTTTTTGAAGTATATATAGTCCTTCACTTTCAACTTCCATGACTTAACTCTGTATTAAAGCAAATTTACTGCTTTTTAAATATAAGTTTATAAGTTTTGAATGAAATTAAATTATTGCCACATTATTTTATGGCTAAGGCAGGGGATTTTGTCATCCCAGATCTATTTTAAAGTAGCTAACACAGTGTTCAAAGTACTCAAACCACAGAAAATATGCTAACAGTTACACTTGTTAATAGATTTTAAGGGCATGTAAGCAGTGGCTTAGATCAACTCTGTTGCCCAGCCACTTCCCTCTTATTCCCACTGGTGTGCCATCTTTTTCTGGTAAACCCCTAGAAGGACATTTTGAGCCATGATGCCTGTCTGAATTGTAGTCCACGTATGTAGGTAAAGCTTTGTTGGAGGTGGCAGTTCTGTCCTCTGCTGCCTCTTGGGGACAGGGCAGGGAGGAGGAAGCCTCTCATCCCCACAGGCAGCTCCTGGCAGGACTTGAGGCCTGGCATTGTCCTTACAGGTTCTGATGGGGGGTGTCTACAAACTAGACACCACCTTGCATAGCTACAACAGCTGAAATACACTCACTAGATTTTAGGTCTGCAAAATGTGTACTGTCAGTCTATTTTAGGTCTGCAAAATGTGTACTGTCAGTCTATTTTAGGTCTGCAAAATGTGTACTGTCAGTCTTCCGGCACTTGCTACTATCCAAAGGCTAAATTTCACTCAATTCTTAAGGGAAAAAAACAAACAAACAAAACCACAAAACCAAAACAAACAACCCCCCCCCTAAAATGAAACAAATAAAAAAACCCAACCAGACTCACTCAGAATATATTTTACACATAATATAATATAGTCTAAATACACAGCTGATTAAGAATTGAATAGTAGTATTGAGCTGGAATTACTACAAATGCTCAGAATAAGGAATACTGTACTGTCCCGCTGTTACACATCTGTAAAAAACCTGTTTTATTGGAAGTATCTAATACTGATTTGATCTGCTCATGCCTAACTGAAGGGTGTGCACAGCAGAAATGTTAGAACTGCTGAGCGTTAGTATGTCCAGAATGCTTATACTGTGCTTGTTTGTGTTTGTTTTAATTTTCCTACTGAAATTTCTCTGATTGCTCCAAAGCTTTTATTTATTGTAAGAAGCATCTTGTGTGTCTAGGCATGTGTACTGGTATGAATACTATTGCCTGGAATACTAAGCCAGTTCCAGGAAAGAGATCTGCTTGGGGCAGTCATCCAGATTTCCTTATACCCTATGCTCAGGGTTGCACTCTTTGGCTGCTAATGGAATGATCACTGTGACGTGGTTCCACCAGAGGACTGAGGTGATGAGGTGCTCTACTGCAATTTAAGTGAGGTGTGAAAGCAAAAAGGAACATTGGTCTGTTCTGGATGTGTGCACAGAGTAAAGCAGAAAGTCTCACTGATCTATCTATTTGTACTTCTGACGAGTGGCAGGCACTGAGCTAGAAGAGTGAAAGCTACATCAAATCATAGCTTATTTTATTTTTTGATATACAAGCTTAATTTGATATATGTTGTAAACTGAAGTAATCACTGTAAGTGATAAACAACTATTAATGTGTTCATGTTACACAGAACAAACAGATGCAGATGTAGATAGCATATCAGGATTTGTACAACAGTGTTTCATAAATGTTTAGAGGAAAAGAAGATTTTCAGTTTGCTCAAACAAACCATTTCTGAAAAAGGAAGTGGTGTTAACAGCTGTACTACATCTGATATTAATAGTATTGCTTAAAAATTCTGATGCAAGTAAATTAAATATTAAGTTCAAAGAAATTAAAATGTTCCAGGACAGAATTTGTATTGCAGCACACTGGCAAGATTCAAATGCTGCTGCACACATTTTGTTGGAAATGTTATGTTTTTGATAATCAGGAATGTTTTTACATGATATAGAGTGAGTATTCTCTAAGACCTCACCTTACCTCAAAATTTATTTGATAATCTTTACGCTTAACAGTTCAGTACAAAGATTTTGGTTTTTATTTTTATTATGAGTATTTTGTGTGAATACTATTGACTGTAGTTCTACCACAGCAGGCAAAATTGTGACAAATAAAAATGGTTCAATGTCAGATAGTTAGAAGATGTGACTTTCTTCTTACCTCTGCTTTCAAATATGGACACAAGCAACTTTTATGAATTCAGAAATGACGTTTTTAGTAAGTACTCATAAACTAATTGATCAGAACATTTTTAAGGTATCAAAAAAAATTGATTAAATTATCATATTATATACAATAATCACACCTGATTATTTCATTCACAAAATGGGATGTAGATTAGATTACTAATTATATTTATATTTCCCAATTTTCCTGTCCTTTTCACCCTTCATGAT
The DNA here is from genome assembly GCA_035041135.1 of Platyrinchus mystaceus. NCBI lineage: Eukaryota > Metazoa > Chordata > Aves > Passeriformes > Tyrannidae > Platyrinchus > Platyrinchus mystaceus. The sequence goes on from JAWWLV010000088.1 coordinate 79,443,977, forward strand.
ACACTCATGGTGATTGCTGTATACGAATCCCTAGCACAGCTGCACTGAAGGTGATTCAGAGTTGTTTCGCTGGCCTAAGTAATAACTTTATCAGGCCTGCACCATCCCAGGTCTTCTCTTCATCACATTGAAGGAGTGAGCAGCCATTTACCATAACAGTGATCCTCTAGAACTGATGTGAGGCTTCTTGTGCATCTGTGCTGGTGCAAATCCTGCCCTACATTTATATGTATTTACATTTACACTACATATATAAGTTCTCAGAAGCTGCTTTCGTATTATTTTCACAAGTATAATGACTTTCAGGGAAAATTTTGCAAAAACAATAAAAATCTGTTCACCGAAACACGAAAAAATTATAATAATCTTAGAATCATCCAGGTTGGAAAAGACCTTTAAGATCATTGAGTCCAAATGTAATCGACCGAATTTCTTTTTCATGAAATGTTCAATGTGACTGTTTTAATTTTAGGAGATTTTAAGTTCTGGAGGTTAGTGTTTTCTTAAGTAACTGCTTACTAAATACCAGACTGGAATAGGTGTCAGAAAGGCTCCCTTTCTGGTCACTACCTTTCTGGTCAGTACAACTAAGGATGTGTGGAAAAGGTGGTGTCCTTTCTGAACAATACAGTCTAAGAAACACTAATAAATCTAGTTAAATTACTGCATGTAGCATAAAATTAACCTTGTACAGTGAAACCGGTCCTTCAGAGAAGATTTTTTCACAAATAGCGACGTTGGATTTGCATTTACTCTTGAGGTTTTAATAATTGATGCACACTTAATTTGTAGTAACAAGTGGTGAGTTGGTGGGAGATAAGGACTTGCTAAGTTTGGTAAATTGTGTTGTTCAGGTAATCTTTATACAGATACTTGCCTTTACTATCATAGTTTCATTCTCTTAAGGGCATGATGTAGCCATATCCAAAGTCTCCAACTGATGCAGCATGGAAATATTAGAGTCCATAATGTGTGAAATGCTTGAACATGCAGTCATATAAATGTGGTTTGCTCCAAAATAATATCAGTATCCAATTAGATTACATGCAATGCTGCAAATGGTGCTAATAGTCTTGCGTGTTTTCCCTGTACTTCTTCTCCATCACCCTTTATTGCTGTATCTTCTGAATTCTCCCTTCATTTTCTTTCAACAAAGGCAAGTATGCCATGAGGGATCTGGTCCACCGACTGCCAGGCGCTAACAACAGCAACAGCTCAGCAAGCAAGGCCATGTCTGATGACACCGTTACTGCCATTTGCTGCACTCTGCATGAAGTCATCACTAAAAACATGGAGAATGCCAAGGCCTTACGAGACGCAGGCGGCATTGAGAAACTGGTTGGCATATCTAAGAGTAAAGGAGACAAGTATGTTTTGCAAATCACCTTGCACCTTTTTAACCTCTCCAGTAGTTATTACTAGTCCTGAATGTGTTTGCCTTCTCTGTGCAATCGTGAGTTGAATTCTTTAGTTTCACCAGAAGTCATATGCCCAGTGTGAAAGGTGACAAGAAACAGAAAATGTCAGTACCAAAAGTCTCCCTCTGCTTTGGTTTGTTTTTGATGCACCATCAACAGTGCAGGGAGTGCACTCCATGTGCATTTTAAGGAAGAGTAATTATCTACAGTAACCACTACCTCCGAGCAATTCCAGAAGATCCTGATAAACGTTAGGGACCAGAGTTGGATTGCACCCTGCAGAAGGGGTGACTGCTCCTCTTACTCTAGGAGTGAAGAATGTAAAGTCACTGTCCCTCTTCACAGCAGCCTTTTCCCTGCCACCTTTCTGCTTTACCTTACTGCTTTACTTTACCTTTCCCTTTACCTTACCGCTTGCTGGTAAGGTGGGACATAGTAGAAAAACAGATCCATGGATTTTCCCAACTACTTGTTTCTAAGAGAGCATTAGGCTGCTTTGTGAGACAAAAAAAGTCTTGCACACAACTGTGACATTTTCAGAACAGCTATGGTTTCATCTTGTCTGTTTGCCTATGTACACACTCTTCATGAAGAGTTCACTCTTTATCCTTCTTTTGCCTAAAACAGATAGCCTGGTTCTCATATTTGTCAACCTGCTGAAGTATAGTGCAATGGGACTATGGCAGTTTGAAAACAAAAAGCCTTCACTGTAGTGTACAAAACCCATCAGTCCACCTGCTTGAAGCTGTCATCACACAGCCTACTGCAGCATCAGAGCTCTAAAAGAGCCCCACAAAGCCAGGCACAACCCGAAGGAAAGATTTATGCACCCTACATTTGGTATGAGAACTTATGCTCGCCTATGTGATCGGAGCATTGCCAATATAATTTAATCACATTTCTTCTCCTCTATTGTCACCCTTTTCCTTTCATACCAAAGTCATTATTGAAACATTCTTACATTCTAATTTTACGGGGTAAAAAGTAGTAGCATGACCAAGTATGTGACTCCCGTTGTGGAAACTCCCCATGCTCTGCCAATTTATTTACAATTGCATTTTGTTATTATTAAATCTATTTAAATTTATATTTATATTTTCTAGATCAAATTTACTGATATTGCAAGTAGGTTCATATCCATTTCACTTAAGCTGAATGTGTCTTTCCTCAGAATAATGCATTTGTCTACCTATTCATTATCTGGTAGAGATTATTAATACCTGTTGAGTTTGAAATTTTCAAAATACCAGTTTTAGGAGGGCAGTTTTAGGAGGATCCGAGGTTATAATTCCCTGTCTAAATACTCCTCATAACTGTGAAATACATCTATTTCTAATGAATATATTTAGCCCACATAATGTTGAGTAATTCCAAAATGCCCTTCCAAATCATGATATGTATCCTTCCTCTCAAGTACTTTGAGTTGTAGTCGTGTGTTATAATTGTTACAGGTTACACAGTACTAGAAAAGAAAACCTGTCAACATACAGTGCTACAAATGCCCATCTTAAGCAGAAGTTCCATTTTTCAGCTTTCTGAAATGTTAGTACTGTGTGCTGTTGGTTTGGTTTGGTTTCTTACCTGTAATTGATTGTTTAAAAATCAAAATTGCTGGTTGTTGGAATGATACAAAACTCTGTCATGCTCACTTTAATACAGTAAAACACTTCAGTATGAAATCATCTTGTCCAGTATAAAGCATGTGCTGCTAGAAGTGCAGGATACTAAACTGGCCACACACCCTGGTATATATCAGTGCCAGGAGTGTTAGGCTGGCCCCACTAGCCTTTGGAATATGCCCAGGGCTTTCCCTGTGTGACCACACAAGAGAACTTATGTTCATAAGGTTATATTGGCCAAGCCCATATCAGCTTTGCATAGTTCCTTTCCCTCCTCAGTACTCATGCGGTGGTTGGCACAGTTATTTTCCTTGTTACTCCATGCTACCAGCACCCCACCAGCCAGTACAGCTGGAAGTATAATAAAAACAGTTATGCTTGAAAGGGTTTATCAAAGTCCTGTTTATTCACTGATTACCCCCCTACTGCTGTACTCAGGGTGAAAAGTGGAATAAAAGTGGGAAAAAGAGCACCAAATAGATTACTAGGAAAATAATAAGTTAATTGAATCAGTTGTGTCATGAACATTGTTTTACCAGCTTGAGTGTCAGCCTACAGTGATCCTTCTCAGAAGTCACAGAATGAACCAAAGTGTGACTCCTGAGAAGAATTCTGCCCAAAGCAGTAACTTATGCTGCTGGTTTTCTGATTTCTCTTTGGTTTTGCAATCTATATGCCTCTTTTTAGTAAAACACAAATCACCTCAATGATTGCCCCAAACTCTATCAAACCTCATTCTGGACTTTGGCCTTTGCAAGGTTTTCTAGTGCTCTACATCTTTTTGGTCTAGCACAGTGTGCTGGGTTATCTATCAGAAGAGAAAGCCCATATGAAGTTATATGCTTTTCAACATGACATTGTATTGCCATCATTAAAGGATAATGGTGTGAGCAACATCCAAATCCTCATTTGGATTCCTAATGAAATTTTTCATGACTTTTTATTATTGGTTCTGTTTCTGCATCTTGGCTCTGCAGTTGAAATCCAGTGCTCATCACCCAACTGTGGTGTTTCTTTTGGCCACTGCTAAGAGGAACTTAATGAGTTGAGCACACTGTCAAGAGCTGAAGTTTGACACTTCACAGAGAAAGAAACTCCTTGTCCTTTATGCCAAAAGTTATAGCCAGGACATCTTAGATGTATATAATGCCAGTTGGGTCCTCAGCAACTGTGGCAATTCCTCTTACTATGCATTCAGCTTGAATCCCTGTATGTACTGAGTTGCACGTTTTGCTCCTCACTGAATGATTAGTACTACAGAGATAATATATATTGCCCTTGCTTAAAAACACATTGGTCTCCAAGATGCCAATCAAAGATCAAGGTATACTTGAAACACACTTTAACTGAGGGTTTAAATCCATAGCAATGCATTTGAAAATTGGGATGAATGGTGTCTTGTATTTAACAGTCTTTTTCTCACTCTTTATTTCTTTCTCTCTCCCCTTTTAATATATGTGTGTAACAGGCATTCCCCTAAAGTGGTGAAAGCAGCATCTCAGGTCCTCAATAGTATGTGGCAGTACAGAGACCTGAGAAGTCTCTACAAGAAGGTAAGGCTTGGTATTTTCTGGATTTATCATCTTTTGTACTGTTACCCAAATTTGGGGGCTGAGAGACTTTAGGCCAAAACATTTTTTTATGTGACTCGAAATCCACTTGGAGTTTAAAGTTTGAGATACTTGGAGCTATTAGTTTTTCCTTCATTTCTACTTTTAACATAGAAATGCTCTTTGAAAATATGTGTGGTGGTAAAAATGGGGTGTGAATTTGATTTTAAAATAAATTCATAGAGGAAGTGCTGGATCTGGCAGCCCTGGAGGGTGAAATCCTCTACTCATAGAACAAGCCTGTCTATGCAAGCTCTACTACTGGGCCAGTCCTTCTTACACCTCCCCACCCTGTTCTGAGGAGATTACTAGATTTCCAGCCCTTCAGCTCCCAAATTTCCTCATGGGATTGTAAACAAGAGTATCTGAAGGAGTGGTGCTTAGGGACCAGTTATGTGTGGAGCTGGGCTGAAACCTGGTAGCTTCACTTCCAATCAGCTGTCAGACAGTAGCCTCATATACTTGGTTTTCAGTCTGTGAAGTCCATAGTACAATGCCATTCCCACAGGCCTGCTAACCTCTTAAAAATGAATTGCAGTGGAGTAATACAATGTTGTGTACATCCTGTATAGCTTTTTAAACATAACTGTCTACTTAGTAAATGACAACATTTAAAGTAATTAGTGGTGAATATTTCCAAACTGAATTGCATTCCATGTGAGTGTCAGCCTGCAGATTTTGTTCTCCAATGTCTTCTTGCTTGGAATTTCACATCTTGTCTAACTGATATTTGTATTTGTAATCTCATCAAAGACAGCTAAGACTTGATGTGGCAGAAAAGTTCAGGTCCTAATTAAGGCTGAGGCATAACAATGGTGAAGTAGGGAGGGTTCACAGTGGCGTAGTCTGTGTTGTACGTATTTTGCACGCGAAAATAACTTAGTTACATGAAATGTATGCACTGAATCTCAAACTGGCAGAAACTGACTTTCTGTTTGAAATGCTGTTCTTTTGCATGCCTCAGCCCTGCTTGTGTCAAGTCTGAGGAGTGAGGAAGATGATTACTGAGTCTCTCCCATTGTTCACTTCCAGTATTTTCAGTCATCCTTAGCAGCCCTAGGGATACCATATGTGAAGACATTCCAACTAACAAGCTGGTACTCAACTGTCCCATTAAGAGGTGGGAACAAACATGAGCTAGATAGGCTTTTCTTGATGCAAGGCAGTAACACACTGGAAGTGTGCATAGCCTGACTTCTGTGCATGTGGGTGGCTGCACTGTAGAGGCTGAACTGTATTGCACCATAATCTCTTAGAAGTTCTTACAATGTCTGGCTCATTTCCAACCTTCTGTCTGTACATATACCTGCTGTGATGGAAAAGCAGTTTCCAGGGTTGCTCCATGCATGAGGTAATATGCTGTATGGCTTTGGAGTATACTGCCAGCTAAAGGACATTCTGTTGGCTGCCAGCGTGAATGCCTGGTAATGTACTTACATACTAAGCATGCTTAGGTACTAAGTACCTAGCATGCTTAAAAACATTTTCCTTGGGCATAAATATATGCTTGTGGTATGGAAAATAGGACAAGCTAGCCTTAGAGGTAGCTTCCAGGACACTCGTAGCAGACAGGTTGTTAATACTCTCAGAAAGCATTTTATTAATCTCTATATTGGCTAATTCCTATAGGCTTCACAGAATCTTAAAATGAAGGTCAGTCTCTGCTACATATTTGTTTATTCATTACATGCCATTATGTGTGCTGCTAAGCCTTGTATAAATATTGTTTCTTTTAATCAAAATGTTTTAGATAGTTAATTTAAAATATTTCTTTTTATTAAAATACATACGGTGTTCTTTATAAAGTCATAAAAGTTATTAAACTTGCCTGTAGTAGGCTTACTCATGCTGGCTCTCTGAGTTGCACCACTGTTTGGAAAGCAATGGAAATGTTTTTATGATAGGAAAATTAGAAATGTTTGCATTATACTAATAGTCATCTAGTTATGTAATATAAAGATAGTGGGTCAACACAATCTTTATTTTGTCCCATTAAAATATATGTGCCAGTAAAAATGAGTGAACGTACAGTGTAATAAGGTCAGCACTTTGCAGTATCTTGCACTTGCACAGCCTTTTTTGAAGTGCAGTTAGTAAATCCCATTGCATAACCATCAGCAGTTTCCTCCTATGTACTGAAGTATCTATACAATTGCTTTCAAAGAATTGTCCAACAGAGACACAATTTTGTATAGTAATACAAGGAAATTACAAGCATCACATCATAGTTAAGTGAAAGCAGCGGCACTTTTCTTCTGTTTGAGAAACAGTGTAACCAACTAGTTTGAATTGTGCTATATTTTAGAGCTACACATTCACAGTAAAGTAAGAAGAGGTAAAAAGAATAAAAGTATTTTTCTTTATATTAACAGTAAATGAAGGCAATATATGTTTACTGCTGATAAAGTAGCAGTCAGTATATTTAGTCCAAATATGACTGGATCAGCAAAAACGTTAAAACCTCTTTCACTTTTCTAATTTTGCTCAACATTGCAGGAAACATCCCATAGCTGGCAGAAGATAAACTGCACTGACAGAAATCCAGAGTTGGAGGTTGGTGTGAATGCCTAATGACTTGCCACACCTGTGAAGGACCAAAAGCCGAGAAGTGCATAGGCACCAATTTCCCATTTGGAGCACTCCCTGATAAACTCCTGGGTGTGGAGTGGAGAGAAGTGCAGAAGTCAGAAACTGGTACCCCACCTGCTGCCAGTAGCAGGGCTGCCCTAAGCAGGGTATGTGCAGTGCTTCCTGCCAGCACCAATCCCATCATGACTGTGCAAGACCCTAGTTTTAACCAAGGCTATTAGGAATAATGCGCCTATGTAGTGAAACCTAAATGAAGCAACCTCTGAGGACACTGCCAAAGTCAACTATTGCATAAAAAATTGCCCACATTTAACAGATTTCAAGGTTCCAGCTTCAGCTCTTTTCCTTAAGAAAAATAGTTGTGTGCACAAATTTCATTCTGCTGCTCAGTGTCTGACAGACAAAATTTACAGACAAAAACTGCAGCAACAACTGCAACAATTTGGTTAATCTCATTGGCCAAATCAAGCAACATACCATGTCTCAAGATTGTAGGATATCTGGCTAAGAATACAAACAGCATCTTCTGACAACACAAAATTTTAACGTCCTATCCATTCTTTTTTATCCTGAAAAATGCAAAATTATTCCACAAGTCAGTGAGATGGGAGACACAGAAAATTAAATCTAGTAAGCCATGTTAAGCTAGGGATATCTTTCTTGAAAAAGAGTTTCATACCTTCCACTTCTGAAGGAAGCCTAGAAGAAAGATGGAGAGAGACTATTTGCAAGAGCATGTACGGAGAGGACAAGGGGGAATGGTTTCAAACTGAAAGAGAGTAGTTTTAAATCAGATTTTGGGATTTCTTTACTGTGGGTGTGGTGGAGCACAAGTCTTATGAGGAGTGGCTGAGGGAGCTGGGGTTGTTCAGCCTGGAGAAGAGAAGGCTCAGGGGAGACCTCATCACTCTCTACAACTACCTGAGAGGAGGTTGTAGCCAGGTGGGGGTCAGTCTCTTCTTCCAGGCAACCAGCAGTTGGACAAGAGGACATGGTCTTAAGCTCTGCCAGGGGAGGTTTAGGTTGGACATTAGAAAGGATTCTTTACAGAGAGAGTGATCAGACATTGGAATGGGCTGCCCAGGGAGGGGGTGGAGTCATCGCCCCTGGAGGTATTTAAGAAGAGACTGGATGTGGCATGTAGTGCAATGTTCTAGTAGATGAGATGGTATTGGGTCATGGGTTGGACTTGATGATCTCAGAGGTCTTTTTCAACCTGATTGATTCTGTGATTCTGTAAAAAAGGGGTGATCATCACAGTTTTTCATCAGCAGATAAAATACCGTCTCCCAAAGACAATGTCATGATCTTCAAACTTCTTTGCTTTCTGCAAGCAAGACATATTTTCATTTTTCTGCCTCTGTTTATGTGAGTCTTTTCCAAAATACTTAAAATCTGACTTTCAAACATGCTTAGCAGTCACATGGTCCATAGCCCCATAGGTGGGTTAATGGCTCAACACTTATTAAAAACCAGGTACAGGAGCTATCCCATAGCTTGTTCCTGTGCTTCAAACTGCTGGTACACCCCTCTTCTTCAATTATTTTGGTAACCTGAAATGTTAGCAGGAGAAATAAGTGCTGCTTGCAGTCTGCAGAGAGAGGTCCTGTCCTGTTTATGTTTAGCCACCTAAGCAATGTGAAAGGAGCTACTACAGTGCTTCTTTAAAAACACCTATTTCCAAGTCCGGATCACTGGCCCCCACTCCAGTTTCTAGGGTATTAGTTGGTTGAAGATTTGGGGACATCTTCGAAAATACGGATGTGACTATAAGAGAGCAGATTTTCGTTAGCAAGTAAACTTTGTTCTATCTCAGTATTCAAGAAGATAACCAACTCCTCTTAAACACAGATAGCTTGTTAAATTACATGAGGAAATTTGAGCAAAAGGGTTGTGTTAAATGAGGGTAACATGAAAGAAAAATTATTACCTAAAAACAAGATCTAATTAACATTAAATGTGCATAATATTAAAGAGCTCGAGGAACTGTCACAAAGAATATGCTTTCTATTACTTGGTTTTCTTTGCCTAACCACTTAGGCTCCAGCAAAATATGTTTACATTCTATCGTGTTTAAACTTACTCTGTCTTTCAGTATACAAATAGGGGTCATGATGAATTTGTAGAAATTATTTTTTTCCCCTCATAGGTTTCTGTTCTGCATGGAATATTAGAAATGTTTGTCCTGTTCACCTGCTGTATAAATAAAAATACCACCCAATGTTTGAAACCAGGGAGGCTGTTACAGGCAGTCGTCCTTCAGCATGTACTGTGCCATTTACAACAGGGATAGTTTTGTGATAAGTACTTAATGAAGTTAGAGTAGTCGCTCTGTAGATGGCCTTGTTTGGCATTGGAAGAGGCACGTAGATTTGCCCAAAGCCTTAGAAAGAGTTAAGGCCCATCTGGGTATAGAAGAGGACTCGCTTTTCATGTGACTTTCAGAATAATAAAATGATGACTCTAAGAGAAGGTCCTTTGTGGCTAAATGTTCCATTAAGTTTGCCAGTATTAAACTTCAAAACCCTAGTCAAGGAGTTTTAGAATCTAAAGTCCTTTCTTAATTAAAATATACCTACTCACCCTTTAAAAATGTTAATTACAACATGCTATCATGTAGACTTGGGACACATCGTTTGGATTTTCTTGTGGTACGATTATCATTAGTCAGGCATCCCCCAAAAAGAAACTGTTTTAGGTTAGATTTATCTAGTGAAGAGGTCTGTGCAGAACTTAAACCGTATATTAAGAATGTAAATTCTAAATCCAGAACATAATAGTTCCTCAAAAAGTGGCTTGACTTGAAGGAACTATTCATGTGCTCAGCTTTTTCATGAGCATATGTATTTTGCAGTGCTGAACTTTCAGCAGGGCTTAAATTAATTCATCCTTTTTCTAAGAAGGTGACATAATAATCTGAAAAAGCCATTGCCAATGGTACGGAAATAAACTAAGATAAAGACCCCACTGTATTATAAAGCTGGAGTATCATTATAGAGAAGGCATTGTTTAGAGCCCATTTTTATATTAACTATGAAAATGCAAGTACCTGATTAATAAATGATTGACTGATTGATTGATTTATGGCAGTGGGCGTCCCCAAGCTTCAGTGTGACTGATGACAGAGGATTTTCACCAACCCACGACTCTGGGTCATGGCACGCTCAGCATACTCTCTCCCAGAGCCAAGAAACCAGAATCTATTCCCCAACCCAGGTATTCTGGCTGTCAGCTGACCAGTCTTGAATTGTTATGTTTACTGCATACTGAGATTTGTACTCGAACTCAACAGGAGACATTTGAATCAAAAGCAAAAAAGCCTTGCTGGAGAATGTGATTTTAAGTTAAACAGTTTTATTCACTAAACCCTGTAGGTTAGAGATGGAAAGTGTCCCACTTCACTTAAGAGAGTACTCCTGTTCATTTCAGCTGCATGAGGAAGGTGTAAGGAAGGAAGATTTGGTCTCTCTGAGGAAAACATTCAGTTCCCTGACAATCTTGCTAGCATTTCTGTTATCTCTTTTTTTGATTGTCTGAACCTTTCAAACAGAAAGGCAGCTATTGATAAGCACTGTGTTGCAATAACAGATTAAATTTATCAAAGACATTGCTTTGTTTTCCGATGCAGTGGTATCTCTTAAGAAAAAAGCAATAGCTGCATATTTCAGAAAGGGGAATCCAGGTAAACTAGCATGTTTACATAAAAAGCAGTGTGTTCAGGAGTCACTTAAATTTTTTAAATGCTAATTTTAAAAATCTCTGTTAATAGGAATAACAAAGATTTCCTTCAGACAGAATTATAGTTGATGAGAATTAGCAGGACTGGGCATTTTTTTGTTAGAGGCAGTCTTTAATTTGAGGTACTAAAATTCCATTTCCTTAACCAAGTGTATTCTTTTTTTTTAGTCCTAATATCTTTTTCATATTAAAATATTACTTTGTGGCAATACTGCAAAAACAAAATACCTTCTACATATGCTCAGCATCCAAGTAAGTCCATGGAGAAGCCATGTGTGTGTGTGTATGTATATATATGTGTGTGTGTGTATATATGTATGTATTATTATACATATGGGGACCCCCGGTGGCCTAGCGGTTAAGATGCTGGTCTCTCAGCGCCAAGGCCACAGGTTCTAATCCCGGTCC
>JAWWLV010000088.1:79455729-79489699 GCA_035041135.1 Platyrinchus mystaceus
CACCTAAAAAATCCATTGCGCAGGCTTGAAAGGTGGGAACACCTTTCCCAGATCTTTGTTCGCAAAGACTGGCCATTACCTTTACCTATTATACATATATACAGACATGTGTATTATTTCTGATAAAATATTTAGAAACAATTGGAATTTACATGTTTTTGCTGGCCACACAGGACAAAGTAGTTATGCTATTTCTATTGGTTTTTTGCACTAAGTTTGCCTGAAAGAGAGAAGTCATTACAGAAGATGTCACTTAAATAGCCTAGATATAAATATCTTTCAAGGTTAGGGTAAATTCTTTTAATATTTAGCTAACAGGAATATGATGCTCAAAACAGTGAGCCTTTTATCATCTGATACATGACAATTTCTTTTGTTAAGTAGGAATTAAGCAAATTCCTAAATTGATTTTAAAAAAAGAAAATGTGGACATTTTCTGTGGAACTAACATATTCAAGCCTTTTTTAAAGCATCATCTGAATAATTTTAGAAGATAGAGATTATATGACCAATATAGCAAAAAGTTATAGTCTGCAAATGTATACTTTCTTGTTTTCTTTCTTAAGAACGTGTTATTCACCTTTAATTGAGCATTTTAAATGTGGCTTTTTATCAAATGGCAGTCTTATGAAATACTGAATCATGAAGTCATCATTGGTTTCAGTACTGGAGAAAAAGTTGGCACTACTGATAATTTGTGGGTGCGCTGAATTATTCTTAATTCTACATTTTATGCTGCATATTAGTTTCCAGTGTTCATGTAAGACAGATTTGTCTCTGCCAGTGCACACGCAAATACAAAGAATTTCCTCATTAAAGCAAAGGTTTATTTTGTATTCTGCAGGAAATAACAGTAGTAGCTGCAGACCAAAGAGTAATATGATTGTCTTTTCAAGTACCAAAATATTACAAAATGCTCAGTCAAACTGAATGTTGTTTTGATTTTATTTTAATGTCAATAATTATATTTTCACTTGTGCTGTAAAGAGAACATGTTCTGATTTTCTTAGCTTATCCCTCATATCAAGTAATATTTTTTTAATTCCTTCTAACTTGCAGTTTATTAACAGTATAAGACAATACTAGAAAGATAGAAGATTGCCATTATATGACTACTTTTAAAAAAAATGTATTTCACGTGACCTAAAGAGAGTAGAAAATCTTTTGCAATCCAGAATTTAATGTTCTTGGCTATATAACAATAACAACATATGGAGGAGTATCAAAACATGCGTTTCTACATCAATTGTTAGAGGGAGATGTTCTCAAATGTTTAATCCTCCTGGACTTCATTTGCTCTATATTAATAATCATCAATTATTTTAATCATTTTGCATAGTTAAATTCTGTCATGGTCTCAACAAGGATTTATTTACTCTGTAGTATCAGCTAACATTCCTTTAGTTATGTTTCAGTATTTATATGTTTCTTTCTGAAACATCTGAAACATCTTCTATGTCTATATATTTAAAATATTAGCAGTAATCTAGGATAGTCTGGGCTGAACTGAAGGTTCAATACAGATTATAGTATTTTCATGAAAAGAGTTCTGTGTAGCTGAAGCCAGACCTTACTTCTACTATTTTGGTGCAGGCTCTTTTACTGAATGATGTCCAAAAAATCATGTATGATGACTAAGCACAATTAAAGCCAAACTAATGGCTTTTTTTTAGCAAATACTTGTATGTCTGTTGGACAACATATATGTATGTATGTTTGCTGCTAAATATCTATGTGTCCATACATATACATGAATGCACAAATGGAGGGGGGAGTGGATGTAAAACTTAATCACAACACACCGTAGACATAGAAGGCGCTGCCTTTAAGTATGAAGTCTACAATACCCATAGGATGGATATTATGAAAAGGTTCTTCACCCAGAGGGTGGTTGGGCACTGGAACAGCTCCCCAGGCAAGTGGTTACAGCACCAAGCCTGACAGAGTTCAAGAAGCATTTGGACCAAGCTCTCAAGCACATGGTGTGATTCTTGGGGATGACCCTGTGCAGGGCTAAGAGTTATACTTGAGGATCCTTGTGGATCATTTCCAACTCAGGAGAGTCTATGACTCTATAATTCTATCTTGGAACAAAGAGAGCTTAGGAATGTGTAAAGGAATAAACCTTAATGGTTTGAGTTATGAGCTTAGAAAGTATCTGCTATGCTTGACTAATGCTTTTCCCTTGAGGGCCTTTAAAGGCATGATAGTAATTCCCTTTAGCATTAGCATTGTAGCAAGCGGTAATTCAGCAACCAAATTTAGCAGTAATTCTTCCAGATAATAAGTAAGGAGTGCGTGGAAACTGGTGCTATTTGCATCCAAAACCTACTAGACTCAAGAGGTGCTAAACAAATAAGAAAAGAATCAAAGTTTGTCCAAACAATTCTCTAGAATGAGCCCTATATATGTGAGGCTAAATCATCCTCAGCGCTGATACTGGCTCTCGTGGTAAGCTCTAGCTGACTTATGAGGGAAAGACAAGGTATTGTTCACTTGAAAACTCAAGTCCATTTTAAGGTTACTAAGTACAGATTTAGAAGACAGAAATTTAATCTCATACTTCTGTAAACTCTGTCTCTAAAGCATTCCACCCTTTGAAGTTCTCTGAAGAAAAGAAAATTTAAAATGCAGCCCAGGAGTCAGTATCTTTAACTTAAAGCCTTCTTTCTGAAGGGAATTGTATAACTGAAGTTTCTGAAATATCCTTAGGGTAGAGTTACGAGTAGGCATCCAGAATCTAGAAGGTTATGAATAAGTGGAAGGTCACATCTACAGATTTTTTTTTTTTTTCCAAAAATATGGTCCCTCAGAATAAGATTGGATTATAATACTTGAATACAAAATAGAGACCTAAGAAAATTAACTGCATGTCTTTTGGGACTGGAAACAGTTTTAGACCACTTAAATAATGTATTAAATATTTTTAAACAAATATAAACATTAATTAGTGGCAAACAAAGTTTATCTGGCTTTGTATGTACAATACTGAAAAGAATCCAGGAGTCCTTCTATAGACTTTCAGGAATGGTTTAAAGATACACACTAAGAGAAACTATTTTTAATTCATGTCAGTATTTTTCTCCAAAATTCATTCAAGGAACATGATTTCTACCATTCTGAACAAAATATATTTATTTAATCTGTATGCTTGGTGTTTGCATATCTAGGTTCAGACCTAGATAAAAGGTATGTGTAGATAAAAGTTGATGTGTAATAAAGAGTATATGTGAGAAACTCAGCTTCTGTCAGCAGACTTTAACAGGAATGTTGGATGGCATTGGATGGCTGCTTATAGTTATGCAAATGAATCAGATCAATAGAACTTTTACTTGTAGTAAGAGCATATGCATTGAGGACCTGGGGGGGGATCCAATTAATTACTATGGCAAATTACGTCATATTTCTGCTTCAGAGGTAAATAGTCTAGCTGTGATGGTCTGATACATAACACTGGGCACCTTTTGCTGATGCTTCAATGTGTTGCTGCACTTATTCATCATCCTCATTGTTCTAGGTTCTATAAGGAGGTTAAGTACATGTAAATTCAAGCAAAGGTCAATGAAATATTAAGCTGCTGCATCAATATCCTACTCTGATGTTCTACATGATCTAATAATGGGTGGGAAAAAAAGTGCTAGGAAGTCCTTCTCATTTCTTCCCTCTTCTCTGATAAAACTGCTAACAGAATTCAAAAATGTCCTGAATATGTCTGCCATTTCTGACTTTAGGAAAGAAAACTTATATTTCGAAAGGAGTCTCTTTTGTAGTATGTGTGCTTTGTTCTGAGTTTCTTTTACTTCCTTTCCTAGCAGATACAGTTTTTCTTGATAAAAGAGCTATAGCTACTTCTTCCTGCAAAAAGTAGAAATGAGAAGTTTCATTGGCAGTCACTGAACTGGTTTTGTGACTTTTAATTTTATAAAGTGCTTTTAAAGAAAGTTGTGGATCTCTTAAATTGAGAGTTGTAGGCTTTGGTCCAATAGAGACTTCCTGTTTGAGTTAACAATGCTAAAGCGCTTACTTAGTGAATCACAAAAGGTATACCAGTAAAAAATAATGTGCATTTCTTATTATTGTGTTGGTAAACTACATGTTCAAAGCAGCACGTCCTTGAAACTCATACAGCTTAGTGATAATCACTTGGATCTCTAACTCTCTAGTTTAAGTGTATTTATGCACAAACTTTTGACCTAAAACCAAGGACAGCAGGAGTTTATCTAGTTATTTTTCCAAAGAGGTGCTGATTCCTTGTTTGTCAGGCAGCTCCACATTTTAATATAATGATCCCCTGTTTTCAGCTGCAGTGCCGCTCTTTGGGAAGCACGAAGTCCTAATGGCTCTTGATCATGGTCAGTATCATTAGTCCTGCCATGTTCTTCACCATAAGAGGAAATGGTGCAATTTTTATTCTGATAATCCTTTTTTTTCATATTTTATGTTCACCGGTATGATAGAAGAGTTGCATTTGGATGATTTTATGGTTTAATGCGTAAAAGAGTTAAGAGGCACAGATTGCTTTCTAGTCTTTCGAAGGACAGTAGACTTAAGAAACTGACCCTGAACATAAAGCAGTATTTGTCTTACTCCTGAAATTTTGTGGCCAAGAGACAGAGTTTGCATTTCTATGTTATAAACCTATTAAGATAGGTGAAATTGCATTACTGGAATGAAAATGACAGTACGAATCAAAAATTATTGTAAACATTTTCTTGCAGGCAAGGTTTTTTTGTACACACAAGATACAAGCAAAAATAGTTCTTTTGTGAATCTAACAATTTAAATTAGAGCTTATATACCTTATGCAGGGGAAAACAGAATGGAAATTCTGTCTGAAGGGCCAAATACTGCCTTCATTTCCTCTAAAATATATTAAAACAATTTATTTCTGTATAAGAGGCAAGTGATGCTTTGAAAAATGAATTTATTGCATTTTATTGCAGTTTTGAGTGTTTTATTATTTAACTGCATATAACCTCAGCAAAATGAGTAATGAACTCTGCTGTATCTGAAGTCTTGTCCTTCATGCTTTGCCTCACATATTTGCCCTTTTCTTATAGCCGTTTTATTCATCAGATTAGTTTGTGTCATCTTTGCAATTTGCACAACGGGAAATCAATAATTAATTATGGATAGGTAAAGCAATGCCTCACTGATTGCCTGAAACATCCAAGACTTTACAAAACAACTGGGGATAGTTACCTAGCTGCTCCTCACTTGAATAGATTTGGCAAGTAATTAGCATTATCTCTCCCTTATCATGTGTTTCTTCATAGCTAAAATCAAGGGATTATGGTACAAGTTCTGTGATTGGAAGATGATAACAATGTACAACAAAATACAATTTAAAAAAGAGAAAACTGGCCAAGGCCATTTATGGCATTTTAAAAGAAAAAAAAAATTGGATGATACACTCAGAAGAATACAGTACCCTGTGCACTGCAATGGCAAGAGAAAAACAGGGTGAGAAAATATTGTAGATTATTTTGAGGTGGAACACTGACAGTAGGAGAATAATGGCTTTGCTTTCAGAGAAGCTGAGATGGAGGCTGGGAGGTATATGTCTCGTTTCAAAAAAAATGAGTTTAACCACTGATTCTGAAAATGTCACTTCAAAGAGCCTACAGAAAACTTAATAATCCTCAGCCAGCGCCAGACAGTTTTGCTCGGTTAATGACTGTCTGACTAGGAGCCCTTCTTTAAGCCTCATGCTGCCCTAAATACGTATTTCAATATGTATTTCTTTCAGCATCTTAAGCAATTGAACTTCTCCTGTGTCTGGGATGCAGAAATGGTCACTTATAAGTAAAAGCCATTTGTACATTGAGATTCAGGGTAAAAAGAAGTGCTGAGGTCAAGCCCACTGCACAAGAAAGGAGACTGAGGTACTGTGTGTGTATCACACAGCTCTGCCAGCTGGGGAACAACCTGGCAGCCCCCAGCATCAGGCACTGGGGCAGGGGCTGAGGGTCCCTGGGAGAGGTGGCTGCTCCAGTGGCAGCTCTGCCACCGGCCTGGCCCGGTTTGGCTCTGCCACTGTGGCTCTTTGCTTGGCTCCTGTTCCCATGGTGCTCTCAGTGGGCTCTTGGTCTTCTCGCCTCAGTTATGTTTGTGCAAGGGAGGAGTGAGTGGCCTTCCTCCGAACTCACACAGCAGCAGGTGTCGTACTCCCAACGTAACCTTTAACCGGTTAACAGGCTTCATCATCATCGTGAGAAGGCATTGGAAGCAAACTGTATTTTCCTTTAATCACCTCAGCTAAGTAGTCGTAACTGTGAGCAACTCTTTGTGGCTTTCATAAGCTGTGGAAATGAAATTTATAAGCACAAATACTAAAATCCTCAAATTAAGATGAGCTTCAGTGATTCATGTCTTCACTTCGTGTCCATTGATTTTGAGGGCCTGGCTCATAATTCTTTGGGAAAGGAGGGGAAACAGAACAAATGAAGTCAGCAGCCCTTTTGAAGCCACTGAAATTACTCCAGAATGAAGGATTTAACCCTAAAAGCAACGGCTGATGTGTAAGCTGGGAGAACATCAGGATCTTCTAGTCTCATTCCCTACTCCTCTCTTGAACAACTTATCTTACCACTTTGGAAGCAAAGGATAAAATTCTAGGAGTAAAAATGTCAGTATACTACTTAGAATTGTAGCATAACCGATGGCAGAAAAATAACATTTATAATACATCATAAAGTTGATCAGTGCCCGGGAATTCTTTTCTGGTTTTGAGTTTTCCTTGAAACAACTCAAGCAAATTCAGAAAGAACAGTCTTTTCAGGAATCATTTACTGATAACGGGATTTGGCACTGTAAATTCAAAGAAAAAAATTAAAGAACATCTTTGTTTTTAAATTAGATAGTTTATCTAAAACTAATTGGTTTGTTTTTCAAGAGTGTTCCTAGAGTTTTTTGAAGCCATAAAAATTTAATTGAAACCATTCTTCCAAAGTAAACATGCTTCAACCAGAAAGGCAGGGGCTTTTTTAGAGAACAGCTATCTCTCCATCTCTCCTTCAGCAGCTGACATTTCTTTGTCACCTGCTTCAGTGGTGCACACTGACTGTTCAGGTGTGTTGGTGAGGGGTGGTTATCCTCTGCTGCCATTGGAGATGGCACAGGGAGAGAAGTCAGGCTTGCTACCTCTGTTGAGAAGCACTGGGAGATGTATTTATTCTTCCTCTTGTATTAAAAGAAAATTAAGAGATCCCAGGTTGTAAAGCCTAATGATAAGTAATTGTGGTTTTTGATGAACATTTAAACTGCATTATTTCAAAAATCCCGTTTAAGAGCTTCATGAGATATGTACGTGGATCACCCCAACCTTGTGACCATTTTAGATTGCTCACTACAGTCAAGTCAACACATCATTTTCATATGCCAATGTATGTAGATTATTTGATCCAGTTCTAATTTCTGCTATGTCTTATTAGCGTCGTGACAACAAATTCCCAGTGAAGAATTGCCCAGACCTGTGTAAGTCTGATGAGCCTTGACTTAATTCACATCAGATTTATCTTTTATTCTAGACAGTGTCACACTGGTGCACTCAAGTCAGAATGTTTCATTTAATCTGACAGCAATGCTTTAGCTTGTGAAGGAAGCAACACCAGCAACTCAGGGCAGTGTCTGTCTGAGTTTCGAAGTGAATAGATCCTGTGTTACAAACTTACAGGCACTGTGCCTTGTTGCTGTATCACCTATTTCTAACACCATGGTGGGTCTAGTCACTGATTCCTGCAAGAGGTTGCCTATCAAAACTGCACATTTCTACAGCAGTTATAACTACAATTAATATCCTGGAACCAGTTGCATACTGGAGTGGTTGTAAACTTGAGGCAGGCAGGACACAATGTTTTCTATAATTTTTCAGGGTTTGGCTGTTATTGGATTTATTGCATCATTTTTATTTTTTCTCTTCAGTAGGGCTTTTCTGTTTGCAAGAAGTAGCTCTCTTTGTTTGTGACAATGTTAAGATATCTGTGGCCAGGAGTCAGGGCAGATTGTGCTCTTCAGCATAGAAAGATACCGATATCATGCATCATACAGCTTTTCTAGACCACTCAGTGCTTTTCAAATCAGTGTCCTCTGAGCAGCTGATCAGCATAATCAGTCAGACCATAGGGCTTGTTTTCATTTTTGCTGCATGACTGTGATGTGGGGTTTCTCTCTAAGTGGATGCCATGAGGTCATCCAGGCTAGGCACCGCACCATCCCTGCCTCCACCACCATTCCTTGGCCACCTCGATCCTCTGTCATCTGTGAATTCTTGAGGCAGGAGCTCCAGTTGCCTCTTGGGTTAACATGGTGTCACTTCCCATCAGGGCTTAATTTAATTCAGCCCTCACAGTGTTACTGTATTACAAGTGAGAAAATGGTATGTCTGATACCATCCACCTCCACAAATCATCTCCTCAAATCAAAAACACAGCTACCAGAGAGTTCTGAAAATTTGAAATTTTTGCAGACACAATAGAAAACTGGTTGGCACAAAAAGCATACCAAGAAAATAAAAACAAATTATATTTTCATAAGACACATGCAATAGGTGTTTGGCACAAAAATTTTAGTCACCCTGACAAAATAATTATTTTCCCATGGCCCTGATGACAATTATTTATTTTCAAAATTACTTAAATTTGAGCGAGAAGACAAGCAATCTGATCATTCCTTAAGCCCAGTAAAAGGTAATCAGTAAGACTACAATATGACTTTTGTTTCC
The DNA here is from genome assembly GCA_035041135.1 of Platyrinchus mystaceus. NCBI lineage: Eukaryota > Metazoa > Chordata > Aves > Passeriformes > Tyrannidae > Platyrinchus > Platyrinchus mystaceus. The sequence continues at coordinate 79,464,452 of JAWWLV010000088.1, forward strand.
TACATTAATCATTCAACTCCTATCCCAAATTTAATCCATGCAGTTTTCTGAAGAACATACCATCAGAAACATGTCACTGCTAATCAAGCTTTAACATTTGGACTTTATCAAGTATAATTGAGGGATAATAGATATATTCATTATAGTCAAAATATAGACAAATGCCCTGTAGAAGATACCTTGGAAGAGGTGATAAGGATGTATAATGGTATTTCTGTACTCTGGTCGTTCTCTGTCCTCCTGTAGTGTGCAGTTGCCACCTATTAATAATTACTGCTGGTTAACAAATGCACCCAGAATGTGACAGAATTGAATTGAGTTTCTTTCCAGTTTGTCAGATCCTTTTGTCTTACTCTTCCTCTCCTAGATCACATTTTGCTAGTAAATTGGTTTCTTAAATTCAGTCTCACATACTTTGCTCTTGAGTTAGCTTTCTTCTCTACAAGACATTGCTATATACTGTACCTTTAAGTACCCAAATCAATTTAATTACTTTTCATTACAGGCAGTAGACCTGAAACAAACTAATGAAAGCAGCCATCATGTCAGGTGGTATTTATATTGCCATTAAATTGAAAATACCCCCTTTAGGCTCTTAAAAATTAGTTTCAATATTTAACACTAATAGCTTTTGGAATTGTTGATGGGGATAGTTTTAATAAATTTGTTACAAACTGTTTACTTTTACAAGGGAAGAAGCTTGTTCCTTGCAGCCGAAGAGACCTAAAGATAGATGACTTAAAAGTGTTAGGGTTTTGAAATACTGTGAGCTGCCCACATTTTGTTGAAAAACACCATGAAGGTCATCGTACAATGATAGTAGTGTGCCTTGTTTAGTCAAAAGCAATGCCAAGTCGCCACAGTCCTTGTGTTAGAGTTTATTGTTTGCCTCACTGGTTTTATTGAGCTGGTTTGGCTTGCCAACTTGGGATTTTGTAGTAGAATTTATTTGAAGACCTCATTATAAGCACTACTGTCAGCAGAGAGAAAAAATGAAATTTTACAGGGAAGAAAGAAGAAAAACATTGGCTGCACAAAAGCGTGCTCGTGCTAGCATCCCAAATACAGCTCTCCTGCTGCTGAAGCACCTTGCAATGCTGTTTCTGAGGAAGCAATGTTAACAAAGTACTTCTGATATTCTGCAGAACAACAGTGGTGCCATATGCTATTCCTGTAGAGTCCATGGGACAGTGCAGGTATCAGAGATTTATTTCATCCGCTTCCCGTCAGACCCAGGCTGCAGGTATTAATGTAAAAATACAGATGGAATGGACAACAGTAAGAAAGGTTTAAGGGAAGTTTCACATCACTTTTTTTTGAACCACATGCCAGGGTTTTACCTGGGGGGAAGCAAGAGTGAGAAAGGAGAGTATACTTTGCCATGGATGTATCCAGATCCGCAAAACTGGAAGCATTTTTGACTTGCGCTATGTAAGCATGGCTGATGTCTCCTCCTTTTGCAGGCAGAGCGTAATAAGTAGTCTATTCCTTTTCCTTTTATCAGATCGAAAGTCTGTCCACTTCTTCCTCCTCTTCAGTCTGTTTAAAAGAAAATAAATGATCAGAAAACTACAACAGAGTGAATTATAGAGAGTCACCTTTCTGGTAAGAAATTCTGACCCTGGAGAAGGAGAAAGAAGGGAACCATTTTTCTTCAGCAGAATAAAGGCATGGGCTTCTCACATGTTTGCTCCTTCAGTTCTGTAATAGAGAAATGACCACACAAGTTATGATGAACTGAAGATACAGAAATAATGCTAAGTATGTTCCTTGTAGTCTTAATGCTTGGATAAGATTATTGGACTTAAGCTACTCATTATAACTATTGCTATAAACTTTTATGTCTTCTTTAAAAATGCATGTATTTTATAAATATGTACACACTATATATAGTACATATATATATATATATATATATGGAAATTTTTCTAATAGTTTCCAAATTGATTTAAAAATTTAGGGCTTTACAGTTGTTTTTCTTGCATTCTCATGGATCCTTCCTCCAGCTTGGAGGATGTGATTTGTATAGAAACCGCTTTTTGGAGACTGGATATAAATTGGAAAAATTGGAAGTAGAAAATTTTGGTTTAAGCAGGTGTCCTAAACATGAGTGATCTCTCAGTGGACAGTCACTACTGATTCTAGGGAAAGTCCTGACTGTACTGTAAAAGCCTAGCTGAGATTTCAGTCTTCCTTATTTTTCCCTTTGAAATTGCAACTGACATACACATGTTTATACAAATGCATTATGTGAGGAGTACGGACATTCAGAATCTGTAGTTAGGTGTCACCTCTGTCTATTGTAATTTACTTACAGCATTTCCCTCTATAACAAGCATGAGTATCTCTTTTCCTCCTGCTGTGTCACACCCTTGCTGAGTTCTCTTTCCTAAGAGTTTAGTGGAAAGGGGATTTTCAAGCCATTTTCTCTTGCAGTTCTGAGAGCTAGGTGCCCGTGGTTTCTGTGGACAGAAGAGAACAGTCAGAGAGATGCCTTGAGCAAAGGCAGAGCATGGGAAGGGGTGGGATTCACTGCTGGATGTCTGGAGTAGCTGAGGTATGGGGTGGTAATATTCTTTACTACCCCAACAGTGAATTACTATTCTGTAATAATATTTTATTGTGTTTATTTTTTTATTCATCATTTCATTACAAAGCTTTTGTTTAGCACCATGCCAGGTGCTTGATTTGATTTCCACTGAGCTCAACAGAAAGCAGGCATTTTTAAAACTGTGTGAGAATGGGAAAACTCAGTGTTACTGATTTAGATTTCACATTAAGCAGTGATAAAGACAGTTGCAATCTATCAATACTGAGGGCATTTGAAATGTTGTCGTTTAATAAGAATACTAGGAAAAGTCATTTTATTTTCTTGTGATAGTTTCAGACTATAGTATCTTTTTAAAAATGTGTTACTTTGGATTATATTATGGTGCAGGAAAAAAACATGAATTATTCAAACTCCTTTTTTATTTCTGAACTAGCTGTTTCTAGTATTTGTTTTACTGTGTTTCTTTTTTTTTTAATACATCACCATTACAACAGTTTTAAATGGAGTAGAATTTCTTTCTGTACACCTTCGAGAGAACCGCTACAATGAAAATTGCATTGATTCTTTTTCCCTCATGTGTGAAAAAATGGGCAGTTAGGATAACAAAACTAAATAGATGTCCAGTATGGTAATCCTGGGGCTTCCCTATCTACTTACGCCAAAACTTCCTTAAAAAATGGAAGTGATTTCAAGCCAGAATGCCACTTGCAGTGTGAAAATAGAGGCGTGGAAAAAGAAAAAACTATTAAACAAATAGCCTAAAAAGTTGTTAAGAACTAGATTATTTCTGAAATGTGTTATTTTATAGAACTTTCTACATTTTATTTTTTCTCCTGCTGTGTCAGTACAGTCAGCAGATCGTATCCTGCACCGCTAAGAATATTTGCCACCCAGGAAGGTGGCAGGAAGAAGATAGTAGTCTACTTGTGTATCCGTACTGAAAATACTAGCGGAAAATACTCTGTGCTTGAAATGGGAAACCGTGTGGCGTTTTCACTGACCGTTGCCCCGATGTTTGATGTTGCAGGACGGATGGTCACAGTATCACTTTGTAGCCTCATCCTCAACAATAGAAAGGGATCGGCAAAGACCGTACTCTTCGTCACGCACGCCCTCCATCTCTCCCGTGCGCATGTCTCCTAACAACCGCTCAGGTAAGAGCAGGTTTTCAGGACTGAAGTAAAGACAGAGGTAATCCATCACTGTTGTTTTCCTTCTTCGAGCCACGTCACCGACATCTGGATTTCTTTTTAACTGTGGTAGAAGGGCACAAAGTATATTCTTTACTCTTATCCAAATTCTCTGTTCAAAGCGGGATTTTTTTAAATTATATTTTATTTTATTATTGGCACCTTTGAAGTTTTACAGCAGAAAGAATATTCCAGAACTTTTGATTATGAATTCTCACGAAGTGCTTTCGGGAGTACCTGGCTACATCTCAGGGCAATGGTGTCCATTACTAGCACAAGGAAATTCTGTAACTCACTTTGCTAGTCATGAAAACCACGATGTTGTTTATGACCATTCTGCACACTTAGCAGAAGTTGAAGGATCCACATTACTTTTTGTCAGCTTTTATTCTGGGTATGTGTGCTTATGTGCATACACATGCATATGTAAGTTTCACAAAAGTTTGGCCACAGGTCTTCATGTAAAATTGATGGCATATTTACACCAGCAGTTATCAACTCAATGAATCTCAATTTATGCAATAGTGTAAATTAGTTTTTCTATTCAGAAATCAATTAATCTTCCCCTCAGCTTATTCTAAGGTAGAACATACCTTGGTTAGATAAGGCCATTGACAGTGAAAAACTTTTAACATACACAGAGTGTAACTGTCAGTCTTTCACTGTGCTTTTTTGCTACCTGTTCAATCAAATGCTGTCGTTCCAAAGGTACACCAAGGGTTTAGGATTAAAATCGGTCAAACTTATTACTGTCACTAGCATTGTGCCATAGTTTGGGTTTTAAGAAAATTGTTTTGTTAATTGTCTAGAAGCTGCATTTTAGTCCTGCAGAACAACCACAGAGGAGATTTCAAAATGTAGCCAGAAGTGCAGTGAAAGCTGCTATTCTGTTTTCAAAATCTGTCATTGCACAAGTCCATAAAGGACTGCTGCTCCTTTTTTTTCTTCTCCAAAATCTCATTTTGACTGTAAGGGCAAGGTGCTTGAAATGTCTGGCCTTGACATCTTAGTTTTGTCTCTTGCCAGAACTGTCTCCTCACTTCTGTTGCTCTAAATTTTTGGATGAAGTTTTACTGCCATCATCAGTTATCATAAGACTGGGAAAGGATAAATAATAGTGGCTGGTTATGGAGGAAGAAAAGCCCATATCATAATATACTGGTCAGCTCAATGTCATTCTAGAAAATTGGTGGAACAAATAATCACAACCTGAGCACCTCAAAGGCAGGGGGAACATAAGATACTACTTAACTCTGGGAGTATCTACTTTTAAATAGCAATATAAGTTGCTGTGTGTCTGGTATTATCCATATCAAATGAAAACATTGATTTAATACTGTTTGTTCTTGTTAAATCCACCCAAATGCTTGCTACAACATACTTAAAGCACTTTGTGGAAAGAATAGTCAGTAAGTACAATCTACTGTAATCAGTAAGACTCTTTCACAAAATGTTTTTATAGGTAAGCTAGGGCAAGCTAGCAAACAGTTCACAAAATGTCGTGTGTGGTTATGGCATGACTGAAAACCATTCACAAAGAAGGGGGATTACTTATTGCCAAAATAGAAGAATGCTTTGCTTGGAGGTTTGCCTGGGTACAGTACTTTCCAGTGGTTTCAGTAATGACCCAGATAATATGCAAAAGATGCCTGTTAGCTTTGTGGGTGGCATAAACCTGGGAGAAACTCATGTTCTTTGAAGGGCATTATTGAAATTCAGTCTGATCCTGAGAAATTGGAGATAATGTTCAAAGGGAAAAAAAAAGTTCCAGTCCTTTACAAATAAAGGAGACTATCTGGCTAGATGAAAGTTCTTTAGAAATTATTTAGGGATTTTTGTCAGTTGCACACATGAATTGGAAGATGGAGAAATCAGGATATGAGAATACACTGAATGGACTATAACTGTTTAACTCAAGTAAAAGAGGCATCAGATGGAGACAGTGGGAAGAGGTACACACCAAGTATTCAAGCACATAAGAGCCAGCCATGAAGAGAAATGGCTTTTCTGCTTCCATAGCAGACAAATGGAAATAATGAGCAGCAAGGAGTCAGGCTAGACATCAGGGAACATTTCCTAACAGTGGGGAAAGAAAGCACTGGAACAGACTGCTTGGAGCAGTTACGTGATCTCTGTCATTAGAGATCTTTAGCTTTAGATTAAAATCTGTCAAGAATTATTTTGTTATACTGGATCCTACCTTGGGGTAAAGAGTTGAAGGAATTGAACTCACAACATCCCATCCATGCGTAGGACTTGGTGATAATGTGCTTAAACTTGAGTAGCAAGCTCTGTATTCTTTTCTGTGCCCTTTAAGAATAAGAGAGAAGACCATGATATCAGTTTTCAGTCTAGTATCAACTAATGATTTTATGTTTGCTTCCAGTAAAGACTCTGAAAGAGGGTGCTTCTGCATCTTAATGCTTGCCTAAAAGCAGTTGTCCTCCAATGGAAAGAGAGAGATAATTCCCACAGGGAACAGAGAGAGATGGTTTTTTATGTATCAGTCAATTTTGTTCAAAACACCAGAGTGTTTAAAATCATTACCAGAGTATGTGAAACAAAACGTGTCCGTCTGTTAGCAGCTTTTTCAAGGTTTGCATTCTGGTTTGTTCCCCATTAGTCTCAAGCTGCCAGGAGCTGATTTGGTAGTTTAATGTCATGTTTCTTTATATCTGCTGGATTATCAGCTTTAGATTTACAGCACTATTGACAAACAGTTTAAAAGCAATCCTCAGTTCTAATGGCTTCATAAAAAAATATCTCCTGCATTTGCTCTGTAAATTTAGAGGCCGTGGCCAGCATAGCCAATTGAAGCAGAATTCAACATTACTGGTGCTTCCCTACTCCTTAGTTAAGTACAAATGCTTCCCCGTTTCTTAACTAAAAATGTAACAGAGTTTAGAGATGCTGAAAGATGCAATTCAGGGTCAAGCTTCACAAATGAGTTTGTCTCACATTTTTAAATATTTTCTTTTCCTTTTTTTTGAACAAAGAGATTTTTATTGCTTTTGAGGTTCTTTTGACACAGCAAATATCTGTGTGGAGACAGGGGAGTGTGTGGAAGAACCAGCATTTTAGTTATTTTTGTGCGACTGTGCCCTCACAAGGCTCTGGGGGGCTCTGCCATTCACCCTGTACTCCTTCTCCTGCCCTCCACAACAGGGAAAGTGCACTTCATCTACCAACACCTAAATAGACTGAAGTCACTTTTGAAAACCATTATTTTTTACCTTTACTTTTTTCCTATTCCTCAGCATCACAAGCTCTAAGGCTTCATGATTAGTGCCACTGATCACCTTCACATTCTCCAGTACTTGAGACTCGAGTATAAAACCCAGTTCTCTTCCTCATCACCTCTACTTTCCTCCTTTTAGCCATACCGTGAGAACAGATGATAAAGGATTTTGTTTTAATAAATACAGGTTAAAGTAGCAGTTGTTGTTTTAATGGCAGTTGTTCATATATAGATATTTAAAGACAGAAATTGAGTTACCTTAAAGTGTTAGATGTTCTTTGCTATGTGTTTTCCATGAAAAAAACACCTTTCCTTTCTTTCCTTTCCTTTCCTTCACCATTAGAATAATTTAATTGGTTTGTTTATTTTCAAAAGAAAAGGAAGAACCCATTTTATAAGGGTTTTTCCACACAGTTGAAAGTTAATGGTCTTTTCAACAGAAATAAAGTAACCATTTTGAGCAAAAAAATTGAAGTGCCTGTACCAGAAAGTTTTGACAATTTAAAGAAATTGAAAACCAAAAGGAGGAAAAAAAATATCTTTGTACTTTTTTTCATAATAATTGTCTTAGACATTGGATGTGAGTGAACAAAAATAAAACATTCAGAGAGAAAATTATGTTTGCAGTTGATTGTCCAATGAATTCATTTGCCTTGCACTTGAAATAACAGCACCTTTTCTTTCCCTCTATAATGTGGTAGTGTTTCTTCAATGAGCTTTGTGTTAGAATGCTAACAGTTATAAACTTTAGTAACATGTTTGCTCTGAAGTTAAACACTACATTCAGTCATATGCGGTACAAAAAAAGAAAATCCATTTTTGTCATCCAGCAAGTGCCCCAGCCTCACCTCGGGAAATGATCAGCCTAAAAGAAAGAAAAACAGACTATGAATCAACTGGAACCAACGCCACTTACCATGGAAATAAGGGAGAACACACTTCTAGGAAAGACACCATGACAGGTGAGATTATGCTTGCATAGCATATGTAAAAACCATCTGTGATAGACCACCAATTTTATAGGCTTGGCTGGGTTTACTGGAAAAGAGTCAACCTGCTTTGGTTGATTCCAGAGTTTTAGCCACCTTGAGAAATACAAGTGAAGATATATTTGAATGAATACAATGCAATGTGAAAATTATATGTAAAGACCGTGTTTCTTAACAGAGGAGAGGCTTTAAACAAAATGTTACTTATCTTTTTCAATTTTACATTTGTTTTCATTTCAGAAGGAAATTGGTTGATCACTTTGAATTAACTGGTATAGTTGAGCATGTGCAGTGATCCCTAACATCTGTCTTTTGCAGGGAATGGCTTTCTGGGATCAGTTAGCTTATTTTGCATATCAGTCATTCCTAGGAAATTTGTGCCTGTTCATAAAGTCTATCCATGTTACTTTCTCAGCTGGGCTGATTTAAATGCAGTAATTTTCTCTGTATGTTGTGGCATCTGTTGCAGGTTTCATTGAAGGCTTCTTTTCCCCGATGAGCTCATTAACCTGTTAGCATTTCAGTAATTAGAAAATTTTGAATGCATTGCCAAGTGCTGCACCTCTTCATGAATTCTCTTGCAAAATGCATGTTGGTCTCCATCACCACTGTACAAGGCTTATATAATCATTAATGAACATTTTGTTACACTTATATAGTGCCAAGCATCATGGTGTCCTCTTCTCCAAATGCTGCTTCAGGACAAGCCAAAAAAATCACAGTGAGGAGTCACTCTGCACTTCCTGAATGCCTGTTACCTTCTCCCAAGCCCTCTGCAGAGGTCTTCCACAGAGGCATATTGGGCTGCCTTTGTGTTCCTCCACTCACTGGGGACACCAAGAACATGCTGATTCAGTGTCAAAACATCCATACTAGCTTTCAAGACTGTATTCGGGATATGAAGATACTCATACTGCATCTACTGTGTCATATGTGATTGTGTAAGCAAAACCTGAAGGCCAGACTTGGAATTTGTGTGAAAATGCAATATGGAGCATTATTTAGCATGAAAGCAAACACCTGAAGAGAGGAATGACAGTTAAAAGCATCTGAAAAAAAAAGGAATTAGGAGTGTCCTGAATGGCTTCTGCAGGGTACTACGAGAGAGTGCAGAAGATTCAGTCAAGGTACTGCATTTTATGTATCTGTAATGTTTTGAGTGTTTCCCAGTCACTGCACAAGGTGGTTCTCTAAAACACTTGAGTGGTCCTTACTTGTCTGATTATGGAGGACAGGACTGCAGTTTTTTCAGCCATTTGTCATGGACCCATGAAGGGTAAATCGCAGGAATAACAGCATCAGGCTGAAAAGGAAAAGGCAGAAACATTAGTATTTTTTTCTAGCTGTATTTGCAAATTCAGACTAGCAAATTATATCAGAAGGTTCACCAAAAGCAGTGTCTGTATGCTGAAAATTTGTGTTTCCTTGCAGATAGTCTTGTCTCCCTCCACACATTTAAAAAATGAGCTTTTCATTTTCCCCATCCCTTTTAATTTTGTTTTTTACTGTAGGGTTTTTCTTCTCCCATTCCTGTTTCTTGTTTCCTTTCTCTTGCAATATAATTTTCAGATTATGAGGTTTCCACTGCCCCAGCAACCTGTGCTCTCCTTTGATTTTTGCATTGTGTTTTCCTTTAATATCGCCTTGTATTTGTCTGTTTCTATTGGTTATTTGGATGGGCTTTTAATAGGGAAACTTGAAACTCTCAGCATCACACTCAGCTATCAACTGTCTTTCCAGCTACTGAGCTCAGTGAGGAAAAAAAAAACCACCAAATTTGAATCAAAAAGTGTAATAATATTTCACAATCTTAGAGGACCAATGTACAAATAAATATGGAATTAACAAATAACTTCCTCTCTCTTTCAGATCACCAAATCTCTGCTTATTTGGTCTAAGCTCAAATTAAGCGCCATTTTAAGAAGAAAAGAAAATGACAGAAGGAGTCTTGCTCATCAACATTCTACATGACATTTGTGTAACTTAATTGTAGCTCATGAAATAATAAATATTTTATTAAAAAACAATATAAAATCAGTGTTTGTGATTTTTGTGAGAGTTTTACTTTGCTGAATGGCCTCATATAAGTTCATGTAGGAAGTTCATTGCAATGCCTGTGTTTCCTTTTGTACATCAGGCAGTGCATTGCAGCTGATTCATCCACTTAGATGGGACTCAGATGAATGTTTTTTCAGGTTTCACCTGGCATATACTTATTTTGATCTGCTCTTCTATTTTTTGCCAAGCTGATATATTATACAGAGCTTTCTTTGACTTATGGATTTACACAGAATGTAGAGCCACAGCTCTAGTTCCAATTTATCCATAACTGTCTCCATGCTCTTCTCCAAAGCTCTTCTCAGTTTATAGTTCAAAAATTTTATGACCTCTTGACTGGGACTGAAATGAAGGTTTTTTGATGGATTTTCAAAGTAAAAATGTTGACTTTCTGCCATGGTGGGGAGTTGTCAGGAAACCTCTGGGAAAAATTAAGAAACTGAAGTAAACAGTTTGGCTGAAGATAACTTATATTGATTTCACAGGAATAGCTAAAAAAATAGAGGCACAATATCAAAGTTCTCATTGCCCTTTTCACAGGTTTACGAGGCCTTTTATATTTACTGTCCATTTTCTTCTCTCTGTAGATAATAATAAGCAATAATAAAATTTTGTCACCTAAAGTATATTTTAAGACAAAAACTGTTATATTCCATTAAAAAAAATGGGAACTATACGTGCATGTGATAATGTTATTTATACCATGGTGTTTTCCTTCAGAACAGGGAAGATAAGGTTCCTGTATACTGTCAGGGGACTCCTTTAAAGTTTCTTTTACTTTCTTTGTTCCCTTACTGAATTAATAATCATAGACTGTGTCTTCACTTCCAGCTGCAGAAAAACCTTCTGATTAGTTTATTTTTCTTTTGGTTGTAAAGAATCAATCATCAATACTTTTGTTATTTAAACTTACTAACAAGTCCCTGCACATTCAGAACACAAACAACCACCGAGTGTTACAATAGCTACAGGTGCTCAGGCTCCTTGAACTTATTATTACTGTAAGAAACCATAATATGCTGTAACCTTTTTCATGACCTTACCTCATTTGTCACTGTGCAGGAAGGTGCCAGTGATAGTGACAGGCAGTGTTACCTAAGATTCGTGAGGCACAGAAGCATTTTCCTTTACTGTCTTGAAATAAATTTTATAAAATGGACACCTGCTGCTTTATAGCAGAAAAAGCAGGTTATGCAATACCAGAGGAGGATGAGTACCTGGCCAGCTGAGCTTTCCTTTCTTTTTATCAGTTCATGTTTCTGAGGGCAAAAGGCTAGTGTGTTGTTATTTCAAAGTGTCTGTAAATGTGTTTAGAATAAATACTTACAAAATTTGAAAGCTGAATGTTACACCATGAATCAAGTGACTGGGACATATGAGGATGACTTCGGTCGGTGACATTTTTATCACATAAACCACCAAGTAACTTAATTTTCAAAGTTGTTTTCAGCTTTAAAGAAGACTGCTGTGAGGAACTATATGACTGGTTTTTTAACGTATATCACCTTGAAAACTGCCCAGGGGGAAGAAAGAAAAGTATTTTTCTATAATGTTCTTTATGCAATGCAACCACAAAGTACTGCAGGTTGATAACAGTACTCATTTTAGAACTCTCACAATTTTGCCTAGTAAAAGATATGTCTTCAGTACTATCATGTACAGATATTTAGATCACCATTATCATGGCCAGGCTTCACGAACGAAGATTTGAGAAGGGCTCTACCGACTCTTGCTACAAGCACACTGATGGCTAAAAAGGCCACGGATATTTAGATACTGAATAAAATATATACATAAACACACTGATCACTGCTCAGTTAATTTCATCTGCAGCTACAGTTCTCACATCTCTGCAAAGAAGTGTGGCTGTAAGAAAATCTCCATCTCTTACTCCTTTTACACCTTTCCCTTCTCTTTGCATGCTTTAAAAAAGAAAATTATTTCATTAGCCTCTCTTTCTGTCTGTTTTACAACTTTATTATGATGGTACATATACAATATTAACAGGGCAAATCAGATACTAACCACACAATATCTGCCCATTCATCTAGCTCGTTCTCTCCTTTCTTTTTTACCTACTCTCTGCTTTTGAGCAGCAAGAGTCAATTGCTCACTGAAGCATGGCAGAGCAGAAGTGGAGTTACCAGGCATGCCACCTGCATGTTCAGAAGCAGGTACTGGAGCAGGGCTGCATGCACTGCTGGCAGCTACATTTCCTCCAGAAACAGAATTATGTCAACCTCCAAGGTAGCCTAAGCCAAGATTTCTTATTCTTGAACTCTTGGCATTTATTTTCAAGCACTTTATGTCTCATTGTTTTTATTACATTAGGAAAAGAATACTAGGTTGTAAACTTGTGAATTTGCATCCACATCACTGCAGTGAAATCAGCAACACCGAGCTTGCAGCAATTTTCTTAAGCTGATAATATCCATTTTCCGTCACAGAATATGTGATCTCACATTTGTGAGCATATCAGTGCAAATGTCACCAGAGTGCATTGGACAGCTGTGCACCAACTGTACTATTTCTGGTTTTATGATAGTCATGACTATTAGCAGCACATATGTACCATATGCCTTTTTATATATCTGTATGGAAAGGTCATGACCCTTCTCTTAAAGTCTCTCTGATTGCCTGCAGGAACAACATACAAATTAGCATGTGTCAAGTTTGCTATTTTTCATCAGTTTCTTTACAAAACCCTCAGATGTTGCACCTTATACCAGTCTTTTACTCTTGACGTCAAACAACTATGCACAGTGTTGCCCTGTCTGGACTGAATACCTTAAGTCATGTCTGACTAGAAATTTGCATGCATGAAACATCAAACTTGCTCATCTTGCCATTTATGTATATGAAAACAAGGTGCTTACAAGTTCTTCCTCCATCTGTGGCAGCCCAACACACTGAAAGTCACCTTCATCTTTTTTCAAGAACTAGGACTTCACAAAATGGGTATCTTCACAAAATGGGTATCTTTAGATCATGAGAAGAGGAATTTGTATAACCCAACTTCTACTAGCACTTTGTGGGACAAGCAAGAAAATCAGGAAAAAAAGCATAAAAAAGATGATATCAAGGAAAGACCTAGCAGTTGTACTGCTGATAGTCATGCTGTCATGAGATGCACCAGAAAGAGCAATGCTGATATGAACTTCTAATACCAATGGCCTCCAGAGATCTTCTCTATTTCCTACATAGGACTATGCACTTTTTTTAGTAATTGCATCCAGCTCTTCAAGAGACAAGAGTTTTTTTCACCCCTATCAGTTAATGATTATGAAGTGAAAAATCTCTTTTTCCAGCTGTTACAGCTTATCACTCCACCATATAAGCACTGTCTTTATCCTGTTTTCACAAACGTGCTGGAGATCTTTAACACCACCATCTGAGATCTGAAAAGAGGCAACATGGAGCAGTGCTGACAAAAATATGCTGTCAACATGGAATTGCAGATGTAAAGATCAGAATTTCCATATTCCACTCAACTTTGACTGAAGGCCATGCCATTTCTTTCTCCAGAAATGGTGTAGTGATGAGGGGAAAGGTAGAGGCAGTTTTACATGCAGGGGTCCCTGCTAGCACGTTGCCAAAGGAAGACAGACTGTTTACACCTTCAGTAACTGGTTCTTCTTAGAGATGTGACTAGCATGGATCCCATATCCAGCGTTCAGCTCTGATGCTCAGTCCTCGCCCTCAGAGGTGCCTCCAGGTTTTATACCATTGCAAAGACAGAAGAGAAGTCACGATCAACCTTTCAGTTCCACTGATGACTCTGATTGACAACTACTCAATTTTTACTTTCAGGCCTGTGCTTTTGTAATAAGAGTCCTCATGACAGCATCCAATCATTGGTTATATGCAACAGCCACACAAAAGGCTGCCTTTGTGGTCTTTCAACTAGGAGAAATAGCGACAATCTTTTGAGTACTACCAGCAAAGTAAGCTTCAGCTAGATAGCCAAATCACAGTGATCAGAGGAGTCAGCTTTGCAAGGAAAACTCTTAGCTTTTTGTGAGGGTTTTTTTGGGGACGGAGTAGGAAATAAATTTTTGCAAAACTATATGTTTTTATCCTCCTTGTCTTTAGAATTACTTTGGATTTCAAACTCACATCTTGGTTTTGTCTGTACATTTCAGTAGTAGGACATCTGAGAAGAAAGTGACAGCAGTGATAGTAGTCATGGATTTGAGACCCCCTTGGCCAGACCTCTTTAGTATAGCTACATATTAGCTTTTTTGCCTAACTCCTTTTTCACTTGCAGTTTATCACTTTTTGCATGAATAATTTTGTGACGTAGCAAAATCACTACTATATTAATTAATAATTAGTAATCTACATCATACAACTGAAGTGAAAGAACAGAAAGAACTGAAATGTTTCTCAATCTCAATATTTACAAGTGCTACCTGTTTAGTATATGAGTGATATAGAATCTCTAACCTGAAATATATTATTGAATGATAGCTGTATATGAAATTATTTTGTTGATTTATATATAGGAAGCACACAAGATTGATATGAACGTGACGTAGAGCCTGTTACCATTAATAAATGTATACCAAGGACATGTATGTGCACCAAAGCAAAGATGATGACTGTTTAGTGGGAGGAAAATAGAACTCTGCCGATGCTTTTAAAGTCTTTGGTGTGTGGGAAACAGACATCGTATGATGTATTTAATGAAGCCTTAAGAATTCACTTTGAGGCCAAAGAGGTATGTTTGGTAAACCTGCTTTTTTTCTTCCTTTTTTTCTCTCTCCAGCTCAGAACACTGGAATCTCAACTTTGTACAGGAATTCGTATGGTGCGCCTGCTGAAGATATCAAACATAACCAGGCAAGTACAGAGACTAAAATGTTACCATTCCAGATGGCAAAAGACCGGTGCAACATCTTATATGGAAATGAAGAAAAATACCACAAATTAAAAAAAAATCACATACAGACTTCTTCCTGTAGGTTTTTTTCTCCTATGCTCAAATTAAACACCTGTGTTTGAATACATGAAACGAAATTAAATGGAGGTTCTGAAGGTCCTGTGCACCTTAATAGCAGTACTAGAAATAGAAACTAGAGTAGTTACACTCACTTGTGCAGTTCTAATGTTAGGCCCAACCTTGTAAGATTACTTGTGGGACTGTTAAAGGTAGTGAACTTAAGCAATCTTTTGTACTGTGTGCATAGAGTCCAATACAGGCATGTTTTGAACAAATATTGCAGAGTTTAGGCCATAGCAGTGCAACTGTTCCTGTCGTCTTGGAGCAGACACTTGCAGAGTCAGCAGGATCCTCAAACTCTTCTGACATCAGTGTCTGAGAATCAATATTCCCAGTAATGACTTTGTGAGGATTGACAGGCTACATCATTTTGCAATGACAAAGTCTGCCCAAACTTATAGAGGTGTCATAAAGTGAAAGATAGTCTCCTAAGATAGTCAGCATCTGTTTATACAATTTCAGAATTTAATAAAGTCCCAGCTATAACAACACAGACTCACTAGGGCTGTGTGAAAAAAGTTTTATGGCATCCTTAGATCAGGGAACCATCTGAGATTTTTTTTTTCTGCTTATCATAAACATTTCAGCTTCAAGGCAACTAGCTGGAATGTACAACAACACAAGATTGTCAACTTGAAGTGTTGAGGAGGTGGTAAGAAGATGGTTCTGCTTAACAGTAGTACAAGAACCCATTTCAGGGCACTTTGCTTGACATTTTCTCATGTCACTGTCCTGAAGACTGTAAATGGTTCTTAAGGATACGGTATCACCTGCCCCCTAAATCGCACTTCTGTCAAAGACAGATGCAAAATGTTTAGCATTTTTGGAGCGTATGTTGCTTCCATTCAAATTCTTCAAGGCTGAGTTTTGGTTACCAATATTTGCATTATATCTGCAAGTTATACACAGATTGTAGCTATGAAAGTAACTATAAGCTATGCTGCATTAACTACTTTTGACACAAAGCAGCATCTTTAGGAGAAATAATACTAAATAATAAATATATTTCAATAATAATATACTATTGCAGCTAAAGAAATAAAATGACAAGGCAGAGCTGTGGAATTAATTCACTGCCAAGCAATACCTTGAGCAGATGTTAAGATAATGCACAACTTTGTATTTCCAGCACAATGAACATAAGATTTACTCCTTCCATCCTGTTGCCCACAATGAGTTGTATCTAACAAGCTGTGGGTGTGGCTATCTTTCAGGTTTCAACACAGCCAGTTCCACAGGAGCCCAGCAGAAAAGATTATGAACCATATCAACCATTTCAGAATTCAACAAGAAACTATGATGAGTCCTTCTTTGAGGACCAAGTGCATCATCGTCCACCTGCAAGTGAATACAACATGCACCTGGGACTAAAGTCAACTGGCAACTACGTCGACTTCTATTCAGCTGCTCGTCCCTATAGTGAACTTAACTATGAAACAAGCCACTATCCAGCCTCTCCCGACTCCTGGGTTTGAGACTTAGGCAGATACAAAAGCTCCAGGAACTGTGCATGTGCATGCATACCACAAGACATTTTTTTTCCTGCAAATTTAGTTTGTTAAAGCCTGTTCCATAGGAAGGCACAGATAACCAGTATGGAAAAAATTAAGAGATTTTTTTTAGAAGGCTAAAAGATATGAAGGCTAAACCTGGGAGTAATTAGAAAGAAATATATATACATATATATATTTTACAGTGTGGGGCAACTTTACTGTTGGCCTGTAGAGTCTAAAGTTCAGTGCTGTATATTGAATGTGGCTGAAGGAAGGAGGAAGAACATGACAGTGGATGTGGGTCAAGAGTTAAGCACAAGTTACTGAGCAGCATACATACTTTATGGGGAACAGCTTCTCACACTTTGTTTAATATCCTCATTCATTGTGAATCTAGGCTTCAAGTTGCATTTGGGGTTTCCTCTGTACAGCAAGATATTTCTTGCCTTTTGTTAATGCATTGTTGTAAAGTATTTGATGTACATTACAGATAAAAAAAAGGTGCATTGTGTATATTACACCAATGCCACAGTGTTTCTTCATCTATGGTTCTAAATATTGCTTCAATTTCAAATTTTGAAAGATGTATGAATTTCCAGTTTTTTGTTTTCTTTTCCCCGGTGCGTTTTAACAAAAAAAAAAAAATCAAAAAAAAATCAAAAAAACAAAAGGAATATTTAGCAGTATTGTTTGTTCTGATATGTGAATTTGTTTGTGGCAACTAAAAAAAAAAAGGCATTCAGCAATTTCTGACAATTAACATTCATCATTCCACACTCCTTGTCAACGAAGTGCTTTTTCACTGCCTAAAATTTTAGATGTAGATATTTGAAATAGATTTTTTTCATTTATACCAGTTTTCTTTATGATGATACAGTGTTAAAAGAAAATAAATTACAATTGATCTGTCATCCATATTTGCTAAGAATGTCTATTTCCAAGAACCTACCATACAAATACACATTCTTACTTGTGTGTGTCCACGTATGCATAGTATTCTGTGTGCGTGTATTTGAGTGTGTGTTTGCGTGGCGTAAGACTTCTTTCCATCCGATGTTATCCTTGTTAAGCTTCAATTTTTGTTTGATTTTCAGTTCTTTTAAACAGTGGAAACTCCAGTATGTGCTTTCCCTTACTCGCTTTTGTAACCATTGATAGAAATTCAACACTGTTAGATCACATGCTCACAAAAGACGGAGTAACCAATTTTTTTTCACTGACTTCATCACCCCTAGGTGCCATTTTCATTAAAATAGCATCTCTTGATCTTCTCTTGAGGAAATTTCATTACTCTCCAGCCACCAACCAGTAAGTGCTCAAGGAAGGCAGAGTTTGATCCTGCCATCTCCCCAAGGGAATGGAAAACAAAGACCCAACAGACTCAAGTCTGGACTTCTCAAACTCTTTAGGCTACAGAAGGGTCCAATTCCTGAACCATTAGGACAATCATTTATTTTAACCCATACCAAAAAGAAAATCCAATACTCAGAACACATTCCTCAAATACTGAAATAAAGACCATTTCTCTGCATTTAAAGTAAAATTCTAAAAAATGTAAGGGACAGAAATTTTTTTTAATTTAAAAAGAAAAAACCTATCTAGGCTAGGAGGCCAGAAGAACTGGCATATTCATTTTAGCTCTTGTGATTTTGGAAGGAAGGAAAAGAATCAAGCATCTTCTAATTTCTGTGATTCAGGCAACAGTTCATCATACAGTTTTCAGAGTATAAGACCCACCACAAATGGAGTAGTTTTAAATTGCTTAAATGACAAATAAGGAATTTGTTTTAGGTTGCAAACATTTCTGTGATTAGTCATTGTAATAGTCTTAACATCACCTGGCACACTTCTGGCTGTGCACAGGGGGAGAAGTCTCTCGCTCTATAGGATGCAGCCCGAGTAGTTCATGCAGGCAGGTATTGTGATGTAGAAAGGATCTATCAGTAATCTAGGACTATAGTTTAATCTTTTTGGCAGCTTTTCCCAGTGTACGATATGTAACCTTTGCTCTTTGTAGTAAACAGAGGGGAAAAAATCGCATGCAAAAAAATTTTTAAAAAATTTAAGAAAGGGTGGGTGGGAGGGGCACAGTGGGCCAGATGTATAGTGAGGTAGATAAAAATACTATTCATAGTTTTCGACACAGGTTGTTTATATTTTATTTATTACATTGATTTTAATAAGTGACATTTGCAGTGCTCTTTTGAACAAAGCACATTTTCAGTATAAAAACTTTTTTTTACTAAAGAATGTCACTCGCAACTGGAAGTTCTTCTTGACTGCCTGATAAACACCAGGCTGGTACAGTTCTCCAGACACAGGTTTGCCAACAGGCTAAGGGGATGCATTGTTCTGTTTGAAGTTCTTAGGACGGGAGGTTATTGTAAGTTGAATATATATCCATTCTTCAAACTACTGAAATGCCCACATTGCCCTCTTTCAGCTCCTCTTAGGAATTACTTGGAGTCAAATGTTGACCATTGCTCAAGTGAGAGATTCTGGATCGATGACATGGCATAAAATACCGTTTGTCTATAATTTGTGTTGGTTTGTTTCCATTCTTCTGTAGTGGCAAGTGCTCAGACTGATAACATTCACTCTTGCTGTACTGAGTTTTGAGAAGGTGTTGAATTACCTGGCTTCTTTTCCAGGCTTGGAAATCCAACACTACGGCCATACTGAGCAAGATATATATGATGCATTCTTTTTAATATTGAGGAAAGTATCATTATCTATTGCTGTTCCCTTCATTCTTGTACTAGATCACACACAGAAATAGAGAAGAAACAAAACTGTTCCCAAAAAAAATGTATAAAATGCAATTGATGTACTGTAAAATGTTGGATTTTTTTTTTTAACAAGCTTCGTATTAGAATCTTGTTCAGCTGTGTAGAGCTATATAAATCTCACTGTTTTATTAAATGCTGTTTATGGTCTGGAAGGAATGGTTAACCTATCTCAAGATTAACAAATTTGCACTAACATGAGCAATATTGATTTGAAGAAAAAAAAAAAGAATTCAATATTTAAAAGATAAACTATGATTTTAAAGGTATATTAACACTGAAAGTACATTTTGACAAATAACATATTTAAGCCCAAAATATAAATGGTTATGTCAAATAACACAAAAGAACTATAATAATATAGATTGAGAAAAAAATGTGTTTCACTGTACATGTTGCTAACATGTACAAAGACAAACTCATATTGACGTATTTTCTATTAATAAATCCTACTGTATTGTGGAGAATCGCTGGTCATAGTGCACTATGTTTAAACTCAGAAGTTGACTCCATAGATTGATGCCTAGCTTCACCTAGCAAACAAATCCTTGCCATTTATGTATTTTAAATATTAATCAGATAGCTTACTTTCATCTCTCAAGTCATTCACTGCCCCCTCCCTCTCCACCAGGTTGATGACCACAACCTATTCTACAGCAGCCAGCCAAGGGGAAAGGTATTTTTGAGAAGAACACCCAGCTCACCCCTAGTTATGGCTGCAAGAGCTCAGCTGCCACCACTTGCAGAGAGTTTATCTGCACTTGTAAAAAACCCTGAAAACCTCAAGGCTGGTACCACTGGTTAGGAACATGCTGTAAAAAATATGATCTTGGCCACAGGTTACGTAGACCACAGCCAAGAAACGAAGAGTGAAACATTAATTTACTTGTGCATTGCTGGGAATCCCAGCATGCAGTGCATGTAAAGGCTCAGGAATAATTGTTTCCTGAGTTGCATGAGCCTGTAGAAACATCTTGCCAGGGAGACTTACAACTCAAATCAGAAATGCTGACTTAAATTTTTATGTCTTGGCATAGCACAGACTGTGCAAGCCAGTGCATTGCAAGGGAGGCTCCCTCAGCTTCTCCATCACTATTACTCATCCTCTCCTGCCTGCAGGCAGAAAGAGATGAGTTTAATGTTACTGTTTGCATCATGGGGAGGAGCAGGAGAGATGGATACAGCAATCCAAAGTGGAGGGAGGAAACAAACAAAGGGCATAAAAATACTTGGAGTTTGTGCATGGAGGCAGATGTACACCCAACATTACTAACAGTGAAATGGACCCAACAAGAGATTTTATGCACCAAGATCATCAAATATTACCAAGAAGTTAATGAAATTAACATTTAATAGCAGCAATGTGATGCACATGAAGCTTTATGCTAGAAAAGTGGGAGGGAGCAGCAGAGAGAAGTCACCGGTCAGTGTCAGGCACTTCCAGCTTCAGCCAGGAGATGTTGAGCACGTGGGCAGAGACTGCTTACTGCTGTGAAAGAGGGGAGGGAGGGATGAGACTCTTGATAGAAAACTGTAGGTCCAAGCCTTTCAGACTGGGTCGAAACAAACCTGCTCCCTTACCCTGTCATCCTCAGTGGCAGAGTGTGGTCCCCCAAACAGATACACAGGCGTGGTGAACATGGGGGCAATCCCATCAAGGACCCAGCTTGCAAGGCATTTTACTCTCAGCTGGGTTATATGTGGTACAGGTGAGTGTCTGATGGCCACTCGTGCTGAATGCTGCCAGGGCCAGGGCTGGGCTGTCAAGCAGCTGCAGCCACTTCCAATTTGAAGCCCAGTGTTTTCTCTGGAGGACAGACAGGCACCAACATCTGCTGAAGAACTGTGCAGTCCTGGCTCTTTTCCAGGGAACTAGACAGTTTTTAAATAGTGGCCTAAAGCCACTTTCAGACATTTGGGCTGAGTGATTTGATTTTCTTCTCCAGGCAAGGGGACTGAAGGCTGCTGCTGATACCTGTAATGAGAGGGGTATTCTCACTTTCCAGGCCATTCTGAAAAACAAGTGAGAAAAGCCATGACTATTGCACATCTTTTCATAACCGGGGTTAGCAGCACTTGCTTCTAACTCATGCTCCACTCTTCTAAGGGCCAAACCAAACAGCTCCATGTAATACAAGCATTTCAAGTTCTCCCCCCCCACAATGCTTCTCCTGGGTTTTGCACCATCTAGACTGGAACACATCAGTCAAAAGACTGGCACACCACAGTCCTCTGCAAGTCCAGCAAGGCACATGCATGGGTACTGGTGCTAGTTGAGTACAAGATTCTAGGAAGACACCATGTCAATGCGTTATTCTTAAAGCTAATTGTCAGTCAAACTCACCGTAGTATTTTTAATGCAATTTTAAAAGCAGTTTTCTTTCTCTGTGAGCATTTGTATTGCTTTGCCAGAAGAAAGCACATGCTAAATTCTTGCAACATGTAAATGTTTAGCTTACACCTAATTTTACAGCCTGGAAATCCCTGGAAAGATTTCCATCAGCTTCACCAGGTCCAAAGTGACAATAGGTGAAGAACCTTCTCAAAGGATGTGCACACCAAGGTCACTCTTACCAGCACATCAAAGGCAACAACCTTCTAATAGCTAACAGGAGAAAAAAACAAGTTATTTCCTGGTACCTGTCTGTCAAAATTTACTATAGAACCTTTGCCTCTCTGCAGTTTTATTTTCACTGCTTTCAGAGAGTGACATAGATAAAAAGTACTCACAGTGACTGATTGTTGCAGTTAGTAGCAGTAGTTGGATGAGCAGTTCCAGATGCTGAAATACCTTTCTTTTCCAAATGAGTAAAATCTGAAACTTGCCACTAAACATAGGAAACCAAAATAGCAGTGGCTTCCTGATTCACTATTTTTCACAAATTCAATTAAATTAGTAACTCACATTAGTCTTTTCATTTATACATAGCCCTCTGGCTATGGGGGTTGATTTTTACATAATTTATTTTACATTAATGTTACATAGGCAGAAAATGTTGATAACTAAACATGTCATGACAGTAATTTGTTTAATAACATCAAGGCTGAAGAGAAATTTCTGGCAGAGAATTCAGGCTAATGTGTACAGACACAATCAATTATTACCTCTGTCATCCACTGCGAGAGAGGGAAAAAAAGCATCTACCATATGAAGCCTAACGTCTTCCATAGCAACTGTTAAGTCCATTTAAACAGACACTTTCACCCTTCCCTAAAAAAAAAAAAAAAAACACCAACCAAAAAACCCACAAACAAACAAAAAAACACCCACAACCTTTTCCTCTACGCTTCCCTGGGTTTGACTTTTTGATTGGGGTGATAGGAGGGGAGGAGAATTTGCACTAAATGCAATATTTGGACAATGTTTTGTGTTGCTTTTGTTTCTGCCTAAGGTCCGTGGATGTGCACAAAGGATCACTCACTACTGTAGTGCTGTAGCAGCATTAAACGAATCAAAACATGCCAGATAACAGCCACGTTGCCAAATGTGACAGCCACCACTTCCAAAACCCTGGCTACCACTGCAGGCTTGTCATCAGGGAAAGAAAAAAGAGTGACTCGTTCTTTTGAAGTATCAGCCTCCTGTTACACACACACACCAGCACTCAGTCAAGAGTGGAAAGACTCACTGCCTTTGGGATGCCCTCCACTGCAGGGCTCAGTGGGGCAAGCTGTGGCAGTGTGTGGGGCAGCCCAGAGACTGTGGGAGCACCATGGGTGGGGAGGAAGGTGGGGGTCAAGGCCCTGCAACAGCAGGTAAAAGTGGGCAGAAGCATCTTAGACCTTGGCAGAGCAGAAGTGCTGGAGCCAAGGAGCAGGTGCCAGCCAGAGAGCTCTGGCAGAGCTGCAGCTTCAAGAGACTCAGACCAGACACTGCTGCCTTACGCTGCTCCTGCAGCTGAATCAGGGGCCTTCCTGTCCAGATTTTTGCTTTATTTTCAGTTAGAATAGTTTAAGAGGTCACCTGTTTGTTTTTCTCCTTGTCCTTTTTTAGCAATGTAACACTTCATAGAATCATAGAATGGTTTGTGTTGAAGGGACCTTAAATATCATCTACTCCAAACTCACTCCACGGGCCAGGACACCTTCCACTACACCAAGTTGCTCAGAGCCCCATCACTTTCAGGGATGGGGCATCTAGAGTTTCTATGAGCAACCTGTACCAGTGTCTTACCACCCTCACAGAAAATAGTTTCTTTCTAATATTTAATCTAAATTTCCTCTCTTTTAGTTTAATACCACTCCCCTTGTCCCATCACTATCTGCCTTTGGTTAGAATGGTTTAAGAGGTTAGCTATTTTTTTTCTTTGTTCTCTTCAATTTCCTTTTTAATGGTGCCACAGTTGTCATGGTCCACTCCAATTACCAAAACCCAGGTGCAGAGCCAATGCTTGCATCTCAGCAACTCATTCTGCTCTTGCAGTCATAGTTGATCATAATGTAGAAATATGTCTTCTGAATATAATAATATCATTAAATATGTATGGTTTGCTGGTGCACTAAAGCTTGGGCAACAGCTCACAGCCCTGAGCGAGGCTCTGGTCTGGGCACATAGTGAGATGTTTGGGCAACAGGCTACAAACTGGTCGAGTGAGAAGGCACTGCCCACAGGTTATGCCACAGTTCCCACCGAGGAGAAAGGCTCTCTGCCAGCATATGGGCATCTGTAGTGTCTTTTCAGTAATTAAGAGAGGAATGTGAAGTTGTAAGCCAGAGACCAGGAGATTTAAAGCTGCAGTTGTTAATGCAGGGGGAAATGCAAGCTTACCCTTCCCACGGCTAAGGTCTGTGGTTCAGGCTTTTTTGCCTTTTTTTTTTCTTTGCTTTCAATAATTAGTTGTTTTGACTTCCTAAAATTTGATGTATATGTGTAGTTTAACATAATGTTTTGGTTTAACAACACTGTGATGTAAATGCAAATTAGGTGCTCTAATAGACTGAAATTCCAGGTCTATCAGCGGTGTATACCATACATAGTTAATTAATGACTGTGTAAATCAGCAAAATTAAGGTTAAAGAGGTGTTAAAAGACAGGAAGATTGTGGAGCTGTTTCATAAAGTGACAAATGATAGCTGCCATTCATCTTGTCTCTGCCATGCCACAGTTTAAATATGATGTTTGTCTGCTGTATTAACTTCAATTTAAAAAAACAGAAGTTGCTTTATAAACCAGAACCACTTCAGTCACAGCTAAGCCTGACCTGCTGAACTGAGGAATGTAAAAAGTGGGAAATTAACTGTATAATCTTTTACTGTGTTTTCGATACCATGTCCAGAAATCATGAATTAACCCAGAAAGGCTGGGACTCTTTTACTTTCAGGGATTTACTTTGTCCTTGTTGATGGCACTTACTGCCTCTCACAAGACCATCTGTCAAGGCACTGATGGAGTCCCACTGAATGGCCACAATATTTTCCTGAACTGTCAGCAAAGTGATATGTGTTTGGGAAGCAAAACAGCAGGTTTTTGTCTTGTCACAACTGAATTCCTGATCCTTCCTCCAAGACCTTTGTCCACCCCATATAGGCCTAGAAGAGCAGAAAGGGGATGTGACTGTCGAACATGCTATTTGAAATAAATCACCATCTGGAACTAGGAGCATCTAAAATCATCTAATGACATCTCAGCTCTACTTTTATTTAGGTGTGAGGGCTCCAATGCCAATGTGGCAAAGAGAGAAATTCAGCTTATTGCATGCAAAAAAGTTTTCAGCTTGATTTTGTTCCCCTGCTTCTAAGGGTGCTGAAGCTAGTGTTTTATTAGCAACCTCCTTAAATGTACCTGCTGCTCCTGTTACTGCCAATCATATCCTTTCAGACTTGACTATTTGCTGTACCTGGGTCAATAACGTGGCCAGTCTTCATGAACGAAGATTTGGGAAAGGTCTTTTTACCTTTCAAGCCTGCGCAATGGATTTTTTAGGTGAGACACAGCCTGCGC
>JAWWLV010000088.1:79489799-79518011 GCA_035041135.1 Platyrinchus mystaceus
AGAGTGACCTTCTCTTAGATGGATGGCCTTAGGGGCTGACGAGCTCCATCTGCCCGGGGGAGTATCCCTGAACCTGGTATGGGAATCGAACCGGGGTCGCAGCGGTGAGAGCGCCGCATCTTAACCACTAGACCACCAGGGGTCCCCGGGTCAATAAGCAGGACATGAAATAGTGCCACCAGGAACTGAAGTTAACTGAGGTTTAACAAAGCCAGACAAGTTTGGTGTAAAGGAAGAGACTTGCAAGGCAGAGATGCAAAGGTTTTGAGATCACTTAAAGTGCCCTCTGGAAAGAGAGCTCCTCTCATCACAGAAAGGAATGAAAGGCGGCATGCCTGCAGGAGAGGCAGATGTGCACTGAGTCCCTCAGGTCTTTGCACAACTGCCTGCTAAGCTGGACACACAGTTTGCTGTGTGTTTTTACTTTTATGGGAGGCACCAGCCAGATCTTACTGTCCCAGAGCAGATGGAACTGACCAGGGCTTTGCAGCAGCTTGTTGTCTGGTGCAGTTCCAGTGAGTGGCTGGGTCTGGGTGTTGGCAGGACAGCAACAGGGCTTGTCCCAAGCATGAATCACAGTGGCAGAGGCATGAGAGCTAAGGAGACCCATGGGGAGCCAAGACTTCACTGAGTTCAGACAGTGGTACAGAGACAGGCCAAAGTAGCAAGGCTGTCAAACAAAAATGATAATATTAGTGGCAATGATGCATTTGTATAGTAATAGTAGGCTTTAAGATTTATAACAATAACAATGTTTTAAGCCTCAGGTCTTCTCTGGATTTGTCTGGCCTTTAGCCCACTTTAGCGCTATGTGCAAAAATTATCTTAGAAGCTTTTTTAACAGCAACTCTGTTATCCATCTTTCTTTGTCCATCTTAGTATTTATATGTCTCAGCTGAGGTTTTGCTTAGCCTTGCGCAATTGTGTGGTGTCAGCAGTCAGCACGAGCAAAAATACTCATCCAAATATAGGAAGGATAAAGTATAACCAATTAAACAGTTGCAGATTAAGGCATGAACAGCCTGTGATAAGTGAGGAAAGGAGGACATGAGCTGCATCCAAGGCCAAGCTGATATCCATTACAGAGCATGGATGTGCCCACAAGCCAAGCAACCTGAGGAAAATTAACAGGGACTGGATGTTAACCTGATTAACAGCAGATATGTAAGGGAGATACTGTGTTTTCCCCCACGGGAGGGATACAAGAAGAGGATGCTCTGGGCAGAAGAAGGTCTGGTCTGGCATGTCTCAGGCCTGGCAAGCTTAGAGCAGGAAAATGAGCTTAGCTCTGAATGTGTGTCTTCACATGTGTAAGATCTTGCTAAAACTACATCAGGAATCAGGAAGTGTTGCCAAGTTGCTGGTGTGCAGGACAGATAGTATCCAACACCTGTAAATGTCTCTGTGTCTGTCCCGGCATAAAAGCTCACCAGAAGGGGAGTTACTTTTCCCTAACACAATTATGACTGTGAGTTTATAGGTGAGGACCTCAAAAATGGGTTTATAGGTGAGGACCTCATGGCATTCCTTCATGCTGCAATACAATGGAAAGGACTCAATAGCCTGTGGAGGAAAAGCCCTGTTGAAGGCTAATTCTAGGAGAGGGGATCTCCACAAGATAATGAAAATATTGCACTTGATCAGGTGGAGATTTTTCTATATCCAGCCTTCCTTCTTGATCTCAGTTTTCTAAAAGCAGAATGGGAGATGCTTTGCTTATGACCTGATGAAGCTAACTCTGATTAGGGCAGGCACTTTAAAATATAGACAGAATGTAGTGTGGATAGAAGAGATCAAATACTGTTGTTTTCATTTGTGTTCTTTATGCTGTTATTACTGTGCCCTGAAAGAATGATAAATGTTCTTTTTATGTGCTTGATAGTTGATTTGCCTTATTATTGAATTTCCTTAACACTGATGGAGCTAAGTAGTACAATATGGATTATATTGACTTTTCTGGAAACAGAATGTTTGTCTGCAATTTCTATTAATTCACTGAAGACATTTATGCCTTACAGTGATAATCAAATAATGCATAACTAGCTTTCTATTGCTTTCAGGCAGCATCAAGGATGAAGTGTGATCAATTCATAAAGTTCAATAGACACTGGAGCTCTGTTCTGTATAAAACTGTCTTAAATGTCTTCATAAAAGCAAAAACAAGATCCTAACACTGGATTTACATTGGAGGGTGCCTAGAACTCTCTGACCTGGGTCAAGTTTAGTTCCAAAATTCGCTTACTCATCCAGTCAAAGTCAATAAACACCTGGTGTTGCAGGGAGCATCTCTGGTTTTGGACATTGCAGACATGATGTAGGCTGGAGGAAGAAGTTCTGAATTAGGACAAACATCCATTTTAATTGAGCTTTCCTCTAGACATGTGTTTTTTGAAAAGCACATGCATAGGGACTTGTTGAAGAGAGTTTTATAAATTTCAGTAAGTCAATATCGCTTTTCAGTCCTGAAGGAAAAATACAGTCATTAGAAAAATCTTCCATGCCTGGTTCTGCATAGCAACCTATGAAGAATCTATATGGCTGTGTCACATGTCAAGCTTCAAAGCTTATGGTTCACAATCCTTTTATAGTGATGTAACTGAATTAAATTGCATTTGCCTAATCTAACACCTGTTAGCATAGGAAGACTTCTTTTGTCTTTTCCAGATGGATTCCTGCAGTGTGTGTATGAGGGCAGGTTGTTTTACCATTTTGACTAGACTTTGAATGTGCATTTTGTCCAACAAAATAAGAAAGATAAGCCCGCAGCATTTGTCAAAATGACAGTTCAGTTTCTGCATATCATCCCTCCCACTAATTTAGCTCCCATTTTTTGTTTATATCTTACACAAGAATAATTTCTTTTCCATGAGAAAACAATTTTCGCCTTATCTGTACTAAAGGGTTAAGTAGCTTTTTCATCACACTTAGGAACATAACTGTAACCTTGAGTTTTTCATAAAAACCTTTCTTTCCTTCAAGGGCATACTGACTACATTCATCTAATTTTGCCACTCTGATTTGCATATTAAAGAATTGTTTCTTCTTGGAGAAAAACAGTGTGAGCAAAATCCATGGCTTTTGATGCCAACTGTAAGCTAGATTAATGTTAGAGAAAATAATTACATAAACCAAAATAATATGTAACTTACTAGAGAACTAACAAGGCAGTATCTAGTCAGAGGGTTAACAGCTTGAAGATAGAACTCTGTTTCAAAGGCTTTTATCTTCCAACCGATGTCTGCGAATGAAAATCATCATGAGAATACCATGCTGTATCTTAGAGCTGAGCTGGTAGGGCATGGATTACCCCCACACAAAATCACATCCCAAAACAAGAAGAAGCCCAAAGCCAATACTTGGTGGCAGTATGCAGAACAAATCAAGGATTTGATAAATTCTGTGAACTCTTAATTTAAAAAGTCTAGCTTTTACACTAGCCCGGCAGTAAAAGTGCTAAAGTTGACAATATATTTGTCTTATGAAGAATTTAACATGCAGCCTGACTGATGACCAAAATTAGATCTATATGTGGTCATAAACTTGAGCATGGAAGGTGAAGCATGAGGAAACTGAACATGTCTGTAATACAGGTTATTTGCCTATGTCTGAGAAGCCAAATACTTTTCTCCTGTGTTTTGAATTCCCAAAGGGTACCATATTTTTTATAACGACAGAGTTTTTAGAGAAGAGGCAAAAATCCTTAAAGTTCTTCTGTCATACAGTTTTCCACGGTTGGAGTTAGCAACATTCGCAGGTTTCTTTGCCATGCCCGTAGCCAACTATCTCCTACAAATTTACTTGCTCCTAAATCCCATTTGAATGTGAGTTCTATGGCCTCTCTCACAACTGTCTGTTTCCCTGTTACTTTAGGACTATCCTACTAATACAGGTACATATATGCCACCCAAAGAAAGTTCTGCCTTTTTTTTTTAAATCCTCCCACTTGTTTTGTCTGGAAAAACCTGAATTAAAATATTCTATTTTTTTTTTTTTTATTTTTTTTTTTTTTTTTTATTTCAAAGAGCAGCCACCCATTTGATCAACTAAATAGCATCATTTCCAGAAATTGAAGCACACTGATTTCCTACACAAGCTTTAAAGAACAGAGTCAATCTGAGCTACGCTTACACCACAGAGCTAAGGTGCAATGAAAAAATGATCGGAAAGGGTTATTAAAACTGCATCCTCTAAGGCCTTGTCTTTTGCTCTCATTTGTGGAGGATGCCTTTCATTTCCTGTCAAGGCTTCAGTCTTCCAATCATTCTAACTCATTCCTACATAAGAAAGTGTTGTCACTGTTAACGTTTAGCTAATATATGCCATCACAAGCTTTTTATCTCATTATGTGATAGCATGTTCTGTGGTAGTCCTCTTCATATTTTCTCACTTTTGAATATCTTTTTTTTGGTAAAGGTGGCACATACAAAGTTCTCCAAAACAGCTTGCTTATTCTCATTCCATGAGCGTGTACCTTTTCCTTTTCTAGAAAGACCATTCCAGTAGCTGTCTTTTTTCTCTACATTTTCAAGAAACTACATACAGCAAGCTTTCCATTTTCTCCTGTCATGAAACTGTCTAACACATCTAAATTTTAGTTTCTCTACAGATGCTTCCAGTAATCTATGCCAAGGCTTCATATTCTGCAGCACCATTTCACTTGAATAATTTGTGCTGAGCTTAATACTTCTCCACATTTAAATATATACTCTGCAAAGCTTTTACAGCATTGGTTTAGTACTTTCTCAGACTTAGGAAAGCAATCAAGCATGCCTTCCATAACAAGTCACTTCAGCAAATGTATTGGCACTTCATCAAGAGACTTTCCTCACTTTCATATTCCTACCTGCTTTTATGACTTGCTCCTTCTAAATACAGCCTATCTCATCCCAGTTGGATTTACATGATTTAATTCCTCCCTTGCATTTCCTTCATGTGGTACTCTTGCAAAATAATCACTCCAAGCATTGCTAATTAATTCAGCATTCATTTCCAATATACCTTATTTACCTCTTACATAAGCAAGCGTGTTTGTACCCCTTATCATTTGTTCTCCTGCCTGGATAAGCTTGCTAATGATTTTTTTTTCTATGTCTTGAGTCTTTCCCCTCCCTGGAGAGCTATAAAATTGACTGCTAACTCCTCTTTTAGCTGACACTGCTTCTTTGCCTTTTTTTTTTTTGCTTGTCATACTGTCACTGGTATCGAGAGATTGTTTCCATCTTTTCAACTCAACAGACTCTTTTACTTGAGTTTTTCATAAACAAGTCTACTTTATTATCCAATTCAGCTCTAATATTAGTACTGGGGACTTTTTGAAGAAAACCTACCTACAGATCCCAGTCTGCCCTATTTATGTTAATTGCATTTAACAGATCACAGATGTCAGGCCTGGAAAATCGGGATTAGGTGTATGCAGTAGGTTATGTTCTTGCCCACCCAGTGGGTTTGTCTCAGTGATTTTTCTCAGGTTGCAATGGTATTCTAGAGAGCAAAGAATTCCTTGGCCCCAAATGCCTGTAAGTGGCATAACACTGTTACATGAATGAGGAATCAAGGTAATGAGAAGCAGACAGGTAAATCCAACAAGTGTTTTAAAAAGTTTATAAAATGCTCAGTACTTTAAAGTTTCAAACATATTTTCATGGGCATATATTTTTTCAGAAGATCTCCTTAACAAAGATGAGTTCCTTTTGAAAAATTTCTCCCTGACCTTTTTTCATGAAATACATCTCCTACCAAACAGCTGATGGCTGCGCAATATGTTTGTAGAAACGCCAGCAAAACTGGGCACCATATCCTGGCTCATTATGTTGTGTTTTTACAACCCAAAATCCTTCCAATGTGCAATCCTTGTTTTGTCTGGCTACTGTGCATAAAATTCAACAAGAAAGCAGAGTGAAAAAAAAATTGGCTTTCTGAAGAAGAGGAAAGATTAATCATCTCTGCAATGTCTCAGTGGTGCAATGGAAAATAATTTCAGTGGGACAGCAGAAAGCTGTGTGTCACTGCCACTTGCAGCCAAGAAGAGAGAAATGGGATAACCTCTAACCAAAACATCTAAAGCTCTGTCATGTCACTTGAGTGTTAATTTAATTTTTTGACAATGTTACTTTAATTAGGTGGCAGATGATAGAAAGAAACTTGACAGGTAAGCATAACCTGACAGGTCTTGAATCCCTGCTGTCCCCTCTGCCTTTTCATTTTGAATTGAAATTTGGGCTAAAATTTGCATTGCCACGAGGCTAAATGTTGGCATGGAAGTTTCTGCACCAGATGTTAGTTTCACTTTTAGGAGATTTTGGATGCATACTTGGAATATTTTAGCAACAACAACAACAACAGAAATGCACAAGAGATTAATTTTTAAAGGACCAAAGTCAAGGCTGACCTTTTCCAGTTTTAGTCAGCAAAAAGGGACTGTCCAAGTCTTCCCAATTAGAGAGCATATATTGTTCTCTGAGAGAGTGTCGGTGTGACAAAATATAAAAATTAAACAGCTTTAAGGATCAGTGAGGAAAAAATTAAATAAGATGCATTTCAGGAAGGGGCAAAAGATGTGTAAGTATTTTTTTATTTTTATTATTATTTAAACAATTTTACAGTGTTTAAGAGCAAAATTCACTGTACAATTAGGACAGCAGGCTTTCTCATTTTCAGCCCATCTTCTGGTAGTTAGAACTAGGCCTAAGAAATGGGAATGATGAATACCACATCTGAGACTGCCACTGATCATTTAGGCTTGATAATGCAGATATTTCTGCAGATATTTTGAGTATCACTGCCTTCATGAATAGACCCACAGTTCAGCAAGACCATCTGTAAGTGTTTAGCTATTTCCAGGATTGGGATCCTAAATTCTGACTTGCTTTTGAAGAGCACAATGTGCCTCCAAACCCTGAGGGTGAACACAACCCACAATTTCCTTTACACCATCACTTCCAGGTAAATCAATGGGATTTCTGCTTAGAACTATTTTATTTTCCCTTAAGTTGATCTGATTTTGTACACTTCCTGGTGCCTGAATGCCAGACATTATATTCAAAATCTGAAGAACTTTTGCATGACATACCTGTTCTGTGATGTTGTTCTGACTAGTAGTGAGTGTGAGCAAGAGATGAGATAACAATGAAAATCTGGTGTGGAACAATTCACGCTCACCAAACAGTCCCTTCTCTGACATCTGATATATATTATATTGACAACAGATAACATCCACTTGGCTCAAGTACTATTTATCTGAAATTTTTAACCTATTTGACCACAGGTTGGGATTTTTTCTTTTTATATTGAGCTTAAGAAAATGTTTTGCTTCAAGTTACTTGCTATTTGTGAGACTCGTCCAATTTGGGCCAAGAGACATTCCTGTTTTCTATGTATTATAGAAATGACTGTGCTCAGCTCTAGGTAAGGGTCTGTTGACTTTTCCACCAGAACTTTCGGTCAGAGCTGAGCACTTCAGTCCTAAAACATCTGATAAGGCACACAACATCTCCCCTCATGCAGGATATTATTTCAGCATGGGAACACTGCATTGTGGACTGGTCTCCGTTTCCGGCTCTTCTTTTTCTGTTTTGGATAAACAAATGCAGAACCAGACAATGCATGCTGCTGGATCCCCATTTCCAGGGAAATGACCTCTCCTGGTTCTAGCAACTGTGCCTGGATTTCTTGTTCTGTCACAGAGGAGAGATGGTGTACTTACATGCTGCCAGCCCACATCTCCTACAGGGAGTGCGCCTTGCAGAGGTCTGATCCTCAGTCCAACTGTTATGGGTGATAGCCAAAGTCATCAGTACCTTCAATACTGACAAACCCTTGCAGAGAAGTTGCAGATCCATAAAACAGGAACATGGACTGGGCTTTTGCTCTCTTGGGTGGAAATCCCTGTGCATTTTTCCTCAACTTTCTTGACTGAAAACCTGAAAACCCTGGCAACCACCTGAATCAAAACCATAAGGAATTTGCAGGAAAGGAAACTGATTCTCCCCAGCCACCCAGAGGGTTGTTTCCTTATAAGATTTGGGCAAGTAGTGTATAATTAGCACTACTCAACGAGTCCCACTAAAGGACTGTCTGCCTCAGCAGAGAGGTTGTGTCCAGTCTCTTTTGCAGGGTTCATTGCCACCTTCACTCCTCACTGGGTGACAATAATTGCAGAGCTTCTTAAGGGATAATGATGTCTTAAATGTAATGCTTTTTGGTTATAATAAGAACACAAACATCAGAAATACTGACTTTTAATTATTAGGGGTTTACATTTCAAAGCAATAGGCAGGTTCCTCGTAAACTCAATCCTAAACCTGACTATATGACCAACATAGAAGCACTTACCAACACACAGTTGGTAAGTTTATGGCTGCATCATATAATAAAGAAAAAGCAATATTTGGGGCTCCATTTATTACCTGTCAGAGCTAGTTTCAACTTTAGTAGTTTATCAGCAAAATATTTTATGGTAGCATTAATCCACTGGGAGGCTACTTTAGGAGAGTTGAACATCCATCTGTTAATACATGAGATGTTTAAGTGGATGCTTCTGTAGACTCCTGTTCTGTTGGCAGACTGGAAATGTATGTAGTGCAATTGTTTGCTTCACACAGTCCAAGTGCACCTGGTCAACAAGGGACTGCTGGATACCCAGAGTGACCACTGTGTTCAGGGGGATGTGTTTTGCCTGGCTGCCTGTCTCAGGCAACCATGAGATATCCAGGGGATCCTGAAAGGGAAAAAAGAGTCTGTATAAAGAAAATATTATGAAAGAATGAACTCCCCACCATGCATCACGAAGTCATCTGCTCATATTGCTTTGACCAGGAGTGATTCCATGAGACAGGGTGAAAATGCACTAGTGTAAAATTTGAGGAGGATCCAAGTCTAGCACATGCTTCAGAGAAGTATCAGTAATGCAAGCAAATGGTGAGGATTAGGAGGTCAGTGGAAATCGAGCAGCAAAGCGCTGGGGAAATACATGCCTTCTCTTAAATTCCCCAGTATGTGCAGCACCCTCCTCATGCAAATCGTAGAATCACTGAGGTTAGAAAAGACCTCTAAGGTCATCAAGTCCAACTTTTAACCTAATTCTGTCAACTCCACCACTAAACCATGTCCCTAAGTGCCATGTCTGGCACTCAGTTTCTCAGAGGTCAAATGAGTACTTACGTTCCAACACAGCTAAACCAGAAAATACATAGAAGCTGTTGCTGCTGAGTGCTGTCTTTCACACAGGAAGGAAAATGGAGCTCCTTGTGCCAAACATGATGGAGGTCCTGTGGCTTGGCAGTGAAAACCTCAAGGAAAAGGTCATGATGATCATTAAAAATGGGATGCATCAAAACCTGCAGAAGACAAAGGCCAACCCTGCTCACCACTGAGTATCTGGTAGAGAACCTCCCATGCTTCTTTGACATGGTAAGGCTGATATGGGAGTGTGAGACCTGAGATGGGCACTGGGCAGTGACAGCTGCCCTGCAGCCCAGCCCTGTGAGGAGCACTTGGAGCAGGTTCTGCTGCCCTGGGCTCTTGTGGCTTCTGGGCCTTGCAGCCCAGTGCTCCCTCTCCCTGCTTGGGGCAACTCCCTTAGCCAAGATCAAACCCCCCCCTTCACTGTGTGCAGGAAGCCACTGTTTCTGACGCTCTCCTTTCCTCCTTCCTACCATGAGAGCAGCGAGATGCATGAGTTCTCCATCTGCCTGTTCAGAGACCACTTGGGGCCAGTGGTGGTGAGGAACCAGAAAAGATGGAAGAACTGTATATGGAGTGCACTGATCTCGCTGCTCTTTCGCATGAGTGACCGGCCCTCCAGCGTGGTCAAGGTACAAATTTCAAGGCTGAGCACAGGCACAGAGAGGGGTGGCTGATCCTCCTTGTGGGGCCCAGGCAACAGGGCTGCTGGCAGCCCTCCACTTGTGCAACCTGTGGGAAAGGTCCCTGCAGAACCAGCGCGAGAAGAGGCGGAGAAGCTGGCACAGCCATTTCCAGCACCTGCCCTGTGGCTCCAGTAGGACTCGTCAGCAGCCTGTGGCCACTAAAACCTGAAGAGGCGCGTCCCCACAGGCTTCTCTGCTGTCCCTGGCATGTGTCAGAGGTCAGGGCTTCGAGCCTCAGAGCCTGTCCCCTGGGCTTGTCCCCAAGAGACCCCCCAGACGCTTTGCCAGGGACATGTCCCAGCTTCCTAAGGACAGGATCATCCCAGGAACAATGCCAGTAGGTCTCCTTTGCCAGCCATGGTGCTATCTCAGAGCGCCTGCTGCTATGAAGCCTGCTGAAGAAGCGCTCTTTGCTGCTGCAGAGCTCCCCAGGAGGAGGGAGCTCAAAGACCTGGTGCAGACACAGCAGGCACGGAGGATTGGTGACTGCTTGACAAGGACAAGCCCCAGGGTGCAGGTTGGGTAAGGGTTGCCCCGCACCCAAAGCCCACAGTGTGAGCTCTGCAGCTGAACCTTGCCTGCTCTGCTGCAGCCCGGAGACCACAGCCTGGAGCTGCATCCCAGGTTCTGTCCTCCAAGAACAGAGCCTCAGGGGCTCATCTCCAGGCCCCTCTCCCATTCCTGCACCAAGTGGGAGAGAGGGTTCTCAGCAACAGTGAGTGCTGGCAGGACGGACTGCTGCAGGCAACTGGGGGGCTCTGTGATGTGCCCAAGTCCTTGTGCTCTCTCCAGCTAAGGAAGGACAGGAGCAGGGCTGAAAAGTGTCTGTGTCAGGGCCTGACACATCTCAAGGACCCTGAGGCCACTGTGCATGAGACGTCTGCTGTTGCTGCATCACTACCTCCCCTCACTATAATTGGATTCGGAAGGGTTTCCAAGCAGAGTACTGTGGTGTTAAGGGGACACGTGTCGGGGAACTCTTATGTTTTATTGTACAGTGCCATAACTATGGCAACCAGCCAGAGTTAAGACTGAAGTTTAAGACAGAGTTTAGACTGAAAAGGTGTTGGCTAACAAGCCCTTAATTTTTTACGATACACTTCCCCAAGACCAATGGCTAACAAGCCAATTTCATACAGTACATGTCAATAACTTCCAAAACAAATTCCTCAAAGGTGCTGGCACATAAGCCACTACTATTTTTTAAATCAAACTTGAAGATCACTTACAAAAAATGTAATTGTTCAGTAAACTACTGTGAGATTGAAAAAAAAATAAAAACCTCAGAGAGTGGGGGATTTCTGTAACTGAAGGAGCTTAGGGAAAAAAACCACATTACCCCTCATCCATTCCTTTATTGTTTCAACAATGTGACTAATAATAAAGTTTTTGGTTTTGGTGTTTTGGGGTTTTTTTGTTTGTTTGTTTGGTTTTAATAAGGTAAGCTAGAAAATACGTAAAAACACGTTAGCATCATTTTCTTCATGAATTGTTTTTGTGCTTATCTATCTAATTTTTGATAATTTTCTAAAATTAATGTCCTTAAAAGTGCAATTGAAAGAAAGAATTTAGTAACAATTTTCCCCAGTGTTTAGGAACTGTAAATCTGATTAGGAATGTGATTAACCAAGATCAGCTAGCAGCAAGGCTAGACATTCCTGTCCACAGGAGAAGGTTACACAGAATCCTTTATGAGCACAGTGGAAGAGCTCCTGATTTTGAAAGCTGCTGAGATATATTGGTTCTTTCTTTGAGTTTGTAAAATCAACAGGCAAGATCAAAATCTTAGTGTGAATTTTGTGTGAATCTTAGTGTGATCTAATATCTTTAATGGACAGTGGTTTCGTCTATATACAGAGATACAGATAACACTGAATTTAACAAAATTCCAACTCCTAAAAATGCAAATAGTTTCGCTAAAATGTATTTTAAGGTTTCTTGATCTATGATGTGCTAATTTTCACTGCCTGCTTTTTCTGCTTAGTGGTTTGTCACTTGGTAAAAGAACCCAGAAATCTCAATGAAAATACCTTTAATTATACTGTATACAAATGACTGCAGGTTAAACTCATTCACTAGCAATCATTTCATGACATAAATTAACAGAATAGTTGAAGTTGGAAGGGATTTCTGGAGATCATCTGGTCCAACCCCCCAGCTCAAGCATGGTTGCCTACTGCAGGCTGCCCAGGACCATGTTCCAGTTTTTGAGTATCTCCAAGGATGGAGACTCCATAACCTCTCTGGGAAACCTGTGTCAGGCCTTGGTCACCCTTACAGTGAAAACTGTTTCCTGCTGTTCAGTGGGAACCTCCCAAACTTCACTTTGTGTCCATTGCCTCTCCTTCTGTCCTTGTGCACCACTGGAAAGGGCTGGGCTCTGTCCTCTTTACATCCCCCCTTCAAGTATTTATATACATTGATGAGATTCCCCTGTGAGCCTTCTCTTCTCCTGGTTGAATGGTCGCAGCTCTCCCAGTATGTCCATATATGTGAGATGCTCCCCTCCCTCCATCATCTTAGTGGCTCTTTGCAAAACTCTCCCCAGTACCTCCATGTCTCTCTCGTACTGAGAAGCCCAGGACTGGACACTAGATGCACTAGACGTAACTTTCAGTGACTTATGAGATAAAACATGATGTAAAAATATTTGATAATACATTCTTTTAAATAATTTTAGTATGATTCCAGTGGAAACTAGAATGGCAGCTCTTTCTCTAGATGGCTATAGGGACCCAGCAACTCCTGCATGTTATTTCTTCTGGTGTGCCTTAGCTCATACTTTAGCAACACTGAATTATAACAGCTCTGGTGCCCTCCGATCTCAAAAAGTCACCCCTGAAATTTCAAAAAATCTCTCTGATTCTCATTGCTCTAAAAAATCTTGTGTCGTGGACTTTTGGCCTCATCACTGTTAATCCCCGTCTTCTGCAAAATCAGTCTTCTGCTCATTTATACTCCACAATTTAAAAATCCTGGTTATGGCAAATATCACACTCAAACAAGGGCAATTATCATCTCTGGTTCCTACCCTACACTCAAAGCTGTTCAAACAGTACTTGACAGTAATTAAGTAAATGAAGTTCTGGAGACTCTGGTATAGTTTTAAGGATACAGAGTCGTCAGCCTTCTTTCGTAATTAAGCATTTCTTTCATTACTTCGCAAAATACTCATATCATTTGCACAGAAATAGATCTTACCAACTGCTCTGAACACATACTTTTAAGAATTAACTGCTGTGTAAAAGATAATAATTTCTATTTTTAGAAATAAAAAATCCATGTGGTTTTTAATTGAAAGATCCATCTGAGCTGGCTGCCAACTTGCTGACTCTTTTGGTACAAGCATGTGTGACAACAGGGAGAAGTCACTCACTTCCCAACCTTAGTGAATTGCCTCAGACCACTTCATATAGGTGGGGTTTTTCCCTTTCTCTTTGGTGAAGGGAAGAGTCTGGACATTGCTAATTGCTCCATGCCTAAGCAAAAACATTGATGGCTAAATGAAGTTTAGGAGTGCAGTTGTGCTGTTGCTTATTGAGCTTTTACCTCTCAGTAAAGAAGTGGGAGGCCACAGTTTCAGGCAAGTTTTTCTCAGATTTTACAATCAACTCCTTCAAGACACATTTCCATCACATGTAACAACACGTAAGATATTGCCCAAATGTTCACTGATTCTGTTGATGAAAGATGAAAGACTTCCCTCCAAGGCATTTTACTTTATAGGAAAGAGGAGCATTGATGGGATTTCTAGCAAAGGTAATTATCTAGAAGGCCATCTTGCAAACACTATTCTAATTGTACAGGTCAATACAATGGTTTTGAAATGCTGTCTCAAGGCCAACTGCTCCATTGCAAAATACAAAATACATATTGCTTCACAGGTGGCTTTATAGTAGTTCCATACATGTGACAGTGATATACTGATAGTAGAATAACTGTGAGAAATCCAAGCCCTTACAAGCTATTTTTCAAATCAACTACTGCGCTGCATGGGAATTGGTGAGTCCAAGTCTGAGGAAAGCATTATTTGAAGTCTGTGTACAGAGTGCTAAAAGGCAGGTGCAATTGCAGCTCTCCATCATTGCTCTTAATAAATACCTAACATAGTTTTATGAATTGACTCTGTGAGTACATTGTTAACCAGCACAGGGTGAATTCATCATGGTGAGCAAGATAAACTTAGAGAGATCCACCACGGGGAAGAGAATGTGACTAATGGATGTGCAGGGTGGAGAAGAATTTAAAACTACGAAGCAGCTGCGGTACAGGGTGTTGGGCTGCCAGGAATGCTGTATTTCAAGAAAAACAAATCATTGCAGAGTAGACAGCTGTCAGAGCCCTACGATTTTGGAGAAGGAGACAGAGGTGCTTCTTTGAGAAAGAACATGAAATGGAAAATAAAGAAGAGAAAATGTGTCTTATCTGGCAAGATAGTGTGGTTGGGGGAGGTTCAGAGAGGAAATTGTTTGTTTATTTTCGAAACAAAAAAACCAACATGGAAATATTAGCAGTGAAATCAGAGAAAACTCTTAAGCAGAACGTGTTAGCTGGTTTATTTGGGGATTTATTTTGAAGATCTAGAATACGCATTCATTTTTTGTTCTCCGTGCATGTGTATACAAATACACACATATATGAATACACATTGTTATGCATAGGTGTGTATATTTATGCGTATATATACAGCCACACACATCTCTCTCCATTTCCACATATAGCAGATGTCCGATTGCCATTTCCAGACCTACTGCATACTTTGAGCACCAGTTGCCACCTGCTTTAAGAATAAAGTGGGATATTGAGCAGGAGTTTAAGCAAAATGCTCCATTAATCCAAGTAAAAGGTAAATCATGTTAAATAGTTAGTGAAGCCATGCTTATTGCCCCTCTTTTAGCTGCAGAGTATAGCAATGTACACACCCACAAGGCTTAATGATTTTTTCCTTTTACCAAACAGCCAACAAAGTGAACAAAATATGTATAACACAGTAGCTGTAATGCATTTGGTTTACATCCAAAATGTCCTGTTTTAGAAATCTCTTATCCCACACAGAGTAATTATGAAAATAAAATTCCACCATTCCTGTTGCATGATAAATTTCTCAGTCTGCCAAACACTAAATATAACCCAAGGAGAAAAAGTTTTTCTGTTCCTTTATTTTTATTCTGTTCCCAGGTTTTATTCTACTCAAACAATCAGAAAAACTGTAAACTGGAAAATAGCTCTAGAATGAATCACTGCAGAGAAGTTCACAGTATATTGTCTGAGAATTTTATCAAAGAAAAGCTTGAACCTCACTAGCCCTTTACAGTATCTAGGATTGCTTTTGTTATCTTTTTATCAACATTTTTTTCAGACAGAAAATGTTCTTGAAAATACTACCATAAGAGTCAGTCTTCACATGTCATTATCAATTTAAAGTCAGAAGAAAAGCATCACATTTATCCTATGATTTCTTTGTGGGCTGGTGAGACATAAAAAAAATAAAATTTTGAAGGCAGCAGAAAAAATATTCCACACAAATGTACTTTTAGTTTTTCCCTTGTTTTGAAATATAAAATGAAATGTGGAAGTATAGTGAGAAATCAGTGGAAAAGTGAAGAGTTCTCATTTCTGAAATCCATTTTCATTTTTTTTTCTACCAGGAAACTGGATAATTAAAATAATCAGCATTAAACATAACCAACACATAATCCTCATTATGTTATATTATCTTGAAATCCCCTTGTTAACCTTGCCTTTAAGAGCTTTAGATGAAAATTTGCATCTTACATAAGCATGCAACACTTAACACACCCATCCCATAGGCACCACAAGATGGTTTACAAAATCTTAAATTATGTATATTCTAGGTTATTCACTCTATGAATAAACTATTAAATCAGTAGTTCAAACTTCAGCAGTTATGCAAATCTGTGACTGCAGTCTGTGCTGTAGCACTGAGGTGGCAAGTTGAGGATGACAGTTTTATCAAAAGCCAAACATCAAATGCACTAACACAAATACTTTTGAGAGTGTCTGGATGAAAAACTTTCTCAGTGCTGCAATGCTCTTGGTAGACTCCAGATCAAAGATCTATTTAAAAATTACATGTATTCAATGAATTATTTGCTTATGTGATTGTTGCCAAATCAGTAGAGAGAAACATTATTGCAAACTTGAATGAATATTCATATGGCACAAATAAACAATGAATACCCATCATGGCAAGCTGACAAAGATTATGCTAAAATTATGTTGAAATTGGTTTGGGAACAAATTCAAATTCATAGCCTGTTGGCAAATGATTTTCTGAAAGAAAAAGAGCTACAATTGTCATATGCATATGTCAAATGTGGCACTGAGTTATTTTATTTAGCCATAAGGATTCTAAGACTTTCAAGTCCAAAATCAATTCCCATGTGAAATAAATGGGTTTTAGAAGATGCACTGATTAATTACCTTTACTTCCCAACATTCACCCTCTTATGAAGACAGATGAACAAACCTGGTCTACAGACTCTCTTATTTAAACACCATTATGTATCCTTGGATAACATTACTGGAAATTAAAATATATTAATTTTCAATTCCTGTTCCATTATGGAATATAAGCTGAACTTTCATTTTCTTTCCACATCAGCTGATGTTTAAGGAGGAAATTTAGCAAATAGCCATCCCTATTCTGGCTGGACTTTTTCATACCTTTTGGTTCAAAAATCCCTACAGTCGCTGGAGCCCATTAACACCTGCTATACCTCTCAGCCAGACTCTAACTCACTCAGCACTTGTTTGGCTTTTCCATCAGCTGGTTGTTATTGCAAACATACCCACTTTCTCACTGTGCCCATTCCAGCACCAGTTTATTATCAACTCTATCAAAGCATTTCACTTTAAATAGTCTACAAAGACAGCTGCATTGTCAGATGCCCAATTTGCCTGAGAGGGATTTATCTCTCTGAGGTTTTTCATAGGATGGGGCTGAAGATGTAGTCTGTAGAGACCTGTAAGTTTGTGCTTTTATTTTTAACACTGAATTTCTTTAGTTTTGAAATTCACAATTTACCTTACAATGTCTGAATCACTACTTAATAAACTAGAGAAGGCACATCATTTTATGTTGGTGGGTTTTTTTAAACTAAAGGAATATTTGAACAAAAAAGTGGTAACAATGCAAATACATGAGTTTAGCCACAGTTGGGGTCTGATAACTAAACTGATGACAGTATGCACTTTATTATGTAAGCTGAATGGTTCTTAGTGTCACCATATCCCTGGACTTCCTACCCACAATGTTACTGTGGTCCTTAAATAAGGGACTGTACTGTACACTTACCTACAGACCAATTTGGATACAATTTTTTAAGTATCCAGAGCCATTACATAGTCAAAAATCTGTTTCTTTTATCAAGCAAATAATTTTGCAAATGAAAGCAAGAGGCTGAAACACTAAACTCTTTTATAATGACTTCCCTCACAAGATTTTCATAAACTTAGCAAAGCTCCAACTAATTACCACAGTCTTACAAGTCGGAGGTGAAGGCTGCTTATAGGAAGATCTCTTTAGAAAGGCAAAATGGAAGGAAGGCAGGAGTGGAAAACCAGTCATGAAGCCAACATTTTGAGCTTAATTAAAGCAAGAAACTTTTGTCTAGAAAAACCCAATCCTACTATTGAGACACTGAGAAGTAGCTGGGGAAATATTCCCAACTCAATTTAATGACAGTTGAAATATTATAGCTATTTGAGAATACAGCACAAATTTGATTGAATACTCACCAGCCCTGCCAAAGTTTTACCCTTTTCTGTATCTTCTTGGCTCTACCCTTTCTGGGATTGCAGTCCCATCAGCAGTTTTGTGCTGTCTCCATTCACAAATGTGAGCAGTAGAGTTTGGATTGTAATGAACCCGGCCTTTTCTGAGTTTGAAAGCTGCTTGGGGAATTCACTGAAGTAAAAGGTCCAGGCAAATCCTCTTTACATTTGTACATCATCTGGAGTCCTGCCACATGCATTTTTGAGCATAAGGTGGTAAATGCTGAAGGGCCTTTGTCCTATTAGACTTCAATTTACATGTCCTTGCCCTGTGTCTCTGGGCAGCATTGCTTCCAAGAAACATATCTGGAGGTCTCCAGCTTTCCTTTCATGTGCATTCATCCCATTGTCAGCCCCCAAGCTTGCACTGTCACGGATTGGTGACTAAGGAGTGCACTATCTCTCTGACAGCATTGCACCCAGATCATGAGCATCTCCAAAAACTTAGTGACCTATTCCAACTGAGTCATGACAAAACCTCATTTTCTCTCTGAAACAAATCCAACAGCAGCATTTAAGATTAAAAACCTGTCACGCTGTAAAATTGAAGTCCTTACA
Organism: Platyrinchus mystaceus; assembly: GCA_035041135.1. NCBI lineage: Eukaryota > Metazoa > Chordata > Aves > Passeriformes > Tyrannidae > Platyrinchus > Platyrinchus mystaceus. The sequence goes on from JAWWLV010000088.1 coordinate 79,508,021, forward strand.
CGTTTTGCATTACTAGAGTCTGATGGCTAATCTGTGCAATAGCCTATTGTGAACTGCAGTCTCTGCTCTGACATCAGTAGGTGCTGGACTTCTAATTTTAAAACTACAGCTTTTGCTAAAATCTCATCAGGCAAAACTAGCCACCTTTGCTCCCTTTTCCCCAGGAATTTGGAGGTGACATTGTTTGTGACTTTGCAGAATAGATTTGTCTGCTGTGACTCTCTCACCTGCATGTGGGCTGAACTCCTGCAATATCTGTGCTACCTGTATGCTCCATTGCTTTTCTTGGGATGACAGTAACTAGGATGGCAAGGTAAACTTCTTTTTTTGCTGTTTGGTTTTATTGCCAACATTGCAGAAAATGTTCCTTAGCTTTAAGACATTTGCAAATTATTTGGTTTTACCTTCTTTGGTACTCTCTGTAAACAAAGAGAATACCAGTCACATCTGTAAAACAGATAAGTAGTTAACTGAAAACTAGTAAAACCATGGGAATTAAAAACTGAAGGCACCCTCTGTGTTACTCGTGTTGGCAGCTGCTCTTTGCAGACCCAGAGCATGGGGCTGCTTTTAGTTTCCCAGGTGTCCTCCAGGCTCCTGGAGAGATTCAGATTTCCTGAAGATTTTAGATATTTCTTCATGCTTTACATGTGGACTTTTTGTTGTGGTTTTGTTTTGTTTTTTCCCCGGTTGCACACTAGTTTCAGTGATCACTAGAGAGATTTGACAAAGGTGAGCAGCCTGAAACATTTCAGTTGCACCTGAGGGTTATACAGAGGAGCTATCCGTCACTACTAGGGCCAGGCATGTTTACCACTTGCTCCCCTGCTGATAGGATCATTACTATCTCTGCTATACTTTTGTTTTTCTGCTGCAAATATACAGAAGAATTTGCAGGAAAGCTTCCTGTCTCTTTTGTCCCTTTTTTCCATCAGGACAAACTTTGCAGCATGTCACCAATAAAACCCAATTTGTTTCCATTTAAAGAAGCTGCTACCACTCTTTTCCTTTACATTTGCAGCTACAGCCTGCTTTCTTATTAAAGCAGACAGATTCTGTGCACAGGAGCTTGAAGTTGTTGATGCCTTAAAGGTAGAACAACCTCTCCTCTTGACATCTGATGGAGAGAAGAAATTAATAAAACAGACCCATAGAGTATGTTTTATTTTAATGTATCTGTGGAGATATTTTTCTTATTCTTCCTTCATACTCTGCTCTTTTTTTAAAGCCAATTAATTCACAACTGAGGAAGATTGGGTCATTGTGGAACTGCAAGTTTAATTCATTTCCCCCCAGTTTCTGGATAGGAATGAAAACCAATGTTTTATTAGTGACTTGTGGAATTCGAACTTAATGTTGACCCTTACTGCTGTCAGTCGAGTCCTGAGACAGGGACTGAACACAGACACCACAAAACAAGAATGTTGCACATGAAGCATATCCTGTAATCCAAGGCATCTGCACTTGCAAAGAGCTGCAAGGATGTGTGGACTGTCATATTGCATTATTTAGGCATCATCTGACACGAAAGCCTGTCAGATTCCCAAGAATTTTGGATGCTGACTAGGGTAGGAGAGTAGGTTTATAATACAAAGTTCCATCAAAACATTTCTTATAGTTATGACTTCACTTGGAAGTAATATGATAGTTGACTTTTCAGTCACTCTGTATTATTCACCGCTTGGACTAGCTATTGGGAACCATCACTGAGCAGTTACTTCTAAAGACCTAAATCAAGAGTCTCTCATTGCGCAATATTCATGTTTAATAAGAGGGACACGGAGAGGAAGAAAACCAGAGCAGCAAAACATGTCTAAATCCTCAAGGCTTTTATTAAATTAGAAAATCAAAGTTAAAAAACCCAAATCAAATCAAAACAAAACAAACAAAAAACCAAAAACCTACACAAAAAAAACCCACACAAAAAATAAAAAAAAAAAACTATTCAGAAAAACTCTCTTTCCTGCAGTGGCTAGAACTTATAACTTATCTTGTTAAATATGAGAGTAGATGTAATCTAGAATCATAGAGAAAATAGCAATGACTTCCTATAATATCTAAGAATTTAGCTGTTGAAAATCTGGGTTTTCTACTAGGGTAAAAAATTGTTTTGTAATTATAACATGTTTTACAACCAATAGATTGCGGACTTCCCTTTGGCTACTGGAGATTTTACTAGCCACTGTTCATTCTTGCATTAGCATGGAGCTCAGTTCTGGGTCCTCAAGATGCTCTAATATAAAAGCAAAAGAAAACTGACTAAACACAGCAGCAGACAATAATAAGAAAGAGAAATAAGTCAGCAGATGTGACCACTGGAGAGACAGACTCAAGAAAATGTTTATATGAAGGAAGTTTAAAGTATACCTCTTTTCTTTTGTGAGCCAAAATGTGTGTATTGAAGGAACTGAACACATCAGCTTTTCCCGGATTCATAATTGTCACTGTTATGGAAGCAGAAGTAAATGTATTTGCATTTATGGGAGTTACCTTCCACTACCTGCCCTTTAAAGGCTTTGCCCTCGTAGAAAGTGACAGCAATACTCTGTGAAATAATTCCCTTCTTCCACACCAGCAAGAGAAAAGCTGTGCCAGAAAACAAACCAAACAACCCAAGTCATACTGTGATTAACAAATTATACACTGAGTGAACCTCTTCCTGTCTTCAGGAATTAGCTGACAAGAATTCCTCTTGATGTTACCCTAATTGGTGGATAGGCTCATGTCTGGGCTCGATGACCTACTTAACTTTATGTCATTCACAATGATCTTCATGAATTTGGAGTATTCAAAACAATTTCTATTTCCTGTTTACACTTTGTTGATTATGGAATAAATGAAGTGTCTCTTTGCCCACATTATATAGACTGGTGGTAATGAGATATCCTAATTACCCTTTACTACATTGTGTATTAATAATACATAAAATGCCCAAAGAGTACAGAATAACAATCTATCTCATAGGGGTGGTGCATGGCTACCACTACCTGCAGCCTCTTACCCCTCCATCATCATCATCATCATCATCATTCAGGACTGTGTGTAAAAGATGTTAGAGGGTGCAGCCCTGCTTGTTCCATTTAACATACATGTGTGGACTGCAGACCCTGAATTTGACTACTCTCCTCCTTCCTCAGAGCTGCTGACAGTGTCTGCCTCCTCAATATCCTACAGTAAAAAAATCCAGGTGCTCACCACCCACAACCCAGAGAGGTGCTTTCATTTCACTGCTTTAAGCCAGTCTCCTACCAGTTTCCTTGAGTATAACCAGTGCCAGTACTTCATAGGATCCAGTTAACAGCTCGGTTATACATTACTCAAGTAATCTTCTGCCTTTGTGATTTGTAAAGCTTAGTCCTATCCCCCATCCATCTCCTCCTCTAATCACTGAAAAGCTGCTGCCTCTTTAGTCAAACCTTATGAAGAAACCCCTGCATCCCTTTGATCTCTGCAGTTTTTCTTCTCTGTACCTTCTCTAACACCACCATGTTCTTCTTGAAATGTGGCATTCCCAATACTTTTCCTTGTGATGCCCAGAGCCTCATTGGCTTTTCTGGCCGCTGTTGCACAGCAGGTCAGTGATTCTGGAAAACAGTCAGCAATGGCTTTAAAATATCTTTCCTGAGTTGTAGCTGTCTCTCCTAAGTTGCAACAATATTTTATGTTCCCTTATCATATCTTCTCTTAATACTCTTTCCAGTAATAGCCATGGTCATTTGCAATTCCCTTCACATGGGCAACAGCTCCAACTTTCTGATGATCTGCTGCCCTTCTCAAGACAACTGCTTCTGCTTCTGTTTCACTTATGTTCCTTTTGAAATGAAGCAATAAAGTCTGACTGGGCTATCCAAGGCAAAGTAAGCAAGCCATGTGGCATTTCTGAAATATTTTTTATATTGCACTGTGGCTTCTGAAATATTTTCTGAAATATCTTCATTTTTCCTTGTATAGTCCAACATCCTAACCAGAAATTTTATACGGTATAGAAACTATGTGTTGTTTGACATACAAAGTATGTCCTAAGTAGCTGCTTCATTTTATAGCTTGAAACTACTCCCAGTTTTTTAAGAAATTTCAGCATATACAGAAACAATGGAGTTTTGTATTACTTGGTTGTTACCGAACAACTTTTTATAGAACTTGGAGTTCTTCACAAGCATTTCTGAAATATGGAACAGCATACTGTGCTCTTTTACACATTTCCATTCCTCTTCTAAACCAATCAAGATCTCAATCAGGTCTATCAGGACGAGCTGCCTACATGCCCATGTTTTTCTACCTTGGTCTTTATCTGTAGAAATGGTTTTGTACATGGTAGGGGGTTCTTGCAAATGCTGTACCACTTATCACAGCATTTATCTTTTGAAATACTTTAGATGTTGGAACAAGTGCATGAAAATTATGACTAGCTTTCAGTAAATATTACCCCAAAGAAGCTCCAATCTGGCCCAGCTACACTATGTATATCAAGAGAGATTAGGAATATGCAAAAGTGATTTTAAAAAAAGAAAAGTGTGCCTAGCAACAGTTTTCTATCTAAGAAAGTACAAAACATTTTTAAGGGCTAGGGACCCACACACCTTTTCAGAACATGGAATTTAAAAGGAGTTACAAAACTGTACAGAATAATGCCAGGAGAATGAGAGAGAGGAGAATTTATTTGAGCCCTAGGAACCACAGTTTGTAGTGAACTTTAACTATTGTTTGCCAAGGAAGGTTGAAAGCGATAAAAGCACTGCTAAGTGATAACCTGAAAAGCAGAAAAGCAAATCAAAGGTGTTTGGGTTTTTCTGGTGGTTTTTTGTTGTTTTTTTTTTTTTCCCCAGTGTCAAACGTTGTAATTTTTTATCATATATATATATATGATATAACACATATTTCTGTACTATATATTGTATACTAGCATAAATACAGCTCAGCATTCACATATATAATTTTTAGTTATATATTCAAAATATATATTTCATAAAAATTAAAAAATATATACCAAGTCTTTCTTTAGATAACAGTCTTCCAAGAGGTGCTAAGCAAAAGAGATTTTCTATCTACTTCAGAACCAAGGTAGAAAGTTGTGTTGATATTCTGGGTGCTGTTCCAATATTAGCAAGAAATGGCTGTCAGTAAGCCTGCAAGAGTATGAAGTTTGATCATGGTCCCAGATATCTTCAGGACTGTCTTTGTTTAATTTTGTTGTGTGGGATACGATCTTGATCATCTGGACTAAAATGGCCTTCAATTCCTTCATCCAGAATATCAACATAACTTTCTACTTTGAGTAGTCTTACAAACCCTAATGAGGAAAATCCTTTCTCTGCTAGTCTTTTCACATCACAGTGTTTTTCTCCAAATTAACTTCCACTTATCCACTGCTCTTTTGTATGAAGAAGCAGTCTCTTAGTGGAGGCAATATTGATAGCCTTCTTCTTCCTAAAAAAAGAACACTCTAAAATAGGTTGCCAGCTGGGCTTTTCTTTGGATCTGGGACTGCTCTTTGATTAGCAGTTGGTCTTCCTTCCCTAGCTTGCCAGTGGCATCTTTAAACATCTGTTGTGTTACAGTGGTCACGTCATGGAGCATAGTGGGGATTGGCCTTAAGCCCTACTATCTCTAAAAGAATTGCCTGCCCTATTACAGGGACAAAGGTGTTTTCATTGATATTTTAGATTATTTTAGGAAGGTTTGGGGTTTTCTTAATCAGTTTTCTAGGGAAAAAGCAAAGCACGAACAGTATTTCAGTCAAGTATACACCTCAGCCATGGACCAAACAGATGCAGAAATCAACACTCTTGGCAGCTATGAGAATGTGTGGAAGCATATCTATTCACTTCCTAGGAAGCTGCTTGTTTAAACTTTCATTCAGTGACTAAAAAAAGCAAGGCAAATGGCACTGCTGTGTCTCAGTGCTCTTCTGTACATTTATCACTTCTTCATTCTTAGAGAATAAACCAAGGCATGACATACAATGTTTGTTGAGATTGCAACAGCTCCGGTACCATTAGATGCTTTCTAATAGAGTGTCTAGGCTAGCTGCTGGGCTGTGTGCCTTCCATCATCTGCCTGGCACCTGACTGGCTTCTAAGGAAGGCTTACAAATTGTAAGACCTGGGATTACCACTCCACTTTTTCTTGTCAACTGGAATAGCTGGATAACTCCAGTAGGTAGGCTCATTTGGATGCCACTGATGAGGAAGGCAATTGCAAGCACTGGTGCAAACATCTCAGGAGGCAGAGCCCAAACCCAGCTGTGATGGATGCCTCAGAGCACAAAATGTGTTGCTGTATCCTGAGACACTTTTCTGCTGTAGATTTGGACATATGGAGCAACAGATTGGTGGACAGGGAAACTGGTTAAATTACTCTGTAAATTTATTGACATTAAACCTAATCAGTCTTCCTTAATAATGATTAACATATCTGCAGTTGAAGTGGTACAGTTTAAGGTCTACTTTCAAGTGAAATGTCATTGTTTTGGGATCTCTGGACAGACTGTTATATGGGAATGTTTTTACAGGCTGCTAATAACCTAATGTCATTACGGCTAAGCATTCTGCCTAGGTGATGTTTAGCATCATGTTTCTCTTTTAAATGCTCCATGATTCTAGGCCTACTTGCTAAAAGATGTCAGCTTTCTTGAGAAAAACAAAGTAATAAAAAATAAAAAAATGGCTTTCAGCAGTGCAAATAATATTTAGCCCTGTAATGCTATGAGTGAGACCAAAACCCAAAACAAGATTTGCTGATATAGTTTCCAGGAGATCAAGATGTCCCCTTTTTCTTGTTAATGTTTAAGCTATGACTACACTGCTCTTCATAGGAAATTTTAGGGTCATGTGTCAAGCAATAACCGTCCAGCTGTTAATAGTATTACATGAACATTTAAAGCAAATGAGTAAAATCAAACTCTTTCTAAATAAGTTTGACTTTGCAAGAAAATACCTATCTTTTACCACTAATTCAAAGCAGAAATGAACTGAGCACAGGCAGTCATTAATAATTAAAAAAAAAAAAAAAGGATTCCTTTTATAAACTTCCTTTCTTTTTTTTTCCATACAGAATATGTCATTCATATCTGCTTGCAGCATGATCATCTTGTTTGGAAATGGAAATTCAAAACTATAAGCACATACAGTTCAATAGCTCCAATGACCAAACAAGTAACCTGGTTAGTGACAAAGACAAAAGCAACAAAGGCAAAAGCTGTCTAAAAAGTGCTGTAATGTGCTGTTTCATGTGCATATGCACCTGTGACATGAAGTCATGAGCTATGTACTGTTGTAAATTTAAAGGTTATTTCTCTTATGTCCAGGTGGCAGTCATGTGCATTTGCAAAAGAGGACCTCTCTCTGCCTCCCACTACTGCTGTGAAGTGACTCTTACATGCAGAAGTAGCAGGCATGAAGGTGCACATATTTCTACATTTACAACCCTAATAACAATCTGGGCTGGTGCACACCAAATGATGAATGGACCTTTTTTGATTAGAGTGATTTACTAGGAGCTGTGTATAAATAGTACATGCAAAGTGTAGATTGAAAGAAGTGAGGAAAAAAGTGAATAAATGTTTTCTATGTGTTTATGTATTTGCATACTTATGTATTTATGCAATTTGGTGCATATTTGCTGTCATGTAGGATGGACAAGGATACACTGTTCATATCAACTACAGTAGACAGAATACAAATGGTCTAGCAGTTTTATAAAGCCAATATATAATAGTGATTTTCTTTCATCTCAAATCATGATTCCTGACTTTTTAAAGGTCAAGAATCTGGGCTCTCACTGAGAAATTCAAAACTGTCATTCAGTACAGTACACTGGAAAACAGAGAGCAGTGTAGGGCCACAGTTCTGTCTCAACATGACTGAATATTTGAAGTTGTTATGAAACATATTTGCAGAAGAGCATAACTGCAGGATGTTTGGAAACAATCTAAGTCTTCAAAGTAATGATCAAAGGAATTAGGTATAAATATACCTGGAGATCATCCAGAGATATGGAAACTTTGCTTATCTGACTAATTCAATTCATATGTATGAAGCAGTTTACACAGGTCCTGGATGGATCTCCTGACAGGTGGAAAGCAAGAGGGCTTCCCTCAGAACACACAGCAACTACAACTTATGAAGATCTGGTTCTCTGAACACAGCCCACAAACTGCTGACAGAGACCTGCTTCAACTGTAGAGAACAGGAAAGAACTGCCTGGAGTCAGGAATTTTCCAATGATCCACACAGCCGAGAGAAGGTGGATGGCATAATATCCAGCAGCAACTGGAATATCTATCTTCTTAATGATGAGAAGCTGCCTATATAAGCTGCTGTTGGAATAATGTGTTTCAAAATTGAAACTGCCTGATTAGGTTATGAACAGGCCCCATGTGGTGTGCCATTTAGCTATCTTTATCTATGCTTTTTAAAAATGAAGGAGTCAGGCTTGGAAAGATTATGCTGCACTTTGAGTAGTTTACCTTTCAGCAGACATTACAGAAAATAATTTGTGGAGTCCACAGAGACTGCATATTACACAGTGCATAAGACAAAGAAATGGATACCATTTAAAACAATGAAGGAAAGTATAAGGAGTTGATCTGAAAATAACAGGAACTTATTTTCTTCTACACTATTTATTCCAAATTGCAGAAGAAAAGTGAAAATTTTGAGGAATTAAATAACTGAGTGATGTGTGAAATGAAAAAGGCTAAATATCCTTCTAAAACTAAAATCTCAGTATTAATTGTAATCCTCTAAGCATGCTAACCTGTATATTTATGTAAAGAGTAGAGAGCAAGTTTACATATGAACACCACTTCCTAGGAATACTAGTGGTGTGGAAGGAAAATACATTTTGGTGGCATTAACAGGGCTGACTTCAGAAACCGGAGACACAAGATGATGGACAGATTCCTATTCTCTGAGGGGGGACCATGTGGTGCATGGTCTGGCTGGAGGTTGCCCTTTCAGATATTCTGACATCAGAGCTGTGGGACAGAACAGTAAGACCATGATGACCTTTCACAGCAAGCACAGTTTTCAGATAACTTCTCTGGAGTATTTGCAAGGATTCAGGTTCACATACCCAAGAGCCAGCTGGGAAGCATATTGAGAGTTTCTTCCTTTTTTGTTGAACATGAGGGTCTTCTGCTGAGGATCCTGGAGAAAACTTTGTGAAAAGCAAATAATTAAATACAGCCTCTTAGGTTGCCCTTTTTTTCCCAGACATGATTGCTTTCCTTGGCAGTGTACAAGCCAGGTACATTTAAATCAGACAGTGAAATCCAGGGAACAAACTCTCCTTTTTTCGTGCCCTGCTCTTTTAGTGCTTCCTCAAGGAAACTTCACGTGCTACTGAGAAGCATAGTCACTTCTGGGAAACAAAGCTTCTTCTTTGTACGTAAAGCCTGGCTTTAAGACCTGTCTTCTACTCATAAGCACTACATAAGATTGAAAAGGACCAATGGGATATTTGGTAGTTGCATGCTCCAGTTCTGGATAAAAGTGGTATGACCACTTGGAAATCAGATATAAATACAATATTGGCTTAAAAAACTTTGTCTTGTGCGCTGGGGTGAGTAAAATATAGCCATTTATGACTACAGAATGCCCAGAAATGTCTTCAATTAAAAAATTGTTTCAGAATAGGGAAACCTCGGCATAAAATAGGTCTAACCCCCTGATGCTACTGGTGGTTCACTGGCAGGACTATTCATGTTGGTTTTCTTACGTTTATGTTTGCCTTTTAAGATCTATAGGCATGTACAAGTTTGAAGCTGGCTTCCCACCAAGTCTCTGAAACTTGGCAACAGGGCCTGCTTCCCAGAGATGGAAGAGGGAAAAAAAAACAAGCAGCCAAAAACTATAGCAAATATATATATATATTTTACATATAAAGCAGATATATACAGTGAGACTATTATGTATTTGTAACCCCAGAAACCCCAAAATGGTCTCCCAAAGGGAATAGGGGAAGGGAGAAGGGAAAAGGACAAAATGGG
>JAWWLV010000088.1:79518111-79538754 GCA_035041135.1 Platyrinchus mystaceus
CTGTATTTATACCTCAAGTTACGTAAAGGAATAGCATGGAATACTTCCTTGGTCACCTTCCTAGTTCCTTCCTGGTTTCAAGCTGGTCTCCAGGAAGGCCTAGAGTGAAAACTATCACAAGGCAGTTGTGCACAAAATATGTTCACAAGAAGGGTGTTATTGTAGCTGCAAGGTCATGGCAGTCTGAGTCAGCAAGAGCATCATTTTACAGAAAAAAAAGCCTTCTGCATTAGATGGAAAACAACAGCAAAAGTTAGTCTACCTGGAACAGAGGGGGACATTATGCTTATTTGATCAGAATGAAGGGAGCTCTCTGCATCATCCATGCTTTTATGTTTTCTATATCTGTATCTTCATATCTATATTCTGTGTTGTGACACCCTGCCTTGAAAGCTTTGTTCATGGTGCCTGTGATGGAAAAAGACAATAAGAACTAAAAAGAGGGGGGGAAAGGACAGAAGACACTCTAGGTAGCAGCAGCTGTGCTAGGCTGACACTCAGTAGCTCCTCCATTCTTTACAAAGTGGGACTGTCATAACAACTTGGTGTCGACTTTGGGCAATGGTAAAAAGCCAAAATGAACAGCTAGAGCACTGTAGTGCTTAGTCCTCTACTTCTTGCAATTAACAGTCAGAGCATGTAGATAGTCTCCTTCCCTTGCCAAAGACTAGGCAATGAATGAAATTTCAAGGGTCTGATGGGAAAAAATTTCAAGGTTGCTCAGCCTGAGTAGAGTAAATGATAATAAGCTTCATTATAAATAGCAATTCGATGACCGCTGTTGTAATTCTGGGTGAGTTATCAGTGATGTACTTTCAAGTATTCACTATTAAGTATATTATGCACCATATTGAACTTCAGTCTGTAGAGGCTGTAGTTTTTTCCTTCCTCAGACACAGGAGTGAGACACATCCCATCAAGCCGCAGCAATTATGAGACATCTAAGGGAGTTATTTAGGCTTCCTCTGTAATAAAGAAGGATTCATCTTAGTATCAAATTAATTGATTTCTGGAGATGCCTATTTTCTTTTCAGTTAACTATGAAGGGAGCTTACGTGACTGTCCTTAAACTGATGATCTGTATTTTTGAATGATAAAGTGTAAATTCGGTGATTGTGTTTACTGACATCCAGTGTCAGTGTAGTCACTAGGCATGACCTTACATTTTATCCTATAGTGTTAATAAAATGAAGGACAATACTTATACCAAATATGGACATCTAAAAAATCAAATGTGGCTACATTCACATAGGAAGAAAAAAGATAAAATTATAGCAAACACCTGGTAAACAAGCAGGCATTCAAGTGAGCTTGGAAAGCATCATTGAGTGGGCACAGCCATGTGAGCTGGTTCTCTTCTCCTCCATCAAGAAGGGTCAAGAGTTTGTGTTTGTATTTACACTACAAAAAATGCCCCACACAAACACAAGTGACACAACAGGCAACCTGGTTGTCCAGCAGACTCAATGACTTTAAAAATAGTCTTTAAAAGGAAGGTAAAAGTCTACTATAATCTTGTGATTCCAGGAGCTGAGTGAGGCTTTAAAAACTTCTGAGAGGAAGAAAAAGCAAGAAAAATCCATCACAACAGGTTGTGACATATGACAGCCTTAACTGCTGCGTCTCATTAATCTCAGGAACTTCAGGGCCTGACCCCTTCTCTCATGATAATATATGTCAATGTAATACCACTGTAGTCAACGTCACCTTTTTTCAAAAAACCTGAGGGGATGGTTTACACTATTAGGAGTATGGTCCCTCTTCTATTGATTACAAATTTTGCATCTCAGCAACCACGGTTATTTAATTGTAAATATACCTAACTTTTTACAATACAGGCAAGAAGAAACTAATAAAGGTGATGACTTATTCTTTGTCAGTCATAAACCATTTAAGTAAGGCATATTCTCTATTGGGTTTTCAGTGATACTGTATGAACATGAACCTGCATTGTTTAATATCAATTTGCTGCTAAACAAAGCCTCTTCTGACTTCAGTGTGGCTCATGAATCGCGAATTAATCAAATTTGGAGCTGTTTGTTTGGTCTTTAAAATTATTTAATCTGACATACCTCATTTAGAAAGTAATTTAATAATAGAGGTAAAGTAACAACACTGCTTCAGAGTTGAAGCACATTGTTTAGATCAATTGGCTTATGAATCCAACATGCAGTATATAAAAATGCAGACATATCAACCTACTGCTTTTGGATCAATAACTTCAACAAGCTCCTAACAACATGTTTCATATAAAGCATTCAGACAGAAGATTTTTATTTTGTTTTGTGAAAATAAATGTTTGGATTCAATACACAATTTTAATATACAATACATCAAAAAGTCAATATGGGTCAGATTAATAATAATTAAAAAATCTGAACCACTGATGTCACTGGAGTTACTCCGGCTCATTCCTGTCATGGATGTATCCCTGGACAGTGCACTGCAGAGTAGGAAAAAATGTAACATGAAAATCATTCTCTTTGGAGAAAATACTTGATAAACAAAGTAATGAGTAATAACTTGTCAGTGCACTTACTCCATAAGGAAAGGATTTGAACTGTTTAGGGAGCAGGAAAAAGGCACCTGGCCAGTACTGCAACAGTGTCACAGGAAAAGAAAGGAGACAGATGCCAAGATTTACGTTTCCCAACAAGTGTTGCAATCGCCTTCTAAAATGTATGCTTTAAAAAGTGCACTACAATTACTACAGTAAAGGTGAAAATAATGAAGAAAAGCCTTCACTTGTATGTCTACATTCATGCTGTTATGCAAAAACCTTCATGTTTCAGCAGGCACCAAGGAAGAACTCAGTTGGGTTATAACGTAACTCTTTTTTTCAGTTTATAATTTTTATTGCATAATTTAGGATTTGCATTTGTCTGTCTTCAGCTGAGAGATGGAAACTCGTCTTGCATATCCAAACAGGAACTCTATCGTGAGTCAATCGGGTATACATTGAAGACTTTACTTCTTGACATAAGATGATGTTCTCGTGAGGAATCATCACCTTGTCAGCTCTCCCATATTCCGTACCACCACCACTTCTGTGCTAACCTCACCCTTCCTGGCCTCCCATCACATGTTCAGCATCATATCATATTCCTCACCTTGTCAGAAAATGCCCTCAGATCTGCAAACTCTCTCACACATATCACTAATACTGCCCTTCACATCTACTACTATACTTTGCTCCATCAAACCCTCAGACACAAGGGAGCACAAACTAGGATGCTTCCCTGCTAAAGATTTTCTTTTTAGGTGGTGGTTTTATAAATGCAGAAGGCCAAGAGGCACTGGTATCTTGTATAGCTGACAGGATACTGGCTCTTGGCCCCATCTATGTTTACAGAGACATACAGAGGACTGCAGTGGGACAAGCCAAGCATCTGTCTACTTTGTGATCCTCAGTTCAGCAGCAAACAGCAAATGTACATGGAGGAGGCTATCAATTAAGGTAATGTACAACAAGAACAACATTTTCTGAAAGTTTTCTCCTAGCTGTAGCCCTGCAAATATGATCTTTGACACTAAGAAATAAAAGGATGCAGGTTTCAGCTGTGGCATCAATTGCCTGTTGGCCATGTGCCTGTTGCATTGGGAGTGCCCAGGGCAGGGGGTTGGCACCCCTGTGTAGTCACTGTGGGAAAACCAGTCTCTCCAGGGTATGGAGAACAATCTGCACCTCCCAAACTTTGCCTGAGAAGCAGGGAGAAGGAGGTAGGCTGTGATAAAACTTTATATAAAAATATCCCCAAAGACACCCAAGGCTGAGAAGAAAGAGATCCCTAGTCATCCTCACACTGTTCACAGTACATACCTCAGGACACTTGTTGCCAACGTACTCCACTTTTTATGACAGAGACTCAGTTCCTTGACTTTAGCACTGAGAGGGCCCTTGGAAGGTTCTTCAGAGCATCAGAAAAAAGGAGGAGAAATCAATAAATCTTCATGTAATACAATTTTAACTATATTACTCATGAGGTTTCTCTATATTAAATTCGGACTTGGAGTGCATGTCACTGTAAATGCGCTAGTAATCTGGACTATTAGGCTGTTAAAGGGCAGATGTTAAACTATTCTTTTACACCAGTAACGAGGGTTGGAGTGTAAGTAAGTAGATTATGAGTGTAAGCAGCTTCCAGTAAATTGCCATCCCTCTAGGGACTTCCTGAACCAGAACTGGTCTCTGGAATTAATAGCTGTGAATGGGTTGTATCTACCCTGATTTGTCCAAACACTATTTAAACCCAAGATGGTTTGTCCTGCAAGGCTAGGCATACATCATATGTTATCTCACAGGAACTAATGAGCTGAAAAAGGGCTTTGGGGCACATATATTTTGTAAACCTGCTCTGTTTCATATTGCAGACAAACAGAAATTCCCATGTTCTCATTAAGCCTTGCAGAAACTTCTCCATAATTGTGAAGATGTGTGAGAACATATGACTGTGCATATTATTACAGTATCCACACCAACATCTTCCTAATATCCAAAACCCCTTGTCTAAGCTGTTCTCCAGGTGCATGGAATGGTTTTGTCATGCATAGACTACTGGTAGCTGAAGTGCTCTTACTTCAGTGCCTTGCAGGCATCACTTTACCTTAATATGCAGAAGTGAAGAGGTCGGCTTTGAACACAATCTGGAATTCCTAAAGAAGGAAACAATATTTGAGAAGTCTGGCCTTGGTGTTCACCCTTGTCTTACAGGAACCACAGAACAGCACAAGAAAAATCTGTCAGATCAGCTAAACCCAACAAACAAACTGGCTCAGGAATCACTAGGGACTCTTTCCTGTATTTGTACATTACAAGATATAGCTTTATATCTGCAGGTTTGTTTGCTCATGATATTGTTTCTCCCCCCACTTATAAATGAGTCAGGCATGACTCTGCTGCTAGAAAATCCAAACATGAATTGTGACTTCAGTAATTTGCCACTGAGTTTTGCCTCTGCCCTGAGCAATATGTATATACTCTCAAAGGCAGTGAATGAAATAAATCTGTCACAAAAACTTGTCTGCAATTCTTTATGAAAGAAGAACTGGGAAATTCTATGCCTGTGCAGCAAGCAGCAGGGGCAGAGACCCAGGACACTTCATCAAAAGCATTATGAAAGTATCTGTTTTCCTCTACTCTATTCATTATTGGAAAAAAAATCCCAACACCAGTTTTGATAATTACTGGAAGATAACTATATTGTCATTGTACTGACTTAGACCTTAAAGGAACATCATTTATAGCTCATCTCTCCCCATTCTAAGTAATGTTCAGTGAATCACGGCATATGTTCCTACCTCCGCTTTCCACTATATATACTCCCTTTCGTTGTCTTCCTCAGGCTGCCCATTCATTATGGCAATGATTCACTCTTACTATGGGTAACTACAGGCACAACAGTGAAAGATGTTTTGGCACTGCTGTTATCATTATGCAAAAACCCCAACAGTGTTCAGGTTATCTTGTTCAATGTAACAACAATCTACAGAAGTCCAATATTAACTTTTCTGTTTGGGGAAGGCAGAAATTGTATTATATATGTCCTTAATTCAGGAAATGCCCTTATTTTGGACATCCTGTGCTTAAAGTGTCTAAAATAGCAGGTAAAATGAAAATTGAACTGTTGGAATTGTTTTTCATCAGGAAAAATGTAATACGGTTCTTCTGTGAAATTAATATTGTGCTTATAGCTCCTTCTGACAGGTGATCTAGAATGGCTTTGCATTCGCTGATGGTATAAAAATTCTCATTTGTACTACAAGTTGGTGAGCAATCAAAGAATCAAGGTCATGTTGGTGGGAAGGGACCTTTAAAAGCTATCTAGTCCACTATGCCACTCAATTCAAAAGTATCACCAATACATTATCAGATCAGCTATGGCTTTGCTAGGCCAGTTCTTGAAACCTGCAAGGTTTCTCATGTGCTCGGATAAGCTGTTCCTATGCTGCACTGACCTCTTGGTGAAGAAGTTTTTCCTCAAGTCCCACCTGAGCCTCCCAAGACGCGATTTGTGTCCTTTGCACACTGCTGTATCACTTGTGACTGCTGTACAGAGTTTGGCTGCCCCAACTTTGTGCCTTTCCCTGAAGTATCTGTTGGCTACATGGCTTGTTATTTTCCTCTCCTTCAGACAACACAAGCAGGTCCTGTAATGCAGGCCCCTGACCATCCCAGAGAGTGAAAGGCTGTCAGCACCACTGCTTTGTTTGACTCTCTTAAATTAATAAAATGACCTTCTAGTAAAACCTTAGTGAGGAGAAAAAAAAAGCAAACAAACACAAAACTGCAACCAACCAGAACACAATGTTTTTTAATAATTTATAGAATAATCTCTCTCACACAAAATCAGAGGGATTTCTTTTTTTCATAAGAAAGCCACATTATATTGAACTTCAAATTTTTTAGCTGTCTCTGCACAACCAAACACTTTCACAGTATTGGCTCCTGTAATAACTGAAACTGCAGTTTGCATTTTAATGGGTTTTAGTAGTATTGGAATAGTGCATCAATTGCCATTGGCATATTAAGTGCAACAAGCAAATCTCTGTCTAGCACAGCAGTACAACTATGAAATATACTGGATTCAGCATCTACATGATCTCTACCAAAGGATATATTTGCATGAAGGCAACAAACCATATAATATGGGTTAAAAAAGTGATAAACTCCAGAAGAACTGTGGGATAACAGATTCAAGTATGTACAGAAATGACTAAGTCAATTCTAATACTGCTTTACTGATCTGGAGCCATCCTAATATGCCTTTTTTCTTCCCTAAAGAAGAGCACGCGGAGTGCAAACTGGCCTACTGCTCCAAGGCAGTACATGAGCAATGCACACCTTCACACTTCTGAAAACTCTTTTGCACGACTGCAAGTATAGAATTTCAAACACCCTGATCGAGTCACGCGAACTGCAGGCCCCAATGTGCACTGCAGGGGTGGTGGACTAGACTGCTAGGGCACATCCTTGTCACCAGCTTGTAATCAACCCAGAGGAAATGAAGGAATGGAGTCCTTGGATGCTCTTTACCCAGGGAAACCTCTGGCAGTATCAAGGCAAACAGCAGGGCACTGCACTAGAGGTCACCATACCCATTCCTTGCTTTTCTCTTCCCGTTGGCACGTAGAAGCATTGCACTGTCTTATCCAGTACCAGTGTCCAGTCCTGCAATGCTGCACAGCTTCCCATGTTTAAATAGCTTGTTGTGCAGGACAGCATGCTTTAGGCATTCTTCCAAGAATTTTGTGGCTGGTGTACGGATATTTCCTATTTATTTCTTCAAGAACAATCTTCTCCATACAAATCTGTCTGATTAAATGAAAAGCAGTGTGTTGAGGGATTTCAAAATAAAGGCAGCATTGGATAGTCTAATGAAGACCCTCTTGAAACCCTTTTTCTCACTGGAGACTGTACACTTTCTGATATGAAGGAAATACGTTGGCACATCTAACAAATGTTTTCTAGGGTTTTCAATTGTTTTGAAAATTCACCCTGAAAAAGTGAAAGAAGACTTTGAGCTGATTTCACAATCCCTGTGTGAGGAAACCTTACGGAAGCAGTGTATTTTCTCTAAGAGTTAAAAGAAAGAGGAGAGAACCTGCTAAATGAAGTGAAAGCAAGAGCATAGATTTATATTGTAAGACTTTTCAAATTTATTTTCAATTTCTGAACTTTTACTGCTGCTCAAAACAAGAAAATAATTTCCCCTGGTCTCAGTGGAATCCAGAAATGATGGCAACCTGCCACCTGCTGCTGCTTTACTTCATTGGCACCTTCTAACAGCAACTTCAGGAAAGCCATCTTTTATCTCTCACTGGGGGAGAAAATAAGCTCATTAGCACATTTTCTTTGTACACTAGGGATGCTTTTCTGTGTCAGTCCAAGATCTGGGGAGAGGCACGGTTCCTGAGACCTAAGGGTTGTCCAGTTTAATTTTCCCTTCCCTTCTGATTAGGAAGTAGTCTTAAAAGTGAGGATACAACAGGCCAAAAAGGGCAGAAATGACAGAAGTAGAGCTTTGTGTTCAGTCTTCAAGAGTTTTATTGTACACAAGATTTGGAGACTACTTGTTTGCTATTAGTTTGACCTTTTTACCTTGCTTTGCTTTTGTTTGTGACTTTCTCTTCAGCCTGACAGATTTTAATGTCCATTATCAGGATTTTTTTTTCCTATGAATTTTGCTACCAAGCTAAACAATCTGCATTGAAAAAGTATATTCATGTTAATTATAACCCAACTAGAAAACATTCCCTAAAGGAAAAAAGGGGATGAGGAAGAAGGCTGGATAAAAACTGGAGGTTTCTGCATTTTTCGTGTATAAATTTTTTCCTAAAATGGTGAAAAACACTGGCTTATAGCAAAATTTCCCCACCTCTCAATAACCACAGCAGGTCTGCAACTTTTTTAAATTGGTGTCACAGCCATCTTACCCCTTTCCTGGGCAATTTAGCACCAGAGTGCAAGTGCTCAGTTCCCTTTCTCACAAAAGAATTTCTAACTCCATAAAGTTCCTCTAGTCTAGCTGTAATTCAGTGAATTATTGGCTTGCGGAAAACTACTGAAGCTCATCATGACAACATTTTTCATCAACTTAAGAAGTGTTGCTTCAGGGGGAAAAGTTGTACTTCCAAGACAATGCACCTGCAGAGAATTAGCTGATAGAGGAATTACAGATGTGGCTGAAAATATTAACGGGGAAACATATTTTTAAAAGGAACTTGGGGTGGGGCAGGTGGTCCAACAAATACTGAATGCCTCCTCTGTGTGATCTTAGCAGTTTAAATATTTGGCTTTTCAAAGACTCAACACTACACTTTGTGCCATGGGAAGCAAATTGCTCAGACATTTTCCCCTCTTGCATGCTATTTGGTGGTTCTCCTCCCTGTTATTTTGTCACTGACACTAGCATTCACAAATAAATCATCATGGTTGGTGATTCTCTTCCACTCTCACAGAAAAAAGTAGGATCATATAACAACCTGCCCAAAAGGGACAGCCATCTCTGTGCTATTTATATATACGTGCTTCAGGTATTGCTAGCTATACTCTGAAAGTTTATGATGATTATTTTATACTACTATTTGTTACTACAGTAACAGTAAAAGATACCAGCATGTTACTGCCAGGCCCCCAGAAGTATTATTCGGATGCCCAACTCCTGGGCTTTGGTTGCTGTACAGTGTCTAAAGTGAGAGGAGAAGGCTGTGTGCAGATGGAAGAGGTAGTCAAGCATCAAATTGCACCATTTCCTATAGCTCCCTTGATTCCCACGTTGCAGTTTTTGGGAAGCATGGGGTGAGTAAAGAGGGAGCCTGCAGGAATGAAAAGAAGGTATGAGCCAGTGGAATGGTGCCATGGAGAAATGTACTCTATCCCCCAGTCTCCTGCAGGAAAGTTCCTACATGACACTCGCTATTAAACTTTCCAAAGTAATTAGTTCCTTGGTACCCAAAGTCAAGCACAGAAAGGGCTGGTTTTGCCAAAGTGTCAATCTCTGAAAACAGTAACTGAGACAGCTTGGGTCTGTGCAATGAACTGCTGTGAGAAAACAAGGAAGAAGAAAGTGATGAAATTCTGCCAGCTGGTTTCATGGTCATTCCTGAATGCAGAAGAAAGCAAACAGAGTGCTTTATGGAAGTGTTTGAAAAGTGGTGTGGTCTGGAAAAGTCTAGGAGGCAATAAATCTTCCAGACCACTTTTCTGTGTCTATACCCCAGAATTCTAAAGGGATTCTCTCTTTCTCACCCCTATCCTCACCTTTTTATCTTCCAGTTGTATTCTTTCTTTCCTCTTACCACCTTAATTTATTTTCCTTTGCTTCCTCTCAGCTACTGCCTCATAATTGTCCTCTTTAATCTTTCTTCTGCAACGTTATTTACTCTGTACTCCACACCTTTCCTCTTTCCACATCACAGCTCGGAGTAGCATCAAATTCAGTAATTGTCAGGAAAGTTTTGATCATTCCCTGAGTCCCCATTATGAGCAGTCCCCTTGCTGAGACAAATCAAGCTCAATTGTCTTAAAATTTCTTCTTTCGGTGGGAACATGTAGTATGCCTGATATCCAGATGTCTAACCTGAATCGTTCCCGCTGAGTTTAAACCTATTGCTTTATCCCCCTACCTATTACAGACATAGAGAAGAGCTTATTCACTTGCTTTTAGCAGCAACATCTTTACACATCTGAAGACTGTTATTATGTCTCTCCTTGACATTTTCCTCTCCAGACTAAATAACCTCAGCTGACTTAGCTTTTCCCTGTAGGTGATGTTTTATAGTGCTCTCATTGTTCTCTCTGCAATGCCTTTTTGAAGCATGTCATCAAAAGTGGACATAGTCCTCCTGCTGAGACCCTGGCAATGCTGACTGTAGTGGAATTCAGTCTTTAGGATATAATCCCTTCTTTCTCTACCTATATATAGAGACATAAAAATACAAATTATCTTTCTGTATAGAGGGTTTAGTTCTGCCTTTTTTTATTTTCCTTTTTTTTTTTTTTAGCCAAAACATTGCATTGCTGACATATTCTTTCCTATATTTTTTCCCCCTGCAGAATGATTTCTTGCCAGTTCTTACTCTTCCTATGTTTACATAAAGGACTGTTCTTGACTAAGGGTATTACTTCTTGTTACTGAATGGTAACCTGTCTCTGAAGAATATTCCTCCAATTCAACAAAATTATCTGAAGTCCTAAGCTTGCTCTCTGAGGTACTTCCTAGTTTGACACCATCTGCAGATTCAGTAATCATACTTTCACTTCCATTGCTTCCACTCTCCCACTTTCTGTTCCCAAACTCCCTGGTCTAGGTTAGTCATGAAAATTTTATGAAACACTGTACACAAGTCAACCATTAGTGGAATGTTGCTTCACATATCTCCCATTCTGACAGTGTCTTATTTTCTAGATGGTTTTTCCCCTGTGTGAAATTCATGTAGTAGTTCATGTTTCTTTAACTTACTTATAGACTGTAATGGAAGGCAATGTCTTTCAGTACATGAAATCTGATGCTTCATCCATATACACAAGACTTGTAATTCTGGACATATTGGGAAGTCCATTTCAGATGTGCCACCTCACCTCATCTTCTAGGTGCTTATGTACAGTTTGCTTGATTATTTGCTTTGCTGTTTTTCTGAGTGAAGTCTCTGTTACCTATGTGTTAACATAGCATTTCCTATAGCCTTAGTTCATAGAATCAGTATTTCTAACAGATACTGTTAGTATTTATTAGTACTGGAACAGATGACCCAGGCAGGAGATATTTAAAAGAAGTGTTGATGTGACACTTGATATTAGTGATGGACTTGGCCATGCTGGGTCAATGGTTCTCCAGATTCAATGATTTCAAAGGTCTTTTCCAACCTAAATAATTCTATGAATCTATTAATGAATGCCATTTCTTGTGCAAAGATCCACAAAACCAACCGAGAGACAACTGAAAGAAATGAGTAGCTTTGGCAGTTGACATCTGCTGTGGTTGTGGTTTACTTTGTAACGTGCAGTATCCTGTCTTGGCTGCTGCAGTCTGAGTCAGAAGGAACCTCTGGATGGAGCAGAAGGTTGTGTTTTCCCTGGAAGCCATTGAGCAAGGCCAGGGGAGGTGTTTGGGGTCAAGATGGGGCCAGCTGAAGGGAGGCAGGGAACAGGCGGTCAGGCAGCAAGTAGCCTGAAGCCTCTTTGTTGCACATGTCATACCAAGGGTATGTTAAGAACATGGGTGTATATACTTGCATATATTCTGCCCTGTTGATTTAGAAAAGTTGGAAGAAGGGTTAGGAAGATGGTAATCTCCAAGCATAAAGCTATTCTGTGTTTGACAGTGTCTTGGTTCTGGTCAGGACAGGGTTAATTTTTGCAGTGGCCAGGAGGGCCACGGCTAGGACCTAGAGTTTATTCTATATATTCATCTCACATCATTGCTGGGGTGCATGGGGAAAGGGGTTGCTTCTGGTCAAGTAAGTGTGACTGAGGGAGGTGCCACCAGTTCTGAGCAATTGCATGTGAATGGTTCCCCTATCTTTCACACTTCCTTATTGATATTGTAGCTGTTACTGTATGTTTTCTTATTCCATTGCTGATTCCAGTAAATTGGTTTTATCTCAACCCTTAATCTTTACTTTTTGTGCCTCCAATTCTCCTCTCCATCCCTCTTCAGGGGAGGGAAAGGGAGAGGCGGGTGGCAGGAGTGAATGAGCGGCACATGGTTTGGAGTGTTTTGGTGGGAACACTAAATTGTGGAATTCCCTTCCTAAACTACGAAAGACAGATTGACACATGCCAAAAAAAAATAGAAAAGGGAGGGGGATTTTTCTGGCTGAAGGGATAAAAATACTCCTTTTCTTTCACAGGGTTTCTCTGATTTGATGGTCATCACACATTCTCTTAGTTTTGGTGGTTTGTTTTTTTTTTACTCTTTTTTTAAGCTACTTTGAGACCTTTTGGCTATGAATGCCTACTAAATAAAAGCCGTAAGGACATAAATTCACTGTTAAATTACAACAAGAGTCTGATGGCTTTTTGCTAGGCAGGGTTTTTCTCCAAGAAGACTCCCAGGAGTCTGTGAGCAAAGATTTGCATAGCAAGGCAGCTCAGTGATTTCCTAAAAATGTGGCCCCTAAGCAACAAGCACAAAATCAAAACCTCAGTACCTTAGCAAAGAACACCAGATCTTTCTGATATATTGCACTGCTATTCAAATCTTTCCAATCAGCAACAGCTCAGAAAGCCCTCAATCCTACAAACTGATATTCTTGGATAACCCTGTGCCATGCTGAGCTACCTCAGATACTGTAGTTTCTGGAATCACAAGACCATCTTTCACTTACGATGAGGTAGAATTTACTGTGTAAGAAGGCATTTTTAAATATAATCATAGAATGGTTTGGGTTGGAAGAGGCCTTAAAGATTGTGTAGTTCCAACCCCCATTCCATGGGCAGGAAACCTGCCACTAGACCAGGTTGCTCAGAGCTCCATTCAACCTGGTCTCGAGCACTTCCACAGATGGGGCATCCACAACTTCTCTGGGCCACTTGTACCAGTGCCTCACCACCCTCACAGTAAAAAAATTTCTTCCTAATATCTAATCTAAACCCACACTCTTTCTGTTTAAAGCCATTTCCCCTTGTCCTGTCACTGCATGCCCTTGTGAAATGTCTCTCTGCAGCTTTCTTGGAGGCTCTTTTAGGTACTGGAAGGCTGCTCTAAGGTCTCCCTGGTGCTTTCTCTCCTCCAGGCCAAATAATCCCAACTCTCTCAGCCTGCCTTCATATGAGAGGTGCTCCAGCACCCCGATCATCTTTGTAGCCTTCCTCTGGAGTCATTCCAGCAGGTCCATGTCCTTCTTAGGTTGGGGACCCCAGAGTTAGATGCAATGCTCCAGGTAGGGTCTCATGTGAGCAGAGTAGAAGTTTCATTTTGAAACTTCTGAAAACTACAGCAAATGGACCGACTCAATGGCAAATTTTCACTTTCTAAGCCTTTCAGAAGACCTGTTCATTGATATCCTTGAATATATTCCTTGTGGGGTTATAGCATCTGAGACCATCTGTCACTATGACTTACAGCTGTGATGATTACATCATTATAGAGACTAGGAGTTTTAAAAGGGAGAAATTAATTCTTTCAAGAGGAAACATAGAAACTTGCTAGACTTTCTGCTTGGAGAGATGTTTTCCAAGTTTTCATTACAGAGATTTTTCTGTACAAGAAAATTTTGCACATTGGCCTGAAGCTGCCTCGGCTGTGCACTTCTGATCTCTAGCACTGTGTGTCAGGAACACGGCAGCTGAGAGTGAAAATTATGATTTCATTCTGGTTGCAGATTAGCTTGAAACAAGATTTTACCAAGTCATGGTGCTAGAAGGTTTCTCTGGGTTATCACAGTCATGACTTGTGTGTGTAGTGAAGGATGTAAATTGTTCTACATAGGCTCCCAGGCATTAGTGAGGCTACAGAAGGCAATCTTTTTGGCAGCAGCAGCCTTTGTTGATAGCAAAAACTGTAAATGCCAGGGGCTACTCCAGCTTAACAGCATATTTCATCCTTTGGAGTCCTGAGAGTGCAGGCAGGGTTGGTCAGACCTCAGTGACATATTTCATCTCAAATAAGGAAGCAGAGTCAGCACAGTGCTGTTGAACTGGCTGCTATCTCCTATGTCAAACTATTCATGCAAAAGAATTCTTATCAGGAGAGAAGACTTTGTCACTATAATATTTTTAGCTTCAAATTATTGCTTTAGCTATGAAATAAATTATTTCAGCTTACAGAGCACCTCAACTTTGCCTCTTTGATTCTGATGCATGGGAATGATTCTGGAAACTCTTAGTATCTGATTTGTTCTTCTAGCATATATGTGTCTGTCTTCAACCTCATACATGTACAATGTATTAAATATCCAACTAATGATATGTTACAAAATAATTTAATTAAAATATTAATGGATTACAAAACATCTACTTGATTTTTCTTAATAACTGAGCAAGGCTGAAAACAAAAACCATTTAGATTCTTGAGATAGAACAAGTTAGTAATTGCTATGCAGTTTCTTCTCTGGTAAGACACTTTTCCTTTTTTTTTTTTTTTATGTAACACTAATCATGGATGTTACTAGGATATTGTGCATTTAGTGTGAGGATTTGATTATACTGTGGGGTTTACTACCCTGGGTGAGCCAGATCAGTCTATGCTATTGTTTTTGTTTTATATGCCTAGCTTGAGAATACTATGCCTAGTAAATAAGGAAATAATTGAAGCTTTAAACTCATAGAGCAGTTTAGCACCTTTCGTCAACACATTGACACATTGATTTTTTTCACTACATTTCACAAACTGCGGTATATGTTAAGATAATAATTACTGATTAACTAAAATTATGCCATCATATTTGATCTACTAAATGATTCAGGAACAGACTGGGAAGTCATTATCCGTCATAAAGTCAATGGAGGAAAAGGAGAATTTAATAACTGTTCTGTTTCATCAGCTCATCTTTCATCTGTTCTTTCTTAGCCTGGGATGGTTCAGAAACCTCTTTCAAGGATCAAGTCATCAGCACAAATGGAGCCGTTTGTAAGTTCCTTAAAATCACACACACACACACGTGCACTCACAGTCACAGAGAAGAATAGTAGGGCAGAAGGTTGAACAATTGCGAAACCAGAATAATTATTTCTCAGTCCTTATTTATATAAGTGGAACGTCAGTGTCATGTTGGCCTTCACATGTCAGTGGAAATTATATGACAGTATTGGCAGACTACTGGACAGACTTACCAGATACAAAAACCAGATCATGCAGCAGTGACTGAGAGCTGAGTACAAACACATACAGAAGGTGAGGGGCACTCTGAGGGAGCTGTGTCTTTACATGATAGTTGTTCATGTCTCTTGAGCAACCATATACACCTTCCACTGCTAAGATGATCAACAGCTGGCAGGTCCATCTTAAAAAACATCTCCTTACCAGGGAATATATGTCTCTATCTATACATTTATACACAGTTTACCTTAGTGGCAGAAATTGGCACACTTCAAAGCTCTTACTTGTATCATAAATAGACTAAAACTTGTTTCTTAGAGGCCTGGATTTGTTGTTACATCCTGACATCAATGAATCTAATCATGGGGTGTGGTAATAACACAAATTAGAACAGCTTTCAAATTCTAGCTTGACTTGGACAGTAAAACCAGAATTAATCCTGCTTTTATCATCCTCTCTGTTCTTTCCTACGTATGTACACTGCAGTCTTTAGGTTGAAAGTTCTACCCACAATAAAAGATTTTTCTATTCTTGTTCATTGGATCACCTCATTGAAACATTCCTGTCACTGCTCTTTTATGTACAATTGTCTTTACCTTGAGTGAGAACTGGAAATCTGAACTGTCTGCCATAAAATACTGGGAACACTTCCTGAAATTTTTCTTCCAGTAGGTGGAACAAGGACTTCAAACCTTAAGAATTTGGAGTATCTGTACAAAATTTTGAAATCCAGCTGGGACATCTTATCTGAAAGAGGGGTTGTGGCTTTCAAATCATTGTCCCAAACCTCTTTCAAAGTCCTTTTAACAGCTCTTTCCTCTTTTTTATTCATGTGCTTAACAGGTACCAAGTCTCTGCACTCCTCATTTTCCTGTACTTCTCTTCCATCCTTCTTTATCATCCTCTGATTTCAGCACTGAAAGATAAGCTTTACTGAGACATACATGCCTGGACTTAAGTCTTCAGATAAGGTGCTTGATTTTCAAAAGCAGTGGACACTTCCTACTTCAGCTGGAGTTAATAGACTTGCACTGGAATTATTTCATTAGCATTTTGTGAGAAGAGTTGTTGGCATGCACCTCAAAAAGCAATCTTACCATGGTGGATGGGAAAAGAGCAAACCAAGCCAAATATTGGTGTACTGACAGCAAAATGGTCTTAACTGCTAATGATTTCATAATCCTAAATGATCATTAGGAAACAACAGCTGAATTTCTGCAGGACAGGCCAACTTTTGAACAAAGTAAACCTCAGCCTCAGCTAATCTCAGACGGATGCTCAGCCAAATCTTGACTGATGCAGAAATTATTTTCATGGCACAGAAAAGTCAGCAAGTCTCTCTTTCTTTCTGCAGACCAAACCAAGTGTATCCTCTCATTTCTTCTGGAAAGATATCACTGCTTTTGGCCCAAAGCAGCCTACCTAGACTGCTTGGGAAAACCCCCCGTGAAGCCACATGGGGTCTTTCCCAGCTGGAGAAAGGTAAAACTCTAGATAACAAAAGAGCAACAGACAGGAAGAGTAAATAGAGTCAGGAGAGAGCTCCTCAAATGTGATAGGAGGGTGAGGACAGAATATAAAATGACCTCATTTGCATTGCAATCTCACAGTTTACTAACTCCATCTCCCACTCACTTTGCAAAGCTCATGGATTCTCCTCCTGTTGGAAACAACTTGTAAATCGTGGGTTAAACAGGCCATGAGTGCACCAAGAAGATCTGCAACACAGAATCATAGAATCATTTAGATTGTAAAAGATCTTTCAGACACCTCATTAATAGGATCATCTCTGATATGGTGCAGCAGTTAAATCTTGCATTAAACTTCTATGAAAACTGCTATGCTGTGAGAAGCCTTCTCAGGTACCCACACCCTATGCTCAGGAGCTGCATTTCAGCTCAGGCCTCTGCTCCTTGCCTGTATGCTTGTGCCTGGTCATGTATTCTGATAATCCTGACTCTGACCTCCTGGCTTGATCTCAGATCTGCTTCATCACTACGACATTTTTGATGACTGTTGTCAGCAGAGCCTGGTCACTGCTCTGTTCTTCTTGTTTAGGTGCATTGCTCTGCCCCCTTACCCTTGAGGATGCTTCCCCTGCATCATTTTAAGCCCTTGGCTCACCTTCCCTATTGGAGCAGCCTGTTTTTGTTGTTCCCTGACAGGAAACTTAATTCAGATTACATTTAGCCTCATTCCCTGGCCCAAGTGCTTTTAAATGTGCAGTTCAAAACTTCCTAAAGAAAAACACTTATGTGGAAAACTCTGTGTGTCCAATCCATTAGTTTATAACTTAATGACCACAATAAAGTTTTAGAGAGATTTTTTAAGAACTTCCAAATAAATCTAGTTTCTGTGCACCTAAGACATACTGAGAAATTAGCAGAAGCTAGTAGATTAATATGTAATTTACTTCAAAACTGGATCAAACCATTCTCTGTAGCCATTGTGATCCAAAAGGCACCAGCTAAACCCATTGCCTAAGAAAGATGTTGATTTCCACACAAGGCTCTGCAAAGGAGAAAGATTTCCTTCTAGACTGTCCCATAATCATTTTCCCTGAATACTTCAATATTCTAAAAAGAGAAAAAATGTCTACTTTTCCCCAGAAATGCCCAGTAACTGTCATTAGTTCATAGTAGTAAGGCACACACTGACTAAACTGAATAAGGGTTAACACAGGTTGGGCACTTAGGCAGCAGCACACCAGAGGACCCGGACATGAGGCTGTGTTCTGAAATGCTGAAGTAAAATTTTGCTTTCTACATTTGTTAAAGCTCAATTGTAATAATACAAAGAATGCCAATTTGGAAAACAAAATTCACATTAGGCAATGTTCACCTTTGTCTAGAAACCCTTGTGGAAACCATGCCCAATGCTAATTTAGACAGTTGCCTGTGTAATGGTGTAGACTGAAAGGTACATGTGCAGCTACAAACTGCCTAAACCAATCCAACATTCAGAAAACAGACTTATCTGTAAGGACACAATTGAAACATCCAAAGGTTTTAAGAATGTGTATAAAAGTAAGAATCAAGCACATGTGAAACACCACATAGTAAAATTCTTTGTGTTTAAATTGCAATGTTCTCCTGCACATCTCAGGCATAATGAATTGCTTCCTGTTTGTCACTTTATGTAGTAAGGTCTTTATTACTTCTGGCTGTAGCTTGACTATTCACTGTATTTTTTCAGTGAAGTCCTAAAATCAGGAAAAGAAAACAATCCATTAATTAACTACAGTCATTACACAGTAGTGTGAGTCTCTGACCACAGCCTAGATGAGAAGTAACTGGAGAGAGGTTATACCAGGTCAGTCACTTGGTCTCTTTGCTCAAAGTGTTGGGCTGAACAGCTGTTCATGGGATTACTCACAAACAAGACTGTAAAAAGAAGACATTCAAAAGGTAATCTGCATACTATTTTAGGAACAAAACTAAATTCCCCAATTTTTAATAATCTGCAGTGCTCGTTATGCAGCCTTTGCTCTGGCAATAGTCTCAAAGTTAATTACCTTTTTTTATTCCAGTTTTTCACACATCATTTCAACTATAGTGTTAGTAATTTTATCTTTGATGCTCTTTTTAGCTGCTCACCAGTTCCGGCAGCCATCTTCTGGGAACTGTGAGGTTCTGGCTGCAAATTTTAACCCTACAGGCAAACTGCTCAAAAAGAAAGCATGGTCAAGGAATGTGGCATTAGACTACGTTCTTGACAGGGATTTTTTGATAGGTTTTGACTTAGGTTGGGCTAAACATTTCACTCTCTTTCCTTGATTGGAGCCAACATTTTTGTGATTAAATGCCTTAAGGAACCGTGCTACAGTGAAAAAAAGAAGTGTTGTTCTTTGATGAACAGAAGAAAAAAAAACTGTCATGTTGGCTGAGACTCATTAATAGCTCTACTTTTCAATTTTTTATAACTTTGCTGTGTGTTTTGGGAAAATGGGACATGAGAAAAAAAGGCATCAAGGCAAAGCTAGTGGCATTGCATTGAATATCTTTTTTTTTAGATTAACAAAAGTTCGTTGTGACAAAATAATGAAAAGTTTACACTGAGATCAGATCATTTGGCCTCTAGTTGTCTGAACACTGATGTGCTAAAAAGTATGCATTAAATTTACAGTCTATGTATATATGTGCTGAAAATATAAGATAGATTGTAAAATAGAATACAGATGTGTTCTGTACAATAAACTCAACTGGATTGCACGATTTCCACGTAGATTTATGTAAGCAAGAATGTCCATTAAACCAAAGCCTTATATGATCTCTACCATGACCATCCAGAAATTTTTAAACTAGGCTACATTATTTGTCATCCAAGGACCTTCCAGTGGAGCGTGAAGCAATTTCACTAACATCTGTCATAACTTTTTCTTCTCATACTCTTAAATCTTGCACACTGGTGTCATGAAATCATCAACAAGGCAGAATACAGAAGTTTTTTCAGGCTTAGTTTCTCTGTATAATCCATGGAGACAGAGAGATACATGCCTAAGGAATCCACACAAAACAGCAGGCTGGCTCTGCCAGGCAGCTAGCTTACCTAACCAAAAAGGAAAAGAAAAAAAATAAAGCTGAGATGTCTGTCTTACATTCTGCCCTCTTTAGAGCCTGGGATGCCTTACCTTAACAAAGAGGAAGGTGCCGGTGTCCCTTCAGGCTCCTGCATCCTCTCCCAGAGTCAGGTGCCAAAGGCAGTATATCACAGAAAAAAAGAGGACAGAAATAGATTTTATGTGACAGCTAAGTTTCTGAAGTGGGATCTTCTGGTTCAGCTCTCTCTTGATATACCTCTTATGTTTTGACTGTCTGGCTCCAGAAATCCCAAAAGTACAAGCCTTACCAAAGTGAAGTGTGTTGCATTGGACATCAGGGCTAGGTAAAAGAATATATTTTGCTACAGCAACCTTTTTGCACCTTCTTCTTGGGGATGAGGTGGAGAATTCATGTTTTGGGGGGTACAACAACTCAGAAGCCACCAGGCTGCATCATTCTGTTTTAAAAGACTGTGGAGCACAGTCTGTTTTTAATCTTACACTAGCTTCACTTCATGTGAGGCTACTAGAGAGAGAATAGAGTGTCTCTAACCTACTGATTTGACTACCTGCATGGGTAGAAAAAAATGCAGGTCACTATCCACATTTCAGTGGGGATGCAGCTGAAGCTGAGACTTCTGAATCCTGGTCTAGCACTCCAATGAATACCTCTCCTATGTGTCCAATATTTCTAGTAGTTCTTCTTCCCTCCTGACAATATACCCTGAACCCTGATGTTTTTAGACAACATTCATACTACTTTTGCTAATGAGGCTTTGAATAGTCTTCTATATGCTAACCTCTCCTTTTCTCATAAGTCTAATAGACCTTCTTTCTAGCATC
>JAWWLV010000088.1:79538854-79557519 GCA_035041135.1 Platyrinchus mystaceus
TAATGAGGCTTTGAATAGTCTTCTATATGCTAACCTCTCCTTTTCTCATAAGTCTAATAGACCTTCTTTCTAGCATCAATTCCATATAGAATTCAATTTTCTCTATCATAGGTAAGCAAAAGTCAGACATTATCAACACAAGTGTTTTCTCCTGATGGAATCATTCTGGATTTTTTTTTTTTTTAGCGAGAATTGGCACCTTGTTTATTTCAAGTTGGACTGCATTGAGCAATGGAACATGCTGCATTTATCAAACTGGATGTCTTTTAGCTGGGGCATCTCCAATGTCATCTGTTTTGGAAAAGGTTTCCTGAATTACTAAAGCTTCAGTGTGGTTGTGATTTGCTTTGTGTAACTGCCAAGACAATAAAAATATGAATTATGTTAGAGGAAGGCTAAGTATCTGTAACTTCTGATGAAACTCATAGCAGAAATATGTCTTTCATTAATAACTTTTATTTCTCCTAGATGTACCATTTTCCATAGGTTATGTCTGGTATTTTTCAATTAAATAAAAAATAAAACCCGACCGTCTTACTTCTCATGGATGTTTTCTTTTACCACATGCTTATATTTTTGTTCTGCCTGTCTTCTCCGCCTCTCTGTTGATCTATGTTTATTCTTAGCTCTTACCTTAGGTTGGTCCAATCCTTCAAGCACTCCTCCATCTGCTTGACATTAGGGCCCTATTGAAGTAGAAACATAAATTCCAATGTGGCTGAAGCACTGGACTAGAAATATTTTTAAGCTTTAGGATGTATTTCTGCTTCATAAGCCTTCCCACAAAATGGTGCTCCACTCTATCCTGAGTGCCTGCATGTGATTAAAAAATAAACTGTTTTATAAATAACCTCCAAAAAAGAAAGAATTCTTGCCTGCTTCCTGATCTAGGAACTGCTTTTCTCAGTTACCAAGCAGAGTGCCTGGCAAAAGTAGATGGTTTTCACCACGTTGAATGGGAAATGAAAGAAATGTCACAAATTGAACTTGCTCTAAAAAAAGTTGTATGCATATGCATTGGAAATGAGATTTTGAACATTAATGTTTATACAAGCAGCATATAATTACTGGAGAACTTTAAAATGCTTTTTAAAAAAAATAAAAATATAGACAGTTAAAGATCAGTTAAAAGAAACGTATTTGTATTTGCTGTTTCAAAACGTTTAGGAAGACACTGATTCCAGATGTGCATCAAGCATGTCCTTAACCTGACCACTAGACTTCAGTGCATAACTAACCCCATGGGAGGTATGGATTACTATTTTCATTTGTCAACAGTTAAAGTGCTTGGAATAGTGGTAGCAATAGTAATATTCCCACACCTTTTATTTAGTGAAATGCTGGACTTTTTGGAGTGCTATTGTGCAAAGTTTATATATTAACTGTAAGAAAAAAAAAATCTAAAGTCCACTTGGAATTGTACTTTAATTTCTCTACATCCCTTATAGACAGGGAGGTTATCTAGATAGAGCAAGGAGTTTTGTTCTCAAGGAAATTCACTGCTGAGCTTTTCTCAGCACTGTTAAATATAGGGTGCAATTTCAATCACTAAAGCAAATCTGACCTTTTTGCCAGGCTCATCCTTGTCCCTGACACTTTTTGTCAGCCCATGCTGCATGCTGAAATGGAAGAATATTCATGTGCTGTTAAAAAGAAAAAAAAAAAAAAAGAAAAAAAGACATTTTCTACCGTGAGAAGTGATGAAGATCATTTATATGTATATTACAGGCTTCTGCCTTTAAAATCAGAGTCCATTTACACTGGGCTAAAAAGGGTGCTGCAGTTAAGATAGACCTCTGGGAAATATTTCAACTGCCTATAAATAAACACTTTGTGGCCTTTTTAGTACTCTTCAGAGTTTTCCATGCAGTCTATCTTTGTGACACCTCTATATAGGGTAATAGAGAAAAACAGTCATTCTACAAATAAACTTCTTCTACACTAACTTTTATTTTATTTCTCCTTAGTCAAGAATAAACCTTCACTTGAAGTTGTCAGATGTGATTATTGATCTGAGCCTGATAGCATAACTCTAGCCAAACAGTCCAGGAATAACTAAGAAGTTGAGTCATTCTTTCTTCTTGCTTTTAATTTAAATTTGATTGTAAAGAGGGGTAGCAAATATTGGAGAAATATGTAGCAAAGTACTGAGGTTAAAGCATACATCAAAGGAGCATCATGTTGTTTATGGTTTAGAAGTCTGGAAGCCCTGATGAAACAGCAGTGTTCATATGGTCATAGACCTCTGCACTTAGAGGATCTAACATACTGTGTTGATTGAGTCAAGAAAAAATGACAAAAGACACTAAAATTGGAGCAAAGTTGGAGCACTGGCAATGCTGAATGAGGTCTGGCAGAAGCATCTTTCACCATGATCTGGTGACTTGCCCTGCACATTGGAGAAGGCTAATGTTCCTTCCCTACCTTCTCTAATTTTGCCAATTCTTGCACAACTAAGATTATGTGTTCTGAAAGTTTTATTCATTAAGTTGTGTGGCAGGCTGTAGACTTTTTATGATATATATATATCCCTCTGTACTATTGTTACAACCTACCCTGCCAGGGAGGAGTAACTTTTGTTTTATTAATAAATCCCTTGAAATGAATTAAAGTAAATTGATACTAGATGATCCGTGTTTACAGATATATATACATATGGTTTATTTAGAACAATTTGGATGCAAAAGAAAACAGGTATGTAGCCATTTTGATTGTTATTGTCTATAGTAGCACGACAAAATAAAAACTTAAAGGTATTGCAAAGGAGAACAGGAGTTTAGCTATTTTGATTGTGATATAGTAATGCATATCATCCAAGACAATGTGTAAGGGAAAAGAGAGAAAGAAAAAGAGAGAAAAGTAGAAGTTTTATAGTCACCACTCAAAGGTCTCTGGCGAACTTGGTGGTTGTTGTCGTTTGTGTCTTGGTCTGTTGGAGAGTGCTGGGGGAGAGAAGCCCCCAAAACATAAAGTTTTATGGGTTTATATACCCTGAAAAACCTTCCTGGTGCCTCCTTTGTGTGTGGGGGAGAGGAGGGGGCGGGTGGTGGGGGGAGGAGCTGTTTTTACTCAGTCATGATGATTTTGCAGAAGCTGGAGGTGATGGGTTTTTGCAGTCATTTAGGCTTGGGTGGGGGGTAGGCAGCTTTGGAGCCTTCCCTGCTAAAAGTCAGGCATTAGTGATGGGTGTGTGCATAAAGGGCCCCTTTTGACATAGCCCGGCTCATATGAGATAAGCATCACATGCCCAGAGAGTCACTGCTGGTCTTCTTTAGATAGGCATCACATACCTAGTGAAGCATCACGAACTGAAGAGTTGTCTCTGGGCCTACAAAGTTAACAGTTTGTGGGCTATGGCCTCCTCCCCTTAGCCTTTATCTTCACTCTCCCAGCAGGAGGCTTGCATAGCTCACTCCAGTAGCAATGTCTTAAAGCGATTAAAAAAGTCAAGTTCCTCACAACTAGAGAAAATATTTCTTCAAGTTTAGAGTAGTGAGGAAAAACTCATCCTTTTTTAAAGCATTGTGGATGTCCTGGAGGCTTATTTAGTAACCAATATTTTTATTTCTACTATTGCAAACTCCAAAGCATTTAATCCGCTGATTTCTGAGGGAATTTGCTTGAGTAAAACATATGATGGGTGTTGAGTAAAGATATAATATGAATCCCACATTTCTAACCTGAGGCAGAGCTGGCTTGAGTCTTTGCAGAAGTAGAATTATAAAATCATAGCACAGTTTAGGTTGAAAAAAAGACCTTATAGATCATTGAGTCCAACCATTAACCCAGCACTGCCAAGTCCACCACTAAACCATATCCCTAAAAACCACATTGACACATCTTTTAAATACCTCCTGGACAGCCTGTTCCAATGCCTGACAATCTTTTCAGTGATGAAATTTTCCCTAATGTGCCATCTAAACCTTTCCTGGTGCAACTTGAAGCAGTTTCCTCTCATCCTGCTTCCCCTTCTCCACCATCCACCCCCCCCCCCCACCCTACCTTCTTTCCTCCAGGCTAAAAATCCGCAGCTCCCTCAGCTGCTCCTTGTAAGACTTGCACTCCAGACCCTTCACAAGCTTTGCTGCCCTTCTCTGGACTTGCTCCAGCACCTCAATGTACCTGTAGTGAGGCGCCCAAAAAAGAACACAGTACTCAAGGTACGGCCTCACCAGTGCTGAGTACAGACAGACAATTACTTCCGTAGTCCTGCTGGCCAAACTATTGCTGATGCAGGCCAGGATGCTATTGACCTTTTGGGCTACATGGGCAGAAAGAAGAAGCAGGCTGTGATAGGAACACTTAGGAAAATAACCCAGATCAGACTCTAAGACTGAAAGACAGACACCCCATTACTGTGCCCAGCTGAGACCTGAGGATGCTGATGACTTGTTCTGACTCTCCCCATTCATTTTGAGGTAGACTCGAGTCTTAATTTTGACACTCAGAGGGACATCAGAAGAGTGAACACAACACCAGAGAAAAGGCATAGGTATCAATAAGTTTTCTTGCATAACAATTTTAACAGCATTACTAATGAGGGTTAACTATATAATTTTTGCAAGTAGACTGCTAAACCATTAGCTAGGCTAACAGTAAGTTCTTGATTCTACATATATGCCTATGTCAAGATGCTGATTGCAACGTTTCCTGAAACTTCCTCCCAGCATTCTACAGCTTATTGGCTCAGTGACCACCTCAGCCAGATTTGGTGACTTGGTACTTGATAACTTTCAGTTAATTTTCTTACCCCTAGAATTGTCCAGCTGGCCCTTAGCTCACGGAAATTTCCAGCATTCCCACCTTCTGAGGAAAAGGCATTTAGAAGGCGAGCTACAAGATATATGAAAAATTGTATGAAAAATTTGCAAAGAACTTGCCACCAGCTCACTTTGCCTAATGCCTCCCAAGGTGGCAAGCAGCAACCACTACCCTTCTTTGTTTGCCATCAGCTGACCTCCTTTCCTATATCTCCAAGGTCTTTTAGTTTGTACCACAACTATCCCACATGGGCTTCTTTCAGGACTTTGCTGCTTCCTCACATCTGACACAGCCCTCTTGTCTTCCCTTCCCATCCTTCCCTAGGGGAGGTTTTGCTCTGCAGGTATTTGTGCCTCCTGCAGCTGGTCTATTATGAAGAAGCTGCTTGCAAAAATGACTGGCATGTCTGGGCTCCCTGTTGCTATTTTTAGCTGGGAGCTCAAGGCTTGAGATGTCATGGAAAATGACCTTCCCGAGAAAAACAGCATTTGTAGATTAGCATTGTGAAGTGGGAATAATTCCTACTCTCAAGAGACCTGTTTGGATGACAGAAGCCTCAGGGTTTCTGGATACATGAAATACCAAACACAGGAAATCATAAAATATGTTTTCATTTTCCAAGATGAACTGCTCAATTTATTCAATCAATTACAAGACAGTTTTGAGAAGCTTTAAATACAAAAAAAAGGGGCAAATCATATAATGTATATCTCGCCAAAGCTGCATTCCTAAAACCACCTTCTGGAAAAAATTCAGATTGTCTGAGCCAGTGCACTAACCACAGAGCAGAGTGGAAGTGGAGGAGAATGGAAGCCCCTACTGCCCTCTGAGCAGATAACCAGCCATTTAATGCACTCAGGCAGTGCCTGTTGACAGGGCCAAGTACCTGTCTAATGGCTGCTAATGGGAATTATAGATGAATAGGTAAAAAAGGCAACTTTGAGGCAGTTAACACATGAGCATAGCACAGGTTTTCAAGGACTGCAATGTTGGTTTTAGATATCTAATCCTGTCCAAGCAGTTTTGCAGGTCTGTTTGTAAACATCTTTTTCCATCTTTCTACAGGGTAGGAAAAAGGATAAATCATAACCTGTGCAATAATGAGCACTCAATAACTATATATATATCTTTTAACAGAATTAAAGAAAGAAGAGTCACTTTTTAAAAACAAATATGTCAAGAAAATGCATTGTGCCAATTAGATGTAGTAGCACCATTAGGAAATAAAATTGTATTATTCAATTATCAGTCACATTTGTAGCCATTAGTTCCCCTGGAAACTTGTCAAAGCTTTAGAGTACAGCTGTCAAGGCAAAAAATGCAGGAAAAAATACTTTAAACACAATTTGCAATTGACCTTTAAATGTTATTTTCATCGATGGAACTAACAATTTGGAAGATTTCTTTGAATAAATATCTTATGCCTGACTAAAACTATATAGTATTCTGCCTGTTATTTTACCTGATATATCTATATATACATATATATACACACAAATATATATTTAATTGATATGCATACATATGTACCTATATTTTATATATATATTACATTAGATAATTCTTTTACCTGCAGTATGTTTCCAAAAATTCCTTTTGGACAAAAATAGGACATAAATGTTAGAAACAAGAGCATTCATGTCACTTCCTTCAGGTCTAATAATGATCTTAGCAGGAGTGAAGATGAAATTTCCCTGTATATGTTTAGTAGAACACAATCAGATTTTGGTTTGTTTGTCTGCTGCCCTCCTCTGATGCACCAAGTGCTGGCCACTTACAGAGTTTCCAACTTGAATTGAAATATATTTAATACAATCTTGAAACTTTATGCAACAAAAACACATATAGACTGAATGAATAGTTTAATCTGAGGTTTAATATTTTCCTGAATGAGAGTTTCATGCATGGAGGAAAGATTGTCTCTGCAGTGCATTACCTAGAATATACACAGAACATTCAAAACATATATATTTTTATACAAGATACATGTAGTTCACAACTTTTTTTTTTTTTACTTCAGAAAGCAAAAGACATTTTGCAGTAGCCTGCTAATTAAAACTGTTTTGTAGATTATTTTAGAGACTAGTATAACACTGTAGGAGAAAACACTCAAGAAGTGTTGATATTTTATAATCTAAAGTTTCAGTATCGTAGAGAAACTTGTTCTGTTCTTAAATCTGTTCTTCTTTTTCTGCTTTTACTCAGGACTTCTCCTTTCCACACCTGCCTTGTTTCTGTTCCTGGTATCAGAGAAAAAAATAACATAACTTTTCTTGCATTTTTTTACAGAAACACTACAAATAAAGGTTTGGTGCTTAGTACTTTGTGGTAATAATGTAAATTGTCTAGTAGAGACTTTATTCTAGCTTGTGTTCAAAAGGCAGCCATGACGTGCTAGTCAAACAAGGTGGGGAAAAAGCTTATAACACTCTCTCTCAAATACAGAACAGCAATTGGATTTTTTTATAGCATCATCATTTGCTATTGATTATCCCAGGGAACATCATAGAGTGGCAGTCTTCTAACTTCTCTGTGTCAGTGGCTTAGATATATTTAAATACATTCCACAAAAGGAACACACTGTGAGAAACACTGCAATGAACACAAGTTCTTCAACTCCACTGATAAATGTGACAAAAAATATTTTGCAACTTATGTTTCAAAAACATCTAGTAAAACGTGATAAAAGAAAAAGGGTGATAAAAGCATAGGCACATGATGCTACCAGTTTAATGACGTTCTCTCCTTCTATTAGTAGCAATCCCACAGATGCCTGAGGAAGCACATTTGCCTTTGTTAAAACAAATCCATTCCAGAAACTGTTCTGACATCCATCATTAAAGCATTTTATGTGAGTAGTCTTTCTTACTGTATTATTAAACCATTCATTAACATGATAGATAAAAACTCCATTCCACTGAGAATCTGCCATGGCATTACAGAAATGTACCCTGCTTGGCAACAATTAAATATGCCATGACAGGAAAACAATAGAACAATGGAACTTAACACTAGGCTTTTCCAATTGTGGAATATTTCTACTGTGTTATTTAGAATACATACCAAAGTAAATTTCCTTATACAATAAATAAAGGAATAAACAAATTCCATTTGTACCAGAATTGAATCTAGGCAGAGCAGCCTACAAAATAATTGCTAAAACAAGTCAAAACCAAAGATGGAAAACTCCTAGTACAACAATGACTCTAAATCATTTTAAGTTCCTGATGCAGCTCTTAAATGTGACTGGACAGCCTGAACTGTATCTCTGTTATTGCGCAAATAGCAAACGACTTTACTTGAAACACCTGAAACTGCACAGGGTTTAGAGAGCAATGTATTTAGGCATGAAGGAAGACATCACCAGCCTCTTCTTTCCTCAATATTCTACAGGGAAAACTATATTTTCAAAACTAGGTTTTATAGGTAGTTTTTCATACTGAAGTATTTAAGCACCTCACAACCTTCATCATCTCTTGTAGTGTCCCTGTTACAGCTTGGAAACAGATAACACAGAATCACAAAATCAGACATTCATTGAGACTAAAAGGACCTCTAAACATTCAGTTCAAATCCCCTGCTCAAAACAGAGTCACTTACAGCAAATTGCTCGGGGTGGCATCCCATGGATGGAGACTCCACAACATCTCTGGATCACCTGTTCCCAAGCTCATGCAGCCTCACAGTAAAAAAAGTGTTTTTCCTAGTTTTAAGTCAAATTTCTTGAGTGTCATTTGTGGCAATGTGCCCATTGCCTCTCGTGCTGTCCCTGGGCACTACCGAGAGAAGTCTAGCTCTATCTCATCTACATTCTCCTTTCAGGTACATACATTTATGACATCCTCTCTTAGGCTTCTCTTCTTCAGGCTGAACAAACAGTACCAGTTCTCTCATCCTTACCTCATGTGAGAGATGCTCCAGTCTCTTCATCATCTCCATGGCTCTTCACTCTTGCTCCAGTATGTCCATATCCAGAAGAGGACCCAGCTCTCCAGATAGAGCCTCACTAGTGCTGAGCAGAAGGAAAGGATAATCTTCATCGACCTGTTGGCAATGATCTTTGTAATGGGCCCAGAGTGCCCAGGGGACAGTACAGAGTACTTTTACAAATGAAGTAAATTGTACATCGCCTTGGAAATGAGGACATAGCTCTCAAAACCAGAGTTCCCATTTCCCTGCAAGCCAGTCCACACAGTCTAGGTCAAACACTAACGTTATTAACCCTTAATAGTTTGGGTTGTAAGGGACCTTTAAAGATCATCTAGTCCAACCTCCCAGCAATGAGCAGGGACATCTTCAGGTAGATCAAGTTGCTCAGAGCCCTGTCCAAACTGGCCTTGAATATTTCCAAGGATAGGGCATCTACCACCTCTCTGGGCAACTTGCTCCACTGCTTTATCATCCTCATTGTAAAAAACTTCTTCCTTATATCTAGTCTAAATGTACCCTCTTTTATTTTAAAGTCATTACCCTTTGTCCTATTGCAACAGGCCTTATTAGACAGTTTGTCCCCATCTGTCTTACAGGCCCCCTTTAGGTACTAACAGGCTGCAATAAGGTCTCCCTGGAGTCTTCTCCAGGCTGAATGGACACAGCTATCTCAGCCTGTCTTCATAGGAGAGGGGTTTCCATGCTATGTGCTTACATAAAAGACCAAGTTCTATGGTGTGTCCTTCAAAGGGAATGGTGGTTGGAAGCAGTAATAGATTACATGAACTGCACCAAAGACTGAAGGAGAGGGGCCCCATAAAACACAGATTTAAAGGCACTCCAAAAGCAATACATCAGAGTACATTTAAAATATTTTCTCTGGTCTACAGAGCAAAAAACAACTAATTGGGATTTCTGACAGCACTTGACAGAACTCAAATGCTGGCCTCAGGTAGATTGCTATCCAGAATACAATAATATGAATTAAGCCTAGCCTGGGAAGGACCATTACTTTGCAATGAACCTCCAATTGCTGGAGACTGAGGGGGGTTCCACTTCATAGTGCTGTGATGCAGCTTATAGCACAAAACAGATAGAGCCTAACCCACCTGGGATATCAGTGCACCTTGAAGGCTGACATGCTACACTTTGAGGACTTTGGTGAGTAATGTGGGAGATTCGGATGAAAGGAGGGAGGACAAGAGTATATAAATTTTTTGTATCCTCATCAAAGGACCTTGGCTTAGGTGCATACCACTGCTTCAGTGGTCATCCAAATGGCTACAGAGGTATCTGGAATTGGAAAATTTCAACACAGTACTATGGTCAATTTACAATAGTGGAGTTAATTGTGGTTGACAGAGCTAAGAGAGTGTACAACACTGAAGGATATTACTGCAGTCAAACTGCATTACTGTTCTCATGGCCAAACTACTCAAAGTCCTTGTTTGGCCCTCATTATTCTTTTATTTGAATCTTGTAAAATCATTGTTATTCATCCTCACAACAGTGAGTAGAGGGGCATGCGATTACCCTCAGTGCTGATACACTGAGGCACACGAAGGCCAGAAATCAATTTAAGCACTTGATTCTTAAAAGCTCCTTTCTGTTCCAATGAGCATTTTTGTTTCCAGCAGTCAAGCTACTTAGATGCTTGAAGTTTTGCTCTTGTACATGCACTGATCCTTTTCTGACTGTGCTTGTGCACCTTACTAGAACAAGATTTAGAGGCATGTTCAAGCACTCTGTGGCTGTTTTACTCTGTGCCACATTGCTAGCACAGTCCCTAGCATGGATTTGCCCACGCCTACCCACAACCTCTGAGAAAGCTGAACCAAAAACCAAGAACACTGGGCAGCATGGACAAGACTGTGCCACATTTGCCTGACCTGCACTGTCCCTCAGTGCACTTGCAGGTGACTATGCAATTACAAACATTTTTATATGCTGTCATCACATCACAATGCATGCGACACATAGCTTCTATTTCAGCAATAACCAGCTATGTTACTCAGAGCACTCACTGCTGTTGGACACTATGAACTAAAAGGTAGGCAGAAAAATAATATTTACATATCCTGGAGCCACAGAAGCACCCCAGGAAGGAGACTTGAGGCTAGTTGCCATGTCATGGATGCACGCAGGTCAAGCCAGCCAGGCCAGGTCTACACAGTTCATGGCCACAGAATACTCTTTAGGCCTATTTAGTGTATTGGTAAAGACATGGTTGCCAAGAGGCATGTCCCAGAAGGAACAGTCTCTCCTACTCTCTTCCATTAGGATAAGGAACTGTCCATAGTTGAGAATATTCTTCTACAAAACCACCAATGTGTATTTGAATTTATTGAATATATTTCTTCGGAGGAAGTGGGATCTTTGATTTCTGTTTACTAGTGAGAGCTCCCACTCAGGTGACTGCATACCTGAAACTTCAGAGCTATGTCATCAGGCAATATGACACATAAGAGATTCTCTCCAAATAATTATTTTTAAGTGACTTGCTTAGAGCCACCACTGATATCAAGGTGCAGAGGACTAAATCAGACTCATAGACACATATGCCACCCACGCAGCTGCTCTCCTTTCTATCCTACTGGAATTTACACATGCAGGGTGTATCAAATTAATACTAAACTTCTATTCAGTTCTATTTCTGTCATTAAGTTTCCATAAACTCTGAAGAGCTTGTCTTATTACAGATGGTGTTTTACAATAGGAATAATGGTTTCAGGACCCCCTCTTAAAACCATTGAAATTATTGTTTTAACCAGTGAAAGACATAATATTTGTATCATACAAGGACTGGTGCCATGAGAAACTAAGTCTTGCCACTTGAAGCCTCTGCTCAGTTTACCAGACATATGACCCAAATATCACACATAGATAGTAGGAAATGTCATGAAAACAAGAAAAATGTTTGTCAAGATGTGAAGACTTAGGACAGAGTATTTGCTACATTTTGAAATCAGGTACAGCAATTATTATTAAGAATTTTCTGAAATAAAATGTACTAACTAAATTACCACTGTGCTAGATAATAACTACTTAGCAGAGCAATTTGAGAGCAAAAGACCTGTTTATATTTTCACTATTTAAATTAATTGGCTACTTCACTAAAAACTGAGAGACTGTAATAATATGTTAAAAAATGCAGCTGGTCAATGCTTTCTCTGAAGATAGGGAATTCTCTGAAGATTTGCAAATATTAGTTACCGAAAGGTGATTAAGCACAACAATGAAATATTAAAGTACAGAAATTCTAAATAAATCAAATGGCAAAGGTATAATGATGAAAGATACAAATTAATTTTTATTGTGAAGACTGAATTTTTAGTAAATATCACAAGCTATTGAAGCTATGTGCAGCAGGGAGCACAAGCTGCCATTTATCATGACTTACAGAAGCCACCATCAACATAGTTCCAAGTAAACTTTTGGATTCAGCAAAGAATATGCTATCAGGCTTGTGCTTCACTTTCTGGGATGAAAGTTAAAGCTGCTATCATGTCAAGACTCGGTATCTTCTGCCTGGACATTATTTCTGTCACAGAGTGAATCCTGCTGCTCTGGATCTCCTTCCCAATGACATCCCCCCAACCAATAAACTTAACTCATGAAAAGATTACGTGGTACCCAAGGGGATGGTTCAGTCGTAGAAACATTCAGAACCTTGAATGGCAGTTTAGTTTGATCTGAACATACATACAGCATGTGGTGAAAGAAATGTCACAGAACCTACAATTAAATACTGACCACTCGTTGCAGCTCTGGCCATGCTGGGTCAACTACTGAGGCATCAGGGACAACCAGACCACACTAGTGGAGACTATGGGAGAGCAGAACTGGGCCTCCTACTTTAGATAGGCAGTCGCTGCAAATAATTTCCAGAGGGGCTTTAAGCCAGATAACAAACCCAGGGGCACCATCATTCAAGCCTGGGTGCCAGCAACGGAGCTTCAACAC
The DNA here is from genome assembly GCA_035041135.1 of Platyrinchus mystaceus. Classification (NCBI taxonomy): domain Eukaryota; kingdom Metazoa; phylum Chordata; class Aves; order Passeriformes; family Tyrannidae; genus Platyrinchus; species Platyrinchus mystaceus. The sequence continues at coordinate 79,551,509 of JAWWLV010000088.1, forward strand.
CACTCGAGGAAAACCAGCAGTCCCAGTCCAGTCAGCTGTGCAGTGATGGGGCACAGAAAAAGACAATAATTAATCCAGACAGAAGGGAAGAGCCATTTTGCAAGTGGGACACAGGTGAGTAACACACAAGCACATTGTTTCAGGGCAAGATAAAAAAATATAGTGAGCTAAATACAGTAAAGTAAAACAAGTAAGAACTTCCGGTAAACATAGAAGTCTTGATGGTAAGGACCTTAGATAAATGATAAAACACTAGGTAATATTATGCTGTTAATGGTGACTGCTTGTGTGCAACACTTATGTATCACTTTTCTTGTACTCTGTTCTGTTGAGCAACCTCCATGTTCCAGCCAGCCCATCAGGAAGCTTGACTCTTGTTTCGCCAGACCACCATGCTTTTACACACACTGCTAAAAACAAAGCCTGCTTTAGGCATCTCTTCTTAGTCTTTTGTAGGCTCAGATGGAGGACTACATGAAGGCTTTCAAGGTTGGGAGTCCACAGGACACACACAGTGGTGAATACTAATTAGGGCCTCTCCTTTGCAGCCACAACCCACACGTTTGGAAAATGGCTTTGTCACATTAGCTTAAGCACCTGGTTTTCAGACATGACTGACAGATGCTCAGGTATTACGTCTCAGGTAATTGCTTTTCAGGTCCTTTCTCTGGAAAGCCTGATACCAAAACTCTCACACATCTTTGAGGCACTTGAGGATTTTCTCTGACTTAGAATAGAACAGTTGCATTTAAATTGATTTAAATATTTAATATACATTCTTCTCAGAATGAATAGCAATGCTCTCTAAAGTTTCTTCGTTATGTACCTGCAGGAGCACTTTTTCAATCTTTCCTGTTGCTGTCAGCTAAATGTGAGAAATGTGGATTATTGCTAGCAAGTGTGAGCTTTTCCTTCTGATTTGTGAAGCTCCAGACACAATTCTTTGGTGCATACTGCTCCGCCTGACCTCCTCTTTCTTCTAAATAACATTGAAACTATTATCACTGGCTCTGTCTCCCCCTCCTTATTGTTCCTTTCGTCACAAGCTCCTTTTCTCCTGAAAATTCAATTTTCTGAGTTGCATAATTTTAATATTTTCTATGGTTTTCTAGAATTTTCTTCAAAGGCCATAAAGTCCTCTCTTATAGGTCCTTTCTGCTGCTGCTTCCTGTTCTTCAGGCTTACTGTGGCTTGCATAAGTTTGTAGCAATTTAGCCAAAATGAATGAAAATCTGTTTTAAATGACCAGAGCTCAAGGGCCTGTACTTCCTCTTTATTTGGGTATCTGACAGAGCCTAAAGAAGTACCATAAATATCTCAATGTTGCTCACTACGCAGAAGTATTTTAATCTTCAGACTTAAATCTATCCACAAAATGTCTTTTGCATTTTTTTCTGCTTTTATCCAGCAGCCTCAAAGCATTTTGCAAAAAAACATATACTAGTTTTGTGTCAGTGTTTTTTAAGAGACAAGTAAAGAGAAAAGTGCATGCAGTAAAGCTGATTTACCTGTGGTGCACAGATGGAAAGTGAAGTAGCTCTCTAATAGACTCACATTAAATGTTGCAGTCATCCTGCTCAGAGAAATGCACTGCCATGTACATTTGATGATTTCTCCAATGAAGGGGAACCCTCATTCTTCTTCAGCTTCAGAGAATCACATGCCAGCCATCTGGCCCAAAGGCTGCCCAGTGTCTCGGAGTGGTAAATTTGTCTGAACTGTGGGAAAGGATGGTCACTAACTGGCAAGGCAGATTTCTTCCCTGGCATACATCAACCATCTCCTACTATTTTGAGAACTAAGTAGGACTCTACTGTGTTGTTTTTGCAGCTGGAGACAGAGGTTTTTATATTTTATGCTTTCCTTCTGAACAATATAAGATTTTCTGGGACTCAACGTAACTTTCCAGGAACCATGCAATAAAGTCAGAGCAGTCAGGAGTAACATCTGTGAGTGTCAGTTGCCACAAGCTGTACTATCAGTATATGAAAATCAGATACAAAAGACTGGTCTGGGCTTTTCTTTTTCTCCTTTTTAATCGGGAATGTATTCAGACCTCTGATGAACTGTTAACTTTGATATCAGCTGTTTCTCCTTAGAAAAAGCTTATGAAATCTGGACTGTGCCTTTGAAGGGATCCCAGTAAGAACTTGCAATAGCCCAGCAGTGAAGAAAATGCAAAACATTCATTGAGCCACTGAATCTCTGCAACCAATTCTAACACTTTGACAAAACTAAGTTCAGTTTCCAGCAAGGAAGCCTTACTCAGTGGCAGACTAAAGAAGCCTATCTCACTAGGTCAGATCTGCCTCCTCCTTTTTCCCACCTAATCACCATCCTCCATTTCTTATTCTAGGGGAAAAAAATTAGTAAATTTAATTAAAAGAGCTGCTAAAGCAGAAAAGAATATTTTAGTCATATGATCTTCTGAGTTCTCTCCAACATCATCTTAGGTAATGGCTTATCACGTAACATTTGCTTTATTTTCTCTTTAACAGTAGGATACTTCCAAACTTGTGCATCCCATCTGTATCCATTTTCACAATGACTGAACAAATGCAATTAGTCTGCAGTCAGCCATGTAATGGTCTCCTACTACTACCACTTGGTATTTTTAGTTCATGGATTCTCCTATTTCTCAGCTATGCCTTCTTTCTTTCCCTAGCTTACATTTATTATCAGAATTGCTTTTTTCCCTTCACTGCCATTCTGTGTTATTGAAAGAATCCCATATACTTTATCTTTTCATATTTCTCTCATGGTCACCCCATTGCAACCTACAGATGGTTGTAAAAGGAGGAAAATTTTCAGTAAAAATATTGCAAAATTTTCCATTTATTTCTTCTCAAATTCTGTACACTGCATTATTTCCTAGATCTGTACAGTCTACCTTCTATGCTGACTACCTTCTACTGATTACAATGTTTTTACAAAGATATGTGAACCACCGGAGAAAATTTTCATGTCAACCTATTGAGAAAGGAGTTCTGTTTCCTTCACCCACAACAGATTTCCAATGGTCCACTCACCTCACAGCAGAATGTGACATTAATTTCTTGGAAGTCCAGATTGCACTTCTCTTATGTTCTGAACAGAGCAGGAATGATCATGACTTTGTATGTGCTCTTCTTTCCCTATGACATGCAAACACTGCAGCCTTTCTGACTTGGCTTCAACCTGTTAAAATCAAAGACACATCACTAACTGTTCTTTCATCTTTCAGTGTTAAACATGACATGCTTTAAATTCTATTAATTTATCAGATGGTTCCTTCATCAAGCTAAATGTGATGTTTCTCTGACTGTATGAATATCTTATCTTCCTTAATGCTGCTTGTTGAATAGGCCCTTCTGTCTCTCAATGTATTTAATTCCTGATTTTCTGGTCTGATTTTGTGCTATATGTGGAATTTCCTGTTTGTTTGAGATGTTGGTGTTTGCTTTTTACTTTTTTTTTTTTCTGCAAGCCAGACAAATTTTCTTACCTCTAGCTTCTTTTTTCAAAGTACTTCTCTGAAAAATGGTGAGCCGTCAGAAGTATTTCACCTCCTCAGCAGTGAAATACTTCTATCAGGTTTGCCTCTGATGTGGACAATGCACATGAAGAAAGCCTTCTTCACAACAGAAAGATGCACTGATTTAATTTAAACAAGGTTTTAAACCAATCTACTTTAACGAGCGTAGGTTCTTGTGTAGACCTTCTTATTTGGTATAGCATATGCAAGCTTTTCCTTGCCCTGAATCAAAAAGAAAAGAAATTGGTTTAAACTCAAATAGGAATGTCTATCATATTTATTTAAAACTGCATACCTAAGCAGATGGGTGCAACTTTCTCATCGAGAAAAGACTTTAAAATATACACACTAAGATAAGAAAAAAGTATGTCTTGTCCCCTAGAGTAATTTTCTCTATATACTATGAGTTTCTTCATCTTTTCCTCATTTCTGTCTCTGATTGCAAGCACAATTTTTTAATTGTTTCACAAAACAGAAACTTGCATAAATTTCACTGCAGCTTCTGGGGACCTCAACGATCTCAAAAATGTTCTTGTGGTTATACTTCCTATTCATCATCTCCTGTTTCCTTTTTTACTCTTCTTTTTCCACACTGTCTCTGGATTGTAATGGCTCTAAAGCAATTTCAAATATTTGTACTACAGCATCTCCTTTCAAAAATTTAACCAAGCTTCTAGGAATATCTTCAGAATACATCCCACTCCCCCCCCCCCCCGACACTTTCTTACTTTTAATAGAGAAAGAACCGTTAAAAAGAAATATTCTGACAGTGGATAGAAAATGAAGTGGATTTCTACCTCTAGATTTGGCTAAGTTGCATTCAGAGGCAGGATATACTGAAAAGTTAGAGAAATACAAGCAGCCTGAATCTTTCATTACCTTAGAGAACAGCCAAGCTTAGGAGCAGTGATTTCATCTCTAAGTCCAAAATCTTCAGCTGAAAATACTCTCCATGCTTCCTTTTGAACAGGCTTAGAAACCTTTTCTTCCTTCATCTCACTTCTCTTCCCAGCAAAAGAAATTATTCTGGTTTTTCAGTCATCCTGTTTTCACTAAGCATTTCAGTTTGCACCCTCAACTCAGGTTCATGTCTGTGAACCACTTAAGCAGACCTGATAGGATGTTGCTATTTTCTTTTTTTTCCTCCTTACACATAAGCATATTTGCTATTACATTTCCTTCCCTTTGATACCAGATTAGTGAGACTACATTAATTATTCATTCGTCTAGGTGACAAACAGTCTTGTTCAATAGTTGATTGACCCGGTTCTTGAAGCTCCATAGAGATGTTAGTTTGAGCTATATCAGGAAGGACAAAAGAGAAAAGATACCTCAGCAAGAGTTCAAATATTTATAACAGACCATTTTCCTACTGCTTCTCACAGTGCTGCATGTCTTTCACTTTATGAAACTCGACATTTAAAGAAGCTTTTCATTCAGTATTAGGAAACACTTTGACACCCAAACTGGCAGAATTCTTAGGTTAAACATTCTCCTCCACTCTTCTGCTGCTTTCCTGACTAGCTCAAATCACCAGACAATGTTTCTTTCACTTAAACCCCTAACTGACAAGCTCCAAAAAGGAAAAAAAATGTATTGGGATGCTGGGTATTGTAAGAATATTCCACTAAATTGGTTTTAAGGTTAGCTGCACCTATGGGATTAAGTCATTAGCCATAGGAAAAGAATGTTTGCCTACAGAATTTAAAATAGGCGGTTGCAAAGTTTTCTAAAGTCAAAATGCCAAAAGAAACAGAAAACGCATGCAGATCTTTAGTCATTATTTATGTTGGCTCTAAAGTTTCTTCTCACCTGTTATGAGGCAGCTGAGAGACTATTAGAATTTCACATCCTCTTGACTGAGGATTCAATCTAGAAAAAAATGAAAACATCCTCAGGCTGAGGTCATGGAAGAGGACCTTGGCTCAGGAAAGAATGCTACCTTTCACAATATGTTTGTTTAAACACTTTTTCTGTGTTTAAATGTTCAAAATCAAATTCTTTTCTCTCACATGAAAAGGGGAAATTTACTCAAACCCTTAGCTTTTGATCAGTCTGTCTGCACCCCAGGAAAGCAGAAACCCTTGTGTCCAACCAGTCTGTCGGCATTCCATTTTGGGGACTCTTCACAGAGCAGTTCAGTGTACTGGAGGGCAGTTCCACTGACTTGTTCATGGTCACACGCTAAACAAAGGGAGCACCTCCTCTGTCTCCAAGCCTTTACCTGCTGCTAGTGACTGCTGGTACCCTTGAAGGACTCACATTAACATTTTACAGAATAACACTCTTTATTAAAAAAATTGTGACAGGTTAAGGTTTGAGAATTGCTGAGGATAGTATCTGACTGCAAAAATATATTCAAAGTAATATACTAATTCAAAGCAATATACTACCAAGCTCTAAACTCCAAATAAGTTATTTTGAGATAATCATTCAGCTCTCAGAGAATACAGTTCTTACCCAATAAGTGTCCCTTCTGATGATCTGAGATGACAGG
>JAWWLV010000088.1:79557619-79573741 GCA_035041135.1 Platyrinchus mystaceus
TGAAAACATCCTCAGGCTGAGGTCATGGAAGAGGACCTTGGCTCAGGAAAGAATGTTACCTTTCATAATATGTTTGTTTAAACACTTTTTAAGGATGTTCAAAATCAAATTCTTTTCTGTGACATGAAAAGGGGAAATTTACTCAAACCCTTAGCTTTTGATCAGTCTATCTGCACCCCAGGAAAGCAGAAACCCTTGTGCCCAACCAGTCTGTCGGCGTTCCATTTTGGGAACTCTTCACAGAGCAGTTAAGTGTACCAGAGGGCAGTTCCGTGTACTGGAGGTCAGTTCCACTGACTTGTTCATGGTCACACGCTAAACAAAGAGAGCCCCTCCTCTGTCTCCAAGTCTTTACCTGCTGCTAGTGACTGCTGGTACCCTTGAAGGACTTACATTAACATTTTACAGAATAACACTCTTTATTAAAAAAATTGTGACACGTTAATTAAGGTTTGAGAATTGCTGGGGACAGTATCTGACTGCAAAAATATATTCAAAGTAATATACTAATTCAAAGCAATATACTACCAAGCTCTAAACTCCAAAAAAGTTATTTTGAGATAATCATTCAGCTCTCAGAGAATACAGTTCTTACCCAATAAGTGTCCCTATTGATGATCTGAGAAGACAGGTTCAGCTCATCGACTGATCTCAGAAATTACACTGGAGTCTTGCCCCACTTCTCCCCATTCTTAACTTTTATGCTATTTATGTTTAGGTGGAGCTTGGGTGACTTTAATCATACATCTTAGTGAGGGGTGGTCGTACCTTGGGGCAGGTATCTCAGGATATTACCTGAGATAAGCTTGGGATGGAAACATGCATCAGTCCAAAGAGAGTGATTTTGGCACGGTTGCGATTCAACAGCAGGACACTTTCCTTTATCTCCCTTGCTTTTCAGCTGCTGTGTGATTTATCAGCTAGAACACACCACCAAGTTCCCTCCTCTGCAAGGGCTTCCACAGAGCCTGGTCATGGTGTCTCCACTCTGCTCTACTTGCTGTTTAGTCCCCCTTAGACTGCACTGTGTGTGGGAGGTTGGGTGTGCTGACCGTGTTCCACCCAGGGAGTAGCAACCATATCTTCCCCTGTAATTTCCATAATTTTATCCCCAGTCATCTTTCCACATCTTTCCACAAAATTTTTAACTTTCATTTCTTAAGGTGAAAGGTGATCCTTCACTTAGGATCTTTATCTTGACTATTTATTTCCCTTGCCTCTTTGAAAATGCTGTTTTCTTTCTGGCAAACCAGACACAGACATCTCATTGGCTTGAGTATTAGCAAACTTAATTAATTTATCACCCATTGATGCACTTCTCTTCCTACTTGATCAAAACTGAAAATGCTTCTTAAAGTCAGTGTGTATTATCACTTTCATCAGAAGGGTTTATTTCACCTAAGGCTTCATCCATGTTTTACACAAATATAACAATGAACAATGCCACATCTCACTATCAGATATGAACCCTAGACACAACTGAGCTCTACCTCATAGGATAAGTCAGGCATGGGATGTCTGAAGAGTATCCCCACCTGACAGTTACATTTTTAGCATGGGGTTTGATTCACTTTTGGTCCATGATGCCGCTAATTGGGATCAGTGCAGCAAGCAGGCTCTCACACAGTACTTCTCAGATGTTGCCACAGCACTCCAAGGCCACTGCAGCCACAGACAAATCCTCCAAGAACAGGTTACCTTTGCTGGATTCTCGGCATTTGCGGAGCAGTTGCCCAGAGTATTCTCCTCAGAGCTGAGGAGGCAGCAGAAATGCCCATGTGGGACAAGGACTGTGAGCAATAGGCTACAAAAGCCACTCCAACAGATGGATTGGGTGAGATTTTTTGATTGGTATTTTTAATTTCTCCTTTTTTTCCCTACAGACTTGGGAGTCATGACATATGATAAATGCCCATGAGACTAAAAAGCAGCTACATTATTATCGTATATATTTCATTTACTGAGGGTGATTTGGATGCAGCAGAACTTCATTCCAGGATTGTCTCAAGGTCAAAGAACAGAAGCAGGCAAAACAACAGGTATTTAACTGACATATGGGGCTGAGCAGAGCAAAGAAACAGGGCATTTCTTCCACCAATCTGTTGGTGGAGGGATTTTCATCAAGTATTTAAAGCTGGTAGGAACATGGAGGACTGGCTCATCTTCTGGAAAGACATTTGGAACAAGACCACATGGAGTTATTTTCATCACTGCATTGGGAAAAGATAGCAATAGAGCACGGAAAGGGAGACAAGAGCTAACAAGCATTACAGAAGCAAAAGCATGCCCAATATAGTCTTTTGAAGGATGCACTTTTAACCTGTGCTTGAATTTAAACAAGAATTAACTGATGGACAGGGGGTAGTGGCATGAAGCATGACGCATGGCTGTTGATAATGACAGCAAAAATGCAGTTCAGTTTCAGTGTAGAGTGCCGTCTTTCTTATAAACTGGCTTATAAACTTTCATACTGCTGTGTCAGACACAGGTTTGGAAACCATGATTAACTTTGTGCCACAGAAAAGGGCAAGCAGGATGATAAGGAGTAGATGAAAAGGCAAGGAAGTAGCACTAATCCTTGGGCAGAAGGATGAGGTAGTCTGGGGAGCCAGAACTTTCCCAGTTAATCTCTGTGAACTTGAGGCTGTTTCAGGACAACCCTAATAGACAATATTTCTAGCAGACTTGTCCTTGAGGGGAAACCAGGAATATTGTAACAGCCTAGAATTCAGAATCAGCAGAGCTGGAAAGAAATGGCCTACTAAAAAATAATAAATTACGTGGCTGCAAAGAGGATTATGGGCCCCTTTACTCCTCTAGGACAGATATTGACAAAAGGATGTGATGAATTGAGAATGATCCATTTGCCCCCCTCTTACCTTCTCAGAGTGTCCATAAATGATGGTGGTGACCCTCAATTAGTTCGTTGATGCACATTTTCCTTGACCTGGCAGTATCAGTCATTCTTCCCCGTGGCCTTGTAACATGGCTTGGAAATTGTAACACCAAATTGGTGTTTCAGTTATTACCAGCTCAACGTCATGATTTCAATTTGCTGGGATTCAAGATCCGGGGACAGTATTTCCTCAAGAAAGCAATGTTAATATGTTGCCTGGTGGCTGGTACTGCCTCTGGTAATTCATCAAAATGCAGTACAAGCAATGAAATGGGAAGTGGAAAGCCCCTGGTAGCTTACTGTCTTCAGGATTTAGCTGGAAAGGGAGGGAATAAAGAATAATACTAGATAAAAATGTGATGGCAGGGACTGACAAAGGATTAGGAGAAGGTGAAGTACTCGGTGCTCTTTTTGCCTCAGTTTTTACTGGCATGTTCTTCTCTCAGGGGTACCAGGAACCTTGTAACAGCAAGTGGAACTCAAGCATTACTCATGGTAGAGGGTAACTAGCAGAGTTAGGGATAAGCCAGCAGGACATATGAGACTGGATGGGATGCATTCAATTCAAATGGGATGCACAGCTGGCTGCCGTCCTTTGCAAGATTTCTATAATTTTTGAAAGGACATGGCAATCAAAAATAGGTTTCTGAATACTGGGAAAGGCACAAATCACATCCCTCCTCTTCAAGAGGGGCAAGAAGGAAAATCTGTAGAAATACAGACCAGTCAGCCATGCATGGTAAATTTGTCCCATGGGGAACGAATTTTCCTGGAAGCCATTTAGGACTTTAGGGTTGACTGCTACAGGTCCTACAGGTGCTAAAGAGCTGCCATTAATACAAGCTCATTATAGATCCACACCTTTCAGTACCTGATAGGGTGATCATCTCGTAGCCTTGGCACTCAGCTTTCCACAGTCACCATTGTGATGGGTTGATCTGGGCCAACAACCAAGCACCCACACACCTGCTCGCTTCCCTTTCTCCCACTTACTGCAGGGCACAGAATGGGAAAAAGAGAAAGCCTTGATGCTGTGCAAGCGCTGCTCAGCAACAGCCAAAACACTGCCACATTGACACTGTTTTGGTCACAAACCCAAAACACAGGACCAAAAAGGCTGCCATGATGAGAATTACCCCCATGCCAGACAGACCCAGTGCAAGCATGAAAAACCAAATGATACTTTGATAAACGCTTGACACAGGATAATTGGTGAACATAAAACTATATTTCTGTGAAAAGTATAAAAATTGTAATACTAACAATTAAAAAAAATGAATTTACGTAGCCTGGACAGGCGGGAAAAAATGAAAACTGCTAAACAAACTGAATCTTTGTGCAAAGAAAAATAAAATATAGATACATCTTATAACCTTTAGCTCTCAGCCAGCAAATACTTTGAAAATACACTCATTAAAATTGACATAATTCTGGAACACAACTGAAAAGCAAAACAGCCCTTCCACCATTGTTCAAATGCTGCAGTTTCCTAAGGAGAGGTCATAATACTTCCCAACCCTAAAGAATGCTGATACTTTGCATTCTTTTCATGTAAAAGAAAGCAGACTAGAGAGATAACAGGAGAAAAAATGTGTTAGCCTTATACCCTTGAGCTGTGATGAAACACCAGTCTACTTACATTTAATTATGTTCCGTTTATAACAAAGCATTCAGCAGAAAACATCAATAAGAATGTTGACACACCGAGACTCTTTCTAATAAGAATGAAGAATTATAATTGGAAATCTGGCATCTAGAATTCAACTGAAAAGGGATTTTGCTGTTTAGTAATTAGTTCTCTCTGTAACATAGTGTTTCTAAAGGAAAATTATTGGGTAGATTTACAATTGAGCTATGTGTTCAGATCAGTTCAAAGATTAAAAAATGACTACATTACTCTAGACAAAGACACATTTGGACTAAATATACACCACAATATATAATTTCTTGTCCTCTATTACTTAATGTTCTTTGTAAGGAACACAAATAAATAATGCATAGCATAAAAACCAGAACGTTGCGACTGATATATTTACTGCAAAGTTAACAGAAATCTTAGGTCTGAAACTAAGGCACTAAGGCTCTTCCAGGAGAAAAAGTGTCTTTTAAAATAGGTCTGACTACATTGGAAGGATAAAGCAGGGTCAGGTAAAGCCCATGTTAGTTACTGTTGCTGCAGGGAGCTGAGTATCAGCTTCACTTGTGTCTTAGGAATGGCTGCCTGTGCCTAAGCTCCAAGGGATTCCCCCATCAGGTACTGAAAGGTGCTGGCCTATGATGAGCTTGTATTAATGGCAGCGCTTCAGCATCTGTAGCAGTCAACCTTACAGTCTTAAAAGGTTATTTCTTAGAAGCTAGGGCCAACTATCCATACTTGGGTACATGCAAAGTTTCCTCTGAAGCCAACATTTCTGTGAAAGAATAGAAAGAACTTGAAGATACTGAAATCAATGAAGTTTGGTGTTATTTACCATGGAATCTCACTTGAAATATGGAAATATGGACATATGAAGTATGGACACCAAGCAACTATCAGTTCTGTAATGAGTGCCTACTGCAAAGCTTGTAGTCAGCTAGGTTCTCAGTTCCCATTCAAACCACAAAACCCCCACATCCAGATGTCAACTGCTGTCAGAAATAAAATGTACAAAAAACCCCACCAAATCCAATGTGCTTGGAAACACTAAGAATTTAAATTAGCTTGACTTTTCTTCATTTTCACTTCTGAACCAACATTAATTTTTTTCCTTTATTGAAATAGCACAGCTTCCACAGGTCCAAATCAGCTGCAAACTCAAAGACAGAATGGGATGGGAAACAGAGGAACAGAGGAGTGGGTAAGACACACTTGCCAACCACAACACCTAATTCTCTTGAGCCTCATTTGGTATGTAATCCCACCAATAGCTCCCAGAAGCAATCATAGTCCCCATTCACACTGATTCTGAAGCTGTGATGTAAGTCTGCACACTTATGCTCATGTGGAGGGAAGTCTTATTGTCTACAGAGCCAGAAGAATAAGATCCTCTCTAACTGGGCAGTAATAATGTGCCCATTACCTATCATGGCAAAATACAGGTTTTTTGCTAAATCCCACACTAATGAGACAATGGAGAGAGAACTGTGCCTCATGAGGCCTGGCTTCTGTTTTCATCTCTGCTACTAATTAGGCTTTGGCAACTTATTTTTACCTCTCTGTGCTTCTGTTTACCCATTATAAGGCAGTGGATAATGAAAATTATGGCCTTTATGCATAATATTGAGCTCTTTGGATAAAAACCTCCAAAGGAGAACTTTTACTTTCCCTGTTGCAGCAGGTATCTCCCTCCCTATCTCCCTTCCTACTTTCCTTCTTTTTTTCTCTTTTTCTCTCTTTCTTCTTCCCTTCTTCCTGCCTTTCTTCCATTGAATCTACAAATTGCTTTATTTCTCTTCCATATCAGAATACTTCTGTAGTATTATTACTGTGAGTTGTGTTCTAAGGCAGAACTGCATTGCACTGCATTGGAGGAAGAATGAACGGTGATATTTTGCAAGGCAAAGCCTCTGGAAACTCACAGAGGTTTATTCCCTTTATTTTGCTTTATTTGCTTTTTAGTATATAGCGGTGAAGACATTTATAAAGACTTTAATGAAAAATAATAAATTTTAGCTTAATGTGAGGCTGTATTGCAATGATGGTTTCCATTTGGGGTTTTCTTAAAGGCAGAATTCTCACATGAAGTAAATATAAATGTTTACTTCAGCTATATGGCCAATAACCTGTGACTGTCCTTGAAAGAAAAGAACCTACAACAAATTATGCCACTCTAGCATGTCTAAAACTTAACACTTAAAATAATATTGTAAACATTGGGGAGGAGCAAATGTAAAAAGTAGTCGTTGCAGCTAAGATAACTACTACCAGGAAAAACAGAAGGCTTTTGTGAAAAGGGGCATACAGAATAACTTCTTAATTTTCTACAAGCCTCCTGAATTTGATTTATATCTCAGCAGTAATCCATCATACTGAGAAATTGCTTTTCGTGCTGATTCAATATTTGATAACTGCTCAGAAGTCTGAACTTAATGACAATAAAGCATAAGAGTGGCAATGTAATGTTGCAGCATTTCTTTCTGAAAACATCATCATTCCACCTTTCTCATGAGATAGACCTGTAGTATACTTTTTACTAGAAATATTTTCAAGGACATCTAATAAAACCCTAAGAAAAAATAGCATTTGAATTTTACAATTACACTGTGATTCAATTCAGTAACTTTTACTACTTAACAAATTTAGCTCGCCCCAGTGGGAACTTACTCTAATTCTAAAGAAAAAAAATTAATTATATAGTTTTTTCTGGAAAACTGAGTTAGTAAATCAAGTGAGCAAATAAATTTGTGTTCCTTGACAGAGTAACAGGGCAGACAGGGTAACAACATGAAATTAATCAAATCGTCAAGATACGGAGAAACCAGCAAACACTGGCAACCCAAGCAACTTTAATGAGTGAATGTAAAAACAGTCAGTAAGGGAAGGGTGGAAAATTGTTATTAAAGCACATGTTACTCTTGCCCCAGACTTGTTTGCTTGTTTTCTTACACAAACTCTTTTTCCAGGTCTGCACATTATAACAAAACCACCTTTTTGGATGGTGGCCCACACAATCCCCGAAGATTTCCAAGCAAACCATAGTCTTAAAGCAAGCACCTTTTCCTCAATCTGGCATAGCAGTGGACAGAACTGAAACAACACTATTTGGCTTTTGCTAAAAGCTTTACATATTTCCACGTAAGTAGAAAAGCAAGGAACTTTCCTATCTGGTGACTGTATCAGACTAAGCCCATTTTTTAAAGTAGTGGGTAGCAACATATACAAACAAAAATGTGCAAACTCAAAAAGTCAAAATGAAGGACTAAATTCCCAAGTAAACCCTTTGATTTATTTTATATTTGCTCAGAAATTATCATGCCATCCTAAAAATGTCACAAAGGATTGCAACTATTTGGGGGAACTGATATTTTTATTAACTGGCAGGGGAAAAAAAAAGAAGAAGGAAAAAAGAGAAAATAATTTAGCTTCTCCATGGCTCTTAATCTTTAAAAATAGCAAAACATTAAAACATGTTGTTGAAACAAAACAGCCAATATTTCAAAACAACTGATTGTTTTCAAGCAAAACTATTTTGGATGCATTATCAAAACTGAGTGGTAGTTTTCATTGACTTGACGGTTATCCATAAATTGGGCAACACCCTACTATCTGAAACAGTTTTGCCTACCCTATAGGCTAAATACAGAGCATTTTATCATGTTTCCCAGGATTTACAGCATGCATGCACATATGTGTGCTGGAAATGACAGCAGAAGTCCTGCGGCAAAACATTTAGCTGCCTCTTAAGTGCTGAGTGATCCTAGGTTGCACTATTATAATTCCCCACTGACTTGAACCCAGAAACTGCTTTTCTACATGTGTCAGTATTTTCAGAAAGAATGCAAAACTTCACTGCAGGCCTCAAGTGAAAGCACCAAAACTGTGGCATCTGTTAAGCACTGGGAAGTATTTTCAAAATAGACATAAATAGTGTCCTAATCATAGTCCAGCAGACTGTTTATTTTTAAAATAGACTGCTTACTGAACATACTTGGGGCTACAGAGTACAAAAAATAAGAACCTAGTATTATTGTCAGAAGTGTTGTAAAGGCCCGATTGCCACTGAAAATAATTCTTCTATGCATGCTTTTACATACTTTCCTAACTAACACTTCAAGTTTGTGGGGTTTAGGTTTGTCGGGGGTTTTTTTGTTTGTTTGGGGGTTTTTGTTTGGTTGGTTTGGGTGGGGTTTTTTTGTTTGTTTGGGTTTTTGGGGGTTTTTTTTGGTTGGTTGGTTGGTTTGGTTTTGTTTAGTTTTTTTTCCTTAACTTAGCCTTTCGGATCTGTAAAGAACTTTCTTCCTATTTTTGGTTGGGCTTTTTTTTTTTTAATGCAGGCGTTTTTGCCTGCACCATCACCTCAAAAGACATAGCTTCTTTCTGCTTGCTATTTTAGTTAAAATTAGTAGTAGCTGAAGAGTAGTCTTTCTTGGCTATGCAGGATAATGTCACAGATATTTAAAATGTCTATTATGAGCTCTTACCCATGAATTGCTGTGCAGTGGAATCCTCCATAAAAATGCTCATATTCCAAAACATCCAGCAGTCCTCAAAACACGTTCAAACATGAAATATTCTAAGCAACCTGACTTTATTTACTCTTCCCTCAGTGTGCTGCTACATTTCAGTACCCTGTCCTGTGATGCTGTCATTCACTCGTTTTCCAGTAAGGACTTGTCTTTGCTACAATCTCTGGGGAAAGTGTGTCAGCACCAGGCGGGGTTGATTTGGCAAAGGAAGTGACTCCATAGCCAACTTTTTGTAAAATCTCTGCCTGTTTTCCGCTGAAGTTTCCCACTGTTGCTCCCATTTGTGCACGCTGCTACAAACAACGGGCCTGCTGGAAATGACTAAGTAACTGAAAAATCCTGGCATTTTCTGCCTGTCATTAAGAATGCCTCTGTATTTCTTGTACACTGGCATAATTGAGAAGGATGTTGTTCAGCCTGAAGAAAAGCAGGGTCAGGGGAGACCTTATTGCTCGCTACAACTACCTGTGAAAAGAGGTTGTAGTGAGGTGGATGTCAGTCTCTTCTTCCAGGTCACAAGTGACAGAACAAAAGGAAATGGCCTCAAGTTGTGACAGGAGAGGTTTTGATTGGATACTAGGATAAGCATCTACATGGAAAGGGTTGTAAAGGATTGGAACAGATTGCCCAGGGTGAACTAGGTTCACCATTATATCATGTCCTCAAGTGCCATATCCACACCTTTTTTGAACACTTCCAGGAGTGATGCTTGTCTTGATGATCTTAAGGGTCTTTTCTAACCTTAATGATTCTATGATTCAATGATTGCTATTAATATTATGGCACCACTACTAGCCAGAGAAATGAATGTTGCCTTACATCTGCCAAAGAAACCATGACTCTGTTTCACAAAATTGAAGTCTCACATACAAACTTTAAGACATATTCTCATTTAGGTGCTTGATTTTACAAAACTCAATGTATTTATTTATTTTTAAATTTGTGGGGTTTGTCTCTTTTTTCCTTTGCTTTTCTTGCAACATTTTAAAACCAGAAATTGAGTAAATATCTGAAATCGAAATTCTATCCTATGGTATCATACCGACACACAATTCTTCTGCAAGCATAGAAACTTAGCTTTTGCATGGGTCCCTGTTACTTGAAGAAAGGAGTAACTATATGCACTGACAAGTATAGAGAGGTCAGTCTGGAAAGCAGTGAAGATCCTTCCCTCTCCCTCCCACAAGCCTGATCCTCTGTGTGCTTGTTCCTGCCTGACCTACCTTCTGTTCTGCCTCCCTTCCCCCAGGGCTCCTCATCCTCATCTCACCCAACCAGTACTGGCTTCCACTTCACTGTTTGAGGAAAAATATTTGTTTCCTTCTACTGTGGCACTTGCCTTGCTTTGCAGTTCTCATGTCACCTCTCCATCACCCTCTACTCAGCTTTTTGACCTCATCTCCTTTTCCACTTAGGACAAGTCCTCCTGTTCCTCACTTCCTGTTTCAATCTCTTTTCCCCTCCTCCAGTCCTTGCTCCTTCTGCACCGGAATGGTTTGCCTTGAGATCCCAGCTTCCAAATCCGATGCACAGCTGCATTTGCAGGAAACATCCTGTTTCAGCCCTGTGTGTCTGAGACATACTCAGGATGGATATGGTATTTTAGCTGTGAAGCCACAGTGAGCCTTCATGCAAATGCTTGTGTTAATGGTAATACGTGAAGTCTCATAACATTAAGACGTTGCTGGCTTTCGCAAGAGCAGCCAAAGCACATCTTTGATGTAATACTTCCTCCCAGTTCACCCTCACGTACCAAATCTTTACGTTGAAATATGAAATTATTACTGACTGTTAGAGAAAAAAAATATTTACCTGTGGGCTTTTTAATGTCATAAAGCATTTTCTTTATTTTCAAACCTATAGCAGTTGGTTTAGATGAAATGTGCAACAGCAAAAATTCCTATCACCTCTGGTAACCAGTACAGGGAAATCCTAATCAAACATACCTGGGAAAACCAAGAAAAACTGAAAATGTAATATTTTAATTTGAATTCAGAACACAGTAGACCCAAAAAATCATTAAAATCTCCATTTAGGTAATTCTATGCCAGAAAAAATTCTAATCTGGATAGACTTTGACAGAGACTAGAAAGGGAATTGGAGTAATTTGTGTTAGGCTACACAGAAGGTGACAGAGCTGAAAATGTAAAGTGCTGCATGTGTAAGAAATTAAAGTGACCCAGCAGCAAAAGAACTTAGTTACAATGTTTGTACAACATTTGTTAATTCAGGCTGTTAAGGATACCATGACATGATCATATTTTGGACTGCTGCAAAAAAATCCCCGAAACTTGTATTTACCCATCACATATATTTTGGCAATAGTAACACAGTTGTAACAAAGAGTGATAGCAAATAATTAAAATGTTATTATATTTATTTCCCTCTAACAAATGTGTGATGAAATATTTCTACACCACTTTGGCGAAGGGAGGGGGGTGGGGGCATTCAACTGCCAAACATTGTACACTCATCTTCTGGGAGATTTGTTTTCTTATGTCAAATTATAAAAGAAAACCAGAATGGCCTGTATGGTTTACACTTTGCTGCTAACATAATTTATTCAGATATCATGCTCTATGCCTTTCCATGGGACTTGGAAAACATAACTGAAGCATTTGAAAAATTTCCTTAAAACGATGTGAATCAGCACTGTGATTTCAAACAAAGGTAATGAGATATGAAGCACAGGCAAGGTTGGCACTTATCGGGGGTTTTAACCCCAGACAGCAAATAAGCATCACACAGCTGTTCGCTCACCCTCCGCTGGTGGGATAAGAGGTAGAATGAGAAGAGTAAAAGTGAGAAATCTCGTGGACTGAGGTAAAGACAGTTTAATAGGGAAAGCAAAGCCACACGCATAAGCAAAGCAAAACAAGGAATTCATTCACGACTTCCCACAGACAGACCAGGTGTTCAGCCATCCCCAGGAAAGCAGGGCACCATCACGTGTAACAGTGATTTGGGAAGACAAACGCTGCAACTCCAAACATCCCCCTTTCCTTCTTCTTTCCCTGGATAAATGTGCTGAGCATGATTCCATATGGTATGGAATATCCCTTGAGTCAGTTGGGGTCAGCTGCCTCGGCTATGTCCTCTCCCAACTCCGTATGATCACCCATTCTCCTCGCTGGTGGGGTGGGGCGAGCAGAAAAGGCCGTGGCGCTGTGTGAGCTCTGCTCAGCAATAGCCAAAACATCCCTGTGTTATCCACGCCGTTTCCAGCACAAACTCAAAACACGGCTCCACACCAGCCACTGTGAGGACAATTAACTCTACCCCAGCCAAAGCCAGCACAGCGCTCTCTATGCCACTTCACACCTATGTAGTTTGGCGGGACACAACAAAGCGCAAGGTGTGAACAGCCAATTAGTCGCTAAGGACGGGTATTATTTGAAGCGCCACAAGCAGCCGACTCGGAATTACGCTGCTGACCGCCTGTGCCCCTTTCCCTCGGCAATTAAAACAACGAGGGTGTATAGCCCCGTGAAGCGGCACACGCCGTGCCCGGCCGGGGCGGGCCCGGCACCGCCCCTCGGGGGGCGCGTCCTGCCGGCGGCGCCCGGCGGCGGCCACGTTGACAGGGCGGGAGCGGGGCCGAGCAGCGCCGGGCATTGCGGGCGGTCCGGGCGCTGGGCGTGCTCGCCGTGTCGTGTCGGGGTGCGGGTGTGCGGTGCGGGAACGGGAACGGGGCCGCTGCCACAGTAAAAATGTCTTCGCCTCCCAAAGAGAAAGCAGAGACGCGGGCCGGACACCCTCCTGCTGGTACGGCCGCCGGTTCCCGTCTCTCCGCTCTTTCTCTTCCCACGCCGGGGGACGGGCCGGGGGGAGGCCGGGGCGGCCGCGGGCCGGCGGGGCCGAGCGCCTCCGGGAGCGCCCGGGCGGGCGCAGTTCCCCGCGGAGCCCCCGCCCTGTGCGCTCCGATGCCGCCCGGGGCTGAGCAGGGCGAGGGCGGCCTCGGGCGGGTCCCGCCGCTGGCGGTGCCGAACAGCCCAGGGGGGCTCCTTCGCTCCCCGCTGCCCGGGCGCCGCCGCCCGGAGCGACGTGTGGTGGCGGCGCTGGGGCCGCGGGAGGTGTGGTGTGGGATCCAGGTGGGATGGGATCCTGAGCCCTGCTCGCCCTCGGCGCTCCCTGCCTTCCGGCAGCCTTCCCGGTGACGGGGCGACGCTCCCTGCCCTGTCCCCTCCCGGAGGAGCTCTCTTGTTGTGGACAAACCCTCATCGGGTGTGTGCGGCTCGGCGTCTCTGGGCTCCGACACGGCAGACTGCGTTGTCTTCCACCGGCATCCCGCCCTCGAAAGGCGGTGGAGGCCTGCGGAACCACCGCCTGGGGCTGGCGATGCTGGGAAGGGGAACAGGAACGGAGCAGTCTGGGCCACGGAGACGGTGTTCCAACAGTGCAATCCGAGTGTGAGCAGACGCACTGCAAACTAGTAGTACTCCTGGTAGTACTCTGTGCATCCATTTTGCCTGTGGGCGTCACGGTGTGAGTGCCAGAGCAGGCTGCGCGCTCCTGTCTGCAATTCTGGAGGCTGGCAGGGTAGGAAACAAGTAAAGCTGCTTACGAACTGCCCAGCAAAGGAGCTTCCTCGCGTTCCATCCCGCTGCTGCGTGCTCGTGGGAGAGCAGGTGGTCAGGGTAGGAGCTGTGTGTCGCATTCAGTGGAACACCCATCTGCCGCTGTCCATGGACGGCGGGTCCTCTCTGGCGAGCTTTTTTTTAAAAGTGTTTCAGTAAAAACTGTTGAAATTCTAAATTCACAGGTAGTAAGTTTTATATTCACTTCAGTTGATGAGATTTAAAGCTAAATTTGTGAACAGTTGTTGAACCTTTATTGAATTCTGCTGTTTTTATAATGAGCACCTGAGATTCCTCTAAGCAGATATTAGAAATGAGAAATAATGGCTTTGCTTTGCATGGCAGATACAGTTCAGCTGTTAAGCCAGTCTCTTGGCCGAGCAGAGTCATGCCAGTCCTGCAGCCTGCCTTGTCATGGCATTAAGTTTGGCCTGACTTCCTGTTGAGCTGCTTCAGGGAATCAAACCAAAGCATCTTTCCCAATCTTGACAGCTTTTGCTGCCGTAGCTCTTGAGCTGGCTTGCCTTGAAGTACACGTCAGTTTCAGAGCAAAGGGATCATTAAGACCTTACACTGGTTTAGCTTTGTCTCCCAGCTACTCTGTCCATGGCAGATATTTTCGTTTAGATGCTTTGTAACTGTATTTTCTGATGTCGTTGCATGTTTGAGAGTGTTACTTCAAAACCTGTCTTTTGAAACAGGTGGAATTTTTAAAAGACCTGAAGTAAGCCTCTCTAGGCTACATAAGAAATCAGCGATGCACAGTGCAAAAGCAAGATTGGAGTATAGTACAGGCTTCCTTTGCTGAGTATTTCAGTTTATTTTTTCTGCGTAAAACGTGTCCACATATGGATTGGAGGACTTTTTCAGCCTGTTAAGATCATTGGCATCCCTGTTATTTTTGTGTGTGTGTGAGCATGCACCAGTTGAGCTTTGGAAGGAAGGGGATTACCAAGTCTGTCTTTGAGGTTAGAAAAAACAACTAACACCAGGTACAGTATCTTCAGGAAGAAGATAACTTCCAGTATGCTTCTGGAAGAAGGTGGTTCTGAGCTGTTTGGCAGAGGAAAGGCCCTGTGTTCTTTTAACACTTGGAAAATCCACAATAAATGTGCTGACTAGCAGCAGTTTTTATATTTAGTGTCTGAAGCTAGGTTTTAGTCCTCTATATCAAGCTGGTTTACATCCTTGAATATTAAAATAATGCAACAGATCAGTCTGTAAGCAAGTTTTAATAGAATGAAAGTAAAAGATTTCTTACAAAAATAAATACCAGTGGAACTGTGTTTGTAAATAACAAGGCAAGTTCCTAGCAAAGATGTGAATAAGGTATCTCTTTTTATAAATGGCTTAAAAGCTCAGGTTTTGCTGCATACAGTTGTATAAAGAGCCCTACCTGTAATTACAGATGTCTTACCCCAGTGAGTATGAATTTGACACATAAAAGTTAGTAGGGATTAGGGTCATCAAGTTAAAAGCAAAATTGGCAAATCCCTTGTTTTTCACGTGCACTGTTGGCCCTCACTTACTGACTGCATGCAGTCTGTTGGCTCCCTCTCTGCGTTGATCTTTCACATATGGGGGGGAAAAAGCACTTGAAAAGACAAAGGGTAATGAAATGGAAAGAAACCTCAAGACCTCAGGCTGCTAACAGGGTCTATGAAGTGACTTTGAACTCCCTTCTGAAATTTAAGAGGGCCCTAACTTAATCTTTATTAAATGTCTGTCTCTCAGTGAGATCAAATGCGCCTGCCTGTAATACATTTCTCAGTAGGTTTGTACAGTCCCTCTAAGGAGGTCTGCTTAATTATGCTTTTAGCTGTTCATTTCTTCTAGTAGATGCTGTGGAGGGACAAAGCAAGGTGGTTGTGTTAATAGTTTATTTATGAAGCTTTACAACAGGTTCATGAAAAGTAGTTATGTGCTTTTTCCTGCACTAAAAAAAATATAGCTGTGAGCCAAGATTTCTATGAAATGAAGATGCATAATAACTCTTACCTGTGTTCTTACTTTGTTGGACACTAATGTATGCTCCCTTCATCTTACACAAGGGCATGTTTTGTTTCCCTTTTCATACATTTTATCATTGTAATGGAATCTGTTATTACACAGTACATAAGAAATAAATTTTCATGTTAATATTGAATACCATGCTCAAGTAAAAAGGGAAGCTACTAAAACCGTTGGTTATAATCTGGATTTCTAAAAGTTCTTCCCCAGATGCTGTGACCTGTTGGCTATTTAGGGGGAAACCTGTACCCTGAACGAGCTGGGGCCAGTGCCATCTCTGCTCTATGGTGCTTCTCTAGGTACTTGGTACTTGCTCCAGCTGAGTGGGGTTTATTTCAGAATTCAGTCTCAGAGACTGGGAGGAGTCTGAAATAAGCACAACGGTGAGGGGGGGGTGGTGTGTGGCCAGTCTTCGCGAACGAAGATCTGGGAAAGGTCTTTTTACCTTTCAAGCCTGCGCAATGGATTTTTTAG
>JAWWLV010000088.1:79573841-79586839 GCA_035041135.1 Platyrinchus mystaceus
AAACCTGTACCCTGAACGAGCTGGGGCCAGTGCCATCTCTGATCTATGGTGCTTCTCTAGGTACTTGGTACTTGCTCCAGCTCAGTGGGGTTTATTTCAGAATTCAGTCTCAGAGACTGGGAGGAGTCTGAAATAAGCACAACGGTGAGGGGGGGTGGTACGGGGAGAAGAAAAAGTAGAGTGCATTCCCACTCTAGATTGAAGGAGTAGTCATACCATTAGATGAACACAGGCTGGCATTCACAGGACAGACAAGGTAGTCCTGTCTGACTCTCGAAGGGGGGTAAACATGACAGTAATTAAAATCCAAAACTTGTCTCATATCCAGCAGTGAGGCAAACAGACTTGTTGCTCTTCTCAATGATCTCTTCTTTATTTCACACTTTAGAGACTGGTGGTCTCTTGGCTGTCAGCACTCCCCGGTCCCTTCCCGGTCCCTTCCCGGTCCCTTCCCGGTCCCCTCTTGCCTTAGCATAGGTCCCTCCTAAGCTCTGCTCTTGGTCTTTAGCACAGGAGCTGCTTTCTTGCTAATGCCAACACAGTGTTGTTGACGCCGTCCACTTCTGGGCAGTGATTTCTGACAGCATTCTGAAAGGTGGTTTATCATTTATTTAGATCCTTTCTCAGCAAGATTTATTATAAGGAAATCTGAACTCTTTTAAGGATGATTTTTAAATGACAAATCACCATGGTGAGCATCTGCCAAATTGTGTAGTAAATGCTAAGCAAGTAGGAAATAGATGAATCCTCATAACTCCCAAGAAAACATCCCAAATGCAGTGGGTTTTTCTATAGCTTGGTGGATGTAATCATAATTTCTTCTCTCTGTCTCACTCCAGTGTACTGTAGCTTAGTTGAAACCTTTTGAAAAGGAAGGTGAATTTTGCTGCAAGGATATTTATCATCTTAAGCTAAATCTCTTGAAACTAGACTGGGTATGAGCATGCTGTGTCATGGGTGGCAGAAATTTACGTCAGCTGTATGTACAGAATGCTGATCTAATTATTTCACTTTTGGTCTCAGAAATGCACATGATTACAGCACAGGATTTTTGCTGGATTCTTCCTTTAGTTTCCCAGGTCTGCACAGTAACCTCAGATTACTAAGTATTATTAGTTATGCACCAAAGTACTTTAAGCTGTCTATACTATTCCTGCTGATATTGGTTCAAAAAATCAGATTATTAAAAATATTAAGTTGCTGCATTACTCAGTCACTATTATGCCTTTTAGTTGTCTGGTTATTTTCTTTTTAATCCCCGTTCATTCTTCATACAGACAAATCTGAACGTGTTAGCTGCATATCTTTTCCAGTGACAGGTAAAGAGAAAACAAGTGGCTTGTGGCCTGATGATGTGCAATATGAGAGGAGAGAGATTTTAGACCACCTAAATTAGCACTAAATCTTCAGGTACTGTTTTCTTTACTTTTCTACAAGATAGTGAAAGACACGGAAATGTGTGTATTTTTCAGAGGTACTGTTTGTAACCCTGGCAGATGTTACTGTGGAGACAGCATCTTCCACAAAAAGTAATTTGAAATAAGTAATAACTGGTTGTGCAATGATATTAAATTTAGACATTAATTGAAATTATTAATTTGTAAATTAAGGTCAATAAAACATACCAGTCACTTTGATTAACTGAGATGTTAAAAGACAGCACTTGGCAGAACTCTTGGTGGTTGCTTTTGCAAACAAACTGAAATTTCTGAGGAGCTTGAATCAAGAAAAAGTATTTGGAATTTTAACTTTGCTTCACTTTAGGCAACAAGAAATGTAGTTTTAAACTGCCTCTCCTTCCTTGTCCCATGTGAAACATTTCTCACCTATTGAGGTATAAGTTGTATGCTGGAGAGAGAACACAAATAGGGGTTGGGGTTTTTTAATGCATGGTAAGAGGGCACAATTTTGGTAGGTTTTAAAAGGTATTTCTTTGGATTTGTCTGTTGATTGCCTAACTTTATTTAGTGACCTTTATTGAATCAGAAGTTTGTTCTTTCAAATAGCATAAAAAGCTTAAAATCTGTTTTTAAAAAGCATGTCCAAAGAGCTGTTACTTTCTCTTAGGGCAGATCAGCTTCTTTTTCCTGCTTGCCTTCACATAGGCTGTAGAATTTATGCACAGTGGTGTCCTTTCCATTGCTGTCCTGGTTAAGAATTGAGAAGTAGACCTGTGTCTAGGTTTCAGGGATTAGCACTGAACTGCTGTGAGGTGCCCTAATCCCTCTGTGGGTGGACACAGGAGGACTGTCAGAAGTACGGCTCCCCCCAGCCATGCTGCCAAGCGCTTCAGCTTCTTCTGAGGGCTGCTCTGGCATCCTGCTCTCTCCGGCTGTGACATCTCTGCCGAGTCTGACTAAGGCTTGCTGTGTTAAGGCAATGTGAAACACAAACCAGCGTGTTTGTAGGTGGTTTTATTGACTTCAGACCACTACAGTGGTTTTCTGATGTGGTTGCTGATGGTGGTGTAACCCATCCAGTTAGCTAACGAGATGCATCATCTTGTCCTGTGCTGTCCTGTAAGTGTGTATAGCAATGATTGAAGAAAAAAAAAAGTACACTATTGAAACAGCAGATCAAGAGCAGCCTGCCTGTTGCTTTGCTTAGTAGCTGCAGTGTTAAGCCTGGCTTGGTTCCCGTTTTAGATTGCACTTTGGAGTGGATAAGTGATGAATATAAGTGGATTTGCTTTCAATTCTTGTTTTGTGTTTCAAAGGGATGCTTTCACATTTGCATCATTTCTAAAACTAAATGATGCATACATTTGAAATGTTGTAAATGTTAGTATGTTTTACAAAACAGAAATCTCCATTCTAAATGCAAGTTAACATTCCTTCTAAGC
Source organism: Platyrinchus mystaceus (assembly GCA_035041135.1). Classification (NCBI taxonomy): domain Eukaryota; kingdom Metazoa; phylum Chordata; class Aves; order Passeriformes; family Tyrannidae; genus Platyrinchus; species Platyrinchus mystaceus. The sequence continues at coordinate 79,576,684 of JAWWLV010000088.1, forward strand.
TTTGCTTTCTGTTGCAGTATTTGTAAAGTACTTTTTGTATATATATATTTGTATATTATTATAGATGTAATGACAAGTTATATACTTGAAATGACAAGTAAGTTTCTTTGGCTGTTCTTGTTCTATAGGAGTATTTAACATTCATGTGTGTGGCCTTTCATGCAAGTCATTGCCTCAGTTTCTTCTTTGAACTGCTCCAAGTTGGTAGGGGTGGAGGGGGAGTTAAAGCAGTGTTGAGTTTTCTGAAATTACTTTGAAAGCAGATGTTAAAAGGAGCTGCAGCTTCTCAGGATAAGCAGAGATGGCATGATGTAAAAGAGAATGGCAGATGTGGTCCTGAAGTAGCTGTTCCTTGGGCTTGTCACTTTTTTACACTTCAGGCCCTTTTTTCAAACTGTGATTACCATTAAACTACTCTGCAAAGTATCAGGAAGGAAGCAGGGAGGGTCATACTTAAAACTTTCTTCACTTATGGTATTTTGACTGAGGTTTGTTTTGTGTATTTAATTTTCATTCCAGTGAAAGCTGGTGGGATGCGGATTGTGCAGAAACACCCACACAATTCTGATGCCAAAGAAGAAAAAGATAAGGATGACCAAGACTGGGAAACCAGCAGGTGAGCACTTTGATTTGGTGCATGTGCTACAGTGAATTTCCATGACTTTGAGCCTTATCACCAGTTTGCTTTCCTTGTGAATAGCAAACCAAAGATACAGTTGGTTTTGTATCATAAAGCCAGTATCAAGTTAGATGCTCCTTCTAGAGAATTGGAGAATTTGGGAATTTTCACATTGCTGAGCCTCTTTTAAATGATCCTGCCAGGTAAGAGAAGATTGGAGAAAAAAGTACAGTTAAAGTAAAACCTCGGCTTTCCTAAAATGTCTGAATTCAGACTGTGGAGAAGCACATTTGGACATAAACATTATGCTGTCAATTCATATGAGATGATCTTGCTGTGTGCTGGGTGATTCCCTTTGCCCTTTAGTCCCTATCCTTTCTCTGTGAGATATTTGACAATATGGTGCTTTTGAAAAGACAAGTAAAAATAAATGGTGTTAATATTATCTGCTTTTATTTTAGATGGGAGTCTATCAGTTTTGGTGGTGGTGAATACTAAGACAGCAGTTACTTAGCAGTTTTAACTAGACTTATTGGATTACTAGTGTTTAGAAAGCAGGGAGGTTCAATGAACTGTTGCAGTATTTCTGTTCCTACAAAAGCCAGCTGGTTTTGTGCTGCTTTCCTTGGCTAGGTGTTTTTCTTTGTAGCCAAGACTGTATTTACCTGAAATGTTTATCTACTAACTTACTGCCTGGGATTGTCCTTGCTATTTGCTCAAGTTGAAAAAAACCCCTGAGATCTGTTCTTGTGCTTTGGTAAGTAGACTGACTTATATTTATTTTACATGTAGAACAATGGCATTGTGAAAATGTCTGTATAAATAAGAACAAAGGCGTTTATTTACTAAATCACAAGTGGAATAGGAAACACTTTTATAAGAAGAGAAAAGTAATTGTAATTAATATATTCAAATACAATGCAGGAAAACAATACTTTATGTCCTTTCTTCAACAACCAAGTTGGTCATCTTGTAATTCTGCTCAGTGACACATAAGTTGAAAGAGTCTATACTGCAATCATGTTTTGACTAAAGTAAGAAATTGTATCTTAGGGCCAATTTAAACTTTGCTTGGGGATACATCATTTTATTTAAGGTGTGGTTGTGGTGGGTTGATCTTTGCTGTACAACAGGTGTCCACCAAGCTGCTCTATTACTCCTCTACTCAACAGGATGAGGAGGGAGAAAACAAGATGGAAAAAACCCCATGGGTCAAGACAAAGATAGTTTAATAAAGCAAAAGCAAAGCCCATGTTGCAAAGGAAAACAAAATATTTATTCACTATGTCCTATCAGCAGACGGTGTCCACCACCTCCTGGGTAGCATGGCTTCAGTACATGTAGTGATTGCTCTGGGAGAAAACATCGTAATAATGAATGCTCCCTGTCTCCTCCTGTTCCTTTCTCCCAGCTTTTATTTCCGAGCAGATGGTATGGAATATCCCTTTGGTCACTTGGGGTCAACTGTCCTGACTGTGTTCCTTCCCAAGATATTGCCCACCCATAGCCTGTTGGTGAGAGGGTGGTGTTGGAGAGGCAGCCTCAGTGCTGTGGAAGCATTGCTCAGCAGTGGCAAAAACACTGGTGTGTTGTTAGCACCTTTCCAGCCACCAGTGCAAAGCACAACATTGAAACAGCTGCTATGGTGAGAATTAACCACCTCACCCAGACCCAGCACAGCATTATATACCTGCTTATTCTTATCTTTCTTTGGCATGCTAGCCTCATGGTGAGGGACCCTGATTAGAATCCAGATAAGACTTCTTGTACCTGTTCACAGACCCAAGCCTCTGTTACAGTATAGCACCTGCTTTATTCCTTTCTTTGAGAAAGATTATATTTCTCCCTCTTGCTCAAACAGTGCAGGGAAAAGTTAAAATTTAATCTTGATATTTGTGGCTGAGTCTGCTGTAGCAGGTGCTGTGGCACAATAGAAGCCCATTTGTGGGGGTAAACAGTGGGTGCTGAGGACTTAATGTTCACACTGGGTTTGTCAGGAGGGGAGAAGGAGGCATTTTGTTCTGCTTTCTCCAGCACCAATATATTATGTACTTGTGGGGCTTTGCTAGCTGGTATTTTATGTCCCTTTGCTAAGCAGATGTGGAGACATCTGTGTTTTTAACTTTCTAATCTCATGTTTTTAGTCTTTGCCATTTTAAGGTAGTATTGTTGATATGATGCAATCTCTACTCCCTATTGCATTCGAAGTTAAAAAGAGCAAACAGCCCTTCAGGAAATCTATATCAGGTGATATGGCCAGCTGACAATGATGTAGGAGAAAAGTATAAAACAGAAGAGTAATTTGTTTGTGAAGAGGGAGGCTGGAATGACTGAGTCATTGTTTTAATCTTATTGCAGGCTTACTTGAGGACAGATTAGTGGGACTGACAGTAAATGGAAGCGGAAGAATTCAGTCTCTCCCAGGGTTCTCTGGGAGTTCTGAGAGCACATGTCCTCCCCATGATGGCACAAATCCGAGCAGTTGCTTAGTAAGAAGGCTTTCGGCTGGGGTTCATAGAAATATTTGTGGCTTCAGAGACAGTTGGCATTGTTTTTGTAGCCTGGTTGCAGAGAAAGTTTTTGTGTCAATATTTCTAGTCTTAAAGTAAACAAAACCGATACAGGTGAACACCCTTGACATAGCTAACTGTGCTGTAATAAAGGTGACTTTAACGTCCGCTGTTCATATTGCCTTTGACATTTATTTTTCTCAGTTGTTTAGCTACTTTTAGTCCATTTCATGAAGGGATAGGGAGACTTGTCATAATGGCGATTTGTGATCTCTTACAACAGTATGTGGTAAGACAAAAACAAATTTAAACCTCTTCTGCAAGGCAGTTCTCAGCCTTGAGTGGTAGAAATAATTTTATGTGTCTGGTATAAATAGAGTTTTATAATAAAAGAGGAATGGTTGGACAGAAGGGAGGAGTTGCATTTTTTGATTTAGGTGAACTAAAGCTGTGTGGCATCTCCAAAAGCCAGTGGCACCCCTTTGGTCAAGGTGTCAGTGGTAAACTAGACTGTGAGGTGGGTTTCTCCGTACATTGTATTCTTCAAGACGAGTGATTTTGATCAGCCAGTTGGAGATAGGATACTGGCTGGATGAACTTCTGGACTGATCCATTACTGATTTTCTTATGTTTTTGTAATTGCTTATCACTTGTGTTGATTTGGGTTTTTTGATATGGTTGCAGTTTTTATTGATTGAAAGTCATACTGATTGCTGACATAAGGGGGTTTTTTGTGGGGCTAGAGGAAGGTGAAACTTATAATTAGAAGTACGGTTACAAATCAGAATCATCATTTTCCAGGACAGTATATTGTCATAGAAATTATTTGGAATAACTAGGCTACTCATAGTCCTGGGCTCTATTAAAAGCCCATTAATGTATGTTTAACTGAGATTTGCAGTATCATGTGCATTCCTGTGCCAGCATCTGACTCTTGATGTAATAAATACTCCTGAAAAACAGATAATTTGAAGTGAGAGCTTCTTGTTCAATTTAGCACAAGGGACTCATTAATTGTCATTCTGGGATCTCAAGAAGAAGAAACTACAATTATCTATCAGCATCTGGATTTAAAAAAAAACAACCTTAAAGCAAATATCAGGCTTATTTTTAACAAACAGAGTAAACTGCAAAGGCTTTTATGTTTAAAGACTTTCATGGTCTTTTGTTATACTTGTGAAACAAAGTGGGTAATTACAGTGATTTAATTACTCAATATAAATTCACTGGAGTGGTTTCTTTATATATGTTAATTGTATGTGGTTTGTATCTTAAACTTACCTGGAGATTATGAACCCAGCATTATGTTTGACTTACCCGTCAGCTTTAGAAAGAATAAATTATGCAGCCTGGATTTTAATTCAGTTTACAATGTGGATATTTGCTTTAGTTATATTCACTGGGTTGAAAAGAAAAAGAAAAAAAAATGAGAGAGTAATTTAGAATGTGGTGACTCAAAAGCAAAATCATGCTAATGAAGCGTATGGGTGCTCATATGTCAAAAGAGCTGCTCTCTGTACTTAGTTACACAGTGAGAGAGGAGTTGCTCAAGGCCCCTGTTATCCTTCAGCTCAGTGTTACTTGTTAAGTCTGAATATGCTAGTTAAGCTGAACTTCCTTTTTTCTTTTGGAAGTGCAGTGGAAATACCAGATTTGTCTGCAGATATATGCTTTCATTTAAGAGTAAATTTGTTTTTCCCTTCCCTCACTTTGCTCTGTTGCAACTGACAGGAAACGAGCTGCAGGCGTTATTTCCATTTTTCATTTGCCACTGGAGATTTTATTGTCACTAAAATATGTTTAATTTTTTGCCTTCTAATGACCCTTGTTGACCAAACTTCTCTCAGAGTTTAAAAAATATAAAGTAGATTATATTATTAAGCTATTAGAGAAGGTTTGTGTGTTTGCACTCTGAATTTGGAAATGCTTGAAACTATTTCTACTCATTGTATTTTACCCTATTGTTCTGGTTATTTTAGCTGGAGCAGAAACTGTAGAGTTGGAGTTCTGACACTTTAACTTGGGAATAATTGCTCTTCAGCACAGCTAAGATCTGGGAAGTGATGTCTAGTGTTCAGCTTGCTTGCAATCAAGGAAGTAGTTTCCACCATGGTAGGTAGTCTGATGATGTCGAGTCAACAGGTGTTTCACAGAGGGAAATCTTAAGAGTTCTAAGTAAAAGAAGAAAAGGAAAAAGAAAAAAAATTACAGCTTGTTGAACATGTAAACCAAACCCCTGCGAACAGGTAGCATTGTACTTCCATAAATACTCAGAGTGAACAGCCCATTAATGTTTCTCCCATATGTTGTTCACCAACATAAAGCTGAAAAAGACCTTGCTACATCTGCTCATGCATCTATAAAACCAAATTACTGGAAATGTAAGATGGCACTGACTCAGCATGGTGAATATTTAAGGTTAAACAGAAGAGACGAGTCAGGGCAGATAAACTCCTACATATTCTGCTTAAGTTTTTGGAGAGAAAATGTGTAACTTTGGTGGATAGAGGACCAACTGAGTCTCCCTTTCTGGTAACAGAGCCACTTAAGTGTTGGTTTCAAAGGTCTCTTGCGCTATTGTGTCAGAGCTTCAGGCAGCTCTGGAGGAGTGAACTGATACTCCGTACAAGCATTTGTCATCAACATACAGGTCCTCTTCTTTGACGGAATTCAAATGTCTTCTGCCTTATTTCTAAACCACCTCTTTTTTTCCCCCCGTCTTTGGGGCCTAATTCTGTTACCTCTATGAACTGATGTGGCTTTACACAGAGATTATGTTCACAGACTGTATTGTCATTTTACACTTGACCATATAAAAACTGTAACTTGATTATGGATATAATGGATATGACTCAAAGGTTTTTATTCCTGTCTTTGGCCTTTGAGCTCTCATTACTCAGATGTGGACCTTTGGAGGCAATTGGCCTTAAAGAATGAAATGTATGGGGCAAATGCACTGGAAAAGGAACCTGGCTGTTAACACCGTGCTTGCAGTTTCTGTGAAAGATGCAAACTGCAGCGAATGTAGGGCATTATCCCATGGTCATACCAGAGTTTTGTGTGACTAACTTTTTCTTTACCTGGTTGAATATTCCAAAGGTCAAAGGCAAGTTCTGCGGGAAAAAGGCTGTTAAAAAAAAAAAAAGGTGAGGGGCAACTATATTTTTAAGCAGAACATAGTGCAGTAAGGGAAATAGGCTCCTGCCTTCTCCAAAACATCTTTATTTTCCAAAAAGTTTCAGTGCTTAGTGCTTGTTGATTTTTTCCCTTTCTCCTTCTTATATTTATTATTTTGGACTTGAATTCACTTTACAGTTAAGGGAATAGCTTCTTAATGGTGTCACACTCTTCTCCTTTACATAAGTAACATTGCCTTCAATGCATTTTTTGACTTTATTATTCATCTTTGTGTCTCAATCTTTTGCATACAGTTTTTACGATTAGCAGATGCTCAAGTCTGCTAAAGTTTATATGTGCACAATTTGTTTAGTTACAGAACTTGAAAGCAATATTGGCCATTTCCGTGTGATTTTCAGGACAATACGTTCTGCACGTCACCAGTTACTTGGAGAAGTAGCAAAGTAATTGCTGTGACCTGTGTTGAACCCTATCAAATGCATATGCAGTTATAGACTTAACTGTATGGAGAGAGAATAGAATGCGTAATACTGATTTTTAAATGCAGAACTACTGTAAAGCAAGAAAATAGGCTGTGAATATCTCCATTTAAAAACTGAAAATCTGTGAATGTAGGGAATGGAGAAAAAGCTAGGCAAGGTTATGAATGAAGCATTCTCATACAGAAAGATATGACAGTCTTCTGAAAGACTGTTACATGCTTCCAGTATTTCTTGATAATTGAAGAAGTAAGTTGTTAAATCCATCAGTATAAGTGCAGTTATGACATTATATGAATAGCTCTTTTTATATTCCTGAAGTACTGTGTGCATGTGTGAAAGAACTAAAAAAGATCTGATATTTCTCCCCCTCAAAGTGAATAGGAGATACACCATCCCGCTCAGCAAGAGCCGGGTTCGGTCCCAGAGAAACATATGCTGTCTTATGAAATTAGCTGGAAAGCTGAGATGAATTGTCAGCCAAGCTGGTGTAAGAAAAAAGATTTTAAAAGAATGAAAGTCTTTAATTTGTGTTCTGTGTCATGAGGAAGGTGAGAAAAGCTTAGTCATATGTGAGAGAAAAATGGATGGGAAGTAGTACTTTGCCAGTGGCACAGCTTAGTTAGCGCAGCATTCCACATCAGTACAGAAAAGTAAATGATCTTGAACTAACAGCCTATGTGGTAGCATTTTGCTTAGTTCATTTCTTTTGGTATCTTTCTAAAGTATTGGTATGCATGGAACGAAGGTCACTGTGTCAGTCTGAAGGCACATACAGTGTTGAAACAGATACTACACACGCATTATAAAACACAAAAATTTCCAAACTCAAGAGTATAGTCAAATCCATTTCACTGTGCCAACTAAGCCTGAATCTCTATTATTTAGGTGTTCAGCTATGCTGAGAGTATTTCTAAAGCTAAAGGTATGAATTTTTACTAGAAAAAGCTTGCAGAGGACCAGATGCTACTCATTTATTTAGCATCAAAAACCTATGTTTGAAGTGAAGTTACCATGAAGTGAAAATGAGTAGGAGGTGTGTGCGATTGACACCATGTGAGCCAAGGAGGGGGATACAGTTCTTCAAGTAGCACCTTCCTCTCCCTTAAGTTTCTTCTGCCTCAGCTGCATCAGACACCAAACTTTGAAGCAGTTTAATATTAAAATAAACTTGGAATTATCATTTGTTAACTGTCACTGGGCCAGACAGGAGGGAATTCATTTCACTCGTCTGCTCCCAGGACACAGATACTAGAAGCAAGAGATATATGAGAGATAAATAAAAATCATGCTGAAAGCATTTGTTATATTATCATCAGAGCTTTATTTACACTGCTGTAGAAGCTGATAGAGCTGTTCACTGGAGCACATTGCTTGATAGAGGAGCGTTCGCTGCAGTAGTCTTGTAACATTTCAATGATTGTGCCTTGGTCACAGACATCCTGTTAAATAAATGACAATTAGTAAAAATACTTTAGCCACATTTGCACAAATCTTAGTACTGATGAATTTCAGTTTCCCTGGGACTCATTCCTTAGAATGTATGTAAGGTGGTGAGTTTGGTGCTCAGAGGGGAGCTTTGTTCGTAGGGGAGCTGGCTTTGTTGCTGGTGGGTGACAACCAAAGTGGTTAGTTCTTTTCCCTAATAAGCTTGAAAATTAACTTTTTTCTTCTTTTTTTTTTTTTTCCAGATTGTTAGAGCTCTAATTAAGTACTAGACTAGCTTTCAATTATGGCATACTTCATCTAGCACCTCATACTGCAGTACTGAATCAGGCAGTCCTTGAGATCCAGGTACTTTGCAGTGCTGAATATTTGTCATTGCTTCCCAAAGCCTATTCTGAAGCCTTCTTTTCTATTTTAAATAAATAAATAAATAAATGCGGGGCTCCAGGTATTACAGGCTGTTTTTTTGCTAGAACAGCTAAGTTGAGGTGTCTCATTTGAGAGTATTTGGAAAAAATGAAAAATCTTCAGAATAATTCAGTAAGCAAAATTTCATTATTCACTGTGTGCATCATTGTACACGTTGCTAATGAGCTAGACTGCCCTTCAGTGCTGATGGTCACTCTCCTGAGACTGTAACCTTGTGTGAGCATTTAGAACATGCCTTGGTAAACTGTGCTTACTGCTCCGTGATTGCTAGGATGATCAAGAGTACTTTTTGTTACTCTACTTACTATCTAGCTACCACTGCTAGATTTTTATTTTTGTTTCAATCTTTTGTTTTAGCATGCAATGTAGTAACATGCTAATGTGCAACATGTTATTGTTGCTAATAAACAACTTGTTTGCATGTAATCAACTTTTGACTTTGTGGAGCACTAGTGAATTAACCAACCAGTTAATGCAGAGCTCTGTTTGGCTTGATTGTTAAAATGTTGCCTTTGTATGGGAGGTGATGGAATGAAATTTTAGTAAACTGAACCGAGTATTTTTCACTTTTGTGATTTTTCCTTTATTTCTGGGATCATGTAACTTGTGATTCTAGAGGAAGAGTGTATTTAGCTATGTGTATGCTGTTTTATATCAACAGCGACACTAATAGCATTACCACAAATTCTTCCACATAAGGCTATTTAGAAGGCTTTTGAGTAAATTAAATTTAATGTTCTTATTGCTTTGAAAACTACTATAGGATTAATATCCTGTTTTCACAGATTACACAATTTTGTTTCTATTGGTGTGTTTGAAAGATTTTATTCTTGTTCCGGTTTACAATAAGGAGAAAAGGCCAGAACCAAAAAAACTTCTGAGGAATAGAGCTTTTTTTTTTTGCTGTTTTCTCCAAACATAGGCCTTCTGACTGATACGGCTGGTTGTTCTCATTCCTTCCCTGTATTTGGATGGTTTGGATGACCTCTATATGGCTTTGAAGTTTAATACTAGGTTTTTCCTTTGTATCTTGTAAGCAAACACAATTGCAGAAAACTTGCATTCCTGTTGGTAACATATTCTTTATTCCTGCTGCTGCCCTTTGGAGCATCTCCCTTTATGACACCTTTTTTTCCCAGTTTCCCAGTTCAAGTTCTTATTTTGTGCTGTGTCCTACCCTTGAATTTGTTGTTGTTGTTGCCAGCTGTCCTCTTCATGTTGTATTTTCTAAAGTCACCTTTTTTTTTCTGAGAAGGGTTCTAATGTTGAGAGACCTCTTTGTAGCTCTCATCCTCTTATGCACAGCTGACTAACAACTTAGCTGGTGTGGTGATCAGGACTCTGCTCTTTTGTAAAAGTTTTATGTGTCAGATGGAGAAATAAAATACGCTATTTAGGAGCTGCATATTTATAATAGGAATAGATATGTAATGTACAAAAACGTGGCCAGTCTTTGCGAACGAAGATTTGGGAAAGGTCTTTTTTTTACCTTTCAAGCCTGCGCAATGGATTTTTTAGGTGAGACACAGCCTGCG
>JAWWLV010000088.1:79592014-79604029 GCA_035041135.1 Platyrinchus mystaceus
GAAGATCACAAGCACCGAGCACAAAGTGTAAACTCAGCTTGAAGCTGGCAGGTAGGACTGACCTCAGGAAGGACTTGCCTGTTCAGTTCCGTTATTGGGCAACCCTGATTTGGAGCTCTTTCCTATAAGTTTTATAAGAAAAACCTCCATTATTTTGGTCTTGCTAATCTCTTCTAGTCTTCAACAATCCAGGAGTTGTAGCTGATGGGGGGGGATATGATCAAATACTACAACAACGTGAGAAACCGATGAAAATTCTTTCATTTGCACTATAGTTCCTGCCTTGCCTTGAAGACTAAAACACTTCCAAGCAGCTGGCAGTAGTGCTACTGTCTGAAATATTCATATGGAATAGCATCTTGATTAGATTCCTGTCTCTGGTTTGCTGGTGAGGAGAGAAAGGTGAAGGTGGAGACAGCATGCTGTCAGCAGGTCAGGCAGCTGATTAAAGAGTCTTCCTGCAGCCAGAGCTCTGCCTCTCTTGCAAGCACTGGCTGTGGGCTGACACTGTTTTGTGCTGGTTAAAAGATAAAATTACTGAAGTCTAGGCTGCAGTCAGAGTGAGAAATAACTTCTTTCCCCCACTTCCACCAGCTAGGAGGAATCTGTTGCCTGAGGTTATTGACAGGAGTAGAGCCCTGTGCTCTACTTTCCAGTTTAGCTGGGAACCAGCTTTTGGGTTTGCAGACTATACTGCTAACCCTCTAGCTCCAACTTGAAATACCTTCTTGAGGAGAAAAGAATGAAGAACCTTATGAGGGGACAAAGTTGAATTCTTTTTCTCCTCTCACATGTCTGTAGAGGTGAATGATTCTGTTTATGTGAGCCCAGTTGTCAGTTAGAAACTACAAACTCTGTAAATTTATGATCTTGTCATAGTAAAAAAAAAAAAAGGCAGCATTAATGTGTACTTCTATAAGCAGCCTCTAAAAAAAATTGGTTGTGAAATCCTGTTGGATTGTGTTTCCACCTGTCTGTAATCACCCAAGAGAAATTGCAGGCAATTATTCTTTTGCCCTAGAGGCCACTTCAGCTTTTATCCATGGTATCTACAGTGTCTCCTGCTCTGGGTAATAAATTCTTCAGGGGCTGAGGCACATTTTAAGGACAGCAAGCTGGCTTCTACTTAGGCCAAGTGAGATGAGGTATTAGTGAGGAGCCCTGCAAGGTAGTCGGGTTGCTGTTTCACTCTTAGGGTAAGCAGAGGTGTGGAGGTGCCAGCTTCAAACACTCCTCATTTTTGTCTGCCTTTAAACCTAAGACCTTTGCTCCCTAGTGCAGCAATATTACCACTGAGGTACAAAAGTCCTGCTGGTGTCGCATACTCTGTCAGGGCCCACTGAGAAGCTGCATCCAGTGCTCAGTTCCATAACATATTTATTAACTAAACTTTTGTATCTAAAGTTAAACTATGCCACTGCTCTAGTAGCTCTGTGGAGATCTGTTTTGGTTCTTACTGAAGTTCATGAATCAAATGCAAAGTTTTGGGGTTTATGTGTAAGTCTTGAATGTTTTTGTTCTTCATTACCTGGCATGCAGTAAACACAGCTGATGAACTTGAGTTTCATTAACAAAACATGCTGCAAGAACGCTGTGAGTGAGGAGGCTGTGAAAATCTGTCTGACATACTCCAAGTTTGTTAAAAAGAGAAAAATCAATTTTGCCAGATAATTTGGCACTATCTGCCAAAGTGAGCAGAAGGACTGAGTTGAGGTTGATCACAGGCTTCCCAGGCTGGAGAAGGGCGCCAGTGTGAACTTGTGAAGTGCACCATGGCCAAGTGCTGGGTCCTGCACCTAGGTTGGGGCAATTGCCAGTATCGCTGCAGGCTGTGTGATGAATGGTTTGAGAGCAGTCCTACAGAGAAGGACTTGTGGGGATACTGGTGAATGGGAGGCTGAATGTGCACTTGCAGCCCAGGTGGCCAGTCGTATGCTGGGCTGCACCTTACCTAGAGTACTGCATCCAGCTCTGGGCCCCCCCTTCCCAACAAGCACATGGACCTGTTGAAGTGAGTCTAGAGGAGGGCCACAAAAATGATTAGAGGGCTGGAGCACCTCTCCTGTGAGGAAGAGCTGAGAGAGTTGTGGTTGTTAAGCCAGTAGAAGAGCAGGCTCCAGGGGTTCCTTGTTGTGGCCTTTTGCTTATAGAGGGTTCTTAAAAGAGAGATGGGGACAGACTTTTTAATAGGACAAGGGGCAGTTTAGGCTGAAAGAGGGTATGTTTAAGTTAGATATTAGGAAGAAATTCTTTACTGTGAGGGTGGTGAGGCACTGGAGCAGGTTGCCCAGAGAAGTGGTGGATGCTCCACAAACCAAACCATTCAGTGATTCTATGTCTACAGGGAGTACGTAAGTTGTTTTCTGTTTTGGGGGGTGAAATTTCAGACCACTGAATAGCTTGTTACTGTATTTTTAAAAGCCCCTCCCAAAAAAGAGTGTGTAACCGAAGCACATTTGACTTTGAAACTTGATGTCATTGCAGAAAAGAGCTTTGGAGTGTTTTAAAAAGAAAGATTTACAATAGCAATGTTTATAGTCTCATTTATGTATAAATCATCTTTCTCAAAAAATACCAGCCTCCACATGATACAGATTCTTGTATAGTTTGCTTGCTGTTCTATGTCTGACACCTCTTCCTGAGGCAAGATGAGGCTGTGAATGAGAGGGAATGCTGGCTGATACTGAATTAAAAATACCAAGTCTTCAAGGCTGATTTTCCTGGCATTTCTTAAAGTGTTTCTTTTCACTTGGTATGGGAAGACAGCTTTTCTTCAGTGTCCTTGGTTTCTGGTAGCTAAACATCAAGTGTCCCCACTGTGAGACTTTCATTATTGTTCCTGAATCCTGGTGGTACTTTGTAGACCTCACTTGCAAAACGGCAAGGGCATGGAAAGATGAAGAATCTGCAATGAAGTGTAGAGGGTACTGTGCTTATTGAATGTCAGTTCCTCACAGGGGATTGTTATCCTTATTTAACAGGCTAATGTAGGAGAAGTTACTGTGTTTCTATACAATGTTAACAGCTTTGCTAGGTAAGTGATGGGAACATCTAAGTCTGGATTTCAGTTTGTTTGCTACTTGACGGTAAGTTAGAGGTTCACTGTGTTGGCAGTAAGAATTTGTGGAATGATAGGAAGAGAGTATCGCAAAAGCTCTGTTTTTGATGGAAGAGGTATTTTGAAAGAGAAGAGGTATGTGTTTTAGTTAAATTAACATGTGTTCTTTCACCAAGGGACTGCCTGTCAGGTTTAATTTGAAATGAAACTAATTGTTAGTCTGACAGCTTGATGTGCTGGGAAACGCGATAAATACATTGGTACCAAAAATCGTTTTCAGCTCTATTATCTAACGGTTGTTTGACTTAATGAGAAAGGAAGAGCTGAAACATGCATGTTTTTAGGAACAGCTGCCTATAAGTTTTGCTTATGTAGAAATAACGCAAGTTTTTGTGCTCTTTTTACATCAAATGCTTTTAAAAACTGTTGTACTCTTGTTTCATAATCTTTGCTTATTAACATAGGCATAAAAATATTGCTAGCTCTGGCAACATGTTAGTATGTTTATCCTCATGTTTTTGGTTCTGTTAATGTTTTTTTCTCTACTCTAGAATATCTGGGACAGAGAGCAATCTCAATTCCCTAAACTATCAAGATGTAGAACTAAAGAATTAATTTGCATTTTTGGTCATACGAGATTTCATTAGAATCACTTGAACTTTAAAGAACTAATTGCGAGCTTATTTTACAGCTGTCATTAAAAGGACAGCAAGGTCACTTTCTCTGATCAAAGTGAAGACTGAAAAGAACTGCTTGGCAACTGGCATAGATAAACTTGGAACCAATTGTATGAATCATCAAAGTTTTATTGTTATCGCTTCAGACTAGTGTAATTAGGCATTACCTTTTGGGCTGTCACAGAATGCAGTCAGTTCTCTCAGAAATTAAAAGCAGCTTACTGTATGCTGCTGTGAGACTGGCTTTGAAATAGAAAAGGCAGTGGTTTGTCAGGAAGGTAAGACTTCATGCACCAATCTGGACTAAGTGCTGTCTTTGTAGGCAGCTGTCTTTACTGCTGCCGTTTCTTCTCTTTGCTTTGTTCCAGCAGTTATTTAGAAGAAGTGACATAACATTTATCAGCTCTTGCCTTGTGACAGCGGCCAAAACTGCACAACAGTACTGAGAAGATTTTTAGCAAAACTTTCAAATTACATTAACTCTTAAATATGTATTAGCATTTGTTTCTTTCCTAAGGAATTGCCTTTTTTCACTCTCTCTTTGCAATCTCTAGAGGGGTACTGGTTAGCAGCAGGAGGGAAGTGTTCTGTTCTCTGAAGTTCCTTTTTGATTCTGCAACAAGAAGTAAATCAGCAGAGGATCCTGGCTGTAGAAATGTGCAGGGATTAATGTCTCCAAGCAGTAATTTATCAGAGCTAGATAATAATGGAAAGAATTAAAGATCCTGAGGGGATGGATATCTTTCTAGGACGAAGAAGGGAGGGTCAAGGAGTTAGGAGGAGGCTCTTGGAAGAAAAGATTGCAGTTGTCTGAAAAGATAATGGGAAGGTGATTGTCTGAGAGAGAGAGAGAGCTGTACTGTGCTAGATGGGGCAGAAAACTGAGTGATAGGCCTACTGAAATTAATAAAGACCTAGATAGAAAGAAGGAGAGGAAGGAGGAGATCAAAATCAATATTCAAAGTAGAATGGTAGAAGGGATAAAATTTGAGAAATAGAAGTGCAGAAGTATGTATTTGCTTCTAATGCTGCTGCTCCTGCTCTGTTGTGGCCAGGAACTAGACACAAGGTATTAGCAGAGTGTCTTTACTTCATGAAGTGCTAGCCAGCGCAGAGGATGATAGCTCATTACTACTATCACTTACACTTCTGGCTTAATTAACTTTTACTTCTCTTGAATATAATTATCTACAAACCTTCATCACTGTGATGGTTAGTATGAGGAAATCTGTTTTCCAACTTCATTGTTAAAAGCAAATTTGGAGATTTCATCCCATCTAATGAGCTATGTGCAACCCTGCAGGAATTGTGAAAAGGCTGTTGAGAAGAGCAAAAAAAACTTTCTCCTTTTTCCTTACCCTGCTGCAAGAAAGATTTCAGATAGGCTAAATAATATTACTAGGCCAAGCTAACTTAAAAAACAGAAATCAAATTAACCTTCATTGATCTTTGGTTTGGTGTTTTCTTCCAAGAGCAGTGGGAGCTGCAGAAAACCTGTCCTTTCAGACTTGAGAATTCAGTAACAACTGTTTTAGATTTAACTTTTCTTAATTATTAGACCATCACGCTGAAATGATACCAATCAGAACTCCGTAAGTGCAAAAGTTGTCTTAAAGTAACAGTAAGGCTTCAAACAAACAAACTAAAACCCCCAAACCTAAGGTTTGGGGTTAAATCTGTTCCCATCTACATATTCACTGACAGACTTCAGTTGCATGGTCAACTCTCCAAGTTTTCTTCAGAACTTGCTCTATTCCACAAAATTTATGCCATTAAGCAGGTGCTTGCTCAACTTTTTATAATCCCCATTGAATTTCCTGTGGCTCTAGTTCCAATTTATTACACTTTAAAAATCTTTTTTTCACAGCAGTCTCTGAATAATTTCCTCATGGGCTTTTTGATAGTGCTTGTAAGTGGTGCTTTCAGCATCAGTTTATTTTTAAAACATTCTTAAGGTATGAAGAAGCTGAGTTTAAAGTGCAGAGAGTACAGTTAAGTGGCTGGCCAAGCTGACCATAAGACACAGTCATATTAGAATAGTTAGCTTGCATGTAGCACTTGGTAGCTTCCAACTGTAGCTCCTGTTGCCTTTATTTTCATTGGCCCTTCTTTTGTTGAATTGAGGATCTCAAGTTGGAAACTATAAAACAAAAAGAAAAAATGTATCATCTCTGAAAAGTTTGGTTATGTGATTTGCTAAGTATAGCTTTGGCATATTCTCTGGGAAATGAGTAGACTCCTTTAGTCTTAGATATTTTTTTTCTTGAGGATTCCCTAGCTTGTTTGCTAAACTCTTTGCATCTGTTACAGCAAGGGGACCTTTTGTGTAATCATCATTGATCACTGTTTGCTGAAGAAAGACAGGGTTCTATGAGGGTAACATATAAAAGAAATGAGTTGAGCATTCAGTGCAATTTGTGAACTCTGTTTATATGAGACAAAAAGAGTAGAATCATCTAAATTCCATTAAGTAACATTCAGTTCATACATGCCCTCATCCCTCTCTTCTATCAGTTTCTCAGCCTCTTTCATTTTAAACAATTTATATACCATTAGCACAGTTTTGTTTTCTACCTGGGTATTTGCTAGTTTGTTTACCTTCCAGGAATTTTAGATTGATCTTCCCCAGACATTTTAGGTGCTCAAGATTTGTCTAGACTTTACATCAGTGATACAATACCTTTTTCGTGTTACATGTACCCCTTACTTCAAATAGATCTCCAGGTTTCCATACCCCAGAATTCTCTCATCTGTTAGATGATTATATTAGAATGGTTGAATTGTTTTATACAGAAGTTGACTTCATAAATGCAAGAAAGGAGGAAATAGAATTCTACTGTGTAGTAGCACTATATTAAAACTACTCGTGTAGATATTAACTTTTAAGGTCATAAAAATGTAATACTGATGAAATTTGCTATTCTGCTGTTTTTCATAGAGGAATGTACATGCATATAGTTAATTCTAAACCATAAAATGTAAATGTGAATATCTTCATCAGTTCATGAGTTCATAGTTCTGTAATTATCTTTTATATTTATTTCAGCATAATCACTGCATAATCTGTCTCAAAAAGTTTTGAATGCTTTATATGGAACTATATTTGACACAAAATATTCAGCTAAGTTAAAAGATAAATAAAAATAAAATCTTTTGAAGAATAAAGTATCTTATTCATAATTTTGACGTTTCAGTCCCACTCTTCCCTTGGTATAAGAGAGAGTTGGAGCTACTGGTCAGAATCAACTCAGTGAAGGGCCACAAAAATGCTGAAGAAACTGGAGCACCTCTGCTATGAAGAAAGGTGGGAAGAGCTGGGACTGCTCAGCCTGAAGGCTCAGGAAGAGCTTTTCAGTATGTATAAATACCTGAAAGGAGGGTGCAAAGAAAAGGGAGCCTTGCAGTTTTTGGTGGTGGCCAGTGACAAGACCAGAGACAATGGGCACAAACTGAAATACAGGAGGTTCTCTGTGAACATCAATTAAAAAAAAAAAAAAAAAAAAAGGGTTTCCTGTGAGAGTGACTGGGTGCTGGCACAGATTTCCCAGAGAGGTTGTGGAGTTTTGATCCCTGGAGACATTAAAAAGCTACCTGGATGTTGTCCTGAGCAGCCTGTTCTAGGTGGCCGAGGTTGAACAGGGTCTTGGACTAGATAATCTGCAGAGGTCCCTGCCAACCTCAACCCTTCTGTGATTCTGTTGTGGACTGCTCTGTAATTACAGTTCTGTAATTTGTTGTATTCGTTTTTTCAGTGTTGTTTGTCTTTTAGACTTGACTCTTTTAGTTCTCAAATCATTGAAGGCAGTTATGGTTTATGAATTTGTTGATAGTATGTCCAGAGAATGTTAGGAATGAGTGTTTCCTATACTCTGAGCTGAATAGAGACTTGAATTGAAGAAATAATATAATACAAGACAGAAATTTAAAATCAATCTGAAGTGTAGCGGCAGACCTTTAGTAAGAGGGGTCTTAGAGGGAAGCACTTGTTCTTTGTGCCAGTTCTTTGTCCAGGAGGAGCCACCCAAGCAGCACATACTGGAGACTGAATGATCCAGGAGAGCCATCTAGCCTTTTCAGAGTGTGACCTTATGCAGGCATCCCCCCCACATGTTATAAATTGGGCTGGTGGGACGTCATATAACCAGCTCTTTGTTATCTCTGTAACTGTACTGATCCAAACTGTCTGACCAGAGTTCTGACCAATAGACTGCCAGTGTTAGATGAGTGCAAAACCAATGAATACATGCAGTGGCATGCTATATGAAGGAAGAAAAAGCCAGTGATCTTCAGAGCGAAACAACTGCCATGGGCATTTGAACGTCCAGAGAGACAGCCTGCCCTGAGCACTGACCTAGTGCAACAATGCAGGGATGAGAGTGTTATCTGTGGCCTGGCATCTGTTTATGGGCACTGCTACCAAAGCCTAAGCTGCAGTCAGGTAAACCACAAGGGAAGATACTGAAGTGCAGGGCCAGGGACAAGGTCACATTAGCAACAGTGTTTGAGTTGGCCTCTGCTTGTGTTGCCTGGCCTATGATCTTCTGGGCTGTCCAGGTCCACATTTTGCACAATACTGTATTTCTTTATCATTAAAACAAAACCATTTAGAGAGAAAAAAGCACGTGTGAGATGGTGAACAACTGCGTCTTTCGTTCTGTCCTGTTTATGTGTTCATTTGTTCTCAAATTACTTTCAGGTTTTCCCCAAGAATTAGATATTTCCCTTTTGTCATACTTCTGTGACAGTGATGCTCAGGCTAAGTCACAAATTACTGAAAAATCAGAAATGGCTTCTGAAGTGCAGGTACTCTCTTTGATACTCTGCACCCAGTTTTTGTGGTACAGTGTTCCCATTTCAATCAGTAGAAATTATTGATGCCTAACCCCTTTGGAAATCACAGCAGGATATATTAATGAAAATACCCAGAGTTCAAGTTTACAAACTGCTTTTCAAACTGTTGCATTATGTGCAGAATAGCTGAGATACTGAATAGATTTCCTTAGGTTTTCCAAATACACAAACACCACCAAATTACACCTTCCCATTGGTATGTTAATATTTTGATCTGATCTAAAACATGACCTGAAATAATTACAAGCCTTCCTGAAGTTCTAAATATGCATTTCCATTAAAAACCTGCTACTGAAGTCACACCTGTCAGTCTGATTTATTTAGTTAATTTATTTAATTTTTATATTTAATTTATTTAATTTGTTCCTCAAGATTACCATACCTAAAAGAAATGGTAACAGCCGATAAAATTTCTTCATATGCCAAGAGTGACAGTGAGATAACATTTGGTGAAATAAAAATGAGACTTTCTGAACATTTAGTGGTTGATGAGAGGCTGATTGCTAGTCTGTGAGACCTAGAGAGAGACAGACAGGAATTACTTCAGGGTGGACTTTCATAATAATGAATTGGCTTAGCTTGTGTTTTCTGTAGTGTTTCTATTCAACACCCCACTGTTACTTGAAGCTCTGCAAAGCAAATGCAGACTAAAATCAGCATGATTTCTACTACTTCCATGAATGATCATAGCTCTCCCTTTGACACAATGCTGGGTATATGCTTTTTGTCACATGTTGTGGTTGTGTCATGCCAGCACAGACAGATACAGAGAACAGGCAATTTCTCATGTGTTTTTCTTGTGCTGTGGATGGTTGTGGGCTTCCTATTTCAAATGCTCAAATCATAACCTTGTGATTCATAGAAGATTTAGGATCTCCAGTGGACTGTACGGAAACTAGGCCTCTGGAAATAGCAGAGATACCAAAACTCATCCATAGATGCCTGGTGGTTGATTACTGCTAATAGCTTATCAGTGCTTTCCACCGGAGTTGCGTATCTGTCCTTTGATGATCTTTCAGAAGAATGACAGTGCTCCTTTTCCCTGCATAGGCTACAAAACACTTGGATCATTTCTCCATGTGACATCAAAAAAAAGAGGGGGCAGTTGCATACATGTGACTGTAATTAGTCCACCCACACAGAAAAGGGGGAGGAGAGAATATTTGTGCACCGGTGTTGTCTCCCTTTGCGTGCTTAACAAGGTCATAGCCAAGCTCTTTATCTGTGTGAGGCAGTAAACCCATGGCAAAATGCCTGTTACTGATATCCTGCGGTATCTACATCAAAGTACTTCATAGGCAAATCAATGGCATCTTTGCATTGTCTTGTCATGTGCTTTCTCTAGTGTTACTGTTGTCTACAAAACAAAATAGCTCGTTCTAACATGAAGCGTGTCCCTGGGTATCTCTTCTGCCCTGTTATCTGGGCCTGTCACAGGAGCTCACACACTGACTACGTTTTGGGAAATTTTTCCTGATGCTTATTCAGCAGTACTGCTAAAGGAGAGGATGCCTGTTTTTCCTTCCTTTTTTTTCCTTCCTCTTGCCTTTTCCTCTCTTTTCAATTTCCCCCCCTCTGTACTTTTGCCCAGTACTCACAAACGTCTTGAACTGTCCTTGGAAAGAGTGGGCCCTTCTCACTTCCACTCACAGATCAAGTAGCATGATTGCACCGTGTTTTTTTCTGAGCTGTGGAGTGTTCTATTATCCTCTCTGTGTTACATCAGGAGGTGCTACTGTTCTCCACAGCAGAGCTTCACAACAAAACTTGCATTTCTCGTTTAAAGCTCCTGTACACTTTTTTACTTTCTACTTCTTTTGATGTGTTACAGTTATGAATGAGGATTGCTGCTGTAAAATTCATGGAAATTTCTTTATAACTGAAAGTAGCTAGAAGAGATCCATCTGATAGGCAAAAATGAAATTAAACTTCAGTTTGCAGCTGGCCATTATGTAGCAGCAATAGCATTGCTGTCATCTGGGTGCCTAGGGTATGTCTCCATGGGCTTCTTCTGCATGAAGATTTTAAATACATATGACAGGAGCCCAATACCCTTCTGTCAATTTTAATGTCATAGCAGTGAGTACTCAGAGCAAGTATACACAAGAGGTCTGTCTCCTCTCTTGACAGTGCAGGTTAATAATAGGAATGCCAGATTGGTTAATACAAAGTTTTGCCATAAATATAGAGGATGAAAATTGGAAAATTATTTGGCCTTTTGATAAATTAAGGTTGCTCTCTTTGCACCTGCTATTTTTGCTTTTTTCCTGCTGCTGATAAACTCAGAATTAATGGGTAGGTATTTGAAATGAAAAGTGTGCAAAGTGGTTGTTGGTCAAAAATTTACCCATACCAGTTTATAAAATATGATATCAGGAAATAATGTGAAAGGAGGATTGCAAGTGATACAAGTGCAAGCAGTAAATGTATCAGACATTAATTTGGCTTCTTGCATTCTTATTTTGAGTTTTTAAGCAGAACTCTCTGGCTGTGACCAAAAACTGTAGTGAGTGGCATTTTTTCAGCCCCATCAGATACTGCATATTCATTGAACCACAGCTTTATGTGTCTTGGAACTGCCTGAATTGTAGCCTCACCACTTACTTGCATCTACCATGGTAGGTGCTCTGGGAATCACTATGAGACTGATTAGTGACCACAGATAGATACCATTTCCCAAAATACATGATTGTTACTTTTAGCTTTGTTGGATTCCATTGACCTTTGCTATTTTACATTTTGCAGTTTTCTCTTAATTAAAAATTCAAATAATATCTCTCATTTTCAGTTAAATGAAAACTTGGAATTTTTTTTGCACAGTTTTTAAAGATTATCTATCTTGGTAAGTTACCAAACCAGACTTTAGAGCCTTAATTGAGTCTGAGATCTTTTTCAGATACATGCATTTCTGTCAGTATGATTTCTACTGTCTTTGTCTCTTATTGTTCATACTCTTTCATGGTATGTTTTTCTGATGTGAGCAGGATAGCCATTTGAATCCTTTCTTGGTATTCTTTGATTTAGCAATCTCAGGGCAGTATATCTTTAATTTTCTTTGATTAAAAAAAGCAAAACAAAATCCAAATTGGTGCGGTTCCTCTAAAGTATTTTTAAGACTTTTTGTTGCAGAGATTTTCAGCTGTGTCTAAGATCATGTGAATTCAGAAGAGTTCAGCTGAATCAGGCAGTGCATCATCTTGCACTCCAGCCTGCAGCAAAATTTAGCTGCTACAAGTTCCAAATTCCTGATCTCTATTTACATGTGAAGTGATTATACTGGAAGTTACAGATATGTTTTCTCAGAAAAGCATCGACTTTGGAAATACATTATCAAAAGTCATCACTTCTTAGAAAATAAACAGTTTGATGATTAACTTGCCATTGTTGCATAGTTAATGTGTTGTTATTAAAAACAACCAAAAAAAGTAT
>JAWWLV010000088.1:79604129-79614701 GCA_035041135.1 Platyrinchus mystaceus
AAATAAACAGTTTGATGATTAACTTGCCATTGTTGCATAGTTAATGTGTTGTTATTAAAAACAACCAAAAAAAGTATCGGTTTGGGAACTAGCCCTTGGGGGCTTAGAGGCTGTTAGAGGTAGCTAGAGATGGAGAGGATGAAGAGAAGAACAGCATCCTTACCTCCTCTGTACCCTCTGCCAAAAAGTACCATTAAAAAATTTCCTCTGGTTCCTGCTCCTGCAGATCTTGAGCTCCCTCTAACCTCTTGCTTTTGTAATGAAAACTAAACAGGGATATTTTTTTATACTGAACTCATAAAATAGTAAGCATTACACTGATGTTTAGCTCTATGTCCCAGCAGCTTGAGGAGCCTTAATGGTGGGACGGGAAATAAGAAAATGGAACCAAGAGATAAATAATGGAAAATACACTTCTGTAGTGGAAATGTCTCATAATGACAAAATGGTTCTTAAAAATGTTAAAATTTGAAATTTAGCTATGAGTTATTCACACCACATTATGAAAAGTTATGTTAGCATGGTGTTTACAAGCTGTACACCTGGTTGTATGTATGATAGAAGGTGTAGTAATTGGGATGATTGCTATTTTCACTTTTTAATTGTTTGAGAATCTGATTGTGGTGGTGTTCGTTTTCATTAATCTTCACACTGACATACTGGGACTCCACTGAACTACATAGAGTAAAATTTATCTTCTGAATCAGGAGAGATCTCTGCATTTGCCTGTCAATGGGCTCCTACAACAGGTGTGTCCTGCTTAATTAATAAATAAAAAAAACATGAATTAGAATCTTTTTATGTCCAAATACACACAAGATGACAGAAATAGGTTTTTGAAGCATACAGATGAATCAAGGACTCTTTAGAAAAAGTTATTTTTGCTAGTCTAACCTAAGTTAATACTTAGATAGGTAAACTTTTCAAGGGTGCGTGGGCTACTGATTTCTTAAGTCATCTCCTTTGTTATAATACTCAGACGGTGGCCAGAAGTACTACTCCCAAGCAGTTGTTTTGGAAAAATTGTGTTCTTGCTGAGGACACCCTTCGGCTAGAACTACAGAAACATAACTTTAGACAGTACTCCAGCCAGAACTGTCCCACCAGGTAGTGGCTGAAATAAAATGAGTAATTTTTAATGCATCTTTTTTTCTTTTCTGTTGTGCTGTGTATGGAAATGGGTTGTATAAAATACTAGTACAAACTACCAGTATAAAGTACGAACAGTACTGCTGCTATTTAGTAAATGTAAACTCAGCTGAGACTGTGCATGCTTATTTTATTTTCATTCATCAGAGAGGAATCTGTTTGTCTTGTAGAAACAAAGTGAAGAAGCAAAGCTATGTGTGCATCACAAACAGAAAAAATGCAATCTAATTGTGCTCTGTATGGTAGAAGGTAATGTTGCCAGGAGGTCAGCTGCCATCCTGGAGGTGCTATAGTACTTCTCTAAGGAAATGAACTGCTTTCACTGTTATTAAGGCAATTAAAAGGCATTCAAACAAATGGAACACCAGGAGTGACAGATATAACAGATTGAACTAGAAAATTAGTAGTCATTCTTGTTAGATTAACAGAAAAATCACTAGTGGTATTGACATTCAGGAGTTTGTAGTTGCTTTAAGATTTCTATGTCCCATTGAAGTGAATGGGTACTACTTTAGGACTATTCAGATTTAACAGCATATTGATCTGTTACCCATTTGCATTGTCATGGCTTCTATTATCACTTTACAAAGATAGACATTTATTTCACACTGAGTGAAAGCTTACCATCTAAGAACTCCTCTTGGCATCCTTCAGATTATAATGCTTTGAATCCCATTGCTATTGATCTCCTCAAGGTCATTTTCTCTATATTTGCATGGTACCAAGTTCCACTCCCATTGACAGTGGAAGTTTTGCGGATGATTGTAGTTATATCTGATATTGACCTTCTAGATTAAATCCTTAAGATAAATATGGAAGGAAGAAACAGCCTGTTCTGATTGTGTTCAGGTGACTGGATGTTTAGAGATGGAAAATGAAGATACTGCCTTTCTGACCACCACAGCTCAGCAAAGGTGTAGTAATGGTAGTAGAGGAATGAAGTGGTTGCTTCCTCTCAGGTCAAGGGAGGTCAGTTTCTCTGTGGAGAAATTATATTTCTCCAAGTTCATTTTAACAAAGACACACTTGTGTCTGAATCCCTTTGAGAGAACTTTGTTCTTTGTCTTATGTCACATTAAAAACCTACCTGGGCTAAGTGTACTAGGGGCTGGGAGTTTTTTTGCTATTGAAAGTAAGCTGTTTAAGTTAAAAACATTTTTTAATTCTTCATCTGTTGCTTCTTTGTGAGCTCTGAATGTAGGACTGCGTACTTTAAATTTTTTTTCTCTGTTTTCTATGTCTGAATTAAGAGGAATTCCAGGTACCAGGGTTTACTGGTCTCTTACTCCTGTGACAAGATTTATGCCTCCACTTGCCACTGGAGAATAGGGAGAATTGTGTCAATAACTTCAGCAGGGTTGTAACTAAAGCAAGTTCCTGGCCAATAACAGGCAGCTCACACAATATTCAGCATGGGATCTGATATGACCAGAGCATCTTCATGACCTTCCACAACACCCTTTATTGTACTCAGAGCTTTCCCAGGAGTGGCCTGTTGAAATGGGGGAGAATTTCCTCATGATCTGTTGTGCTGTGGGCAGAGCTGTTTGCAACTGCAGAGCGGAAACCATGCAGAATGCACGGTGTAAATTTGAGTTGAGGAGGCTCCTCACAACAATTGTGTCTTTGTGGAAGATGATGTAGTATTTATGCATGCGCAGGCACATGAATGCACGTTAGACTTTGTGTATGCGGTGCCATTTGGTGTAATAACAAATGATGTTGCAATGCCCAAAGCAGTAGGAGAGTGAAAGGTGCACATCTACTGAAAGATTAATACTGTGAAATGTTGGAAAGCAAGATTCAGGTTATGAACTCTTAACAGGAAAGGCTGGGAAGTTCCAGGCCACTGCTATGTGTCTGAGACAAACACAGATTCACCTGGGCAGGTGTGAGAAGATTTTCACCTTCTCATTAGTTTCTGCCTTCCTGTGTTTTGCTCACTGCACTGACATCCTAGTACAGTGACATGCTGTTTTTCCAGTTTCTTGCCATCTTTCATATGCTGGGAAATGGAGGAGCTACAACAGTGCCACAACTGGCTCATGTGTTTCTGTAGCCAAGACACTGTAGCACAGGCCCATGGTCATGATATTCTCAGCATGGAAGTGTGTTGCTCTCATGGAACATGCATAGGGATGCACTTCAGCACTTGACAAACTCATGGGAGATTTGATCCTTTCTCCCCTAGTGCCATGGCCTTTGGTCATTTTGCAAGTTCTTTAAGTCTACTTCATTCCTTATTTTAGAGTTTCCTTTGAGTAGTGTGTCACCATATAAGCACTACTTGCTTTATGTCAGTTTTCATACCTCTATTTTTTTCCACAGTTAAGTGCTTACAGATTATTAAGTGGGCTAATGCTGCAGTCACTGCCTGTGAGAAGTTTGTCATTGGTGTTCACTAAGAGCTACTGTACCTACTACAATAATATTGC
The DNA here is from genome assembly GCA_035041135.1 of Platyrinchus mystaceus. Taxonomy (NCBI): domain Eukaryota; kingdom Metazoa; phylum Chordata; class Aves; order Passeriformes; family Tyrannidae; genus Platyrinchus; species Platyrinchus mystaceus. The sequence continues at coordinate 79,607,714 of JAWWLV010000088.1, forward strand.
TGAACCTCAATAAATCAACCAGCAGTTGGAGAATTGCAGACTATTTCTAAATCCTCTGAGTCTGTAGAAAAGGTGAAATACTTAAATCTTCATTTTGTGATCAGAAGAAGACATGAAAGAGAAATTTATTCTCTGATAGCACTATCTGTACAACAATATAGATAAGAGATGGTGGATATATTTCTTAAATAATTTTCTTTTATGGCTAATACATGCACTAAAACCAAAGATGAATGGGAGGCTGGTGAGATTAATCAGGCCATATGGTGCAATGGATTGATAGTAAGAACATGGGTTGAATGTAAGAAGAATGAATGTCAATCGGTTGCTATTAAATGTAATGGCCAGTGATTTACCACCTCATTAAAAGATTGGGACACCCAATTTGCTTATATGTGAATAGCAAAACAAATAGTAATTGAAATTTCCTGATAGGGCATTGAGTTTTTGTTCTAAACTTCCATTAATTTTGTCTGCATAGGAAGAGGAACAATTTAGCAGAGTGGAAACTATTTAAGGGCGTGTATCAGGGCACGGCCTAGTACATGGGGACAAGCAAATTGTTTTCCAAAAGCATTGTCTGTAAGTATGTGTATGAATTTTGTGTGTGTGTGTGTGTATACGTATTGCATTTTAGTAAGATTTGGCATCAAGAGGAAGTAATGCTTTTTACTTGTTTTAGTATTTGCTGCAGCATCTGGATTCCTTTGAGGTTGTTCCTTACTCACTGTACACACGAGACTCAGAGGTTCAACAGTGCCATCCTGTGGATGATCTTAAAGGTCTGAAAGCCACTGGCACATAAATAAATGATCTCAACAGGATAAATTATCATAGAATATCAGATACTGTATGTCCCCCTGCAATCAGCTAAAATATTTCCCTCTGGTAGTCAGTCAGACTAATTATTGCTTTTCTGTCCAGAAAATTAATAACCTAAACCAATTACAACCAATGGGAAAGTATTTCAGGCAAGCTGATGAGCAGTGTGCTTGTTAGTTTTATTCTCTTGCTGAGAAACGTGGTTTTAGTCGTCTCAGTGTGGTTTTAATCATCCTGAAATTTATTTTTGCAGACAATGCCAAAATCAAAGGCAACCATGTAAATTCACATAGGCACCCCTATGAAGAAGTATCTGGACATCTTTAAAGAGGCATTAGACTGAAACTAAGTCTAGTTAACTTTCATGTTTCATAACCAGAAAATACAAATTCCCAAACAACCTTGGAGATTAAGCTGGGTCGTTTGAACAACTGGCCACAAAACTTTTAATTCCAGAAATAGAAGGGCAGGAATAAAGTCTGAAGTTTTGTTGACTGAAGATGAAAATCTGTTCGGAATACTTGGGAACTTTCTGTTTATGCCAGGACAAGGTATAAAACCACAAAACTTGCTCTCATTAGGGAACAGTTGGGGGATCACTGAGTAACTGCAGATCACACTATTTCATGTATGGTTTTCATTTTGTTTGCCTAAGCAAATTGTAAGGAAAGTGAATGATGTTTATTTGGAAATGAGCAGGGAAATAAAGGGCAAGCTTCTGAGTGGAAGGTTGTGCTCATTTTTCAAGTTCCTGCTGTTTTGGGGTGCTGAATGGGCAAGAGGTGTGCTGTCTGTGTGCTGCCTTTGCCTGTGGTTTACGGAGTTGGGCACAGCTCCGGGTTCTGCTCTGGTATCTCTTTGGTTTGCAAGAATTTCTGCTTCATGGCTGTCACGGGAATTTCTCGTTTGCTTTCCACAGCTAGAGGCCAACTACAAGTTGCAGTACATACTGCTCAGTGATTTGATTAAAACAAGAAAACACCAAGTTACAAACTCCCGTGTTTGTAACTCCAGTGAAGTCTTGGAAAAACTTGTCATGCTGTTATTTATATATTCCATATGTCTGTTTGCTAGGCTTACTTAAAACAGCAAAAGGTGATCACCAGGGATAAAACATCATTAATCCCCACGAGTTCTAGCGTCTGTACAGTTCTGTCCTTTTTAAAGTAGGTTAACCTGTTTTCAGTGTTGACCTAATGGAAATTTGGTATTGATTTGCAGGAGGTTCTGCACTTAATTCTATGGTATTTTAAAGGTATCTGCTACTGCTAGTTTTAAATGTATGTTTTCTACAAGTGTCACTCTCTACTTATATGGTAAAGAAGGTAAATGAGAGCAGTATTATCCACTCCTTTGTATACTGTATGCAAATAGCTCTTAGCTCTCTCCTTATGTAGAAGGTTCTCCATGCTCTCAGCTATTTTTTCTGTCTTTATTTCTGCTGTAGTTCTTCACTTAAAATGTTCCTGGCCTGAACGAAGTATTTTGATTGAGGTATACTCATTGGTTTTTCTCATTCTTTATTTGTCCTGGCATGTTATTGTGATTTTTCTGATTACCAGTGTACATTGGCACATTTGCCTTCTACACTGTCTGGCTGCAGTAAGACCTATTTCCCATTTCAAGAGCTCTTATATTTCATGTGTAAAGGAACTATGCATATGCATGGTTTGTCAGCTCTGAACATAGCCTTTTGTTGTGGATTGCACTGTGAGCAGTGCTTATAGTCCTTCCTCCAGACTGGATCTGCTATTCCAACTGCTGCTGGAAACCAACATCAGATCCGATCCGTCCCACACGTAATGGTGCAGTAGGCAATTTAGGTGCTGCAATTGGCAGAGTGGCTGCAGGTTTTCATCCCCCCACGGCTATGGGAATGTGCTCCACTTTGTTCTGTGTTTGGGACCACTCTGAAACAGCAGTGAATCTGTGTAAGCTTGGTAGGTATACATGCACAGCCTCTGCAAGTGTGTGTGCACATTCATTGCATTCAGAGATAGATACAGTTAACTATAAAATTCCCTGTCAAATTAGAAAACTAATTTATTCAGTTTTTCCATTTTAATGGAGTTAATAAATACTCATCTGCTCTATGTATGTTCTGTGGCCTGTAGGAGATTTCACAGTGATTCCAATGCCACTGTGTTTGTCTTTACAGTATGTCTGTTCAACTAATCCCCTCTAAGGTGAAGGAATAAGATTTTAGTATTATTAATGCTTCATTTCATCTAGTTAATGATCTTTTCAAATATTTCATCTTCTTTATGATTTACTTGCCATGTCAGATAAAGATCTTTTTTAAGCTAAGTATTATGAAACAATAAAAGTCTTTATTTTATTTGAATACAGTCAGGATAAATGAATCCAGTAGAGAATGTGATGTTAGGCAGGTGCAGCATTGCACGTGTAAAATCAGGGTAATTCTCTGAATGCTCAGATCTTAACAGATGTGTTCTTTTTCTCCATATGTTAACACTAAAATAAGGATTTGCTCTGAAAGTATTGACACAAACACTAACCAGTCTTGGCAAACATGCTGTTTTGTTTCTTACACAGTATCAGCTGTGGCTATTAATTAACTTTAAATAAACATGTGCATTAAATAGCTGTAAAGTACATATATGTATAAACAAAATCAGTTTTTGTCAGAAAGTAATAATGATTTTTTTTTTGTTTTCTTGTTTACTGATGCCTAGACAAAGGAATGCTGCATCTTCAAAACAACATCTGTCAAACTGATTTTCATCAGATTAAGTATATCCTCAGAGCAACCATCACAGCTTACAAAATACTGGAAATGTAGGTTGTGCTTTGCATAAAACACCAATAGAATTTAAAGCACTTGAAAGTGTTTTACAAATGTAGCAATGATAGGCTGTGCCTGTTCTCCATTTTTGCTTCTATTTTCGGGAGGTTCTTGGGAAGATAATGAGTGATGTTGCAAAACTGCAGTCCCAGTAGATGTCCCAGAGTGCAGTTACAGAGTTACGGTCCTGCCAGCTTATCTGGGTCCACAAAAGCCAATGGTTTGGGAGTTTGGCAGTAGAGATTGAATTTATTGTGACTAAGTTCATCTGTGGAAAGATTTTTCTCATTAAGAATGAAATTAAAGCAAGAATCAGTGACTGATTATCCAGGCCTTTCTCTGATCCATTGAATTCTTCATTAGTATAGATGTGCAATTATATATGCTCTGGCCTGATTCTGGTTCTATAGATCATCAAAGATAATGAATAATATTAATTTTTTAAAGATTTTTCTATGGAACAATGTAATCTGGTAAAAATGGGAGAAAAGGCAGTGGCTTTGACATAGAACATAAATACTGACACACTCAATCATTCGCATTTTTGGCCAGCTTTCTGTCTTTTTCCCTGCTAGGGAATAATTAATGCATGGAAATGAGCTTCCTATTAGACTGGTGTGCCTTCCATAGAAGCAAGGCATTTTGCCTGTGTAATGAGTTAAATACAGAGGTGAAGCATCATTACAGTGTGCGTCCGTAGCCGAGTGTGGAAACTCAAGTCAGCCAGGAACAAATGCCAGGATTTCTGTAGAAGATCTTTGTAGATGGAGGGTAGAGGCACTTGAGCTGGAAGCCAGGTTAGCCTTCCCAGTAGTTCTTCCATTTAAAGGCTGTAAATCAAGCATAAAGCAAGAAGAGTACAATCAAAAATCCATGGAGAGGACAAACAAGGGGGAAAGTCAAGGAGAAACCTGTTCCAGCCACATCTGAGAGGCGATACGGTTTTGCAACTCTGATTTCCTATTAGGTTGTTTGCTGTATGTCAGCACTATTCTAAAATGTCCCACACAAACCCTAGGTGAGTCAGCGTGAGGTGTTTTGGTGCCTACCGCACACCCGTGGGATAGCCCTAATCAGTGGCCTGTTTCTAAGGCAGTGTAACTAAAGGTGGTCACAGAACCAATTGCATACAAGCAAGGCTAAATATGTTTATTTTAGAGCTTACGATAAATTCTTTATATCTGAAGAATATAGTCTTTACCAGGAAAACAGTATTGCTGATTTTTGCCTTCTTTGTAAAGATGTATTAGCTTCAAGTACTTCTACTAGCTAACAGTACTTCTGAAGTACTATCTGAAACATAATCAGGTTGGATTTTAGATTAACTGAAAATGATCTTTGTGGGATCTTCAGCATAGTTCCTGAGACAAAAAAAACATACAAGAAAATTAAAATAAGTATGGAAATGTACCAAATATTCTAAATCTCTCCATCTCTATTATGTACTTAGGGAGCTTAACACTTGCAAGCTTGGGTCCTTTGAACGCATGACATTTTAACAGGAGACCAGGGTTTCTGAGAATATTTTTGCAATCTGCAGTGGTAAAAGCTGTGTTTGTAATAACCATTATGCAAGAGATTACTTCTGGTTGTCATTGTTGGCCAGAGTCATGGAGCACTGCACTTGTTTTTTAAAGCAAGAAGTATGAAACACACAGCAGAAATACACAGTGTGGTAGTCAGCAAACAAATCATGGCACATTCGGCAAATACAGGCTCCTTTGGGGAAATGTTGATTTGAATTCCATGCATCATCCAAGCATAATGAACACTGAAAGGCCATGGTAAGAATATAAGAAAAATCCATCTGACTTGACTTTCTCACTATCCAATATCATTCATAACACAATGTCAAGCAAAAAACTGTTTCTTTGAGTGTGACTGAAGTCAGATTCCATGTATAGTTGAAGAATAACTTGCCACTCTTTTTTCCCCGTTTATTGTTCATTTTCTTTATAATATCATGCCGTTAGTTTGTGAATCGTACCTTGAGCCACTGCAGTACGTACATCTGTGTTTTCTCAGTGAGTTATTTCTTTGAGTTTGTTACTCAGCATCCAGGAAGTCTCATGCAGATTGTAACATACTAATTGGCTCAATACAGTTAGGATGAAATGAAGGTGTTTTGCTGTCTTTGCTTGTACTGACAGAAAATTGGATTGAAAAGGTCTAATACAACTATCAAAATATTATTTCTTATTGCAGGAAATATCAATATTGGTCTTCAGTGGAACTATTTTTGAGCAGAACTCTTCCTTTCTCCTTTTTTCTAATCCTGTCTTTCTGACTTTTTAAAAATTTCTAGAAGGGATTCTGAGCCTTGTTAAATAACCAGGGTGCTCAGAGACTGTGTAGCAGTACCATGACTTAAACAGGGCTCAGGCAATATTTATGAGTTCATTATATCAAGGTGTAATACAGTGCTGCTTGTTATCTTAACTTCACATAACATCATGTTAATAAATTTTTACAAGCTGTGTCCTTGTAAAGTGCATCATAATAATCACTATCATTCCTCTAATAAATAATTTGATTTGTGTTTGCTTTGTGTTGTTCCAACCTTGTGAGCCATAACATCGCAGGGTAGAAACCCTTCTCACCGTCCAGGTTAATGAACCATATGCTCTGAGTCCTCAGCGACAGACATGCCCAGAAGTAGGGACGCCTTTACCTCCTCACTCTCCTTCCCTTTGCAATGCCTCAGGTAACATGGTTTTCTTACAGAAGAGCTACCTGTATTGTGGAGATTTTTCTGGAGCTCCAGGTCTCAATCCTTCTGTAGACTGTGCAGATGTATGGTTTCACTTGTCCCAGAGAACACTAAGTTGCAGAGTGTCTGTAATTCACATGCTAGCAATGCCACCAGGGTGAACAGCTGGATGTGGCTGTGCTATGGCCTCCAGGTGGATGTGGATCAGTGGATCAGTGACCCAGGGAAACCAGTCGCTTATGCTGACCAAGCTTCAGAGTCAAGTTCTGCTGATGGAAAGTCTGTTCCTATTGGCATGGATGGAGGGTCTGCAAATGAAAAGCAGGGAACACTTTGCTGTATGTTTTTTAATATTTGTTTTATTGCAGAAACGATTCTTCTTGTAACAGAGTAGATAACTGTCTGCTTGAAAATCTGTGATTTGAAGTACTGAGTGTTGTTTTTTCCTGATTCATTTGACTGACAGATGTAAACTAGAAATTTATTTCATTCTCTAACACAGCAATGAGTTTAGTCCAGCTACAGTTTCCATTGTGCAATACAAATACACTAATCCTAAAGTACTGTTGGCAGCATATATATAAAATTTGAGGATTAAGAAACCAATGCAAACAAAGACTCTCAGCTTTAAGGAAGAAACAGTGTTGTTG
>JAWWLV010000088.1:79614801-79626754 GCA_035041135.1 Platyrinchus mystaceus
CATATATATAAAATTTGAGGATTAAGAAACCAATGCAAACAAAGACTCTCAGCTTTAAGGAAGAAACAGTGTTGTTGGACTAGCCTTTTACTGCTAATGTGAAGTAATAGCCACCAAAATCTACAGGTTTGGTTTTGACTGGAGTACGTACTAGTAAGGCAATAGTGATTTGAAGAGAACATTTGTCTTGTCTATTTGAAACATTCCTTAATTGCCAGAAATGCCATTTTTTTTCTCATTACATGTGTGACATACTTTTCATTTTTATGTTCTAAACAACTGGTAAAAATAATCCCTCTTATGTTTTTCAGCCCACCTAAACCAGCGGTGTTCATCTCTGGTGTCATTGCTAGGGTAAGATTATCATTACATTTTTCTCAGTCATAGAAAAATTACTGTAGGCTTTTCAGAATTTTCACCTATCAGAGCAAAATTAATCTTTTTCATACCCCTTCCTCTTCAGTGTGAAGAGGCTTTATGTTTTTTATATTCGTGTAAGGCCCTTTAAGCATTCTTTCTGGGTTTGTGTGAAATTGAAATTATTTATTGAAATTACTTCCACCATTTTACTTTTAATTTTAGCACTTTAAGTTTATTGGATCATCTTTTTATGTCTAAGCTAGTTATTACTGCATTCATTTCCTTTGGAAGCAGTTGCATGTTAAATGTGCTGCTATAGCTTGATCTGTGATGCAGAGCAACACTCTTGTCTGTAAAGATACGTGTTTGAAGATGTGTTTCAGCTGCCCTTTGTGTCTTGAGGTACTTGGGGATTCAAGGTGTTACTCCCTGATTTTAACACTAGGCAGGACCTAGATATCCATACACTAAATCATTAGTATTAACTAGTCATTAATCATATGATCAGGAGTTTGTGCCTTGTGTATTGTGACAGGGTTTTTATCATGGCTGATGGTAACCTTTATCATGACGACCTTACATCACTGATGTGTGTAATGTGGTTGTCTCAGATCCTGTAAGTGAAAAGAGCGAGCTGATACCATTTTCCTTAGCCCATAAGGAATGGACACTCAGCAGCATTGGGGAGAGAATGCAGAAAATGTCAAGTCTGAGGAGATCTTTGAAAATTGGAAGCAACTTGGAGTAGAGAAAAAAAAAGAAATGTAACAAATTAACCTAATGATTTAAAAACCCCAAACAACAAATTAGGATATAAAGAAGAATTTGGAGTAGATTGAAATAGGGTCAAGTGTGAAACAGGACATCTGAGACATCAGCTTTGAACAAAATAGGTAAGGTGGTTTCCCTGTGAGCTGATGGAAAGCCAGGAACTCTCTGTGTATGTTTGTCCCGGTTTCTAAAGAGAGAAGTTGTGCTGCTATTTCCCAGTGTCACCAAACACTGATAGTATTTGTTTCCCATTGCTTTTTGAAAGCCTCATGGGACTGACCCTAGAAACAACAGTGGTAAGTAGGTGACATAAGTGTTACATCTCAACTGAATCTGCCCAACAGCAGCACGTGAGAGGTAACATTAGTAGACCTGGTTAAAAGAGCATGTTAAGCTTAAAAGCTAGCCACCCCTAAGATAGGAGTCACAAGTAGTTTTAGATCCTGCCTTTCTTCCTACAGAACTGGCATTGTTCAGCCTGCAAAAGAGGAGGCTTTGGGGTGACCTAATTGCAGCCTTCCAGTACCTGACGGGAGCCTACAAGAAAGATGGAGCTGTCTATTTACAAGAGTATATAGTGACAGGACATGGAAGAATGGATTCAGACTAAAAGAGAATAGGTTTAGATTAGTTATCAGGAAGAATTCTTTACTGTGAGGTGGTGTGGCACTGGCACAGATTGCCTGGAGAAGTTGTGGGTGCCCCATCACTGGAAGTGTTCGAGGCCAGATTGGAGCAACGTGGTCTAGTGGAAGATGGAAGCAGATGGAGTGGAGTTGGAAGCAGATGATCTTTAAAGTCCCTTCCAACCCAGGCCATTCTATGCTTCTGTGATTCCTACAGTAGGTTTTCTTGTACAGGTAGTTTTTCATGCTGCCTTAACTTATTTTTAAAATAGTCTTCTCTTTTTAGTGGCTTTGTGAAAACCAAGCAGATCTGAAGAGAGGAGTGCTTGGGGTTTTTTCCGTTGTGTCACATTAAGATACTGTATTCTTGGCTGGTGTGTGTAACTGGAACAAGTGAGACTTGAGAAAGAGAAATTTTGAAGTTGACTAAAAGATTGGAATAGTGGGATGTGTACAGGGGGACTTCAGAGTAATATGCAACACCATTTTCCATCTGCTTTTCACATTTTTAAAATCTTGCATCCATTTGAACTGGAAAGCACACTTTTAAGATTTCTGAAATTTTTCCTGGTGTGTTCTTTGAACAGGGTGATAAGGACTTCCCTCCAGCTGCAGCTCAGGTGGCTCATCAGAAACCACATCCTTCTGTGGAAAAGCTTCCTCACCCACAACATGTCAAACAGCACATCCACCAGCCTCGCAAATGAGCTGTCCATCAAGATCTCAGCCAAACTGCTCTCAGTGAAAATTTTCAAGAGAAGACAAAATCCCTTTACGATTCACACTGTCAAATCGGTAAAATTGACCTCTAAAATAACATGCTGTTTCTTTAATTGTCAAGGGTTAATAAGAATGAAGACATTGTTCAGTTGTTATCCCAGATGGAAAATTCTCTATTAAATATTTGCTGATCGGGGTGCCTTTTTATAATATTTTCTTATTGCCAAGATAAAAACTTTAGTAGGAATAATATGATTAATGAGCTTATAACTTGTACTTTTAGTTGTGATATCACAATAGCAGATAGTTAATGTAATTCTATGATGAGCCAGTAGGGAAGAATGGCCCTTTGCTCCTGGTAGCTTTACTGTTTGTTGTGTGTGTTGAGACAGAAATCAGGTTGTCTGGATTATGTAGAACCATTGTAGTGTTCAGTATCCTACAGTGTTACACTCCAGTGACTGTGCCCTCTGAATTCAACTAGGAAGATGATAAAAAGGCCCCAAAACCTTCTCAAGTGGGCAGAGATCCAGCTGAATCTCCTTTATGCCCCTTTGCACTTGCACAGTCTGGCTGAGGTTTTTCCCTTTGGAGGCCTGTAGGTATGAAGAAGAGAGAGAAACCAGGAGTTACAAGAACACTGCTGCTGTAGACAACCAATCTCCATCTCATGCGTTTCACTAAGGGGTTGTATTTTTGAGGTGATGATTTCTTAATTCCAATAACAAGTTGAAGGAGCTCAGGACCCTCTGGTATTGAACTTAAAGTGTATTGGTAAAAAATCTGTTTACTTTTTTAAGTTAGAATTCGAGATCACCATTTGAAATTAAAAGATACTATTAGAAAATATGTTTATGACACAACCTCTCTTGCACATCATATTTTTTTCTAGTCATCTTATTATGAAGGACAGTTGTGATATGAGGGATTAAAAAAAAGGCTGTTTTTCAAATAGAGCAATTGTTTTAGTTTTGGCCACATAATTAAATCTTTTGATTGCTCAGTTCAAAAATCACGTAACTCTATAATTTTCCTTCTGTAACTCATCTCTGTAAAAAACCAGGAAAATTATTTTTTATACTGCCTATGTTTTTAAAGTGTCCTTCTGTTTTTAACTGACTACAAATACCATATGGCCTTTAGTACCCCTGAGGTTTATAAAATTTCTAATGATGTTAAAAAAGTGGGAGCTAGCGCTGCAACCATTACCTGGCAAATCAGTGAAAGTTTGGGATCACTTGGGGCTTTACTATTTTATTTATGTTTAAACTCAAATAGTATATAAAAACAGTGAGGAGAGTTTAAAAAAACATTATTTTTCTGCAGATTAAATCATTATTTCCTGAGCAGCTGCTTTAAAACAACAGTAATGAAATAATGGGAAATATGGCCAATTTCACAAGTGGAATAACTCACTTCATGTGGGTGAGAGGGACCTGACATTTCCATCTCTTCATAGGCTTGAAATGGAAATGATGTTTTGCAAATTCTATGCATGGATGTATTTATTCTACACCCGAGGAAGGATGTACAATCTGTATACGCAGTCCTGAGTTTCAGTTTAATTAGATAACCGTACTTGCCTTAAGGAACGAGTGTTGTTTATAAGAATAATTCTGTATTAGAATATGCATAATTTTTAAAATATGCTTTCTGTTTCTGATGTTGGTGCAGCAGAGGCCTTGGTTGTAGCTGCATATGAGTATACAAGTGATTCACACATGAGTAACTCATTCATAAGGGTAGCATTTGTTGAGACTCGTGGAATATCTACACGAGATAATTTGCTGGCAGGAATGTTCCCAGATTCAAGACAGGACGCGGTTGATGGTGCAGCCAGGAGCTGTCAGTGACCTGCATCAGCAGTGAAGCAGAGCACTGCAGTCACTTGATGCTGGTACCTGCTGCCTTGGGAGGGAGCTGGGTGAGGTTCAGCTCTCCCTCATGTTGTGCCTACATCTGCAGTAGTGTCTAGACTTCAGCTGTAGTCAGTGGTGATGCAGTCAGACAGTCAGTAGAGTTTAGGTATGGCGTTGTTGACCAAAGGGAAGTGTCTTTCAAGATGAGCTGGATCACTCTTGGCTCCACTGACTGCAGTGGAAAACTAAACCTCAGCGTAGAAGCACAGGATTAGGTGGGACTGGGTACCTCCGCTCCATGTCTTGTAATGGGTGGTAGAAATGCTTCTGAAAGCAACAACACATTTCCACAGTAATACTAAAAGTTAGGAACATGGATGCTTTTGAATTACAAACTACTGCTCCTGATTGTTAATGCAATGTATACTGCATACATAGACAGTACCTGAATTTTGTCTTTGATTACTTAGATAGATAAGTAAGTGTACAATGGAGTATGGCTCTTAAGATAGCTTTAGTGGCTTTTAGAGTGCAGGAATTACTATATGGTTAGAAAATGTCTCTGTATGAAAGCCTATTATATATTATTGGGATGTTTCCATGTTTATACATTGGTGTCCTTACCAAAGCATTACCTTGCCTGAAGCAAAGAATCATAACTGGTGAACTGGATTTCCTACTGATGGTTATTGATACTTTTAAAATATGTTACAATGACATATAAGCACAGGAGATGTTCAGATGTTATTTTGAAATGACTGCAAAATAAATTTTCTGTAATTGTCAATGTGGCAATAATGCAACAATAAAGCATGAAGTTCTGTATTGGACTCTTTTTTTCTCTAAGTGCAATGTAAATCAGCAGGGTGCAGCTTTTTGGGATTTATGGGATTTTATTACAGACTGCTGCACGACTAATCAACATTTTATAGATAGTGAAATTTATTATGAAATTTTATGGCACAGTGGATGAGCTGTTTTGAATAATCCAGTTTCATGGAAATTAAAAAGTAGATGCCACCAGCTAGAATGAGAGATGCTGTTTTCCACTATGAAGTTGGAGATGGTAGCTCAGTCTTTGCAAAGCTGTAGAATCTAAGCCCGGTAATAAATCAGTATGGTAAAGGAAATGAAATTTAACATTTTCCATTGCTTTTTCAAGATCCGATCTTCTTTCAGAAAAAGAAGGTATTGTAATCAGAAGAGGTGACAAGATTTTCATAAAGCTGCACTCAACATTACATAACGCATGCCATAACACAAGTAATTCACAGAAGAATGTGGAGAAAGTGCTGCAGTGTGTCTGGAAGCTTTCTGATACTTTGGGCATCCTGTATTTAGTATACGTGGAGTTGTATATAATACAACAAATTTATTGATACAGTGCAGATATGACAGATTTACTGTTTCAGGACTATTGCAATGTTACATCCTTAGACTGCAATCACATAATCATAGAATTGTTTAGGATGGAAAAGACCCTTAAAGGTAATCGAGTTTAACCATTAACCCAGTACTGCAAAGTCCACCACTAAACAGTGTCCCCAAGTGCCACATCTATATATCTTTTAAATATCTCCAGGGTTGGTGACCCCACCACTTCCTTGGGCAGCCTGCTTCAATGCTTGACAACCCTTTTGGTGAAGAAATTTTTCTTCATATCCAATCTAAACCTCCCCTGGCACAACTCGAGGCCATTTCTTTTTATCTTGTCACTTGTTACTTAGGAGAAGAGACTGACTTTCACCTGGCTACAACCTCCTTTCAGGTAGTTGTAGAGAGCAATGGGGTCTCCCCTGAGCCTCCTTTTCATTCTAGATTGTTCAAAAGATGTCTTCTTTAATTACAGTTTTGGGAAAATACATGTGCATGATGTCTGGCATGCTGTTGATTGAGTTGTCCATAGTTATTTGAAGTTCCATGGCCTTGCTTTCAGCCGTATTGCAAATGTTATTAGTAATTGGAAATTAAATTTACTTCTAATGTCAGCAGTATGGTTTACTCTTTTGTCACCAGACGTCTTGAAACAGAAGTCTTGTACTTTTATCTGTGGTAGTGTGATCATTATATGTTCTTGGCTGTTTAATGAAAATATTCACAGCAGTCTTCATACAAAGGTGAAGGGAATGAGTGGACATATACATTTTTATCCCTTTGGAATAACTTTATTCTGAATACTCTCTATTTTCATGGAGGAGGGAGGTGTGGACTTTATAAGCTACTTCTTATGTCCCCTTCAGATTTGGGTATATTAAGCTTAAAAAGAGGTTTAAGTCAAGGCTAATGCCTTATACTATTGGATTAATACACATAATTGCATTTTAGAAAATGGGGGATGTCGGGATGGGTACAGTTACTTTTACAACAAGAGGAGATGTTGCTGGTCAGATGCTGCAATGATGTAAAGAATTAAGACAAATCGCTGCTTTAGTTTAAATTCTTTGCACGCAAACCTCTTCCCTCACAAGATAAAGACGCAAATATAACTGGTTATAGCTAACATCTGCTCTGTAAGGATGCAGAGGGATGTAGATCATAGTGACTGGAGGAGCCTCGATGAGAAGAAACTGAGTCAAGTCTACAGCAGTAAATCTACAGATTTCTTCAACAGATGGGTAAAGTAAATCTGCATTGTATCTGTAACCTTTGGTAAGTGCTGTATGTGATTGTATTAGGAAGGTGGAGGTTTGTATTTTGCTTGTTGCTGTGTTCTTGAGTCTCCTTCAAGAACGTGCATTAAATGATTTTTCTCATCCCCCATTAGAAAAGAGACTGCATCTAGTATATACTGGTTTTTGAATCTTTTCATAAAATGGAAGCACTAGTATTTAGATAGAAAGCCTGAGAGGAGAGGTGGAATGCATTGAATTTGACAAAACTTCCCGTGAACAAAGTAATTTCTTGCAAAGAAATTTGCAAAGAGTTGCAAAGTCTCTTTTCCTTTGCTTCAGAATGATGATCCGAGGTGAGAATATGTTATATTTTTCTGAGAATGTAATTTATTACTATTTGGAGCTGATGAGCATGCATGGATGCTGGTGATTTTTTTGTAAAACACTCTCCCAGCGCTGCCAGTGACAAAGCTGAAATGCAGATACTAAAGCTGTGGTAAGCACAGATCTTGCAAGTGACCTTGAAAGAAGCTCTGTAATATAATCTCTGCTGTCCAGCTTACATTGGAGGTATTTTTAGAAAACTTGAGTATCTGGCATTCTGTAGGTCACTCGTAGCTTTAGAAAAAGAAAACCATTAGTAATCCACAGTGATTTTAAGGATTATAAAAATTGGTCAGCTGTTAGACGTGAGCTCGCTGTTAACATCAGTAAGGACACGTCACGTTATCTTCAGTATATTGTCACATTGACATGACTAAAGCCGGTTCAGCAAAAAGTTTTTTATCCTTTTGGGCTCAGAAAAAAGCATCAGGTTATGAAGGTTGTAAAATGACTTCTTACAAGCCGTTTGTAGTAGGCTGTCTCAGGTGTCAATAGGTATCTGATATCTCATTAAGATGGATAGTGACATTGCTTTCTTGCACAGAGGAGTGAGTTCACTGGAGAGCTCAGCAGGTTACTTGGCTTCCCTCTTATAGCAGAAGGGGCTCTTGAAATATAGAACAGTGGATTTAGTTAAAATGAAAAGCAAAAGTTAGCCACTAATCTCTGCAGCTCTGCATGCTGGAAGCAGCTGAAATAACAAATACCTTGCTGTGTTTCAGACATGACTGAAACCATGGGTATGTTCAATGCCTTTTTGAGTAAAATTGCACCAGCATGCCAGTGTCTGGGTCTGAAGGAAGAGAGGCATCACCTCTTTCCTTGTTTTATGCTTACTTGTGAGCCTACTGTATTTAACTGAAAACTTTGCTTGGTATTTAAAAAATTAATAAAAGCAGCCTTATTTTGAAAGTCCTGTACACCTCGTCTTAAGCTTTATTTAATTTTTCAAGTGATGTATCTCACTCTGCAATGGGGGCACGTGCCGGTAGAATGTTGCACTCTTCATTTTAATTTTTGATCTATTTAAATTTGCAGTGAACAGGAGCTGTGATTAAAGCAGTAACCCTTAAGTATTAAAAATAGAATAGTAAATGGATCAGCATAGAAGTGGATTTAGTTGTGCTCCATAAAACTTGTTAGAACATGATGAGAGCAAAGAAACAGAGCTATCATATCATTTTAGAACTGTGTACTGACCATTTCTTATGCTGCTCAGTGACCTCAATTTCCACTGCCTAATTACATACTGAAAGGACAATGATTTGTAAGTCTGCATGTCTTTGAATGTTTTTGCATGGGAGAGGCCATTGAATGAGTAAAATCTGCAAATGCAAACTTTAATAAACTTCTGGTTCTTCTAACCCACAGGGGTTAGGAAAAAGAAATATGTATTATCTCTCTTTGCTGCAAAAGGCAGCACTAGGTATATGTGTGTGTAGGATGTGGAACTGAAACATATTCTCATTGAACTGAGACCTAATTAATATTCATGTGCGTGAGTACCTACAAAGAGAGAGAGCAGTCAATTTTAAAAGCTAAGATGTCAGATTTTATTTACTCCAGAAATGCTAAGCAATGGCAGATCAGATACTTTGGAACACAGAGTTTGGATGAACAGTATCCTTTTTGCAACTAGCTAGCTTTTCACTGTGTTACATCTGAGTTGCTAATAAAAAGGCTCACATTAGAAGCTAATTCCTTACCTAATTCCTTCCCTCTGGATAAAAGATAATGAATAGCAAATTCAAGAGTTCTCTTTTAGGGCCTGATTTATTACCCAGAACATAATAAATCTTAGCCCGCTGCTGATGTGACAGTTGTGACAGCTGGAGGGGTTTGGAATGAAAGGCTGAAGCCTTAAATAAGTGTTTCAACTGAGCTTATTATGAGGATGTTGCTTAAACACTCAACCTCGCTTTCCATTGCAGCAAAGAGTTCCTACAATGTGCACACTGGAAACTTCATAGTACAAGAGCTCTGCTTTGCATTCTGATAGTTGGTTCACCATCAGCCTATTGTTGCTAAGATAAATGTTTATAGAAAGTATAGAGTGTGATTGGACTATTATAATGACTCATTCCTTTCCCCCAGGGTCATACCTTTGGTTTGTTTACGCACCCAGTTTGGTGCTTGGCTGTCATAGTCTGCAGCCTGTGTCACTCTATAATGGATGGTCCTTCACAACAGGAATGACTTTGTTCAGTGGGTGCAGGTTAAAAGAATCTTAAAAGGCAGAATATATACATTAAATATAGTATGGAAAATTTTACCAGTATCATCTAAGCAGATCTGTCTTGGGAGACCTCTCCTTGGAGATTTAGGATTTCTACAAGTGTAGGTTCCTTCAAGGCAGGTTATTTTCCGTCCCCTGCAGGCTACCAATCTTTCAAATGATTCCTACTTTGTGTTTAGAGTCCTGTTAACTTCGGTGATACTCTCCAAGGAATTAAGGTAAGTTCTCCTTTACGTGAGTTGTGTTTGCAGAGCTTTGCAGAGAAATGCTGGTGTTAGGTGGTTGTGTCCCATCTTCAGCTGTACAGCTTGGTTGCTGCTAAGCCGCTTTTTTACCATTGATTCATGGGCTTTTTTGCTGACAAATGGCTCATAAAGCCCTGGCTTCAGAGAGCGAAATGAAATTTGTCATGCAAAATATGACCCCAGCTTGTTGTTGTGTAGGTCCCATGATTTCAAAAAGAGGAGACTGGAATTCAACAACGCTCCTTGGAAGCAGGAGCATCTGTCTGTGCAGTGCTCCTTTCTGGATTAGCAAGTTTAGAAGAAAAGATGATTTGAGTGAAAACATGAGTTATTTTGAAAAGAATTGAAAAAAATGCTTTAGAGTAAATTAGCTTACTAGATGGGGGGGGAAATAACTGTTGTAACACACAGGTGTACATGTACATGTTAACTTATACATGTTGTATAATTGTAAAATTGATATTAATAACTAGGGGAAAATATGCTAATTTTGCAGTTCCTAATAAACAAGTGCTCCTTATTCAGCAGAAACAAACATAAGCCCTATGACAGCCCTTTTCTTGAGGTATGATATAAACATTATAAATAAACATATTTTCTAAAAATATATATTTTGCTTATTTACAAAAGCAGTCCCAGGGTTACTGGTCTGCAGTTTCTCCTTTACTTATGTGTTGCTTTGCCCATAATAAAGCAAGACTACAAAGCAATTGGCAAGATGTCTCCTCAGCCTGCCAGTGCTATTGAAATGCTTTGAATAGTCAGATTCAAGCAGGGACTTCACTCTTGATTTATAGTCCTTTCTGTTCTGAAAATACAAATATTTCTGTGGCTGAGATTATTGAGTGAAAAGATTAAAGCACAGCACTTCAGGAAGAAGAGATATAACAATTACCTTGAGAAGCAATTCCAAATAGCATTAGTGACCCAGCACTACTACTCTGAAAGGTGTCTAAATAAAGATGGCACCTTTGTGTTCATTATGAGCACTGCATTTTGATAGCTTAGCATTTGTACTCAAGGTAAAGTGCTAGAGCTGATGTAAATAGAGAACATTACTTTGATAGCATTATGGTTCTAATAGGTAATATAAGCTACAAGGAATTAATATGAGCCCTGTGTATTTTCAGCCATATTTGCTGGCATTAATAACAAGGGAACAGAAGACTTTTTGCCTTTCATCAGCTGTGCAACAGAAACTGTTCAAGTGTAAAAGAAGAGGTGAACTCATTTTTATTTTGCAAACTTAACAGAAATGCTTAAGAAGAAATCTTCGATCTCTTTACAGCTTGCTAATAACATCTGCTGGAGTTGGCTGGAGCATTACTTTGACATGATCGATGCAGATTTGGGTGAGACTTTTTCTGGCTCCACAGCACTTCCCATCAGCCACAACAAGGGAGGAAAGAGAGATGGAGAAAGATTCTTCAGAAACACCAGCGGAGGAGGAGGGACTTCACTTGTAAGCAAAACCTGTTGGACCTGGAGTCACTCAGGGGCAGCAGTGTCTAACACATAGGCCTGTGACATCTATTGGCATTTCACTTTCCGGTGCTGCCAGTCTCAAGGACAACATATCATGCCTGGCTCCTGCATGTGCTTTGCGAAGACACAGGTTAAATTTGGTGTAGCAACTGGTAGTGTTTTGTGGTGGGCTAGATTGCTTAGAGGTAAGAACTCATCCAGGTGTGGGGAGGTGACTAAAAGCAGTGACGGGGAGAGCATCCCAGGGAGAGACCTCAAGCTGAACTCGCATCTTTTCGCTCCCTAAAACTGTCACTGAATGCGAGAGTCGAGCAGGTATTTTCTGGAGATTCACTGAGGGATGGTTTGGCAGACAAGCAGAATTTGGGGAAGATATTAACAATAAAATAATGTCATGGTGCTGCAGCAGCTGGGCTGTTCTAACCTCATTATTTTGAGAGGGAAATACTACATTTCTACTTCTTAGAAATGCCTTGGAAGTGTTGAACTTGGGGCTGCAAGAAGCAGAAATGAGATTTCTTAAGACAGGTGCAATTCTTAAAAGGAGTGAATGCAGTTCACATAATTATGGATGATTATCTGGCGGTGTACCCCCCCACGGTCTGGGGGTCACCGCTTCTGGATCGATCCCATGGTTGGATGCCATTTCTAGCGG